>OY744534.1:52323761-52561261 GCA_963556195.1 Sepiola atlantica | reverse complement strand
AGAACAGGAGACTTAATTGGTTTGGTCACATTGAAAGAATGGATGAGAGTTCTTGGGTTAGTAGTAGCAATACACATCGACCAGAAAACTGTTTGGATAATCGCAGATTTAGGGGTAGTTCTATTAAAATAGTCATATCTTAAAAACTAAAGCACTTTAAGTGCTCAAAATACCATCATTTTGTTAGGAAATGAATATCCTTTCAGGTGCATTCATGAATAATAATATACATTATATATTTTTAAGAGTTTTGAGCAAATAAAGGTAAAAAAATGTTAACGCTATTTTCAGCAATTTACGTCACTTTTTTTTACCACCCCCCCTTCGTTTAAAAGTCTCGTACCATTGCTGTATGTGGAATTTCGTCCTGAAATTTAGAGACTAATCAGAGAAAGTATCACTTTTAATGTTTGTCGGTGTACGAAGTAATTCGGCTCATTCATTTTTTTGAAATTTTAAAAATAAGACTTCAACTCGCCGTCGGTTGAACATTTTTGCAAAATACATTTCCGTCGCCCAATTAGTAAGTAAATCAATCATTTTACTTTTTTATGCATTAAAATTATAATTGTATATATGTGTTCTCTTTTGGTAGTCATGATATTTAATTAACCTATCCAGAAAAAAAAGCGTTTCTATTTATAGTTTGAAAAACTGACTGTATTAGCTGCAGTAATAGCAGCTATAAACATGAGGCGATTTTTGTTTATTTTCATTCTAGAACGAATTTTAAAAATTTGAAAATATGTTGTTACATTTTTCGTACCCAAAAAGATAAAAGATTAATTTATTTATTAATCTTTTATCTTTTTTTATGCATTAAAATTATAATTGTATGTTGTTTTGTCTTTTCGTAGTAGTAATTTTAAATTACCTTATCCGAAAAAATAGTCCTTTTTTTGAGCGAAAGTCAACAATGGCTGCTAGTATTGCTGATATAACATCAGCAGCAGCTAACTAATCTGGTAAAGCTTTGTAAAAATAAGACAAAAATATTTTTGTGCTTAAAAAAGTTAATCCTATTTGGTTCTTTTATAAAAAATACTTTAAAAAATACTGGTTTTCACTCAACTTTCAAACTTCTAGTAGTAATGACTTTCTAGTCGCCAATTTAAAAAAAAAATTAAGATTCTACTTTTTTAGGCGATTACGTGTAAACACCCTTAAAGTCTTGGCGAAAAAAAGAAAAAAACAAAACAAAAAATAATTTAGAATTTAGAGTGGGGGATCAGTTTCGCATATAAATTTAATGTAAAATGATCTCCGATTTCCCGGCCATTCTTGCCTTTTAGTGAAATTTATAAAATAAATAATTACTCTACCATTAACTCTAGGTACGACTAACAAGCCCACCTCCTAAAAATGCCTTCTTGAACGTATCGTACCATTAACCTTAAATATGAGTGGCAAGCCACCCCTTAAAAAACTCCCTTAACCCTAACACTAAGTCCGAATGGCAACCTTCATCCAAAACAAAACCCCTTCCTTAACCTTATCACTAACCCTAAGTCCGAGTAGGAAGCCCTAATCCTACAAAAAAGCCCATTAAAACCAAACATAATCATCTAAAAAAAAAAAAAAAAAAAAAAAAAGAAACAGATCCCCATAAAAAAAAAACGCACTGGATTTATTTGCCATAGAAAAAAATTGATTAATGCCCTAAAACGCTAGAATGGCCCGGAAATGGTGAATTATTCTACATTAAATATATGTGAAACTAATCCCCCACTCGAAATTCCAAATGAATTGTTTTTTTTTCTTTCTGCTAAGTTTTCAGGGTGTTCACACTTAATTGCTCCTAGCCCTACCACTAACCTGAAGTTCAAGTAGTAAGCCCCCCCCCCTCCTCCCACAAAGACCCTCATAATCGTCTAAAAAAACAGAAAAAAACAAGAAAAACGCACAGGATTTATCTTCTATAGAAAAAATAATTATCTGTCCTAAAACGCTAGAATGGCCTTGAAATGGGGGATTATTTTATGTGAAACTGATCCCCACTCTAAATTCTAAAATAATTGTTTTTGTTTCTTTCTTTCTGCCAAGTTTTTCAGGGTGTTAACATGTAATTGCCTAAATAAAAAAAGTAGAATCTCATATTTTGGGGAGGTAAGGGGGTGAGTTAGCGGAAGGTGTTAATCTACAATAATGCCAACGAAATCTTGCAATATATTCATTTTTAAACAGTCCTAGTATTAGATTTTAGTTTCTTGTACATAAAATGTATTACAATTCAACTTTGAATTTTCTAACTTCTTTCTTTTAATGGATACATGGTATTTTTAAGGTATTGCAGCATATTTAAGTGCAGATTACTTGGAAACCATTAATTTCTGGAGATTTTCAGTGGCACATTCTGATTCCTTGTACAAAAATACACTTATATGGTAAATTTCATTGCTTAATCTTGTATTTTAACAAAGATATAGCATTTTTACTGAAAAATTAGTATAAAAAATGTGACAAAACGCATATGGTCTTAAAGAGGGGAAAATATCCAATCGTGTGAGACACAAAAATAGTCATAACTTCCTTATTTTTAGTCAGATTAAAAAAATTTAAAAAGATTCTTTCTTAGATCATCAAGCTCTTTCTATATATGCCATTATTGAGATATTTTAAGCAATTAAAATTTTTTTCATGTGTATTGCTATTAGTAGATGTATAACAGTTGATATAGTGTGTTCATTTGGCAGGGGTAGGCTAAGGAAAAGATTGGAGGAAGTGATAAGGATGGACTTGAGAGAATGAGGGATAAATAAAGACTAAGCCATAGAGAGAGGTTACTTTTTTGCATGGAGTTTATATTTTCGATCAGATTTCACTGTTTTCATTTACATTTTAAATAGTTATTCCCAATATCCCTTACATCTATTAACTTTTACATATATTTATTTTATTTTTATTTATATGAATTAACTTCCAAATTACAGGTAATTATTTTCCTTATTCACACCTACAGATTATTTTGACTTATCATTTTATTAATTTATATGTATCTTTATAATTATATTTCATCCTATTAAATATGCTTGTTTTCGCATCTTTAAATTTGAAATAACTATTTTCTATCTCTTCTTTTAACTGAATTATATATTTATTTATTCGTTTATATCTATCTACTTAAACAATTTATTTCTTAATTCATTTCATTAATTATTGGCTATTTTGACAGGACAAAAGTAATTTATATATATATTTTTCCTAACTCTGCTTCTTATAAAAGATGGCATATAACCACAATTAGAAAAACCCATGTTCATACTGGAACCTATGAGATAGAGCAATTACATAAATAAGTAAAAGATGATTATAAAGATTGTAAAAATACAATATCTATTAAGTTATCAGTTGCTCAAAACAAGGTATTTCAAATAAAAGAAATATATATATATATATATATATATATATATATATATATGTACATACATATATATATATATTTCGTTAACACAAAAGTTTAAGTTATAGCCTAATAGTGTACGACTAGAACTCTTTATTTAATGTCATATTAGACCTTAGTTAAATCACGGAAAAAATCATCACTGGAATAAAACAAATTTATGCAAACTCCAAATGTTGCATACTATCAGAAGATGGTTTCAGTGACTGGTTTGTGATGGTCATTAGAGTCCATCAAGGATGTTTGCTTTCTCCATTACTCTTTGTCATAACCATTGATTGGGTATTAAAAAAGGCAACCAAGGATCAGGGTATAATGTGGATCATAAACTTTCTGATCTAGACTTTGCAGACGATATTACTGCATAAGCAATGAATACCACTGACCTACAAGACATTGTCAACGAGGTCCAAGGTGAAGCAGGGAGCATTGGTTTCTCTGTCAGTGCTAAGAAAACTCAAAAAATGTTCTCTGGGGCACACCAGCCACCTACACACATATTTATCGATGAAAAAACATAGGTAGTAGACAACTTCACCTGCATAGGAAGCTTCTTAAACAAGGAAGACAACATGGACCATGAGTTGCAATGCAAGATAGGAAAAGCCTCAGCAGCATTTAATCAAGCAAGATCTGAAAAAAAAAAAATTCACTTTCAGATCTAAATTAAGATTTCATAACGATAACGTTTTGTCCACAATGTTATATGGAAGTGAAACTTGGCATCACAAAATCAGCCAAGAGAATAAATTAGTCGCGTTTGATTCAAAATGTCTTAAAAAGATTCTAGGGATCAAATGGAGCAATAGAATTACCAACCAAGATCTGCACTAACCAACAGGTGGCATCGTCAATAGACTGCAAACAACATTTAGGCTAGCTTAAGATTGGCCCCAGGGAGATTTGCTTAAGTGGAACCATGATGGAAAAAGGAGAGGAAGACCAAAATTTAACTGGAAGCAAACAATCGAGAGACATTTGATCGCAACGTGAAGAAGCTTGAATGACGCTGTGGATCTGGCTTCAGACCGAATCGATGATTTACTTTAACTACTTAATGCATCGCAGGATACGGGAGTTCCTGAGTCTAAGAATAAGTCGTGGAACAATTTTCCATATATTCACCAAAAAAATACTTTTATTAGCATAATTGTTTCTGCCTTTCTCAATAACGTACATTTTCATCACAAAAAAATATCAAAAGTTTTTTCTTGAGGAGTACAAAAAAGTTCAACTGTTTAGCTTTGTATGAACTAACGAAGCCTTCTCAATAAAAAAAAAACATTGATATTTTTGTATATCACAAAATTGTATGTTATTGAGAAAGGCAGAAACAATTGTATGCTAATAAAAGTATTTTTTTGATAAATATATGAAAACTTGTTCCCTGAATTATGATTTAATATGACATGAAAGTAAGAGCTCAAGCCATACACTAAAATTCTATTGCAACATGTGGTATATTCGTATATTGGGAGCTAAGCACTCGTAATATATATTATATATATATATTTATTTATATATTATATATATTTATTTATATATATTTATATACATATATTTATATTTATTTATATATTATATATATGTATATATATATTTATATATATTATATATATATATATATATATATATATATATATATATATTTATATATTTATATATATATATATTTATATATATTTATATATATATTTATTTATATATTATATATATATATATATATACTTATTTATATATTATATATATATTTATTTATATATTATATATATATATATATATATATTTATATATCATATATATATACTTATTTATATATTATATATTTATATATTATATATATATATTTATATATTATATATATATTTATATATTATATATATATATATATAAATATATAAATATATATATATATATTTATTTGATTTCTTGAATGTGAGATGGTATAGTTTAATTATATATATTTATTTATATATTATATATATATGTGTGTATATTTTTATATATATATTTATTTATATATTATATATATATATGTATATTTATATATATATATATTTATATATTATATGTATATATACTTATTTATATATTATATATATATATATTTATTTATATATTATATATATATATATATTTATTTATATATTATATATATATATATATGTATATTTATATATATTATATATATATATATTTATATATTATATATATATATTTATTTATGTATTATATATATATATATATTTATTTATATATTATATATATATATGTATATTTATATATATTATATATATATGTATATTTATATATATTATATATATATTTATATTTATATATATTATATATATATATATATATTTATTTATATATTATATATATATATATATTTATATATATATATATATTTATATATTATATATACAGGGTGGGCAAAAATAAGGGTCCTATTTTTAAAAATTCATAACTTTTTTATTTATTGATTTTTTTTTTTTTTTTTTTTGAATAAGTAAAGGACCCCTTTCCGAAGCAAGCATGAGCCGTATTAGCCCTAAGGAACGTACCATTATTTAGAAAACATTATTTTTGCTTAAAAAACTCAAAACAGTGTAAAAAACAATACTTTAGTTTTTGTAAGTTTTAAGAAGTGTTTTTCGGCTAAAATTTGTTTTGTTTATTTCAAAAAATCTCGGAAGGGTCAGTCTACACACACATAAAGTTTGGTGAGTTTAACTTTTATTTTGTGGAAGTTATTCAAATTCAAGTTATTCAAATTTAAAGATAGGACCCTTATTTTGGCCCACCCTGTATATATATATTTATATATTATATATATATGTATATTTATATATATTATATATATATATATATTTATTTATATATTATCTATATATATTTATATATTTATATATTATATATATATATATATTTATATATTATATATATATATATATTTATATATTATATATATATATTTATATATTATATATATATATATTTATATATTATATATATATATTTATATATTATATAGTATATATATATTTATATATTATATATATATATTTATATATTATATATATATATATTTATATATTATATATATATATATTTATATATTATATATATATATTTATATATTATATATTATATATATATATTTATATATTATATATATATATTTATATATTATATATATATATATATATTTATATATTATATATATATATATATTTTTTTATATATTATATATATATATTTATTTATATATTATATATATATATATTTATTTATATATTATATAGTTATATATATATATTTATTTATATATTATATATATATAATATATATTTATTTATATATTATATATATATATACTTATTTATATATTATATATATATATATGTATTTATTTATATATTATATATTTATATATTTATTTAGATATGTATTTATATCTAATATATAAAGTAGAGACGTTTTTCTCCTGTACCTTCTCGGAGTATAGGAAAATAACCATATACAAAACAGGCTACTAAACTCACCCCTATACTACACTTATTCACTCGAGCGTGTTTTAGTAAAGTTGTTATTATTTTTTCCAACCTAACACTCAATATTACATTTGACCCACCATCAACGTCTCTCCGAAAAACCAACTCCATATAGGTGATAGCAAAGACTTTTCCCCCTAACAATTGTGTACTGTGACTACACTCATCGACACCGGGAAGTAATAAACACAGTTTACTTTTCACAAAAAAGTCCGTCCTTATTTATTATTTGCCTGGTATTAATTTACTACATAATATAAAACAATACGCAAACAAATAATGACCGCTCTCGTTGAATCCGATGATATTCCGCGAATATCAGATTACGTTTTTCCTATTTCTAACTATGATTTCCACATTTACATTCATTCCGGAATTAAGCGAATGACATTAACGAACACAGTTCCTGCAACATTTATTCTTCAAATATGGCGGCTACAATTCCTTCATTAAATCGACTTCGTACTTAATTCAATAGCCGCCAAGATGCTGTTAGACCCCGACACATTTATATTTTCAAAATCATATACTTTTAACCCTTCCCAAATAAATGACATAAACCGTGTCATTGTTGAACTTTATTTTTCGCTGCCAGAAGCTGCTAGTAAACAAGCTTACCTTAAGTGGCATATTTTCACATGCATTTTTCAAGTAGTAACTGTGGCGCAATAGTTAAGAAGGGTGGTTTCATTATCGCCAGTATCGGCGTTCGATCCCATTCTACTCTAAACCATTTTCTTTTCTTTTTTTTTTAATTTCAAACATTCACCAACACGGTAGAGGGGGGGGGGGAGAAGAACAATAAGCGGTTTCTTTTTTATTCAATAGGTAGTACTTTCTCCCGCGCAGCGACGGGTTCCGCTAGTATTATATATATATATATATATATAATGTGGTGTATTTTCCTATTTATGCATACATTGTTAAAAATAACAAAATTCGTCTGTTTAATTTTACTTTTTTTTATTTTTGCAAGTAAAATTCAGATTAGAATAAAAAGCCATGAAAAATATTGTACACAGATACATATCCCCAATTGACAATAATAATAAACTTAGACTCATTATTTACTTTAAGAAATTTAAAACCCAAAATCTTTAGTAAAAAAACAACTCCTCCCCAAAACCACAAGAAAGAACCAATGTTATTTATAAGTTTAAATGCCCTTTGGGAGAATGTAACTCCCATTATAATAATAAAGCTAATAGCTATATTGGTTTTACAACCACTACCCTCTCCCGCCGCCTCACCATGCATCTTGTAAACTCTAGCTCAATTTACCAACATCTATAAAGAGATAACTGCCCTTACTCTCAGTTTAAAAAATTCTTGTTAATAACACTAAAATAATACATTCCGAAACCAATTAAAAAAAATTAAAAATACTGGAATCTAACTACATAAAAACACAATAACCTACAATTAATATCATCACGTATGAAACCAGTGACAACATTTTAAAATGCTTAACGTAATGCTATTTTATTCTGTGATGCCACACCGGCGTCGCCGAATTTAAATTGTCAACGTCTTTATTGGAACAATTCAAACACATTCTTTTTATGTGTGCGTTTCTCCGCTGTCTTTTAAAAAATTCTCTTATTTCTCCAGCTTTTTTGTTCATTTGCTTTTAACACCTGAGGTTGGATTCGATGAAGAATCGAAAACGTTTGTGATACCTATGGAACATTTATTAATTTTTTTTATTTTAATACAAAAAAGACCATTAGAAAAAGTGAAAAAAAAAAAAAAAAAAGTATAATTAAACAGACAAATTTTGTTATTTTTAACAATGTTTGCATATATATATATATGGAAATTGAAAAAGGAAAACCAAAGAATATTATTTATGTATTTATTAACGTTTCGTCTTTATTGTAAGACTTTCTCAGGATGATTATTTTGAGGAAAGCATCATAACAGGTACAGATTGTTTTGGCCGCTGGTTCAAAACTACGACCGTTTTGGGATAAAGAACTTAAAATGTGTGATTTCTTCTGCCCAACACGGCCGTAGTTTTGAACCAGTGGCCAAACCATTCTGTAACTGTTATGATGTTTTCTTCAAAATCTCTTCCTGAAAAAGTCTTATAATAAAGACGAAACGTTGATGAACACATAAATAAGATTCTATTCTTTGGTTTTCTTTTTTCACTTTCCATTACGTTGGAACATTTTCTGATCTCATATATATATATATATAGTTAAATTTTCCCGCCATAACTAATTATAAATCTCACTCCAGGTCTTTACCTGTTTGTCATTATTCCACTGACGATGGACCCAGACGGGTCAGAAAGTACTCTGGACCAACATGTACACTATGGCAGTTTCATCAGCCAATTTCCTTCCAAGATTAAGATTTTAATCCGGAAAATTGAAGGGATCAACACTAAAATAACCAGACAAAAATTGTCGGTTATTTTTAATAATACGTGTCTTAAAGAAAAAATGCTGCCTCGATACACATATATATATATATATATATATATATATATATATATATATATATCCTATATTTAAGGGGAGAATGCTCAATATCATGGATAGAGTTTATGTAGATCAAAGTCTGGAGACATAATCAGTAAAATATGGTGACTGGCAGTGAACATCTGAAGAACGCAAGGCGAGAAACTGCAAGTGCTGTTAACGCTGTCTCCAAACTTATATATATTCTGCTAAAACTACAGACTAAAATTAGAAAACGCCATAAAAACACGTCACCAATGTAGCAAATGCAAAACTAATTTCGTTTTGTATCCTAGTACTTTCAGTTCCTTCTGGAGCCATCTTCAGGGGCGGGTATTGAGTAAAGAACATGTAATTTTAAATGTTTAGTGATGATTTTGTCGAAAATTGATAAGGCATCTAGAAATGAAAAAATATGCAGACACAAGTCGTCTGTAATATTTAACGAAATATGTTTTCAAGAAAAAATGCTGCCCATAGCTATATGTTGTTGTTGTTGGCATCCGTCAGTCGCAACGACTATGGATCAGCGCCGTATTGGGATATATATATATATATATTTGGTTGTAACGTTTGTGCATAGAATAGTTTTCAGACAATACAAAGTCGTATTTATTTTACATTGCCCAAAACATTCTCTGTATCGACCCTAGCAACACGTGCTTGCCTCAATTGTGTCTAGGAATTCATAATGTAGACTTTTATGTAGGAATTATGTCTTTGATTTGCTAATGATGAGCCTGTTGAGTCATTAAAGTCACAAGTTATGTCCCTTATAAATCAGTTTCAAGTTATCTCCCCTAAACTATACTGGCAACGAGTGAGATATGAATCGTTAATTTTGAAGTACAAAAGACTTGCACATGCATAGTGCGAGATTGGAAATTCACGCACGGTCTCTTTTCTGGCATTGGGCTCTGTTTATACATGGTTACACACACCTGATGCATTGTTGTCAGAATTTACTGCTTGGTAGTTAGACAGGACCCTTAAATAACTAGCTATTTCATCATTCCACTTTCTCTATACAAAGTTGTATTTCATTTTATGTTGCCCAATGTATTCTCTGTGCGACCCTGGCAAGACATGTGTATCTTGATTGTATCTAGGGAGTGTCTACATTTACTGTTTTTTTAAATGTATGTAAATATATGTAAATGCAGCCGTCTTATTATCATTACCATTGTCTTTTTTTCTCCATTTATTTCTGAACCTCATGTGTACCCATGGAGAGCATGTCCAATATAGTACACATGTGATGGCGAAAGGTGTCTATCACATATGTCACTATAAAAATCAATGTTCACATTATTATTCCAGAACCATTTAACAGAAGCAATGTGGTTATTGCATTCGGCAAAGGTGCTACGGAAGAATACCAAAACTTCAACCCACTTCATGGAAAGGTCCAATATGGGAAATTATTCCCAGATTCACTAGAACACCCATTGATACAGGTGAGACTATTTACTTTCTTTTTCTTACTTCAGGGCGCTTGATATCATCTGGACCATCTGAGAAAAAATACTTTAGATAATGGCTAGCCTTATCTATGAACATAAAAATGCCTAGGGGGTCTTGTATCTTGTTGGCACACATGGTAAAATCTACAAGCTGAGTTATTTTGAGTTTAATTTGCATCAATACCTTTATGAACTTATTTCTTTTAACCGTAACTACACATAGACTAGATATCATCCAGTGTGAACGACACATTTTATGATGTGATCCAGTATCAACATTGACAAACAAAATGACATCATTTTTTGTGACATCATCCACTGTGCATGGATACAAACAGCAAGCAAGCAAGCAGTTGTATAAGTATACTAGATCCTTAATATTGCTGAACTCCAGCTATGAGTACAATAGACACTTCCTGCCTTCAGGCTAGGATCAAAAAGCTTGGGAGGGTCTTACTAACCAAATCTTCTGTTTGTTGTTCTTGATCCCATACACTGATCTTTGACCTTCTATTAAGAAGATAACCAAAGAAAAATGGCAAGAATATTGGGATGAGTGCCAAAATAATAAGTTATAAAAGATTTGGCCAACTATAGATGAGTGGCCGCTGGACTATAGAAAAGTAAGAAGAGAAGAGGTTATAATAACCAGACTTCGTATAGGACACACGCATATCACTCATAAGTACTTATTGGAAGGAGAGGAGTCTCCAATATGCATAGCCAACAATCTTACAGTCAAACATATATTAATAGACTGTCAAGATCTGCAGCAAACCCGAAACAAATATTACGACTTCAAAAATTTTAAAGACTTATTTCAAAACATAAATGTGATGAAAATCTTAGACTTCATCAAGGAAATTGGACTGTTCCAAAAAATCAAACCACAAATTCTTAATTTCACTTTTCATTGTCTCTCAAGACAATGTGAAATAATTAGAATTGTATTTGACAACTTTATTCAGCATTGTTGGTTGGTTGCTATGCCGTAAAACAAACCAAACCAAATCAAACCTTTCCCACTCCCTGTTTTATTCCAATAAAATCCTTGTATATATGTACATTCATGAACAATAGCATTTCCAATTAATTTTGGGATATCGTAAGTAGGACGTCCCTTAGTGTAAATGTGGTATTGTGGTGACTGAAATGATTTTTGTTAAAAGTAGCATTGACATTTTTATCATTTTAGACTAAGGATGACCAATGTCACCCAATTCCCTACACTTTTGATGGCCTTGTGCCTACTTTGTTCCGAATGTAATTTTTTGTATTTGAAGTTGGATCAGAACAGGAGCAAGGGATGCTGTATGTTTGTCTGTTTCTATGGTGTATTAATATTGAGGAGTGATGGTGTGTAGTGTAATTTATTGATCGGCAAGTGGATTAAATTCTGGTGTGGCCGACTGTTATTAATTTACCGGGTGGGGTGTATTACTGTTATTAAAGAGTTTGTGTTATATTTATATTTATATTAATTTATTTTGTTTGGAGGGGGTTATGTTTGAGTATAAAGCTGTTATAATTGTAGTTTTTTTGCTAAGGAAAGTTTGGTGTTTAATAGAGGAGGAAGTTATCCTTATCAGGTAAAAAATGCTGCCCTTAGGGGTATCAAATCAAGTGGATGGGCCATTATAGGCCATTATATTGTGTTTTTATATATATAATAGGATGTGTTGATGGTTTGAGAGTAAATTGAAAGAAAAAGAGGTTTAAATATCTAAATATTTGTAAGGATGTGTAAATTCTGTTAATTTGTAAAGCTGTTATTTGTGGTTAATTATATATATATATATATATATATATATATATATATATATATATATATATATATATAATGTTTGATTAAACAGGAGTGCCAACTTCTGCTTATTTAGCTTTCGATCCATTTTTTCTAGTCTTCGTACGGCGGATGTGATAAATTGGTGATAGATTCACCAATTTATTTCATTTTGTAACTGCCTGACGACGACCGATGTCGGTCGAAAACGTTCGCACAAAATAAGGAGATTTTTTACACTCCTTGGATTATAACATAAACTCCGTCGTACGAAGACTAGAAAAAACGGATCAAAAGCTGAATAAGCAGAAGTTGTCACTCCTGTTTAATCAAACATGTATAAGGGAGGGAATGCTGCCCAATTATACAGATATATATATATATATATATATATATATATATGTATATATGTATTTCACTCTATTTGTAATTTTCTTTTTTTCTTTATCTTTCATGCAGAATAAGTACTTCCTTGTTGCTGACCGCGAAGTGGACATGGATGGACGGTTGTTAAAAGAGCAACAGAATAGCCAAGTGTATCAGAAGTTGTCTCATGCTCCTGTTTATGGCATGTCACAACCGAACAAAGAGGAACTGAAAACTTTATTGGACACATTTCAAGCCCCTAATTCTACGGTACGTATTACATGCTCCTTTGAATTGGGAATGTGATTTGAATTGTGCATGTATATATGTATATATATATTAGGATCAAATAAACCAAAGTGAAAACGTTTAGTAGATGGAACCTATTGTGAAAAGGATTAGCTCAATATACGAGATAGAGCAATAGTAGAGATAGAAGAAAGAAGAGTGATAAATATTTTAATAATTTTTAATAATAATTTTCATATTTTTCAAATATTTGAACTTTGGTTTTTTCGAAAGCCAACTTATCCATCTGTATTTTCTCCTCTGATGATAAGATTTCGATCTTTGAAAAGCCTTGGCTTAAGGAAAGAATAATAAACACTAGTTTATTACTGAATACACCTTGCATTGAACAATTGAAATTTGAAATAAATTTGGACAATCGTCGCATATTTATCACTCTTCTTTCTTCTATCTCTCTATATATATGTATGTATATAGGTGTAATCATAAGCACATAAGTGGTTGGAGAAATAATGAATAAAAAGTGAGAATGAATTAACAAATAAACGTGCAACTTACAAATTTGTGCCGAGTTTATTGGACAATTTTAGAAGCAAAGTAAATCCCAATTTCTGTTTTTGTTTTTCCTTTGTGTTAGGATATTCCGTAGGAAAATTTCAGGAACCATTCCCTTTTTTAAGCTTTAATTGAAGTGTGAACAGAGTTCTTTAAATAGGCTATCTAAACATTAAGCAAACATGGACATAATACTCTTAATATATATATATATATATATATATATGATGGACTCTCCCGTCGATTTCGACGTATGAGTGCCCCACCTGGAGCTGCCCGCACGTGAATTTGTAATTGCAAGGGTTGCGCAATCCCCAACAACCGCTCTCCTGAGTCGACATTGCTAGATTCCAATGGCAAGTAGTAATACAAGACGACTGGAAACAATGCCGAGATAAGCAGAGAGCACATACAGCACCTGGTATTCCAAAATGGTCACCTATTTAGTACTGGCCAGGCTCAATGCTGCTTAACTTCGGTGATCTAACAGGAACCGGTGTGTCAACGTGATTGTGCCGTATATATATATATATATTTGTGCCGTATATATATATATATATATATATTTGTGCCGTATATATATATATATATATATATATATATATATATATATATAGAATTATAAAAAGAAAAACTATACACACATTAAGGTTGTACACATAATAACTTATTTCGACCCCTTTAATTAGGTCTCCTCAGATGTATAGACAACCATGTTTTTGACGTGGTTGTCTATACATCTGAGGAGACCTAATTAAAGGGGTCGAAATAAGTTATTATGTGTACAACCTTAATGTGTGTATAGTTTTTCTTTTTATAATTCTGTTTTGCTCTGTTTAAATTACATTGAGCTCTGTTATTCAGATTCTCTACACAAAATTGAAATCTACACACTATATATATATATATATATATATATATATATATATTTGTGAATTCTATATGGCAAAGCTAGAAAACAAAATATTTACTAACATTATATAACTCCTTAATTACGTATGCTATGTCAATGATATTCTTATTTTCGCTGATAATGATGGCCAAATACAGAAACTACAGACCCTTTTCCTAAAGTAGAACTATATTCTTAATTTCACCGTAGAATTAAACATAAATATTAAAATCTCATTCCTTGATGTTCTCATTGACACCTTTCATAATGCGTTTAACACTTCTACTTATAAAAAAAACAACCAGCTTAAACACTAGTCTCTTAAATTACAAGAGCGAATACCCCATCGCTACAAACAAAATAGCATTTGTTAAAAAACCTACTAAACCGTGCAAAATTAATCTAAACCAGAAAACCACTATTCATTGAATTAGAAAATATAAAACAAGTCAGTATTAATAATGAATTCCCTAATTATATCGCTGATGGACAAATAAAGTTAATTATTTGAAACTTTAAAAAATACTACTACTACAAATAATAATATCCAGGATGATAACACAAACTATATTAACGGATACTATTTCAATCAAATGCAACCAAAGTTTAGATTAGAAGAAAAAGCCATGGAAAAATATTGTACACCGATACATATCTCTAATTGACAATAATAATAAAATTAGACAAATGATTTACTGCAAAGAAAATTTAAGAACCAAACTCCTGTAGTAAAAAAACAATTCCTCCCCAACCCATAAAACATTGGAAAGAACCAATGTTATTTATAAGTTCAAATGCTTTTTGGAAGAATGCAACTCCCATAATAATAGTAATAATAATATCAAAGCTAATAGCTACATTGGTTTTACTACCACTACCCTCTCCTGACGACTCACTATGCATCTTGTAAACTCTAGCTCAATTTACTAGCATTTTAAAACACATAACTGCCACTCTCTGATTTACAATAAATTTTAGTTAATAACATAAAAATAATACAATTTGAAACCAATTAAAAAAAAATTTTAAATACTAAAAATTTAAAAGCTTTCAGATATTACAGTTTATATTTGAATGAAGATATGCATTTTGTTTTACAATTAGTTAGTATTATTAAACAAAAGAATGTATTCGTAATATTAGCAGAAAAAATGACTTCCATCTGCAATTGACATTTGCAGTAGACAAAAGATGTCTTCCCTGCAAAAAATATTCCAAGCAAGAATAATTGTATTTGTAAAGAAATTAAATAAAATTACAATTTTTTTTCTATTTAACAACATGGACCAACACTAAAGAAAAGGAAATGGCTATTCAGAATTAAATATTAATATTTTAGGATGGAAGCTATTTAGGCCTGAATTAGAAAAAATCAAGCTTACTTAAATTTAGATTTTAGATTTAAGAAATGCAAATTTAAATGATTTAATCACCCTGATCTTGACCATCAATATTTAGAAGGTAAGTAAGAGTTGTGTCTTTCTATGTATCCAATAAGATATCGACTCTTACTAAGAATATTTAGAAAGCATTCGTGTTATGGTCTTGTTAATACTACTGCTACAAACTATCAGGCTTTATTTAATATTTTCATTATATTTTTTTTAATCAGATTTTTTTAAATTCAACTTTTTAACTGGATGCATCTTTATTAGTGTTATTAGCTTCTTTAATTTTATGTCTATTATCATAGTAACAACATTTTATCAGAGATGTGAGTTCTTTGCTTTTAGCAGAATCTTGTTTTCTTGATTCCAGAAAAATCGGATTTCCGCTTAAATCGCTAGAGGCTCCCATAGATGTGAGTTTCAGCTTTTTGATCGAAATCCGATTTCTTTTTTTAAAATAAGGAAAAGCTGATTTTCCGTCTTATGACAGTTCTCCCTGAAAACTAAAAATGTTAATTTTCCTGTAAAAGTTAAGACTTCAAGCAATTCATGAAGGGGGGAAGGGAGTTAGATGACCTTTGTTTCATCAAAGAATGATTCCTGTTCTTCCACCCTCCCATATTCACTCGGTGTCTTTCACTTAATTTTGACTTAGTTGAAACTGATTGTAGTTGTTTAGGAAATAAGTTTGTTTTTTTGCTGGTCTCTCCTCTCTCCCAGAGGGGGGGGGCAGTGCCCCTTCAGGTTGGGGAATTCATCTCTGTTTCAGCTTTTTTTCCCATTAGGTATTCACATCCCTGTATTATGGATTTGTTTTTGTTCTTTTACAGATTTTATTGGTCAATCTCCGAGAAGAACCGGTTCTGTTTTTGTCTGGGGATGATCTCTCAACCGGCACAGTCACCTATTCCATTCGAGAGAAAGAAAAATCGCAAGCATGCATCATTCATGGAATCGCATCCAAAGTTGCCAGCCTCAATGAGATTTCGATACGAAAAGAGGTAAAGGCATCATGCTGTTCAGAGAAATTGCCATATTTTAAATTTTAATTGCACCTCATTACCAATTTGTTTTTGTGTGTGGACTAAGTTTTTGTGTTAGGTGTTGTTTTGATGGGATTTTTGAATGTCGAAACACAAATATGTAGAAATAAATAGAGTAAACGATATGGATATCAACAATTTAAATTGATTTATTTAACAATTTACAACTGAATGATTTCACTATGATGTTGATGGATTTAACTGTCTGTGGCTAAACCATGATCGGTAGCATTCTCCATTTTCTGGTGATACCAGATCAGGCTGCCCTGTAGCTCCCTGAGACGAAATTCACCTACATTGACGTTTTTTTTTTTTTTTTTTTTTTTTGTAAAACTTAATTATGTTCTACAAAACCCAAAACAAAAACAACAGCCCCTATCCCTTTCTCCCTCCCCTTTTTATTTTTATTTTTCCTACCCTACTCCCGGTCCTGGATATGACCTTAAACTACATCCGATGGTGAGATCCGGCTTACGGACTTTGGGGAATGTGGAGCCTCCTCTTAATTACCATTGCTCCCAGGTCCACCCTGACCCGGAGTGGTAGTACCTGTTAGGGTCCCAACTATGGGTTAAATAGAAACAGATATTAAAAGGGGAAAGAAACAAAAAAGAGAAGAAAACAAGACCAGATTCGGCATTAAATAACCCAAAAAGGGTTGATATGCCGTAAAACAAAACTACCAAACTACCATACCATTCTCCATTTTGATTTTCCCTGTGTGCTTTGATCATGTTATTTGTCAAGGGCAGATAAATCTTTCCCTAATCTTTCACCACGGGCAGATAAATCCTACTTCAAAATGTCTCTTTGATCAACACAAAACAAATAAAACTAATTTGCGAATAATATGCTACACTCACCCCACAAGTATCTTTATGTAACTGAAAGCAAGTAAAATATTTTGGTGTTCATACAGAGAAGCATACATATGAAAAACGCTTAAAATCGCAGTTCCAATTAAATTAACCGGAAAACTCTTTGATATACTTATGTATCGAGCAAAAATAGGTTTGTACACAAAAAATTAGCAAAAACTATTGAGTAGAATTATACAGGGTGACCCCCAAAAAACGGGCTCCAAATCTAATTAGGCCCCGTTTCTTAGTGTTTCGTCCGAATGAAATGAATTTTGGGGCATGACTAGTTTATGATATTCACAACATCATATCAAAACACTAGGGTATTTGGCCTTTTTTCTCCGTTCTACAGCATGTGTTCTAGATGGACTCCTTTTAGCTCCGTGCATTTCTTAAGGCGCAGAACGAAGTTGTCCATGACGTTCTTACAGACTGAATTGGGAATGGTTCTCATCTCCTCCCTGATGGCTTCCTTGAGTTCCATGATGGTTCTGGGTTTCCTTGCGTACATTCTGTCCTTAAGATAGCCCCAAAGGAAATAATCTGGGGGGTATAGGTCCGGGCTATGGGGTGGCCACTCAAAATTAGTCTTGAGACTGATCACTCGGCCTCCGAAGTTCTCTTTCAGCCAATATCAGGACAGGTTTGAGGTGTGAGAACTAGCTCCGTCTTGCTGGAACCAGAACTTGCTCATGAGCGACGGGTAGAGGGTCTGGAGCTCACTCTTGAAGGTTTTAAGACCCTCCACATACCGCTCCTTGGTGACTATCACTGCTGCGCCAGATTCTTCGATGAAGATTGGTCCGATGATGCCTCTGACCGAGATTGCAGCCCACACCGTGCACTTAGGAGAGTGCAGAGGCTTGGTGGCTACTTCATTGGGTCTGGAGGACCCCCAGAAGACATTTGTCTTGGAGTTCGCCTTTCCGTCAAGATGGAAGTGGGCTTCATCTGAGGTCCAAAGGAGGTAAAGGAAACCTGGTGTCTCCTCGATCTTATCGAGCATCTTGACTGTCATAGCGCTCCTCTGCTTCTTGTCTGAGGCTGTAAGGGTCTGCAGCGTCTGTATTCTGTATGGGTAAGCCCTGATATTGTTCACCAGCACTCTCCTGCAAGTCTCACGGGAGATACCGAGGGACTGACTTCGCTTACGCACAGAGCGTTTCAGACTCTCCTGGAGAGACTCTCTCACATTTTCGACTAGCTCGGCTGTCTGCTTCTTGGAACGTGCCGAGTGGCTTGGACGGTTCTCACTGGCAGCGTTGAAGTTCTCCACGGTCCCATACTTCTCGAAGTGGTCCACCCAGTTCTGAATTCTGCTTTTGGGTGGAGCCTTTTCACATCCGAACTGATGCATGAAACTGTCCTGGGTTTTCTTAAATGAGCCTGTCTTGTAGTAAAATTTAACACAGTGTATTCTTTGTCCCAGCTCCCACTGAGGTCTTGGTGTACTCACGGTCGTTGATTCTGCCATGTCCTGTAAAATAAGGGCAATCAGTGAATAAATAAAGGAGATATCACATAAAGTGTACACCGGGCTCGTTTTTTTTGAGTCACCCTGTAATAAAAAATAAAAATTTTTTATATCATTAAATCGGGTTTGGCCATTGATTCGAGCGAAAAACACGAAATTTAGGGAGAGATAACTCAGTCTGTCATATTAACAAGTAATAAATCAATTGCATTAACCAAAATACGATGAAACTACTTTTTTTTTAAATTAAAATTTTTCCTACTTTTTGGTGAGGATACTTATTTAAATCTGCTGCGTAAGTATATAATACTGTTTTTTTGTGGTATGGATAATTTAATACGGATGCTTCTCTGTACAAGCACCAACATTTGTGTTACGATCAATTATGCATCAAAGTAGGTGTAATTTAATTTTAAAGTACCTATTTTCAATTAAGCTAAACAATATAGTGTTGGATAAGTAATATGTTGAATGATCCAATCAGCATCCTGTAATTTTTTCACTTTGCACACGTTTCTAATACTAATTGTTCTTAAGGAAAAATTAGCTAATGCTGACATTAAGCCTGTATTCTAATGCAGATTAAAAACCTTACTCTAACCCCAAAAGCAAAAAAAAAAATCCCTTCATTTACCCCAACACTAACTCTAAGTTCAGGGCATCAGTCACTAATCCTACATCTTGGGTGTTGGTCATTAACCCTAAGTCTTTTCTAGTATATTACATAATAGCTGACTTGTTTAACATAACAGTTAATGGACGACCCGTTAGATGACTTATCTAGTAAAACATGTAACGGAATACTTGTCTAATATAGCAGGTAATGAGTGACTGTTTTCATATAACAGTTAACGGACGACTTGTCTAGTGAATAGTTAATGGATAATTTGTCTAGTATAACAGTTAATGGACGACTTGTCTAGCATAACATTTAACGGATTACTTGTCTCGTATAGCAGTTAATGGATTACTTGTCTTGTATGACAGTTAACAGACGATTTGTCTAGTATTGTTTAGTATAACAGTTAATAGACGACTTGTCTCATATAACAGTTAACAGATTACTTGTCTAGTATAACAGTTAACAAATTACTTGTTTCGTATAACATCTAATGGATTACTTGTCTAGTATAACAGTTAATGGACGACTTGTCTGATATAACAGTTAACTGACGACTTGTTTAGTATAACAGTTAATGGACGACTTGTCTAGTATAACATCCTGTTAGATGACTTATCTAGTATAACTGTTGCATACCTTTTAATTTCTCATACCTTCTCTCGTTCCTCGTTTCTTGTATCTTTTCTTCTTCCTCGCGTGGAGGGGTGTGTCTCGATGTCGTTTGCTGTGTCTGCAACAAAACCTTCATACCACAATTCACGAGACAAACAATCTTTTAAACTTTTGATTCTGTTTTATTCAGGTGTCAAATTTCTGTTGGCCATGAAGATGCTTCACTAACGTTGAGGGAGAGACCAAATTACTACTCTATCGTAGTTAATTCCTAGCTTAAGTCCTTAGCCATTCGAGGAGAGGGGAAGAAGAAATCTCATACCTGTATTCTCTTAGGGAATTTAATTCCCCTAATCACGTTGAAGACTACATAGAGAAATCGTCGGTTTAGCCCGCTTCCAAAACCCAAACTGGCAAAACACAGTTTCCCACACAAAAGCCGTGACGTGACAGAGCCCCCATGCGCAGGTGCACCTTAACCCTTGACCTGAGGTCTCATCAACGTGTGGCCCTGTCAACGTCTGTGAGCTCCGACTGTGAGAACAGCCCTATTCTGCACTCAGTTGTACGGATTCACTCGCACTAAATCGCGCAAGCCAAACCAAACGATCCGTCACACATACGCCCACTTCAAGATGCGTCCGGCCTCACAGGGCCATTATCCAACATAACATGTAACATAATACTTTTCTAGTATAACAGTCAACGAACGACTTCTCTAGATATCTAACAGACAATCTGTAGGACGCCATGTCTAGTATAACAGTATATGAACAACTTGTATAATATATGAGTTAACGGACAACCTGTTAGATAACTTATCTAGTATAACATGTAATGGACTACTTGTCTAATAGAGCAGGTAATTATTGAATTTTCTCATAATACAGTTAACGGATGACTTGTCTAGTATAAGATTTAACAGACGACCTGTCAAACGACTTGTCTAGTGTAACAGTAAAAGGATGATTTATTTAGAATATCCCTAGAATAGATAAATATGACACAATCTGCATAGGCAGACAATCATACATACCAAATTTCACATCCCTATGTCTAATAGCTTAAGATATTAATACTCGTTATATTTACGTTTTAATTCTCTTTCTCTTTCTCTTTGTCTCTCTTTAATTTGGACATCTTTATCAGGTGCTTAACCATGCCGCTATGGAGGAGAGTTGTAAGTTCTGCTTCTACAACAGTTTATCCAATGCACAAAAGGAACCTCACATGTACCGCGTTTTGTGTGAAGATTTCCTACTGACTTCAGAAGAGATTTACCATCAGCTTCAGTTTGAATATCACCATCTCAAGTAAGACCAATTTTTCTTTTTTATTCTTATATTAAAAACAAACAAAACAGATATTTTCTTGTCCCACCAAATATTTAAGATGACCTTCTATAAAGAAGCCCTGTGTATGACACTAAACTGCCTAAAACACACCTAAGCAAGGTGTTCACCACTTCAAAATCAATCATTCCCAGCCCTTTGTACCTTGTTTTTCTCTACTTCCTAACATTATCTACTACCCAAGCTCCCTCTACCCACAAGCATCCATCGTATGACACAAAACTGCATTCAGTGGTGAGGCCCCAATTCAGGAGCTTTGGGGAGTGTGCAGTCATCCCTTAGTTACAACTACTCCCAGGTCCACTCGGACCCAGAGAAGTGGTAGTACCTGCCAGAGTCCTGTCTATGAGTTAAATAGAATCTGTCATTCATAGAACATATGCGACTGGGGACTGCTTGTGAATTTGCTATTCCCTAGATACTTTCTCATTCAGAGAAAGCAGGCTGAATTCGCCAAGGTGCCGTACCAGAATAGGAGGTCCTTTATAGATTGCTAGCTTTACTTACACAGCGTTGCCCAAAATAGAGTGAAATCATTTTAGTGTTTAATTTTTATTTGTTTGAACATTTTTTAAAAATTATTCAGAAAAAAATTAAATTTCAGTTGGAAGGGAGACAACTCTTTTCATATTCTTCAATTAAAAATATGAATTATCCCCCTTGATGATTTTGATTTTTTCGGTAATAATTGAAAAATGCTTCCATATTATTTTCCTTAATATTAATTACATTGTGAGCTTCAACATGTGTGGATATACCTCCAGCTATCTTGTGTCCAGTATTCTGAAGTAGTCATTACGTTTCAGAATTTTTGAGATGATGATTGATAGTTTTAATTATTTACATTATTTGGGCTACTGTTCTCATCTTGGATGTTATCCAAAACGAGGCCAAGCTATACTTGTGAATTAAATAAACGGTTCTGTTCAAAATTCCGTACATATTCCTGAGTTCGGCATAAAGATTCCCGAGTTCGACAAGACATATATGAAGAAAGTCAGAGATTACATTGACCGAAACGTTGTGTAAATAACATTTAAGATGAGAACAGTAGTTCAAATAATAAAAGTAATACAAGTGAAGTAGTCATCTGGCAGTGTTGACTAAAAGCTTGTCGCTGTTTTCGTTCGTATTCGGTTGTGTCGACCTCTGGTGTCGGCCGGAAAACTTCTGCTTTGTCTTCTTCAACATTTTTTTAGCGCCATCGTTGGTGCGTGTGACTTACTATTTCAGTGTAGATCGAAAGTAAACTGTTTCTTTAGCATCCTGCTTTTTCAATGTCCTTGTGTCGTTATTTATCTTCCTCCCACAAGGTAAGATGTGACACAAGGTCGGGAAAGTGGGAAAGAACCAGCGCTCGCGAATTTAAGCACTCTGGCTTTTTTTTTAAATTGCCTGGGCAGCCCCAAGTAGTAAGCAATAAACTTACTCCTCCCCAAAGAGGGGAGGCAAAGCCTGGGAGGGTGCACCTCCTAGAACTGCACAGGACCGACAACCAATAGACCGGCGTAAATCCAGACCCGAAGGCCCGGACAATACAGGTTTATTAGGTGAGGTAAAAAACCCTCAGAAAACTTCTGGTTTTAGTAAGCGAGCTGTTTCTTTTATCTCAATGGAGAGGCTCCTGACTTGTGAAATAATGCATACTACGTGGGTAATGAATACTAGATTACTTTTGAATTATGAATGTAATCTGATTTTGTGGACATAGTTGTAGAGAATGGTTATAAGTATCTCCCATTTCCACTTTTATTTTAGCATTGCTCTAAGCAGAAAAAAGAGAAAGAAAAGTAAAGAGAGAAGCAAAATAAAAAGAGAAGGAAAGGCAAAGGCTTAACATGCCCTTAATCTATTTTTGCTTTTTCGCTTGTTATTGAGCATACTGTAATGTAACACCAGTGTTGATTCTTTTTCTTTTCTATTTTTATTTTGTAGTTATAAGCGCATGTGTTTCCCTTTGCATGGAGCACCAAATGAAAAACAGTTTGATGAGTTCCTGGACATGATGAAGGTAAGTTCTTTCACATTCTTGTTTTATCTGTATAACTTTTACCTTAGTTTGTACATGTATTATGACCTTCCACACCCATCTAAAAAAAATGAGATAGTCTGATCTCCAACACTGAAATAGTAATTGAGAAATATCTGATGTTGCTGACTGGCAAACATTTAGACTTTACCCATTTTAAAATTAATTGTTTCAAAATTGAATAAATCGTCATCAATAGAATTGTCATATTGTTAGGCAGGTGAAGCGCTCTTTAACTTTGGTGGGCAATCACTTAGAGATGGTGTTATGATAAAAACGCTAGTCCCCATCACCTCACTGGCTTGGCATCAGGAAGGGCATCCTACCTATAAAAGTTTTGTTTCAGTTAAGAAAATGATTTAAAAAAAAAATGCTTGACAGAGATAAGTTTTGAAGTTAATTTCTAAAAGCCGTCCAACACATGGCAGTATGTCAAATGGATGTTAAACCGAATATGATGATGATGATGATGATAATGATGATGATGATTTATGGTAGTTTGGTAGTTTTGTTTTACGGCATATCAACCCTTTTTGGGTTATTTAATGCCGAATCTGGTCTTGTTTTCTTCTCTTTTTTGTTTCTTTCCCCTTTTAATATCTGTTTCTATTTAACCCATAGTTGGGACCCTAACAGGTACTACCACTCCGGGTCAGGGTGGACCTGGGAGCAATGGTAATTAAGAGGAGGCTCCACATTCCCCAAAGTCCGTAAGCCGGATCTCACCATCGGATGTAGTTTAAGGTCATATCCAGGACCGGGAGTAGGGTAGGAAAAATAAAAATAAAAAATGGGAGGGAGAAAGGGAGAGGGGCTGTTGTTTTTGTTTTTGGTTTTGTAGAACATAATTAAGTTTTACAAAAAAAAAAAAAAAAAAAAAAAACGTCAATGTAGGTGAATTTCGTCTCAGGGAGCCACAGGGCAGCCTGATCTGATATCACCAGGATGATTTATGTAAACAATTTTGAAAACTTATCATTTGCATTATTTTTTAATGTAGTCTTTATATATCTAATTGTTACAATTTCAAATAAATACATTTTTATGAAGTGATATTCTTTTATGTATTTATAGAATGTTTTGCTCACAATTATTAAGAAGAAAAAAGATTATCTATTTTAAAAAGATTTTTATTTGTTACAATAAATAAAATAAAATATTAAAGCGTTTGTTTTAGCTAAAAAATATTTAGCTGACAATTATTTTTAAATTAGGAAGAAAGAGAATATTTATTGTTCTAAAAAGGTTTAGATTCTTCCAATTTTCAATAAATGAATAAATAAATAAATAGGCATATTCATTTTATTTATTGAAATAATATTTAGCCGGCAATGGCAATTATTTTTATGAAAGAAAAGACAAGTTTACTAAATATTATTCTATATTTCTTATTTTCATGAAAAATATTATTCAGATAAATGAAGAAAGCAATTGTGGAATTTCCAAGGGTCCCACTAGTTGATCTATAATTCCTTTAGTTATTTTTATGGAACAAAAGACAATGTTTACTTAATATTATTATACGTTTTTTATTTTCATGAAAAATATTATTATTAACATTAAATTATTCAGATAAATGAAGAAAGCAATTGTGGAATTTTCAAGGGTCCCACTAGTTGATCTATAATTCTGCTTGTCCCTCCTTTAGTTAGCTAGCATGGCCGAAATGTCAAAACGGCACGATCCTGGCTGCAGAACATCAGATGATTTAACTGAAAGGCTTTCATGAACAATTGCATTGCACAATGATGTCTCAACTGCTACAGCCACTGTTGCATAGCTCCCCGGAATGGGCTGTGGCAGTTCTCGTTTTGTATACTCGTCCCAGAACGGGCCGTGGCAGTTCTCACTTAAACAACTGGTCATTTTTACACCAAAAAGGAATATGTTGCATACCTTTAATTACTCGTACCCTCTCTTCTTCCTCATCGCGTGGAAGGGTCTGTCGTCTAGTGGTTGAATTATTTTTTCTTTCTTTCTGCCGTGAAGATCGCCGCTATAACAAAAAGCTTCATGACCGACTCAGGAGACAAACAATCTTAAAAGATTGTTTGTCTCCTGAGTCGGTCATGAACTTTCAATTCTGTTTTATTTCAGGCGTTAGATTTCCGTCGGCTTGGAGATATTCACTAACGCCGAGGGAGAGACCAAATTACTGCTTTATCGTAGTTACTTCCTAATTAAGTCTTTAGCCATTCGAGGAGGGGGGAAGGAAGAAATCTCTGCCTGTATTCTCTTAGGGAATTTAATTCTCCTAATCATGTTGAAGACTACATAGAGAAACACGTCTGTTCGGCTTGCTTCCAAAACCCAGACTGGCAAAACTCTGTTTCCCACACAAAAGCCCGTGACGTCACAGAGCCCCTATTGCAGATGCACATTGACCCTTGATATGAGGTTTCGTCAACGTGGTGACCCTGTCAGCGTCTGTGAGCTCCATCCGTGAGAACAGCCCCATTCTGCACTCGACTGTACGGGTCCACCGGCACTAAATCGCACAAGCCAAACAAACGATTTCCAACAAATACGCCCACCTCAAAATGCGTCCGTCCTCACAGGGTGATTATCCAACACCACGTCACATGCTGTCAGTCATCCGAAACGCTCCAATGTGTATTCCACATTGATGTTTATGGCTCAAGGCCACATGCTAGGCTGCTTAAGATATGGAGGGGATCAGTTAATTATGACCTGATCATAGCAGGAGGCACAAGCGAAATGGCAACAGACAGGAGAAGTTGGAAACCATTCATGAAACGTCAAGCCTCAGCATGAGACACGAAAACAAACAAAAAAAAACAGAAAAAAAAGAAAATAATAACAATCATAAAATAACCCCCTTCCCTCCCCCCCCCAAAAAAAATATTTTAAAAATTTGGGCAAGAAGAATAAAAATAAGATCAATATTGCATGATAAATGCATCAGTTAATGTTACATTAAGTATTATTAAGTATTATTTAAATTAATAATTTAAAAATAAAACCAATGCGTGAAATAATAACTTTAGTAAAAAATAAGTTGTTTTGAACTGATGCTCAACGTCAGAAACATAAACTTTACTGTAAACGAAGAAATAACCACATTTTAGCATAATTTATACATCAGCTTTTATCGAATCTGCCAACGAAAGGGCTAATATATGTTTCCCTTCTCAAACAAAAAGTCACTAATATGGGATATGACTTGTGTCTAAACTTTTGCGCCCTCGTCAATTAAGGAATTCGCAACAGTCCCTGGACATGTGGCAGCGTCAGCAGAGGACTGCAAGGGATCAAAATACACTTGTCTTCTTGACGGATTCATGTTCCAACTGATTGCCATAGAGACAAGTAGAGGGCATCTTCCTCAACCGCTCAAGTCTATCAATGTCACGCGAAACCGAGGAAGACTTGGCTCTATTATCTCTCCATTGCCATTATTCGAGAGAATACTTTCTTTATTTATCATAAATAAATACAAAAGTATATAAAAATAATGTGGCACAAGGCCATTAAAAAAGAATACTTTCAGCCTGCTCTCGGCCTACCAAGCCAGCTGCACAACCAATGAAGCTTCCTGATTTTGTTTTCAATTTTACTTCAGTAAGTAAGTTCTCAGAAATCTAGTGGCCTCTTTTGGGGGCTAACATTTGATTTCTTGATGAGATACATAGATATCTGAGCGTTCAATCAAGATTCTCATCTACCTCTCAAATGTTGAGTTAATAAAGTGAAGAACATTAATTTTTCTCTCCCAAAATGACCAGTTAAAAATGCTATAGTATACTTTTCTTTTGATCTTTTGGTCTTACCGGATTCCAGGACAAGAATTCATCTGGTCTGGTTGAGTATCCAGCTAAGTGCTGTTACTTGGGGTAACATTACTTGGAGAAGGAGCATTATTCCGTGTATGAGCCAGATTATAGCGGTCTCAGGAGGATCTTATTTGGACTTTGAAGACTATGTTATTTTGAATATTTGGTCAGGGTTTACTTGTAGGGTAAAGTATCCTCATGTCATATTGTCCTAACAAACCCTTGTACAGGAGTCGAACTAAAGACGCTCCAAATAGGGGTTGAACTGAAGACGCTCCAAATAGGGGTTGAACTGAAGATGCCCCAAATAGGGGTCGAACTGAAGATGCCCCAAATAGGGGTTGAACTGAAGATGCCCCAAATAGGGGTTGAACTGAAGACGCTCAAAATAGGGGTTGAACTGAAGATGCCCCAAATAGGGGTTGAACTGAAGATGCTCAAAATAGGGGTTGAACTGAAGATGCCCCAAATAGGGGTCGAACTGAAGATG
The DNA here is from genome assembly GCA_963556195.1 of Sepiola atlantica. NCBI lineage: Eukaryota > Metazoa > Mollusca > Cephalopoda > Sepiida > Sepiolidae > Sepiola > Sepiola atlantica. The sequence goes on along the minus strand of OY744534.1, from coordinate 52,532,867 downwards.
CTCCAAATAGGGGTTGAACTGAAGATGCCCCAAATAGGGGTTGAACTGAAGATGCCCCAAATAGGGGTTGAACTGAAGTTGAAACAAATTATTTAAAATAGGATAGCAATAAAGAAAATGTTTACATTAACTTTTAACACATAAAAAATTCTACTTTTAAATTTAAATCTAATGATAATATTTTGTCAAATGTTAAATCATTGAATAAATATTAAGGTCATCTCTGAAAAAAAAGTTACAATTTTACCTTTTTGTAAGAAGACTTTCAGACCACCATTTAAATGTCACATACACTGCGTACACTTTTATATCTCGACTTAAGCTATTTTATGTTTATCTCGTAGGCATAACAAATCCATTGTTGCAATACAACACATGTCTCCAAAAAAATAAACTATATGTTAACACGTATATTTGCAGACATCAAATATGACAACACTTATGAGATATGTAAAAATCCCACTGATTTATAGAGTTGGCTATGCAAATTTTGAAAACTGGGTTATCGCCCTTGCACTCTTTCTTTTTTTTATATAATTGAGGACGATTATAATCTCTCACCATCATGCTACAGTGCAGCCGTTGACTTGATAAGATGCTCCTGCTGATGTTTCGGAAACTTTGTGCATCTGTCGATTACCTACATTTCACAAGCCATTTACGTGACCAGTCCCGATGCCATTTAACTCTTCAGCTGCATCTTGGTTATTACACTCGATAAACCCTCAATCAAGCTCATTATCAAACGTCCTTTTTCTTGACCAGTCTCTTGCAATAAAACTGTCCTCCTCAGGACAAATTCTGTCCTTTTCAGAAACTATCCTAATAAGTAATGACATTTTGCTAATTCCATACATTATTTTCATTCCTCTCATAATATTCTTTATCATTTAACTGACAATCTATGTATCTTATTAACCCTAATCTTTGAGTGGCTTTTGGCCTTGATAAGTGGTGACTCATTAGTAAAAAAAAAAAGAAGGATAATTGACAAAATTACAACACTTGCAATCTATCTGTCCTTCCCAGGAGAAACTGTCCTTTTCAGGACAATTTCGTTTTCACTCTGCCAAGGCTAGAGTGCAGACATCCACACCCAACCAGCATCGTTGGAGAAGCGACCAGACCTGCCGAACTGTGCTTCAACCTCAGTGCAATGTCCACCACCATTGGAGAAGCAAGTTGACCAGTCACTCCGCATCAATGTTCCTGCAATGCTGGACACGGAACCTAACTGTTCATAATTGTACCTTCTGGATAAATAAAACCAGTTTTTTTTTTTTTAATATTTACACATTTAATATACCAGCTCGCTATCACTTTGCAAAGTTCACTATTTGAAATGCATGAAACGAAAATTGTAAATAATAAACATTTCATTCATAAGTTTCTTGGAAACACAAGACAAAAACCTTTGCATTTATTCATATAAATAGATAAACATTAACATTTTAGTAATTTGGATACAAATTTATTTATCTGTTAAAAAAGACCATAAAGAAATGAAAAGAAAAAAGAAATCAATTCGCCTGAGCTATGGTGTGTCTAAGTGTGTGTTAGAGAGAGCAGGCAATAAGTCATTCTCTCCTCTCTCTATGAAATCTTTCTTTTATCGTTTTTTTTTTGTATAAATCACTTTAATTAATTACTGTTAATATTGGTAAAACCATTGCATATATATAGGAAAAATAGGACAATAAAATGACACTGTTAATTTATTATAAGCTGTTAAAAAATAGTTATGAAATAAGCCATTCAAATAGCTGTATTTTAGATCTTTCCTCTGAACTATATTTAAAGTATTTCAAAAAATTATATTGTATTACTGACTTAACTAACACTAACCTTAACCTTAATCCTAACCCTAAGCCGTTTTGAGGAGTGATAAATAAAAATAACTTCTACATTCATTCATTTAGACTAAATTCCTGTACAAACACACCTTACGCTAGATTTTTTAATTAAAAATTGTTTTTTTTATTAATTCATCACCACTTATAGATAAGGGTTAATGAGATAAACGAATCATCAGCTGAAAGCTGAAAAACATTATGAGATGATTGAAACTGATAAATGGAATGAACAAAATTGGATTACTTATGAGGACGGTTTATGACAAGTATTTGTCGACATTGGATTTGAAGACGACCATGTTGTAGTCTGCAGGGAAACAATCTTGTGGTAATGTGTTCCACAGATCTGAAGTTCATGGAAAGAAACTCTGTTCATGGAAATTCCATTTGATGTTATGCACACACAGAGAAAAAAAGAAAGTTTTTGCACTTGTGGTAGAAAAATGAGTTCTTGCTGTGAATGTCTTAGAAGATGCATCCAAGAATCTTTTATCATTTAAAATTCTTACCTTTCATAGTTTTTAGATGTATAAAAAAATTTGAATGGAATTTCTATGGATATCTGATATTTTTATTAGTTGATAAATATAGACATTAATTATCTATCTTCTTTTACAATCTCCAGGGACACATTGGTGATGGGAAATCCAAGGTTCAGGTACACACCCTATTTATCTGCAGCAATGGCCAAGAACGAAGCACATTAGCAATGGTTATCAGTGGTCTTCTTTACGGACATGTTTACGGATTTCCCCCGGAAGCAAAGTAAGTATAACTTATCTATTTCAAAATGATCGATCCCTAATCTGTTGTTAAGGTATTCATACTGTTGTGGGGTACAAATCACCCCTATTGGAGAACTGATGGTATCAACCAGGTATAATAAATACCACTGGTTGCAGAGACTCAGAGAGACCTTCATACCATGTTTTACCGCATGTTATGAACCCGTTCATCTCTTACCACATTAGTGGCGTTCTGTATTGCTTTATGATAAATACATTGTTATATTTTAACCCTGTCACTATTTGTGGTTTATTTCTTTGTGACCCCTAGCACGGGTCTACAACACATACAAAAGAGAAAGATGGGAATTTCTTGCTGATAAAGATGTCTCCCTTCTTCCCTGACGGTCTGTTTCCCCATAACTCACTGTCCTAATCCCCATAACGTCCTGTTTCAGGAGAAGGAAAAATCTGACCTCACACTCACCCTCATTACTAATTAATCACACCATATTGAATTCACATACTAAGGAAGTTTAATTCGTGGCATGATGATTCTACATATATACTAACTTTTCATGGACTTTTGAATCGTTCCTGAATTTTATTAGAATCCATTCACACCACTTGTGGACATTATTAACAACTGAAGCACAAGATCAAGCAACACCATGTCGTTAAAAAAAAAAAAGGAAGAAAAAAAAAAATTTTCTATAATCCTGATGAAGTTTCCTGTGTGAATCGAAAATTTGAATTTTAAATAAATAATATGTTTATTTAAAAAAAAAAGTCTCTGCATTTTATTGGTTTCAAAAACCGTTTCAAATTATATAATAAAATGTTTTAATCATATTTTTTCAACAACTGTACTGATACATTCACTACTACAATGACTTTCTGCCCATTATTGAAAGATTTTTTGGCTATTTTTATTTTAAGCATTACTTAAAATTCTGTTGTAAATTTTTTTAATTAATACTTACTAATAATTAACAAATTATTGTTTTTTTTCTTTCTGAGGATGAGAGTAAATTCTTTGAAAATCCATGGATTAAAGGGCAATCTCATATTTTATTTTATTCCTTGTTTAAAAACCTGATGATTATAATAAACTTGTAAAGTGCTCTATCCAGAATATCGAGCCTATCCCTATCATGATGGGATCTAATATAAAATTATTATCTTTATATTTTTTAAGTAGCAAAAACTTGAAACGCTGGCATATGTAGGTAAAAATAATTTAATATTATTTACTTAAAATTAATATATATATATATATATATATATATATATATATATATATATATACGAAAATTGACAACATCTTTGAGGCACGCATGAAAATGTATTTAAGTGAAAAATTTTGAAAATCAACACAAGGTGCAATTTAAATTAAAAATTCATTTATTTAATTTTTTTTTTTGCAAGCTTTTGTTGTAGAACAACTTTGTCAGGTGAGACTGTCTTATAGTTAATTTTTCTTCTTTTCTTCTTCCTCATTTTGATGGTATTAACCCCAAGATGCTGAGTCACGATAGACGCAGAAAGGCGCGTCAAGTTCTAAAAGACGTTAGAATAAGTATAGTCCGGTCGATGTTATGCGCAGATTGGCGCTCTTTAAGTAAGGAAATTGACAACATCTTTGAGGCACGCATGAAAATGTATTTAAGTGAAATATTTTGAAAATCAACACAACGTGCGATTTAAATGAAAATTTAATTTATTATATATATACATTTGTTCACTCCAAACAAAGCATATTGCCACTGAGACGTAAGGGGCAACTTTGATTAGGGGCCAAATTTATACTGGCCATCCTAAGTGTGGAGTTGTGAAGCAAGATAGTTGTTCACATTACATTTAAATTTCTGCAGGTTTGTACAGTGGGGGAAACGGAACAAGGAAGGAATCCAAAGACAAGCAGTCTGAGGAAAAAAGCTATTAGAGTAGAAAGTTTTCCATCATCTGGAAACCTCTACAGTGAAGGGGTGGGATTTTGCTGTTAGTCTGGTTGATTGGGGTTATTTACGTTTAGGGGATAAATTGCATGAAGTTCATGAGATCACATCCTGTGGAAGAACTTAAGTACAGTGATGCCATATTGCAGTGATGGAACAGAGACTGGAGCTTAGTAGACAGTGCGGGACATATTAAATTAGAGACTTTTTTTGCACCCTGTCCAAGTTGGAGAGACTAGTGATTGGAGCACCAGCACAGATGTGGCAACAATACTCCCAGATTAGGGGGGAATGGTGGCTTTATAGAGATATATGATACTAGTAATAATAGTAATACTGCACATATAAAACAAGATTAGGTTTAAAGCTTTCAAAATTTATGGACCTGTGATGCAACGGATAAAGGTGCTGAGTAACAATCAGTTCTAACTGACAGTCTTCTTGAAGTGGAAGGTTCAATCCTCACTACAGGAAATTATAACTAAGAATGAAGTAAAAATTACTTAACAATTACATCCGGTCATGACTGATGGAAGGAGAACAATCTACCCTGTGGATTCACTAAAGGGTTCAGTTCGAAATTTCATTTTATCGCCGTTAAATGATATGCAGGGACACTTTGGTGATCGTCTCACACCCACCAGACCCTAACCCTTCCTCCAGATGTTTTTATCTGGGGTTATCTAAAAAATAATGCCTATCAATAGGGGTGTGACGTAATGGGTGAAAATTTCAGATTCATGCGAGTAGTATTTTTTTGTGTTCATTTATACATAAATAACACTAAACAATCAAACATTTTGAAAATTTTGCAAAATTCAGAAGGTGCAGGCCAAAAATAGCCGTTAGGGCTCCACGGGACTCAAAATCCATCATTTTTCATGAAAAAGTGGTTTCATGCGACATTGTAGGTCCTAAAACATCCTCAAAAGCTATGAATGGATATAGATGGTTAAATCTGATAGAGTACTTTAATTTAGGACCATTTTCAGGCTGTGAAAGGGTTTTAATGAATGTAAAATAGCCAAAAGCTAGTGGCCTGCACCTTCTGAAAAATTTTCAAAATGTTTGATTGTTTAGTGTTATTTATTTATAAATGAACACAAAAAATACTACTCGCATGAATCTGAAATGTTCACCCATTACGTCCCACCCCTACTATCAAAACAATTCCCAGACTATTCCAGAACTATCATAGCCTAAATCTGGTCAGTACAATTTTGCACGTCATATTCAGCTGTGCTTTTCATTGAACGACGATAAAACAAAGTCTGTTGGACATTGCTAACTGAAACTTGGTGGACAAGTAAAGCATAGACCGAAGATATGATTGGATTGCAGAAAGGATTATTGAATTTGATTAAAAATTTCATAGTTGCCATGTATTTTTTCGTCACCCTGTGTCATCAAATAAAAGTGATTTATTTATGTTTTTCTTTCTTTTTTGCCTTGTCTTTTTATTCAGTTCTTCACCATACAAGAACTCAAGGAGGTCAAACATTGAATTCGGTGACTTCAACGTTATTAAAATGTTAATCTCGCAGCTCTCAGATGGACTAATTGTAAAACACCAAGTAAGTCATTAACTATCTTTACGAACGTCTATGTAATACTAGAACTCTGGTTTGCTTGATTGCTTGTTTTCACATTGAATGTTTTAGCTGCTGGGAAAAAGGGGTGAATGAAACGAGAGCTGTGAGAAGAGTGTAATATGGGATGAGGAAGTGGTATAGTTAGGGAAATATAGAAAGTAGTAGTAGCAGCAGCATAAAGAGAGTAAGAGGATGACTTAAATAAATAAATGATGTGAATAAAGAGGAAAAGAAGAGAAGCACAAGCATAAGGGGAGAGAGAAATGATGATGTAAATAAATAAATGATGCAAATAAAGAAGAAAACAAAAAGAATGGAAGAACAGTAAGAGGAAAAGAGTAAATAGATTAAGAAGAAAAAAAAACAAAATGTACTTAGTACCAACGTTGACCAAATGGGTTGTCTACTTAATTTATTGAAATCTGACTTTTTCGATGTCGATATCAAGGCAGCACTGTTTATAGCCGCCACTGCCTGCCACCAATCACAATCAAGTTTTATCTTTTGTGACTCAAACTAACCAATCAAGGGAAACCATTTGAAATTTTTAGATGTGATATTGCATTTGTATAACTTACTATATCCATCAATCCCACTTAACATAAACCTTAAATTTTTGTTTAACCGTGACCTTGAAAATGAAGGATATCAAGTAAGCAGACAGATGCTAACTTACGTTGAATAATGGGAACTGTCGGCCCTGTCCTTTCTTGCCCCCTTCTACTGACTGTGATGGTTTTTATTGATTTAATAAAATCTGTTTGTCCTAACTCCTACTCTAGTTGTGGTGGAAGGTGGGCTACTCACTCCATCTTCAGCTACAATAGGGGGCTTAATCATAGGAAGTGACATCCGAGCTGGAATAGCAATGAGGTCACTTCCGTATCCTGTCTGGCTCGCTTTCTTTTGTCTCTTCAATCTCAGCAGGGCGAAGATGTTTTTCAATAGGTGGTATCTCAGCTTTTAGGGGACAAGCCAGCTCCCTTCTCCCCTCCCCCTCTTTTCTTGGTTACAGTTCACTGTTTTTGTTTTCCAGAGATGCGAATAAATAAATGAACCTTACAAAGAGTGTTATTTTCAGCTCAGCAGGCATGTGAGTCGTAATCTAAAATTTCCGACTGGAAGAATCAAATCAGTTACTAGATGATCAGAGATCATCGTAGTCAGAGGTGAAAGCCGAGTCAAGACATGGAGCCAATTCGCGTTGGTTGTCCTGAACTATGCTACATTACACACTTTGTCATTTTATGAATGAAATCAATTTTGCCAATGAATATAAATACTACTATTACTAAGTATCAAATTTAATTTAATATTTTTATTATATTTTTTTACTTTGATCTTTAGTTTAACTTTTTATCTGGTTGCATCTTTATTAGCCTTGTTTTAATTACAGAAAGCCCTAATAACCCAGAATCTTTTACTTTTCTCCAGTTCTTCTTTACATTAGTCCAGTCTAATAATACTAAACTAATATTTACCATGGCATCTATATATATATATTTTTTTTTTTTTTTTTTTTTACTTATATTTTTTCATTTATTAATTTTCCAACGAATGTTAAGTCTGCAATATCTTGGATTTAGTTAGTTTGTCTGGGAATTTAAACTGCATTTTACTTTTTTTAATTTTTTTTTTTTTTTTCTTTTTTTTTTTTTAATGACTCAAAGCTTCTTTAGACTATATATTGGGTATTTAGATCTGTATGGCTAGGTTTCCTTCCTCTTATCTAATTACTTTTCTGGTACTAAAGGTACTTAAGCTTTATTTTTTATTTATTTTTTAATGCAACTTTGATTCCTATATAATTTTATTACTAGCTACCATATTGCAGAATGGTTCTTGGATATAGTGTTTAGATAGTATTATTATTATTTTTATTTTTTTATTATTATTATAATTAATGTTATTTGATATGCAAATTACTATATCATACGGTAGTCTTAAGGGTAATATATTATTATTATTATTATTATTTTATCATTATTATTATTTTTTTATGTATATATTAGTGATATTTTAAGCTGAATTATTTCGACACTTGATTATTGGGGAAATGGTCGTATAATCAGTACCATTGGAGAGCCATGAATATTAAAACTGTCCTGTTTTTAAATCTCCGAAACAGTTACATGGTAAACAGCTGATGATCCCCGTGTTAATATTAGACGCTTAAGGTTTCCTGTTTTTGTTTCACTCTTAGATAATTAACCCCTCTTTTTTATTTTTATTTATTTATTTTTTTTATTTTACTTATATTTTTTCATTTATTAATTTTCCAACGAATGTTAAGTCTGCAATATCTTGGATTTAGTTAGTTTGTCTGGGAATTTAAACTGCATTTTACTTTTTTTAATTTTTTTAAAATTTTTTTTTTAATGACTCAAAGCTTCTTTAGACTATATACATATATATATATATATATATATATATATATATATATATATAAAAAGAACATTTTTCTATATGTGTGTCATGGTATCACAGTTAAACGGTTAGTCTAAGAGCCAAACTAACTACAGATTTTGAATCAGCACCTTCGAACTATGTCCTTATCGATATCAGAAGGTCATAAACCTTTTGGAAAACCTATTACCCAAAATCAAAAGTATGTAAAAATAACATTCGAAACAAATGGTCCAACACTTTTAGCGTTCACTTTTAGCCAACCAAACAACTAAGCATTGTTTACTTTGAAGAGAAAACAGTTTTTAATGAAAAATGAATGAAAAATATTTTATAAATGTTCACGAATACATTTTTACTTCAATAAGAATTTTTTATTTATTTTATATTTATGTTTCTTTGTGTTTATTCATTTTAGACAATCAAACTATTTTAGATTTGTGTAGAGAGATTCCAATGCCAAACTCATAAACACTATAAGAAGGTTAGATTGGTAGCCTGGATAATGTGTTCGCCTTCTGTTCCAATATTTTATGCCATTTTGGGTTCGAATCTCACACTAGACAATTTTTTTTTTGCTATAACGTTCCAGTTATTTCCTAGCCGATATTGATAATCATCATAAACCTATATATGGCATAGTCACATTGGCACACCAGTTCTCATTAGATCACCAAAGTTAAGCGACATTAAGCCTGGTCAATACCAGATGGGTGACCATTTTGAAACCAGGCGCTATATATGTATACAGGTGTGGTGATCTGTATACATATTTAGCCATTACAAAAACACGACAAAGTCACCGCAAAACCTCTGGAGCTCAGAATTTGTCAACGTTTCATTTACACCTACGGCATATAGTGACTCAAGTCAATAAACCTGAATATATATTTTTTTTTTAATAAAAAAATGGATGAAAAATATTTAATAGATGCTTTTAACTTCTAATCTTGGCTAAAAAATTCAAGAACAATTAAGAAACCCAGTATAGACTGGTACTTTCACTAGTCTATATATAATCTTAATGTCCTATCCTAGTCTTTTTTATTCAGTCCTTTTTATACTGTTCATCCTTGTTCATTCTTCTGCTATTTTCTTCAGAGCACTTCAGGATCCAATCTTCAGTATTGATGTCTGTAGTCCTATAAAGTTAAGGGCGACTAATAATGCAATTTTCTGCATTTTAATCACTTAGGAAGTGAGACAATCGAAATAATTGTAAGCGAAAAAACAACGAATGCTGCAATCACCAATACAAAAAAAATTACATAAAAATACATGAACTATTTAGGTGATAAAAATCGTACATATTTCTAGACAGGGCGTCTTGGTCTGATAATAAAGACACTGGACTATAGACATCAATATCGAAGGTTCGATCCTTGTCTAAGTTAGCAATGCTGATGACGACTGTGAGTCAGAAACACGTGTACATGGATTACTTGTATATACGTATAAAATGAATAAAAATATATATATATTAACGAAAAATACGTCCTGTAAAGTTAAGGACAACTAATAATGCAATTTTCTGCATCTTAATCACTAAGGAAGTGAGACAATCGAAATAATAGTAAGCAAAAAAACAATGAACGCTGCAATCATCAATAAAAATAATTACATAAAAATCCATTATATATATATATATATATATATATATACACTAGAAGAATACCAAATCGATGTTTGCGTCTGACTAGGTACTAGCTAGCCATGTTTGACAATTATTACTCTGTGTCATCTGCTAGGAAAATATTGAAATTCCAATCAATTTCATCATTTAGATATTTTATCCAGCCTCATAACTCTTCCAGTAATATAAACTCACAGAGATTCACCGTTTGGTACAAAAGATAAATTCAAAATTGCGTCTACATTTGCTGGGTAGGTACTTATTAGGCAATGATAACCTAGCACTGTTAGATTACTCCACTTTCTTATGTTCTTTCAAATTGTGGTTTAAAATTCTCTCTCTGGTTATGTGATTTGGAGCATTTCATCATTTCTGGTTAGTCGTTAGGGTTAGGGTTAGAGTTAGTTGTGTAATATATTTTCTCAGAGGTTTGACATAAATTATAGGTCACACTCTTTTCTCCTGGCACACTAGTTAAACATGTTTCACATGCATAGAACAATTGGCATATGTATCATGCAATGCGTCAGGAGGAAAAAAGTATATAATTAACGTGAAAACCCACGAACCTGTGCCTGTGGCAAAAGATCTTATGAAACTAACAGGAAATGACAAAATGATTGCATTATTTTAGTCAGAAACCTTGAAAACAATCTTGATAAAATAATCAACCTTTTCCTTACATTACATATGTTTCCAATATAACTTTACACATATTTCTGTTCTTTAAACAGGTCGATACTATCATGGATGAATGCAGGGATATATTCAATTTGAGACAGGAGATCTTCAATGCCAAAATAGAGTTTGACAAACTTGAAGCTTCAGACCAGCATGTAATTATTATTTTGTTTTTACTATTATAGAAATTTTTTACTTGATATTTTATTATGCCTATGAACATGCATGTGTTTTTACTATTATAGAAATTTTTTACTTGATTTTTTTATTATGCCTATGAACATACATGTGTGCGCTCACTGCACAGGCCGTGATCATCCTGCTCCTTGTTCCGGTCCAAAGTTGTTTGATTCAGTCAGTGCTGCAACACAAGAATTAGTTATAATATAACGAGCACATTCTCTGTCTGTCTGTCTGTCTGTCCGTCCTGGAGAATTTTTGTAAACAGAAGAGAGAGGGAAGGGGGGGGGGCTCGAGTAATTACCATTTAACTAATTAATCTTTTCAAGTCAGCGTTCATGATATTTGTATACCTTTAGAATTAGGAAACTATTATTGATCAATTAATTTACATTAGATAACATGAAATAACATTATTAGATTACATATAAACAAAGAAGATCGAAATTTCAAGACGAGGCTGCAATTAGAACGGAAAACGTGTCAAGAATCTTACTGTAACTAATATATTTCAAATTCCTTATATACCGTTAGTAAAAGTCGTTCAGACACAAGACGGGTTTCGTAATTTACATAATTATCCAAATAAAACCACAACTCCAGTTAAAAACAATTAACGGAGGTTGATTTCTTTGAAGGTCACTATGTGACTCGTTTCTTTTTTTGAACAACATACTTGCAAAATGAGAATTCTTATCCCGACCAAATCAAAACATAAGTCCACCCCACCACAAACGAACCATCTGTCCTCGAGGCCCACCAAAACCAACCATCTATCCTCAAGGCCCACCACAAACAAGCCATCTATTCCCAAGGCCCACCAAAACCAACCAACAGCTTCTCAGACGTCTGGAGGACAAACTCTCACTGCACTCCATTTCCCTTCTTGAATATATGCACCTTCGACCTGAAATCCTAGGCATCCACTGTTGATCTCAGTTATCCCAGTTTGACCATTCAGTTATCCACTAGAGATAATGGCTTGAGAGTATCCACCCAAAAGGGCTTTTCTGCAGACAATCTAGGAACATTATTTTTCTCAAGCATATTTCTTCCAGCAAGAACTCCTGTTTAATGTGGCACTTATTATATTTCAAACAAAAAACAATTTCTGGGTGTCTGAATTCACAATCAGCTATTTTAATAAAAAAATAAAATGAATGTATATATAAGATTAATGATTTTATGATGGAGTGACACCATGAGTCATCTTTATCGTAGAAGGTTTACGTGAAATCTAAAAAAAGCTTGATTTACCTCCTTTTGAATGGCGTCATTTGAAAACTATACATTTCTTAATAAAAATAAAGATACTTGATCATTTTCTGTAGGTTTAGTTGTACGCTAATATTTTTCAACAAAAGGTAAGTATTTCATGTCATTTTATTTTAAACTTCACTATTTCACCACCAGGTTTACATACAAAAGCACCAGATTTTTAATGTAGGCACATAGATCTTTGCAAACATAAACAATGATACCAAATGTATTTTGGTAGAAACGTTAGCCACTAAATTATGACTGTTCAAAGTTCATTGAAAATTAAAAAATTAGCTGTCTTGTATGCTATTGGTCTAGAAGCAAATTTTCACACTGTATAACTAGAAATTCATACTTTGAACAAGTAAAAAACCATTACAAATATAATGACATCTTGTGGTAAATGAAAAATAATCATAATGGAAGCAATAGTTATTAAATCAAGACAGCCTAAACATTGGGAAAAATCCCATTACCTCTCAAAAATATGTACAAAATTACATGTAAATGCAACTTTGACTGTTCATATTAAATTAATTACAACAGCTAATACATCAGATCTTCTTACTATGATTCATAGCAGAGTAGAGATAGAGCTTGATTTTTTTCTTTTTAATCAATAAAAATGCTCAGATTTGGACCATGTAAAAACTGGTGGTAACCCAATTTGATAATAGGGCAAAAAAATTTAAATAAATTGCCCATCACTGAAAATAGTAACCTAACGTGAAATAATTGCGAGAAAAAAAACCTATTTATTACATAAGAAAAAGAATTGTACATTTGTAAAGAGAAAAGATTACATATTGTTTAAATTCAAATTTCATCAAAAGCATCAACCTTAAAAATTAATCGTCTGTCACTGAAAATAGTAACCTTACTTAAAGTAACCTAGAAATATCTATTTATTACATAAGCGAAAGAATTGTGCATTTATAAAGAGAAAAGATAAAACGTTGTTTACATTAAAATTTTATCAAAATAACCTAACAAATTAATGAGTTATCGCAAGTTGAAATTGAAGAGGATTTAAACTATATTTACCCATTTTTGTGTACTAAACTCTAGGCTGGTTTGTGATACCTACTATTAATACAAAAGAACTTCCTATCTGTAGAACACATTACCATGGGATTGGTTCCTTGCAAGCTACAACATGATCATCTTCAAATCCAATGTAAACTAATACTTGTCATAAAATATCCATCATCAGTAATCAAACTTTGTTCATTCAATTCATCATTTTCAATCCTTTCATAATATTCTTCATCATTCAACTATCATTCTATCTATTTCATTGACCCTTATCTTTAAGTGTCTTTTTTTCTTGATAAATGGTGACTAATTAGTACAAAAAAATGTACAAACAAATTGTATTAAAAATTTTACTCACTAGTTTCATCAAAAGTGGGTTTGAAAATGGGAAGGTATTCTCTGAAAAATCTAATGGATGATAAACATTATACTGAACTTAAGGAGTTGATGGCGTGGAATGCTTTGTGAAAATACTAATTCCTGACATTTCTCATGTTTATTTTCCAAACAGACAAAAGAAGGACGGGCTAAACGTAAACTGGTACGCAACTACCTGGAATATTATTATTACCTGATTTGTTTCAATGCCTATCTGGCAGAACAGGTGAGTTGATATTATTTGTTTTGATCTGAAACTATGATGAAAGAAAAAGAAAATTGGGAATTATCATTGAAACATGTTCTTATTCATAATCTGATCTCTTCCTCCAAATTGCGTTTTTGTTTTTTTTCCGATTCAGAAGTTTCCGCAATAACAGTCAATTCTCTTTCTTCTTTGATTTTCTGTCACGTCTGATAATGACAGAGCTGTATTCGGTATTGATGTGTCTGTAATGACAAACGAGAACAGTCGTAACTTAAAAAAGCTTTATTCGGCATAAACTGTCAGTACAATATTAGTGCTTCTAATTATATTGTTAAGACGAACAGGAGAGTTCTCCAAAGGGGAGATAATTTAGAATAGGGAAATTATTTGTAATTGTTCATTATGTATGATTCTACAGTCCGATCGTTGATCCACACATTTTGTCACAAGCTGACCAAGAAACATCATTTAACATTAAGTCAAGTAGAATGCTATCAGCCATGTCAATTGATGGTTGAAAAGGTTTCTTATAATTGTTAAAAGAAAAAGAGCTTTGTCTTTGTAGCATTAAATGTTACCACCATCTATTTACGTATCCATTCCACTACAAACTGGAGGTCATTTTCTAAGATTTAAGACATTGCCTTGGAAATGTGTGCATTCGGTTTCCCAGATGTCTGGAATAGAGCATGCTGTCAGCAACAAATATACTCATCTTGGACACAATTTCATTAGAGAAGTTGTTTATGAATATCAGGAATAATAAAGGTCCAAGGATCGACCTCTGGGGAACACCCGCATTAATGTAATGTTCTTTGGATGTATGGCCACCGAGGACAACCTGAATTTTTCTTTTAGCTAAAAAGGATCTGATTATATTAAGTATTCGTTCAGTAATACTGTACGATTTAATTTTACTGAGAAAACCTTCATACCACACCTTGTTAAAGGCTTTGGATATATCAATGGCTACTACCCTAGCTTCCCTCTGCCTTGTCCAGTGCATAGTAAATGCGTTCGTAGATGATTGTTAGGATATCCGCAGTAGAACGGGCTCGTCTAAATCCATACTGTCCGTCAGAAAGAAGTTTAGCATTCATGAGGTGGTTGACTAGCACTAGATTGATTAACAATTCAAAGATTTTATTGAAAAAAGGGAGGAGACTGATTGGCCGATAATTGAGCGGGTCAGTTCTTTCACCAGAATTCTTGAATACTGGTATCACAGAGACAATTTTTCAGCTATCAGGGAAGCAAGATTCGGCAAGCCATTTGTTATAGATTTTGGAGAGAACAGGGTCTAGCTCAGCAGAGCATTTCTTTATTAGTATAACAGGGATAGATCAGGCCCACATGCCTTGGAGGTGTCTAGGTTTTTTATGATATCACATACATAGAAAGGAGTGATAATCAGATCATCAAGTGTGGCTTCTGTCTGCAAAGGTAAATTTGGGAGGGAATGGTTTGTGGGGTCTAAAGTGAAATCGGAGGCCTCTTCAGTTGGTTAGGAACAAAGTGTAGTATCTGTTCCGATGCTGCACTTAGTAGATTCTGTCTTTTGTCATTGAAGAAGCCTTTCTAGATTGACGTAATTTTTTTTTGTTTCCATCCAGAGTGCTCCTTTTGGGAGAGCTGGATTTCTTCCTCATTAAAAACTGACCTTGTGTCTAACTTTTCCCTCATGGGGAGGCAAGTAAATAGGACCAAGTAACTAAAAATGAAGGAAACTTTTTTGCTGTCGATGTAGTTTTTTTTTCTGCTATTTACTTGAGTTATTTCCCTTTTTTATTTCTTTTGAATTTAGGTGAAGCAAAATTTCAGCATGACATTCACTTCCTGGATGTTACAACGACCAACTTTATACCGCTTGCAGGCTTTCCTTGATGTGACACCACAGAAGCCACCTGACTTATTGAGAAGTTCTTTGTTGGTAAGTATAAAAAAAAACTATGCATAAATTCCAAGCTTCTTCAGCTCTCAAAATTTTAGCAGGTTTCCCTCCAGACTCTGTTTTTTTATCTTTTTTAAAAGGAGCTGCTCCGGTTTTCGTTCTTTAAAAAAAAGGAACCCCTCGTTTTCAGCTCCACCAATACCTTCATTAAACTGTTGTAAATATGCAAACCATTTCCAACATTATCTATTATTATAATAAATGTAATTTAATAAACGTTTGTTTCCTTAAGGCTTTTTTCCTATATACTTTAATAACACAAAATACATGTTAAAATATATTTAGTTCTGGGATTAGGTTATGTTTGAAAAAATTTTTTTTAGTTCATTTAATTATAAATTACGGTTCATGAGTACAATTAAGTACTCATGAACCGTAATTTATAATTAAATGAACTAGTCACACATCTTAGCTATCTCTGTATTTCTCTCACCTGCTCTCACTATGTTTATTCAGCAACTCTTAAATATTTCTTAATGTCTTTGTGAGCATTTAGAGAAAAAGTGACTCTCTTTTCTCAATGCTGTAATATAATTTACATACGAGTGTCTATACACACCACGAACATGTATGTAAATTAGATTGCAAAATAATGAATCTTTTTACTTCTATATAAGAATAATAAAGAATAATAGTATTTCTATATACTAGTAATAATAATATTAGTAATATAATATAATTATAAAAAAGATAATATAGAGGTAAAGAGACTTATTATTTTTAGTTATGCAAGAAAAATTGAAGAGTTCAAATGCAAAACGCGATAAATCCAATTTGTTTAAATTGAGGCATGAAACAATAAAAGGACGAATATATTAAATCTAGCCTTTGACTAAATTGAAAACAAAACGAAATGATGCCGGTATCATATTATATAAAACATGATTTTAGGGTGTGGTCGAGTGTTGAACTGCAACCTTTTTTTTTAGTGATAGTTTCGTAACTACTTCAGCCCCTTTGAGAATCACGGTCGGTCAGCAGAGAGATTTTTGAAAGCAACCGAGGAGAACACTACCTTTTCTCTCTCGTGCCATCATCCTCTGGATACTCGAGCATCAACTATCTTCACTCGAAGATAAGCTACTCGTTGTCTTTCGGTAGCTAAAGATTTTTCTAATACTTTGTTTCCTCACTCGGACACTGTCCAACTGTCTTCAACTTATACCAAACGGTGTAGGTAACTTTATTGAATAAACCCTTTCGTTGTTGTTATAAAAAAGTTTTTTTGGTGCTTGTTCACTGTTTCGGCCAGACGGAAAAATTATTTATGTGTGAAAACAATATCCTGTACTTACTCACTGGTATTTTATTGTTCAATGTTGAAAAAATTAGGAAAAATTATCCAGTAGAACTTTAATTACAAATATTTTGACATTTACCGTATCGTACAAGTCACTTCGATGACTATGCCTCCATTTGCTACGGTTGGACAGAAGTCAAGGGCAGATAATTTGCAAGGGCAGGTAATACTCATTTAAAAAACCAAAAAAATAAAAAACAAATACATTGATAAAAACATAATTTATTGTAATGAGTATATTTAATGTGAAAGTAAATAAAATTAAAGTAATTAAATTGAAACTGGGTATCTTTCCGCAATTTCGTGGAAGAGACCGCCTAGCTTGTTGATTATCTGCCCTTGACTTCTGTCCAACGGTAGCAAATGGTGGCATAGTCATCGAAGTGACTTGTACGATATGGAAAATGTCAAAATATTTGTAATTAAAGTTCTACTGGATAATTTTTCCTAATTTTTCCAACATTGAACAATAAAATACCAGTGAGTAAGTACATAATATTGTTTTCACACATAAATGATTTTTCTGTCTGGCCGAAACAGTGAACAAGCACCGTTTTTTTTTCCTTTCGTGCAACAACCTCTGTTACTTACAAATAATATATAAGTATTGGTCTTAACACCCACTGACAAGACCATCAGCTCTTATAGAATGTCTTACAAGATATGTGAAATGAAATCAAAATAGTGGTAGTGTTTGTGATTCAACGGTCCATGTTATAAAAAGTAATAACTAGTTTTTGAATGTTTCACAAACTTTCCAAATTATTATAAGCCACATATTTTAACTCGAAAAGATGATCAAAATAATTGTGGGAAAAGTATCAGCAAATGAAGCCAGTTTCGTCTCCCTATTCTCATTTAATTGTATCATTGCATGAAGTTGTGAAACAGCAAAAGTAGCAGTTTTTCAGTTCATTTAGTAAAACCTTAAGTTGCTGCTGCTCTATTCGCTCATCCATGGAGTTTTGTCGCCACATCTGGAATGGTCCTTCATCGACTAGTCTCTCCCTCTTAGACAGGATCCAAAAAATAGTGTAATCTAATATGTCCCTCACTGTCCACCAAGCTCTAACCCCTGTCCAATCACAGCAATGTTGCATCCCTGTGCTTGTTTTGCAAGTACTACAATCGAATGTGCTGACAAATTTCCTGCTCTAGTGCCCCCTCAACATAAATACACTCGACCAACCTGACAATCAGCTACATCCCATCTATTCACTGTGGTTGTCCCTAAACGCTAGAGGACTTTCTACTCCAATAGAAACTTTCCTCGAACGGCTAGCCCTTGGAATTCCTTCTCTGCTCCCTGTTTCCCTAATTGTACGAACATGCAGAAATTTAAAAGCCATGTGAACAAACATCTCACTGCACAACTCCTCACTTAGGATGCCCCCTATAAATCTGGCTATTCATTCACAGTAGTCCCTTACGTCCCAGTGGCAACGTTCCTGATTTGGGTGAATAAAAGTATTAAAAAAATGTGGATAACAAAAGAGACCATTGTTCGTTTGTGGTAATTCTAGATGTTGGTGTGTAAAAACAATGTAAAACGCGAGATTTTCTATGCAAGGCTAGACAAAGGTGTGTATATATATCCTCCTCCTTTTCGTCGTCGTCGTCGTCGTCGTCGTCGTCGTCGTCGTCGTCGTCGTCGTCGTCCTCGTCGTCGTCGTCGTCGTCGTCGTCGTCGTCATCATCATCATCATCATCATCATCATCATCATCATCACCACCATCATCACCATTATCATCACCACCATCATCATCACCACCATCATCACCACCATAACCACCACCATCATCATCATCACTATCATCACCATCACCACCATCATCACTACCACCATCACCACCATCATCATCACTGTCATCATCTGTGAAAATGTCCGTATGCATCCATGCGTTCACTGCACTGGCCATAATCGTCTTCACACGTTGTGCTGGTCCTAAGGTTATTGTGCGATCTAGTCTCTGTGCCGCAACAAAAACCCCCATCCCAAGTAAAATCATGAGTCCAGGTTATCAACAAGTAACAGGTTTATTTGTTAGCGGTTACGAATGAAACTCGTGTTCCCCAAGATGAATGGCAGACTCGCGAGTCCAGCACACCCTTTAGCTAAGAGACCCAGATGGGCCCATCTTCCCCGGGTAACACCCAGCTTCAAACTGATTGCCAGCTTTCCCAGCAAACCCCAACTTCCTGTCATGCCAAGTGGGCCAGGTCTCACCCCTCATTCCTTGGGGTCCTTTGTACCTGGTCAGTGCTGGACAACCCAAGCTCTCGCCACTTTAGATTTCAACCTGAGATAACTTGTCAGACAGGCTACCCAAGGCGGCATTATCATGAAGACACTCTGAACATCATTTTTGTGTTTCAACATCATTGTCTGTTGTTACGAGATACTTAACTCACTTCAAAGGGAAACAAACTTCTGGAATGGTCCAAATAAAACCAAATATATTTTCGCTTTATTTTGTGCCCCCCCTCTTGCCTCTGGCCGAGCATCTAACACTTGCGACATCTGCCACTCAAATGCATCACTCAACAAATGCATTTTTACATCCATCATTATCATCATATGGTTTAACGTTTATTTTACATGCTGGCATGCATTGGACGACTTTAAGAAATGTACTTCCAAAGTAACCTATCTCTGGCCAGGTCTTTATTTATCCCTTAGATCCATCCTTATCACTTCCTCGAATGTTTTCCTTGACTTTCCCTGTGAACTGAACCTTCTATATCAACTGTTTTACATCTACTAACCCAATAACTCTCATCCATTTTTTCAACGTGGCTATACCATCAAGTTCTACTCTTCTGCACACATCTTCCTATACTGTTAATTTAATCTTCCTCTGAGGTCATCAGAACTAAACCTGTCTTTAAGACTAACATTACACATCCATCATATCATTCTCATATCATTTCTCTCCATACAATACATGTCCTCAACCTTTACTGGTCAAGTTTCACTTCCATACATCATCATACTTCATACACATGCCTGATAGACTTTTCTCTTGATTAACAGTAGTAACGCTCTGCTGGTTAGTAATGCTTATATAAACAATGAAAATGATATGAGTCAGAAATAACAATTTTATATCTTCGCAATACATATAACAGTTCTTGAATAAAATAACCCATCACATATAAAACAGTATTTTAAATGCAGGTTGACTCCCTCTTCCTCAAAAAATATATACCATCCATGGAATTGTTAATAAAATTTGCAAACCTTTCTATAGTCAAACCATATTTGGTAGAAATAAACTTTGCTCGATGCCTGACTTGTCAACCAAGTTTCAGTCATGAATGTTCTTACTGTCTTTGTTTTACCACCGTTCAATGACAGATGCATGGACATTTTGGTTATCGTCTTATCAGTAGGAGGTGCAATCCTAAATGGGCTTCACACTCACCGGACCCTAACGCCACTTTAAGGTTATCTTACAGATAATTTTTATCATAGATTGTTCCCGAAGTGAAGAGGGCCATTACAGCAAAAATGAGGACATTGCCAAGAGTGTGTCAGAATTATTGACAATTGTGCATATCGTAGTCAAGTGTGATATCATTGAATGACGATTAAACAAAGCCTGTTTGACATTCATGACAGAAGCTTAGTGGACAAGGGGGGATGAGAAAAAACAAAAAAGGGCGTCAATTCAACCATGAGAGAAACATTAAAAAAAAGTCAGTTGGGATTTTGTCTGCCACCCAAACTGGATGTGTACATGAATAGTGACGGAAATCAAATTCACCCAATGATAATTAACTCGGGCATTTGAGAATGAAAGACTTGGATAACAAAGATATGGTCGGCTATGGAAGCCATGAATTATTACCTTGTTACAGAGATAAGTACATTAAAATAACCCATCCCTTCTGAACCTGCATACACTTTTCCCCAATATAAAAGAAAAGAGAAAACTGTCTGCCAACAGGCACTCATAGAAAAACAATTATAATCATATTCAAATTATTTTCGTTCTTTTTTTTTTAAGCATTGGTGATAGGTAATAAGTGTCAATAGAAAGCCCTTACAATGCAAGGTAGATTTTTTTTTTCTACTGTTGTCCCACACACCTCGGAGAAACACTCCACCTTCAAAGATGCACTCCCTTTCCAAATAAACAAACTTATAGTTTTGTTTATAGAAGAAACGTCTTGTTGGTCTGACGTATTTATCCGCTCTGTGATGGAATTCGCGGTAGTAGGTAGAAAGAACTGAAGCATCGGGCATGCTGGGAGTTATATTCAAATTATATTTAAGTTTGTTTATTTAAAAAAAAAAACACATCCCCGAAAATGGAGTGCCTCTCCGAAACATACAAGACAACAGCAAAAAAAAAAAAAAAAATCTACCTTCTTACAATGCAAGGTAGATTTTTTTTTTTTTTTTTTTTTTTTTAGAAAAAAAAAATCTACCTTGCATTGTAAGGGCTTTCTATTGACACTTATTAATTATAATCATATTTTAAATGCACCCAATCTTTTTGCTTTTTGTTTATATTGAGATCATGGCTTATTGCTATTTTGTGGAACCAGTCTGCCTGTGTAATTCTATTTACTCTCAACAATTACACAATCACTCAGATCTTCCTAAATCCTCTTATGAACTTTACGATTCTGCTGTATTGATTATCCCTTTCTCAATGATAAAAAAATAATTAGTTTGCTCCATGCTTGATTACTGTTATATGTGAGTTCTGAATGGTTTGAAAAGAAGCCTGATTAAGTTTTATTTTTTGTTTTCTCTACTGTGTCATGTTAAGAGCTATCATAATTTTCAGTAAATTTTCCTATATGTACATATTTAGTATCTGCATTGGGGCAGCGATAGGTACTTATGCAGTATGCACATGGGGCCGGTAATAGGTACGTATTTAGTATTCACACCGGGGCGGCGATAGGTACGTATTTAGCATTTGCACCGGGGCGGCGATAGGTACTCATATAGTATCTGCACCCAGGGTGGCGATAGGTACTTATATAGTATCTGCACCCAGGCGGCGTTAGGTACTTATATAGTATCTGCACCAGGGTTGCAATAGGTATGTATATATTATGTGCACTGGGGCGGTGAGAGGTACGTATATAGTATGCGCACCGGTGTGGCGATAGATACGTATATAATATGAACACCGGGGCGGAGATAAGTACCTATATAGAAGGCACAGACAGAGGTGGTACTTTTTATAGAAATATGTCATACTATTGCCCTGGGAAACGTAGGATGAAATGGTGGGGAAGAAACAGCTTTTGCAAAAAGCAAAGGGAGAAAGTAGCGGTTAAATGAGGCGACCAGGGAAGAGAAAAGTAGAAAGATAAAGAGACGGCTATAGAGAGAAGGAGAGAAATAGAAGTTTGAATATAAAGATGTTACACACGCGATTTTCTTCAATTATATGTTTTTATGACCCCGAGCAACGCCGAGTAGCCCCGCTAGTATTATATAAATCTCAGTTGTATGTATGTATGTATGTATGTATGTATGTATTTATGTATGTATGTATGTATGTATGTATGTATCTCCTCCGAGATATTCTTTTTTTTGGTAAATGCAAGTTTAAAAATAAACATTCTCATCTACTTATGAATTCTAGGTTCTTGATACAATTACATACAGTGATTTGTTGGGTACTCTGTCTAATGCTGGCACTGCTAATTTCCATCGGATGGAAGGACTCCCACTCTTTGGAATGGCCCAACCTACTCAAAATGTAAGTATAAATTTATGTCTATTTTTACTGCATAAGTGTTACTTATTGGATAAGGAGCAAATGTGGCACAGAAGTCCATATACATTTCAGAATAATACACAAACACCTGTCATGACATGATAAAAAAAATGTCAACATCTTGGTATAAGTTTTTATTTTCAGCTGCAACCTCCGAACGGATAGACAGATAATAAACACTTGTCAGGAACCGTCCTCATATGTTATCAAATTTTATTCATTTCATCATTATTTTCAATCTTCTCATAACAGTCTTCATCTTCCAACTCTCAATCTCTCCATCTCATTAACCATTATCCTCAAGTGACTTTTAGCCTTGATATGTTGTGACATTCGTAAATAAAGAAAAGAAAAAATACCAGCATTTGATTTATCATCAAAATTTACTTCGAAAGTTGTGCTTGATCTTGGTATAGGGCTTTCTTTTCAATTGCATCCCTGGACAGACAGACAGACAGACACTACACATATACTATGGATTAACCTTGTTTATTGAATCTACTAATCTGCATCTTGTTTT
The DNA here is from genome assembly GCA_963556195.1 of Sepiola atlantica. Classification (NCBI taxonomy): domain Eukaryota; kingdom Metazoa; phylum Mollusca; class Cephalopoda; order Sepiida; family Sepiolidae; genus Sepiola; species Sepiola atlantica. Next base: position 52,509,439 of record OY744534.1, on the reverse strand, counting down.
TAATCTACCTCCATGTTCTATTTTTTATTTCTATTTTTACAGGGGATTCACAAATTATTAGAACACATGACGAAAGTGCGGAAATATTCGCACGTCTTTTTTATTAACCTGCGCAATAATTTGTGCACGTTTGTCAAAGGGGAACTCTATCATCTGTCGTATAAAAGTGAGAACATGAGACCGAGGCTTCATCATCCTGACGATACACATTTTGACGTAAGTACGGTTTTCTTATTTTGGGGTTTTCTTATTTTGGGGTTTTCCTCTTTTGTAATTTTCTTATTTTGTAGTTTTCCTATTTTGTAATTTTCTTATTTTGTAGTTTTCCTATTTTGTAGTTTTCTTATTTTAGGGATATTCTTATTTTTGACATATTCTCATTTTTGGGGGGGGTGGGGGGCGGTTCTTTTTTTTGGTTTTCTTTTTGTATTTTCTTGTTTTTGTGTTTTCTTATTTTGGAGTTTTCTTATTTTAGGATTTTCTTACTTTTGGAATATTCTTATTTTTTGAGGGAGGGGGGGTCTTTTTAGGGTTTTTTCTTTTTGGGGGTTTTCTTGTTTTTGGGTTTTTCTTGTTTTTGGGGTTTTCTTATTTTAGAATTTTCTTATTTTGTAGTTTTCCTATTTTGTAGTTTTCTTATCTTGTAGTTTTCTTATTTTAGGGATATTCTTATTTTTGGGATATTCTCATTTTTTTTGGGGGGGTGGTTCTTTTTTTTTGGTTTTCTTTTTGTATTTTCTTGTTTTTGTGTTTTTTTATTTTGGGGTTTATTTATTTTGGGGTTTTCTTATTTTGGGGTTTTCTTATTTTAGGATTTTCTTACTTTTGGAATATTTTTATTTTTTGACGGGGGGAGGGGGGCGATCTTTTTTTTTTCTTTTTTTCTTTTTTTGGGTTTTCTTGTTTTTGGGTTTGACTTGTTTTGGGGTTTTCTTATTTTGGGGTTTTCTTATTTTAGAATTTTCTTATTTTTTAGTTTTCTTATTTCATAGTTTTCTTATTTTTGGATATTCTTATTTTTGGGATATTCTCATTTTGGGGGGGAGTTTCTGTTTTGGGTTTTCTTGTTTTTGGGTTTTATTTTTTGGTTTTTTTTATTATTTTGGGTTTTTATTATTTTGGGTTTTTATTATTTTGCGAGTATAAGTTCTGGGTAGCAAGATTAAAGTCAAAATACAAAATTCTGTGTAAGATTAATTTAAGTAAGAAAGTGAAATTTTCCATTAGAAGTCAAGTTTAGAGTTAGAGCTCCATGAACAGGAAGTTGCATCATGGGAGGAAGTAGCTAGAGAGTTCCTGTCTCTTAGGATATAAGCGTCAATATGATCGTACATGATTTTCGAAGCTTCTACCACCCTACAGGGGATACATCATCTGGATATTCTTGCTGTAAATTGCTGTAAGAAATACATCAAATCCCAGATCAAATAATGGGGTTGTATGTTGTTCTTTTTAATTGCTTCCATTACTCCAGTCACATGGAGAGAAGGGAAGAAAAGATCAACATCTCTGTCACCACAGATGGGAGACATTGCTTTACACTGACAGGAATGTGAGTTCTCTGCGTTTTAGCAAAATTCCACATTTTTTTTAAACCAGAAAAAGTGGATTTCTATGTAAATCACTAGAGCCTCCCATAGATGTGATTTCTCCATGTTTTGGTCAAAATCTGCCTTTTTTCTTTTTTAAATAAAAAAACAAACTGATTTCTGTCAAATTGTTTACCTCCTTATATTTTAATTGCAATTTGACTGGATTTTATTTCTTTTTCCCTTTCTTTCTCTCTTGATTCATTTTTCTTTCATCCTTTTTATTTTTTCTCTCTTTCTCTTCCTCTCTTTGTCTTGTCTTGCCTTGCTTTCCTTTTCTCTCTTATGACAGTTCTCTCTGAACATTTAAAATGTTAATTTTGCTATGAGGGTAAAGATGTCAAACGATTCATGTGGGAGTAAGGACTTAGATGACTTTTGTTTCATCAAAGAATGACTCCCTCTCTCCTTACCTCTGCATGTGCACATAGTGTCTTTTTCTTTAATTTTATACTTAGTTGAAACTGATTGGAGCTATTGAGGGGAAAAATTATTTTTTGCATAGTGCTCTTCGAAGTGCTGCCTTAGATAGTTGTGTCGTTTGCACAGATATTAACAAATAATCTTAGGATATGATTTGAAAAATCATTTATGAAGATCAGGAAGAGAGTAGAGCCAAGAATGGATCCCTGAGGTATGCTAGTATTGATATTTTGAGCTTCGGACTTCTGTCCGTTAACAACTATTTTAAGAAAATAGTAGAGAGAAAAGATTTGATGGTTCTGAAGACATTTCCAGATCTTCCATAGTTAGCAAGTTTGTGAAGCAAACCTTTGTGCAAAACCCTATTGAGGGCTTTTGATCTGTTCTTGTGGGGAGCGAAGTAAATAGGGACTATTAATAAATAGAGAAAGAGTGACAGAAGCGAGACTGGTAGATAGATACCATATAGAATAAGGGCAAGGGAGTCAAACAACTTATATCGACTAAATTGTATGCCACGTGTGAATTTGCTCATTCCTAAAGTTATTTGATATTTTGACAAAAAGGCTGAAGATATGTGTTGCATGCAAAGAAATGATATGAGGATGATGCGATTGATGTGTAATGTGAGTCTTAAGGACAAGCTTAGATCTAATGACCTCAGAAGAAGATTGAATTTGGGCAGTATAGGGAAATGTGCGCAGAACAGGAGACTTTGTTGGTTTGGTAACATTGAAAGAATGGATGAGTGTTCTTGAGTTAGTGGATAGAGAACAGTAGCAGGGTCAGTTGTCAGGGGAAGGTCAAGGAAAACATGAGAGGAAGTGATAAGGATGAACTTGGGAGAAAGAGGGATAAAGAAAGAGCTGGCGAGGGATTGGTTAGTTTGGAAGACAATTTCTAAAAGCTGTCCAACACATGTCAACATGTAAAACAGACGTTAAACTACTGATGATGATGATTATGATGCTGATTATTATGATGATGATGGTGGTGACTATGATGATGATTTATTATTATTTAATTTTATTATTATTTTTTTTATTTTTTAAAAAATTGTTTTTTAAATTTTATTCTTATTATTTTTTATTATATATATTTTTTTATTATTATTATTTTTTATTATATATTTTTCATTTATTTATTTTTGTAATTATTATTTTTTATTATATAGTTCTTTATTTATTCATTTATTTTTTAATTCCTATTATTTTTTATTATATCATTTTTATTTATTTGTTTATTTTTTTATTCTTATTATTTTTTATTATATCATTTTTTATTTATTTTTATTATTATTATTATTTTTTATGATATATTTTTTTATTCATTAATTTATTTTTTTATTATTATTATTTTTTATTATATATTTTTTTTAATTTCTGGTTTCTGTTAACCTTTTTTCTGTCTCTTAATTAAAGGATTTGGAATCAGCCGTATCTAATGGAATGACAAAGACGCCCGTCATGGTACGTTTCAAGTTTGTTAAAAAAAAATTCAATTGTGTTCAATTTATTAGTAGATATTTACAATCAAGTTAATGTCTTGATGAGATCTATGATCAAAACATTATTGCATTTTTGTAGCATTTCATTATATTTTTATCATCATTATATATACACACACATACATATATACGAGAAAATACCCGTCCCAGGACGTGTAAAATTATTTCCCCAAAGAGAACAATTTTACACCACTTTTATATCTGCTCGAGAAGATTAAAGCCAAGATATAATGCTACTAAACCCTATGACTAGAATCTTTATTCATATTTTGATCAAAATCGGTTATATGATTTTGATTCTAGAAAATGTATATAATTTAAAGATTAAGGAGTCTTAAAAAGAAATTGAAACACAGGGAATCTTGCTTAATTAGTGTCTAATGACTATGGATCAAATTCAATGCAAATCTGAAATATTTGAATTTTCAAATGGAAGGTAGTGTCCATATTATGCCCCCTTAATCCCTTTAAAATACTCCAAAGAAACTGAAATTTGGGAAATATTTATTCATTCTATGTCCAATGCATGTAGTTAAAATTTCCCAAAAGTTAGAGGTATCTGAATTTTCAGAAACGGGTTTTATTTTTACCCCCTTTACATAAATTTTGTTTTACCCCCTTTACATAAAAATTTTTTTTACCCCCTTTACATAAATTTTTTTTTTTACCCCCTTTACATAAAATATTTTTTACCCCCTTTACATGAAGTTTTTTTTTACCCCCTTTACATAATTTTTTTTTTTTACCCAAAATCTTTTTTTACCCCTTTACACAAAATTTTTTTACCCCCTTTACATAAAATGAAATATAGCCCCTTATGCTTAGCAGCTGTGTTCCAAAATTCATAATGATCAGTTAATTAAATATAAATTACCTAACTTCATATAAATAGATGTATATATATATATAAAGTGCGGTTCTTAGCTAAAAATAATTAATTTATTCACATTTGATAAATAGAATATAACCTTATTGAAAACACAAAAGCATGTAAAATTATAGATGTTATTATAATTTAAAATTTAATATTTCTGCAGTTCTCGGCTCTTTTTCAAAAAAATGTATTATTTGATGAAAAATAAATGAAAATGAAAGCGATATAAAAAATGAGACATTTTCAATTTTGTGCAACTTTCATATTTAAGGTTCAAGTCAGTCCACAGGAAGTCTCATGCTAAAGAAAATGTTTCTTTTTAAAATGAACATATGTGCATTCATCTCACCGTGAATTAATAGCAAATGATTCCGTTAGTCAACAAAATTTCTTCTTAGTCTGTAGTAGTAAGCCTCCATCGATCAAGGTCAAGCATGGTTGATTCATCCTTAGCCTATTTGTCCTGTCTGTCTGCTCGACTGGAGCAGCACCGCTTGTGGCTGAAGAGACCAAAAAATCTTCTTAGTCTGTAAACTATTTATGAATATCCATGACTCCCACATCAGAGTTCAGACCAGTTTTTATTGTGTTCGGTTTTAAGATCAATTTTGTTTCTTTTTGTTAGTGTGCATATGTGGACAGAAATTTGGTGTCTATTAAATTACATTTGATGTTATGAAGTGTATGCTCTGTTCAGTTGGATGTTTGGCTATTTGGGAGTATGATGCATTTTGTCTAATAACAAAGTTGTGGTAATATATATCTGTGTGCACTTGTGTATTTTATATGAAGATCAGAGTATGCTGATATTGATATGTCTGTATTTTTGTTTAGGTATATATTTGTGTATATATATGATGAGATATTTATGCGTGAAATGTATGTATGTAGATTAAAACTTTGAAGTGTTAAATAGAGAAGAAAGAAATCCAAGCTAAGTGGGTAATAAAAAAAGAAATGGAAGGAACAACAGTAGTTTAAGAACAAATGATGAAGGTAATAAAAATAATAAAAAAGAAACTAATTGAAAGAGTTAACAAGTAAAGAATGTAATCCGATACTGAGCTTGACCGGTGAAAATTAAAAACATATCCCATCTCCTAAAAGAAGATTTACTTAATAGAAAAGTTTTCCAAATTCATCTCACTTCCTTGTCTTATTTGGTCTAAAGAGGTGGACACTCTGTGAAGAGTACTACTGAAACATGTATGCACATATGTAACCAATAATGTTTGTATAAATAAAAATTTATACTAAAGAACAGCTCTACTTGTTATTGAGCAATTTTTATAAACACTGGAGTTTCAATGGATTTACATCTACAGAAACTAATACAATACATGTACTACATATATATATATATATATATATATATATATATAATTTTAATTTTATTTTACAGTTAATCAAAGACAACAAGAAAGAACCAGAGGAGAGTGATCTTTCGTCGGGATTCACCCCAAAGGAAGTCTTTCAAATAACAGAAGAGAAGTTTCCAAACATGAGTTATTTTCGAGTGCCTCTCCCATCAGACTATGCAACCAATGAAAATGTAAGCATATCAATTTTTATTCATGTGTGTCATTGCTGCATATTACCTAGCAGTAAAGGAATCCATCTAAAAGCGTTTCTGCAGAAGTGGTCGATCTGATCTTTAATCTCTGGTTACCCTCTGTAAAACATTCACAGCAAAAACTCGTGTTGCTACCACCACTACAAAAAACTTTCCTTTCTTCTTTTGTGTACCTAATACCAAACGGAACTTTCATGAACAGAGTTTCTTTCCAAAAACTTCCCATCTGTAGAACACATTAACATGGGACTGCTTCCCTGCAGAATACAACATTAACGTATTTTTCTGAATGGCTTTTAACCTTGGTAAGTGTTGACTCAATTGGTATTAAAAAAAATCGTAGTGTCAGTGTCAGTATAAAAAACACAAAAATCTAAATAAACACACAAATATATATATGGAATATGTGACGTATAGTTTTTAAATAAAATATGTAATGTATAGATTTAAAATAAATCATTTGTGTGTATATATATATATATATATATATATATATATATATATATATATATATATATATATATAGTAGAAATTAGTAGTTTGCTAGAAGCATTGCTGGGAGTAATAATAAACGTTTTAAAAAGGTTGAAGGCAATGCAGAGTTCCGGATCGCAAGAAGTTGTGAAAAACAAAAACAAAACAAAACCGAAAATAAGTCGGATATAGATCGAAAAAGGTTGGTTTATTTTTCTAGACGAACTTACTGTTATGGTGCCGTACCTACCTACGGAGAACTAATGGACTCGTCCACCTTATAAATACGGGAAGCACGTGACACTTGTTCTCTTCTTCCCCGGCAAACCAGCAATGGCGGTTGAGAGCACCATCTCCTTGTATCTCTTTCTTTCTATTATATAATATATACCTTTGTTCATTTAAACCATGTGTTCCTGTGTCATTCATTCGGCCTTACCTAGGTCCACAACACTTACATAGACAGCAAGAGTGTTAGTTTGTAATTGTCCGGATGATCGAGGATCAATTTTATATTTCGAGAGTCTTATCAACAAGGAGAGGACAAGACTCTCGAAATATATCAAATTGATCCCTGATCATCCGGACAATTACAAACTAACACCCTTGCTGCCTTGTAAGTTCGTCTAGAAAAATAAACAAACCTTTTTCGATCTATATCCGATTTATTTTCGGTTTTGTTTTGTTTTTGTTCTTCACAACTTCCATCGATCCGGAACTCTACATTGCCTTCAACCTTTTTAAAACTTTTATTTTATATATATGTATATATATATAGTATTAGTATGTATCATAAGTTTGTTCAAAAAAGTAATAAAGTGTTCGATTATAGGTTTTACAAGAGCTAATATAAAATATTTTATTAAAAAACTATGTATTACAATGTCTGTTGGGTGTACCAGGGTTTCACTGGTCTGCACATACCGTTTCTGGGGTAGAAACCGGCTTATATAGTGTCAAAAAAAAAACAAAAACAGGTAAAAATATATCTAGGAATGTGGATATGCAATTATTTATGTACAGATTCCTGTCAGCATAACTATTATTCTTCCTGATTTTTACAAGCAATTTTTATGGCCGTCATTATGTAAGTATTTTCTCCATCTCTGTTCAGGTCCTCGATGATTTGATGGGGATGTTTAATGAAGTCGAAAGTCGATATCGAAACTCCATTCGACGGAGCAGCCAAACTTCCCAACGATCCAGCACCGAAGGAGTCTTCCGGAAAAGTCCGAGCAACACGAGTACAATGTATGTAAAAAGTCCGAATGATCCGAACAACGCTTTCAACCCTGCCTACTGCTTCTTCTGTTCCAATGGTATTGAACGCTCTACCTTTGCTATGGCTGCATCAGCCCTTCTCATATACAACAAAACGGTAAGTAGCACTTTTTGCAAGATTTTGACCCACGTGGCCATTTAAACGTTCATCTAATAAATATTTAATAAATGCATTTTCTTATGTAAGTATTCCTGTAACACTTATGCGCTCATAGACTAACCCCCCCCCCCCATCCCCCTGGAAGAGGGTTGACTTAGACAAAGACAAAAACATGTATTTAGAGTCAGCATAAACACAGGAGTGTTTCTTCTTAATGCCCATATGCTCCTCACTTTTGTGGGTTCAGCACTCTAGTAAGTGAACTCACTTGTCGCCATTAGCAATAATGCAAAGCTCTTTGTAAAAGAATGGAGCACTCTAGGCAGCTGATGATGCCTATATAGGTATTACGGTATCACGTTCTCTATAGCTTGTACTGATGGCACAATGGGAAAGAAGTCCATCTGTTGAGAAAATGGTTGGATTTCCATCTCGGCGTGAAGCACTTGCAAGTCAAGCCTCACTGAAGAATTGAGATACAGTGAAACAATTGTTATGGTTTTTTCAAAAAAAAAATACTATTACGAAACAATGGTTTAAAAAATATTTCTAAATACCCTTTCTAATTCAAAATATTTATCTACCTCCCACAAGGTAAGATGTGACACAAGGTCAGGAAAGTGGGATTAGATAAGCCAGCGCTCAAGAGGTGAGCACTCTGGCCATTTAAAAATAGCCTGGGCAGCTTCGTCGGCATTCCTCGGTAGGAGCGCCTCAGACAGTAAGCAATAAACTTACTCCTCCCCAAAAAGGGGAGGCAAAGCCTGGGAGGGTGCACCTCCTAGAACTGCACAGGACCGGCAACCCCCAATAAACCGGCGTAAATTCAGACCCAAAGGCCCGAACAATACCAGTCTATTAGGCGGGGTAAAAAACCTTGCCTGCAGACATAACGTGATTTTCTAACCCAAAAGTCCATTACCATCAGATGATGAAAAAGAAGAAAAAGAAAAAGACTCTTTGACAAGAAGAATTATAATTCTCGAAAGCTAAGATTAAAATAAATTTTATTTATGTTATGTTTTAAAAAAAAAAAATACAATATATATATATATATATATATATATGTATATATATATATAAATATATGTGTATATTTAACGTTTTCTTTTCCTCAATTTGTGTTTCTTGATGGCTTTCAATGTGAGAATTATTTGGGAGGAGCTCTGACCAAAGTGTTGGAGTTTAAAATGTTGAATTTAGATCTAGTAAAACCTTATTCTTCTATTCATTTAATGTCATTTTTCCCTTGTTTAGGGGTCAGACGTTTTCTGATATTACACAAGTTCACTCTCCAGTTCTCACGGTTCAGTGGGTCAGCAGTCTTCAAATTCCACTCTGTACGGTCTTGTCCAATCACTTGCTTCTAAGTTTTTCTTGGCCCGACAACTTTCTCTGCTATTTAGTACATCTATTCTTCTGCAACGCTTGATCCTAGAGGATGAACATTCCACATGATCATACCAGCCTAATCGATTCATCCTTAGAATAACCTCTATGCAAGGCAACTGTAATGTTTTCAGAAAATCCTCTGATATTGTTGCATTTACAAGCTTATAATAAGTTCTTAATATTCTTGATATATACGTTGTGTCGAAATCTCTTCGTCTCGTACAACTCTTCGTCTGTTGATCCGAAACGGACGGCATCGCCGCCTATGAGCTGATATGTCGTTTCTTAATTCAGCGAATTCCAACAGCCCAGGAACTATTCGTACTGCCTTGTTGTGCTTCGTTTCGCCTCGCCTTGCGTCGCGACTATTCGTACTAAGCTTGTCGCCTGCAGCTTGATATCTCCGTAGCCTGCTCGCCGCTGCTATCACTCATCGATCCGTCGCCGCCACCATCATTCTTTTCACTCTGTGTCGCTGTCGTGTGAACTACTAATTGCTTCCTTCGTGTTTGGGCTGCTATCTTCGCTCTGAAATCAAACCTTTCTTCAATAAATTTAACAAAGTCTTTTGCTGTTTTAATTCGAGCCATTTTTATTTACTAACTAATTAGCCGACAATGGAGAGGTTCGCTGAAAAAGAGAGAGATAGAGAGAGAGGCCACACTAGTTAAAATTCCTATGTTAATCACGTAATCACTTGCAAGGGAGGATTAGGAAGATATCGTTTCTATCTAACTGCGCTCTTATGTTGGGATTCACAATCCCTTCTTTATAACAGCTACATGATTGTGCATTGTTCCCTCGTTGCTTCCAAGTGAGAAACTGATCAAATCTCAATTTTACTTTCCCACAGCGGAAACCTGACGTCACGAAATCTCGTGATCAACACGCAGCTGTGACCCGATCTCTGACCTTGAGGTTACGTCACTGTCTCCGCAATTCGTGGGAAAACATCCACCAAATTGCACGAGGTGACACCGTCACAAATCGCGCAATTCAAACCCGACTTCCACAGATGCGTCCATCTCTCACAAGGCCATTATCTAACAATATGTTGGGTTTGGTCAGATATCACATTGCAAATCCATCTGATCATGGATCTGCCATTTTGCTGCAGACAAGTGAGAGAGGGCTGGGCAAGGGCCCATTATTCACTGCCATATATCATGGTGCTCCTTAAACAGCTGCTATACAACTTACCCTGGATGTAGAGAAGGACTACTTGTGACGTTATCAGAGGCAACAACTGAACAAAATTTTGCCCAAGCTTCCTTCACTCTTGTGGCTGTACTGAGATTGTAGAATAGAAGTGACAAACTCTCATTCTAACATTTAATAACAACTTTATTGAGTCGTCTTCGTTTTTACGTGAAGGTTAAGGAAAGAAGGTTAGTATGTCCATAATTATGGATGAAAGCAAAAGTAAAGGAAGTCCATAGATATAATTTCTCATGAGTAGGAAAGAGAGAATAGTTCATAATATAGAATGTTTGTACACCGGTGTGACATGATGAACTCTTCAATTAATAAGAGTTCTCTCCCCCTTGTATTAATATCGGTGTAGTTCTCCAATATGGCTGAAACAATAAACATGGTAAATCTATACCTCGTGTTATCGTTCGTTACTTATGACTAACAAGTAAAATAAAACATCTCATGGTGGCAGCGGTAAAAGAAACCAGACGGACGAGAAGTCACAGAAAAGAATCAAGATAACCTCACACAGTGAGTAAATTGAAAAAAAAAAGAATTTCCTTCTTTCTAAAACGAGAAAAAACAAAGGAAGCGCGAAAAAAAAAAAAAAAAAAATGGCGTCTTCAAATATAACATTACCCGTTCTAGACTGGTCGAACGAGAACAAGCACGAGGCATACAGCGAATGGGTGGATTTTATGTCCTCGTATTTCATAATCAACAATGTTGAAGAAAAGTTGAAATACAACTACATTTTGCTCAGCATTGGACCAAAAGGTCGTGAACTTTAAAAAAATGCTCAGCTTACAAATGAGCAGAAAGAAAACTCCGAGAATATATTTTTAATATTCGAATCCCACATGATTCAAAAACCAAACAAATGGGTCGAATGTTTGGAATTCACGTCAATGCGACAAAATGAAGACACAGCGGACGACTACCTAGTCAAGCTCAAAACTAAAGCCGACAGATGTGACTTCGGAAATAATAAAGACGAACGCATCTTAGAACAAATTATTAAAGGGCTCAGGAGCGCTGAGGAAAGAAGAAACCTAATTGCAAAACCAGACCTAACCCTCAAATCAGCCATAGAAAGCGTTAGAGCATATGAAATCACAACAAAAGATAACTCTCGATACAAGGACGCTAACGAAGGGAGAAATGGGGTGTATCACGAAGTATCCGTGAAAAACAAACCCTGCACAAGATGTGGTAAACACCACAGGAAAAGGAAAGAAGACTGCTACGCCTTCAACAAAACGTGCAGAAGGTGCAACGGTTTACACCACTTCGAGGAATACTGCCTAACAAATATGCAAGGCCGGAGAGACTCGAGAGATACTTCTTGCAAAAACAAAATAAGGCAAGAAAATAGCTCATATAAAGCTAAAAAACAAAACCCCCCAAACGGATACAAAAAGCAGAGTTTCCAAAAAAAAAGAATAAATACAACGTCAAAGGAAGACAACGAAACAGACCAAGACGACGATTTATACCTATACGCAATAAATGCAGAGAACGACGACCGTGAAGAAATTTTCGCGAACATAGACTGTGAGGATACAGAAAATAACGAACATAAAATAAAAATGAAGGTCGACACAGGGGCAAACGGAAATATTCTACCTGTTAGAATCTATAAAAAAATGTATCCACAAAATGGCGACAGAAAAATAAATAAACAAACGAATGGTCAAAGGGAACTAACTCATGGACATAAAAAACAAGAGTTAACTACCTTGTGGGCTGCGAATGGTACGAAGATAAACCATTATGGAGCAATAATTTTAAAGATCAAACACAAAAACTCTGCAACTATCAGAGCAAAATTTTTCGTGTGTGATAGCGATGTAACCATACTGGGCCTAAGACCAAGCATCCGACTAGGTTTAGTAACCGTCAACTGCAGCATAACAAAAGGGCACTCACCAAAACAAATTGAAAATATGGAAAACCTCGCTGAGGAATACCCTGACAGATTCCAAGGGATAGGGAAATTCCAAGGCGTTCAAAAAATACATCTTACCGAAGATGCAATACCGGTAGTACAACCGCCAAGAAAATTCCCAGTGCACCTCAGAGACGAACTAAAACAAGAATTACACAAAATGGAACACCTGGGTGTAATAAAAAAGGTTACAGAGCCCACAGAATGGGTCAACGCCATCGCATGCAGCAGAAAGAAAAATGGAAACCTACGGATTTGTCTAGACCCCAAACCGTTAAATAAATACATAATAAGGACACACCATAAAACGCCAACACTAGAAGAAATTTCACACAAATTGACGGGTGCCAAACACTTTTCGAAACTGGATGCAAAACATGGCTACTGGGCAATACAACTTGAAGAGGAATCAAGCTTACTCACCTGTTTCAACACTCCGTTCGGGAGATACAGATATTTGAGATGTCCGTTTGGCCTAAAGATGTCGCAAGACATTTTCCAACAAAAAATGGACCAAATATTGGAACCATGCAAAGGAGCCATAGGTATATCAGATGATATATGCGTGTATGGCAGAACAATACAGGAGCATGATCAAAACCTGTTAGAGACAATGGACACTGCCCGAAAATATGGTCTAGTCTTCAACAAAGAGAAATGCACCATCAGGCAAAAACAAATAAAATTTTATGGTCTCATCTGGGACGAGAACGGATCTCACCCAGACCCCGACAAATGCGATAAAATAAAATCGAAACCAGCACCAACCAACAAGGAAGAACTCCAACAATTCTTAGGTATGATACAATACCTAAGCCCATTTATACCAGATCTCAGCACCAAAACAGCGCCACTGAGGTCACTACTTAAAAAGGATGCAGAGTATCAGTGGAACGAGACGCACGACAAGACGTTCCGAACGATAAAAGATCACATCCACGAAAAACTCTGTCTAGCATATTTTGATCCCAATGCAGACACAACTATCCAAGTAGATTCAAGCATGATAGGACTGGGTGCAACACTCATTAACAACAACAAAGTTGTTGCCTTCGCGAGCAAGAGTCTGACTGAAACGGAATCACGTTATGCAAATATAGAACGTGAACTACTAGCAGTAGTATTCGGATGTGAGAGATTCCACACATACATATATGGAAAAGAAATAATAGTGGAAACAGACCACAAGCCACTAGAAAACATTCAGAATAAGAATATAGCGCAGGCACCCCCACGACTGCAAAGAATGTTATTAAGATTGCAACCGTACGATGCACAGATAAAATATAAACCAGGAAAAGAAATGTGTATCCCAGACTACTTGTCAAGAAATCAACCAACATTAGGTAAGGAAATCGAGCTTGATGTAAACATACACACTGTTGACATTACAGCTCAGAAACAGACCGAACTACAAAATGCAACTGAAGCAGATGACGAACTCAGAACACTTAAAGAGATGATACTAAATGGATGGGCAGATGACGTAAAAAATACTCCTAAGATAATTAGAAATTATTGGTCACTGAAAGAATGCCTATCCGTACAAGATGGTATGATCACAAAGGGGCAATCCATAGTCATACCCAAAAGTATGCAACAGATGGTATTAATGAGGATCCACGATGCTCACCAAGGCATCGAAAAATGTCAACTCAAGGCACAAAATAGTGTATTCTGGAGAGGAATGTCCAAGGACATAGAGGAGCTAGTAAGGACATGCGAGATCTGCAGAGAATATCAAAGGAAAAATCAAAAGGAAACTATGATTATCAAAGAACATGCAACACGACCGTTTCAGTATGTTGCTGCAGATATTTTTGATTTTAACAATCAACAATTCCTACTGATTGCTGATCAATATAGCAAAATGCCCTTTGTCAAGACGCTGAAAAGCACAACAAGCTTAAATTGCATAGAATACTTCAAAGCAATATTCGCTGTTCATGGCATACCTGAAAGGCTATACACAGACAATGCAAGATATTTTGTCTCCAACGAATTCCACAATTTTGCCACAGAGTGGGAATTCACTCACATCACATCAAGCCCCAGGTACCCACAATCAAACGGGTTCATAGAACGAATGGTCCAAACTGTAAAAAGAACATTCACAAAAGCCAAACAATCTAGAATGGATTGTCAAATGGCCCTTCTATGCCTCCGATCAACCCCACTTGACAGCCAGTTACCATCCCCGGCAGAAATCCTATACAATAGGAAAATAAGAACAAGGCTACCAACCTTGCTAAATTCATATACCCCAAAGGATGAGGAGATCAGACAAAGATTGTGCAGCAAAAGCAAAAAACAACAACAATATTATAACAAGAGCGCAAGAGATCTCCCAGAATTAACTATTGGTGGAAAAGTGTCAGTCCTACAGGAGGATGACACCTGGCAACCGGCGACAGTGGTCGACAGATGCACAGAACCACGCAGCTACATTGTCAAGATGCAAGGAGATGGAAGGCTACTGAGGCGCAACAGACGACACTTACAAGAGTTGTACAACCCTCAGAGACAAACAGCTATCAACGCATCCGCCCAAAATACCAGTTGGGACAATATAACATCACTCCCCCAACAACACACAAACTCATCAGAAATCGACACTCTATCTAATATCGACGACAGAGAAATTCCATCAGCCAACCAAAGACAACCAGTGGAGGCAAACCAACGACCCACAAGAACACGGCGAACCCCCCTCAAGTACAAGGACTACATAATGTATAAATAAAAGACAAAATAAATAAATCAATACAAATCGAAAACATCTATCTGAGAAGAGGGATGTGACATGATGAACTCTTCAATTAATAAGAGTTCTCTCCCCCTTGTATTAATATCGGTGTAGTTCTCCAATATGGCTGAAACAATAAACATGGTAAATCTATACCTCGTGTTATCGTTCGTTACTTATGACTAACAAGTAAAATAAAACATCTCAACCGGCAACAGTGTTAGGATGCGTCCATGTGTGTATGTAAGTATGTGTGTGTGTGTTATATTAATTCCACATGTATGAGGCAGTAGCCATTTTGGATCCTTGTCTTTTTGTCGAAGCCGAACCCAGGGCCAAAGGCCCAGGAAGATGTTGTCCTCAAAGAGGAATCTGAGGGGGCTGGTCCGAGCAACGTGAATGTGGTTGGCAGTGCCAAAGAAAAAGAGGAAGTTCACGCTGTGCAATCTCTTTTATTGTCTCTTGTCACGTTGTCAACTCACATGAGAGATGGTCTCTTATTGGACAAGCCGGAAGGGAAGTTAAATGCCTGCACCAATCAGAGCGAAGTTTATGAATTAATCAGATTCAAAATCGTAAACCATGTCCTGTCGTAGTTTGTAGCCTGCTACAAGTTCACATCCACTACCTGCACTCAGCATATCTCCTAGATAGCAGAAAGAGTCTACTACCTCCAACGTATTGTCATCTAGTACCATCTCTTACTGGGGACGATTATCAATAGGATATGCTTGTCCCATGCATCTTGTACACCAGGTCACATCACTTTTTGTGAACCCACAGTAGGCACAGGTTACACTGTATCACATTGCTTCTAACACCCAAACAGCACTCAGAAAAAGGAGAGCCACACACCATCACTTTGCTTTTAAACAAATTCATCCTCAAACCCTTGACCTCCAGACCGTTTTTCCATATTTCCAGTTCATCCTTTAACTGTTTCAAGGACTTGGCAATAATAACTAAGTCATAAGCATAGAGTAATTTCCATGGATAGCCAAACCGAATCTCTCTTGACAGTGCATAGAGTAATTTCCATGGATAGCCAAATCGAATCTCTCTTGACAGTGCATAGAGTAATTTCCATGGATAGCCAATCAAATCTCTCTTGACAGTGCATAGAGTAATTTCCATGGATAGCCAAATCGAATCTCTCTTGACAGTGCATAGAGTAATTTCCATGGATAGCCAAACCGAATCTCTCTTGACAGTGCATAAAGTAATTTCTATGGATAGCCACATCGAATCTCTCTTGACAGTGCATAGAGTAATTTCCATGGATTATTATTAAGATCAAACAGAGCTATTATAAAGTAGGTTGAGATAAATAAAATTAGCACATTATTTATATAAGTTCCAATAATTCAAACAACAGATAATTGGTGTACGATCGTTTCTTAAACGATTTGGAATATTTTATTTTGTATTAAACTTTAGATGATTCTGAAAAGGGTCTTCTTCAGCTCCCCTCATGACATCAAAAAAAGGAGTCGAGCAAGAGAAACATCAAATTTTAGTATTTGAAAAAAAAATATATATATGTATATATCAGTTATTCTAGGAAACAGAACTTCTTAGTATATAAGTTTATACCACTCTATTTATAACATCAATAATGATAATAATATACTACTACTACTACTACTACTACTACTACTACTACTACTACTACTACTACTACTACAACACTACTACTACTACTACTACTACTACAACACTACTACTACTACTACTGCTAATAATAATAATAATAATAATATATAGTATTTTAAATACAAAATAAATAATGTAGAATAAACAATAAAAAATAAAAACAAATATATATATATATATACAGTAGACCCCTGCTATTCATGGGGGTTACATCCCAGACACACCCGTGATTAGTCACAATTTGCGAATAGATTTTGATACCTCAAAGTTCGCTAAAAATCATGTTTTTGTACATTAGCATGTGTTTTTTTGCATAAAAAACAACAAATTAGCGTAGATTAGCCTTTTATCCTTGCAAGTTTTTGATTTTTTTTTTATATTTCAGTTTTGTATAAAGTTCGCAAAAATTTGGAATACCAATGCTATTCTATGAGCTGCATTAATATGAATCCTATGGAATAATTAGTATTTTTAATTGCATTGTTTTGTCATTTTGGCCTTAGTTGAACTTAGATGATTATCATATTTGTAAGTTCTACCGAATTTATGAAGAAAATATGAAGTCAATGCTTATGCTGAAAATCCACAAATTTATGAAATCGTGAATGGTGAATCCACGAATAGCAGCAGTTTACTGCATATGTACGCGTGTATATGTATGTGTGTATATATATATGTGTGTGTGTATATATATATACATATATATACATATATATATATATATATATATATATATATATATATATACATATATATAGTTGTGTGTGTATGTATCCCATATATATAAAGTATATCTTTGCCATCGATAGCACTTTACCTAGAAAGTTTATAATTAAATCGGTTTTTCTGTAAATATGTGCTTTTCATTACAGGTTTGTTCTTATAAATACACATTTTCTTTCCATTCGTTTTCATCAAAACCAATATTTAATACAATGGCCACTTTATTTTGGACTGCTATAATTTTTCCCATGCACCAGTTCCATGCCAACCTATGCTTCTAGTCGCTATCTTCATTTTATCAATTCCACCCGACCTCTTTATCCTGCTGAGTGACAAACCACCCTCCTCATCAGTCAAATCTGGTGAGCTAACTGGTTTTGTCACTTATAATCCGACTATGCAGCAGGTAGTACTGGATTACTTATCGCGTGACCTGACACACTCTACGTCACATGCACATTATTACACATGCACATTATTACACATGCTCATTATTACACATGCACATTATTACACATGCTCATTATTACACATGCACATTATTACACATGCTCATTATTACACATGCTCATTATTACACATGCACATTATTACACATGCACATTATTACACATGCACATTATTACACATGCACATTATTACACATGCTCATTATTACACATGCTCATTATTACACATGCACATTATTACACATGCACATTATTACACATGCTCATTATTACACATGCTCATTATTACACATGCACATTATTACACATGCACATTATTACACATGCACATTATTACACATGCACATTATTACACATGCACATTATTACACATGCTCATTATTACACATGCTCATTATTACACATGCACATTATTACACATGCACATTATTACACATGCTCATTATTACACATGCTCATTATTACACATGCACATTATTACACATGCACATTATTACACATGCACATTATTACACATGCTCATTATTACACATGCTCATTATTACACATGCACATTATTACACATGCACATTATTACACATGCACATTATTACACATGCACATTATTACACATGCACATTATTACACATGCACATTATTACACATGCTCATTATTACACATGCACATTATTACACATGCACATTATTACACATGCTCATTATTACACATGCACATTATTACACATGCACATTATTACACATGCTCATTATTACACATGCTCATTATTACACATGCTCATTATTACACATGCACATTATTACACATGCACATTATTACACATGCACATTATTACACATGCTCATTATTACACATGCACATTATTACACATGCACATTATTACACATGCACATTATTACACATGCACATTATTACACATGCACACCTATATATACATATTGCCACCGTCCAATATATGTACAACACACACCTCTGCATATTTCTGCGATACTCGAATTGAAAATTGATTTTATTTTAATTCTATTCCAGGGTTACCCACCTGGTACTCGACCAGGAGAACAAGAACGTGTTTCCATCGCCAACGCAGAATATACCATGGGAAAATATTTAGTAAGTAAAACAATGATTTCTCTTTGGCTCCCCACTAAGAGTAACCTCATTTTTCTTGGAGCCTCTCCAATTTTCATATAATTTCTTTTCTTGGCCTCTGAAAGGATCACAACATTTCTTACCGACTCCTCCAATGATTACATCATTTCTCTCTGACCCTCTCCAATGTTTATATAATTTATCTCTCGAGTCTCCCAAGGGTCACATTATTCTTGACCTCCAATGGTTATATCATTTCTTTCTGGTCCCATCCAAGCATAATATCATTTTATTCGAAACCCTATCAAGGTATCAACATTTTTTTCTGCAGTTCTTTCAAGGGTTACAACATTTCTTTCTGGACCCTTCAAGCATCACATAATTTTCTCTTGGCCCCCTCCAAAGGTTGCATCAGTTTTCCCTGGGCCTCTCCAAGGATTGAATTATACTTCTCTGGGTCGGTCCAAAGGTAACATCATTTTTCTCTAGATATAGATATCTAGAACAGTCATATCCGTTTCCTCTGGGATGCTCCGAGGATCAAATAATTTATCTTAAGGCCCCTACAAGTGTCATATCATTTTCCTCTAGCTCCCTCCAAAGGTTACATCATTTTTCTCTGGATCAATTCAATGGTCACATCATTTTTTCTCTGGTCTCTTGCAAAGGTTACATCATTTTCCCGAAAGTTATTTCAGTTTCCTCTGCCCCCCCCCTCCTCCAATGGTAACTTGATGTCTCTCTGAGCCCTTCCAAGAGTTACATCATTTTTCTCTGGGCCTCTCGAAAGGTCACATCATTTTTCTCTGGGCCTCTCAAAAGGTCACATCATTTTTTTCTGGGTCCTTTCAAAGGTTGCATAATTTTTAACTGGACCCCTCTAAGAATCACATCATTTATTTCAAGCCTACACCAAGGGTAACATCATTTCTATATGGGCCCGAAAAAAAGTTCTCATCTTTTTATAAACTGTCTGGATATCAATAATGTGTAAATACGGAGATCAATAATGTGATATGTTTTTTTTTTCCTTTCAGGCTGTAAAACAGATATTGATGATCTTGCCCGACGGATATCAAGTTAAGCGGGAAGTGGATTTTGTGCTCGACAAACTTTTCGAGACAATGAGTACGACTCACTTCCATTTGCGAGAAATGATTTTGGTCACATACAATCAGGTGAGGAAAATATACCAGCACTTTGTCTTTTATATTTTTCTTTATTTGTTTTTCGATATTCTAAAAACAGGTCCTGGGGATGACCGTAAAGTGCATACGGTGGTGAGGCCCCAATTTGGGTGCTTTGGGAAATGGGGGGGGGGGGTTGTGGAGGTATGTTATAGTTACAATTACACCAAGGTATACTCTAACCTGGAGTAGTAGTAATAGTAGTAATAGTAGTAATAGTAGTAGTAGTAGTAGTACTTCTCAGGGTTCCAGCTACAGGTTAAATAGAATTTTTCCCAGGTACGACACTAAACTGCCTCGGGCACGTTCGAGAAAGGCATTCACCTTTGCCCTACTCTACTACCACAAAATCCATCTATTCCAGACCGTTTTCTTTTTTTCGCTGCCCCCTTTTATTTCCAAACTCTATCAACTACTTAAGACGTTCTATCCCCCCCCCCCCAACTATTCTGTGTATGGTACAAAACTACTTCGAGTGGTGAGGCCCAAATTTGGGAGCGTTGAGAAGTGTGGGGGTCACCCTTTAGTTACCACTATTCCAAGATCACTTCGACCCAATGTGGCAGTAACTGTCAGAGCTACATCTATGGGTTAAATAGAAAATATACTTTAATGAATATCTGTTTCCAAACTATACGTCTACAAACCAAATTAATCTACAAACCGATTGTATAATAAAACATATGTACGGTTTATATATTAAAATGACCTAACAACAGTTGATGTGCTATAAAACCCTAACCTTCTAACAAGAATAGCAAAAAAAAAAATGAGAAAAGAAAAGAATGTATGAGTTTAGCTTCGAGACTTTCTTGTTCCGAAAACTAAACTAAAAAACTTTAAAATGTATTTGTTGAGTCTCTTAAAAAGTTTCAGTTTCTTAATAGGTAAGAACTAGAATTCTTAATAGACAAGAATTAGAATCTTTAAAAGACCAGAACTGGCATACTTAATAGACTACAATAGGCATACTTAACAGATGAGCATGGGTATACTTAATAAAGATGAATAGGCATACTTAAATTGCATTCTCAATAAACAAGAATGGCATACGTAATAGAAAAAAAATGGCATTCTTAAAAGACAAGAACAGACAATCTTAAACAAGAAAAGGCATTCATAATGGACATGAACTTGTATTCTTAATAAAAAAGAACTGGTATGCTTAATAGAAAAGAACTGGTATGCTTAATAGGAAAGAACTGGTATTCTTAATCAAAAAGAACTAGTATTCTTATTAGACGAGAATAGGCATTCATAATAGACAAGAACAGTTATTCTTATTAGATGAGAACTGGTATTCTTAATAGACAAGAACTAGTATTCTTATTAGATGAAAACTGGTATTTTTGATAGACAAGAACTGGTATTCTTATTAGATGAAAACTGGTATTCTTAATAGACAAGAACTGGTATTCTTATTAGATGAAAACTGGTATTTTTAATAGACAAGAACTGGTATTCTTATTAGATGAAAACTGGTATTCTTATTAGATGATAACTGGTATTCTTATTAGATGAGAACTGGTATTCTTATTAGTTGAGAACTGGTATTCTTATTAGATGAGAACTGGTATTCTTATTAGATGAAAACTGGTATTCTTATTAGTTGAGAACTGGTATTCTTATTAGATGAAAACTGGTATTCTTATTAGATGAGAACTGGAATTCTTATTTGTTGAGAACTGGTATTCTTATTAGATGAGAACTGGTATTCTTATTAGATGAGAACTGGAATTCTTATTAGTTGAGAACTGGTATTCTTATTAGATGAGAACTGGTATTCTTATTAGATGAAAACTGGTATTCTTATTAGATAGGAACTGGTATTCTTATTAGTTGAGAACTGGTATTCTTATTAGTTGAGAACTGGTATTCTTATTAGATGAAAACTGGTATTCTTATTAGATGAGAACTGGTATTCTTATTAGATGAAAACTGGTATTCTTATTAGTTGAGAACTGGTATTCTTATTAGATGAGAACTGGTATTCTTATTAGATGAGAACTGGTATTCTTATTAGATGAGAACTGGTATTCTTATTAGTTGAGAACTGGTATTCTTATTAGATGAGAACTGGTATTCTTATTAGATGAAAACTGGTATTCTTATTAGTTGAGAACTGGTATTCTTATTAGATGAGAACTGGTATTCTTATTAGTTGGGAACTGATATTCTTATTAGATGAAAACTGGTATTCTTATTAGATGAGAACTGGTATTCTTATTAGTTTTGAACTGGTATTCTTATTAGATGAAAACTGGTATTCTTATTAGATGAGAACTGATTTTCTTATTAGATGAGAACTGGTATTCTTATTAGTTGAGAACTGGTATTCTTATTAGATGAGAACTGATATTCTTAATAGACAAGAACTGGTATTCTTAATAGATAAGAACTGGTATTCTTAATAGACAAGAACTGGTATTCTTAATAGATGAAAACTGGTATACTTATTAGATGAAAACTGGTATACTTATTAGATGAGAACTGGTATTCTTATTAGATGAGAACTGGTATTCTTAATAGATGAGAACTGGCATTCTTATTAAATGAAAACTGTTATTTATAATAGACAAGAACTGGTATTCTTATTAGATGAAAACTGGTATTCTTAATAGATGAGAACTGGTATTCTTATTAAATGAAAACTGTTATTTAGAATAGACAAGAACTGG
Source organism: Sepiola atlantica (assembly GCA_963556195.1). Taxonomy (NCBI): domain Eukaryota; kingdom Metazoa; phylum Mollusca; class Cephalopoda; order Sepiida; family Sepiolidae; genus Sepiola; species Sepiola atlantica. The sequence continues at coordinate 52,486,561 of OY744534.1, read as the reverse complement.
TATTCTTATTAGATGAAAACTGGTATTCTTATTAGATGAGAACTTGTATTCTTATTAGATGAGAACTGGTATTCTTAATAGACAAGAACTGGTATTCTTATTAGATGAAAACTGGTATTCTCATTAGACAAAAGCAAGCTGACTGACAGATAAAGCATCTCCTAGGAATATGTGGATGCTTCTAAAAATAGTATTTTAAACTTAAGCATGACAGACTGACTGATGCAGAGAAACACATATAAACAGACTTGGATGCATCTAAAATAATTAATTCTATTCGTTTGACAATGAAAATACTATTTCAAACTTAAAACGTGACAGACAAACGGATGGTTAAATCCTCTTACACATGAGAAGTGTCCATTGAATTGTCATGTTTAGCAATGGAAATACTACTTCAAACTGAAGTGTAACAGATAGACTGATCGACCAAACAGAGACGCTTATACCGATGTGTGGTACATTTAAAAAGTAAAATTGAAAATTTTGCTGTCTTCAAATCTCATTTCAAAGACGAGAAAGCATTACATTTTTAAAAAAATTCACTTCTCTTTTTCTCTAGGCACAGAAGAGCTCCTCACAGAAAAATCAGAGGGAACTCTACATACAAAGCCTATTGTTATTGGAACGTTACATCTATCTGATCCTCTACAATGGTTATCTGCATACGGAAAAGAGACCGCGTCGAAAAACATTCCGACAATGGATGGAAAAGGTAGGTAAAAGTGCACCAGCACATGTATATATATATGTGTATATATATGTATATATATGTATATATATATGTATATATATGTGTATATATGTATATATATGGAAATTTTTCAACCTTTAAAACTATGGAGGAAAAAAAACAAAACATTTTTTTTTCCTATGTCCTTTGTTGGTAAATTCCTTTGCTTGTAAGTCAATCAATCTCTTGTAATTATTGTATTAGTTAACTGCCAATAATTTAAGCTAATCTAAATATTTTTATAGGGATCATCAGTTGTTTACCATGAACAACTGTATTGGATTTAAAAACAAAACCGTATTTTATCTCATGTCTCTTCAGCAGTGTTGATCAGACACTACCTCCCTTAAAAATAAAAAAACATTCCGGATATAAGATCTAGTTTTTTTGCTCCAAATTCATTTTTTTATCCTCACCTATTTTGTTATTAAAAATGTTCTTTTTACCTGTGTTGTTCGTCTTTGTTCAAGAAACAATGTATTTGTTATTTATAAAACCACTGTATTTTATAGAGTTCGGACAACTCCATCATAATTATACTACTTACCCCCTCCCTCTTTGGTAATTTTTTATTTTATGTAATTATATTACTATTTATTTTATTTTTATATTTATTTGAGTTTCATTTGAAAATATTTTAAAATTAAAAATATATTTAATAATAATTTAGATTTGTCATTCGTACATATTTATCTCTCTTCTTTCTTTTATCTGTATATATATATATATATATATATATATACAGGGTGGGCCAAAATAAGGGTCCTATCTTTAAATTTGAATAACTTGAATTTGAATAACTTCCACAAAATAAAAGTTAAACTCACCAAACTTTATGTGTGTGTAGACTGACCCTTCCGAGATTTTTTGAAATAAACAAAACAAATTTTAGCCGAAAAACACTTCTTAAAACTTACAAAAACTAAAGTATTGTTTTTTACACTGTTTTGAGTTTTTTAAGCAAAAATAATGTTTTCTAAATGAGGGTACGTTCCTTAGGGCTAATACGGCTCATGCTTGCTTCGGAAGGGGTCCTTTACTTATTCTAAAAAAAAAAAAAAAAAATCAATAAATAAAAAAGTTATGAATTTTTAAAAATAGGACCCTTATTTTTGGCCACCCTGTATATATATATATATATATATATATATATACAGATAAAAGAAAGAAGAGAGATACATATGTACGAATGACAAATCTATTTCAACTTCGATTGTTCAATGCAAGGTGTACTCAGTAAAAACATGTTTATTTTTCTTTTCTTAAGCTAAGGCTTTTCAAAGATTAAAATCTTATCATCAGAGGAATTACATAGATGGATAAGTTGACAGTAGTAAAGCCAAAATTCAAAATTTGAAAAAATATAAAGTAATCTTGTATATTGAGCTTAAACTATTTCACTATAGGTTCTCTCCTCTAAAAGTATACTTTTAGTTTCATATTTTATATATATATATAATAAATAATAACTACATGTAAATAGGTGTACACGTGTTAGTCCGACAATTGCACATACCAAGGTAAACAAATAAATTAATAAACAATCTCAAATATAGTTTTTTTCTTTATTATGAAAAATATATTAATTAAAATACTGATTTACTCTAACTTTACAGAACACAAGATCTCAAATATCTCGAATTTATTCCTATGCGATTAAAATAAACTCGCATATTATAAAGTCACCAGAATTTTGTTCAAAGCTGCAATTAATATTAAACTTAATGATCAATAGTTTATATCAATCGGAGCTTTTATATATTAATAGAGTATTTTTTCAAAGTTCAAACCATTAATTATGATTTCAAATATTTGAAGCATGTTTCGGGAATAAATATTCAACCATGTCATTTTTCATAAACATCTTTATTAGCAAAATTACAAGTAAATATACAGAATGCAACTAATTTTCTTCATCAGTATATTCAAAATTTATCCGTTAAACCAACAATGGTGATGATGATGATTAGGATGATGATGATGATGATTAGGATGATGATGATGATGATTAGGATGATGATGATTAGGATGCTTAGGATGATGATGATGATTAGGATGATGATGATGATTAGGATGATGATGATGATGATGATTAGGATGATTAGGATGATTAGGATGATGATGATTAGGATGATGATGATTAGGATGATGATGATGATGATTAGGATGATTAGGATGATGATGATGATGATTAGGATGATGATGATTAGGATGATGATGATTAGGATGATTAGGATGAGGATGATAATGATGATTAGGATGATTAGGATGATGATGATGATTAGGATGATGATGATGATTATGATGATTAGGATGATGATTAGGGTGATTAGGATGATGATGATTAGGATGATGATGATGATTAGGATGATGATGATGATTAGGATGATTAGGATGATGATTAGGATGATGAGGATGATTAGGATGATGATGATGATGATGATTAGGATGATGATGATTAGGATGATGATGATTAGGATGATTAGGATGAGGATGATGATGATGATTAAGATGATTAGGATGATGATGATTATTAGGATGATGATGATGGTTAGGATGATTAGGAATAACAAAATCACGGAGAAAAATATTAAATTGACTTTATACAATAAATGTTATTAATTTAAAAAGAAGAGCCTTTGAAATAGGCCTCTGGTTCTGGGTCCCAATTGCACTATCATGAGTCAGCCTTTGGTAAGGAATACAGTAGTTCGAATGCTAGCGATACTATAAGTCATAAGTCTATTTATACAATTGTACCCTTCTTTTCATTTTAGGATTGCAAACGAGCTGGTGTGTACAAATTACTAAATGACCTTGCCTTCCACGACTTCCAGACTGACATATGCGGGCTCAGCACTCTCCGTGAACGCTGGAGGGAGCTCAACAAGTTGGAAGATGGAGACTTCATGTAGTGACGACTCCCACCCCTACCCAAGAATAGCATCTTTTCTTTTTGGTTTTTCGTTTCAACCAGACTTCATCCTTTTCCATATGCTTCAACATCTGAGACATCATCTTTAAAATATATATATATATATATATATATATATATATATATATATATATATATATATATATATAAATAATTAAAAAAATATATATAAATTTGGATACGGGGACTTTTTGTTTTCTTACGAATGAGTCACCACTTATTAAGAACAAAAGTCACTGAAGGATAAAGGTTAATGAGATGGATGGATTTTCAGTTGAATGATGAAAAATTTTGAATTATTAGAGGATTGAAAAAAGATCTGTTGAAGGAGTTTCTCCTTCCTTGTCTGGAGAATTTGGACATGCGGATTCACCCAGAATTTATTCTAGTCAGAAAATATCATATGAACTGTGTTGCCTTTGTACAGTGAAAGTCATCAAAATGGGACTTTGCAATTTTCATTACCTCTTTTCCTCCATGGCGGCCATATTGGATTACCATCCCTAGCACCATTATTTCTTAAGCCCAATTGATGAATATTTTAAAAGCTGATAAAAAAGGGTAAACGTGTATGACACACCTTCCTCCTTCCCCATAAATTGTTGTTATTCAATTAAAAAAAAAAATTGATTATTATCGATTAAGCACAACATTTTCAGATTATAAAAGTTTTCAGATTATAAAAATAAAAAAAATTCTGAGATTAATGCCGTAAATCTTTTTGGTGGATGTATAAGATACCCCCCCCCCCCCTCCTCTCACAAAGATAATATTCAATATTTAGGAGAAACAAAATTCTGATTATTCTTGATAAGGCACCAAATATACAGATTATGAAGAAATTATTTGTTCAATTTTTAGTGGTATTATTCACTTTGCTACTTTATGAATTACTGCACTTGTACCCCCTCCCCCTGGCACGTAGCGGGGGGGGGGGGCGCAGGGCAAGGTCCCCTCTGAGATTACATTTGCCCCCCCCCCCTCCTGAAATTTGTGATCCCAAAAAGAATTTTTAAAATTTGAAATAGTCAAAAAGAGGGGGATCAGTTTACGTTAAATTTATATTGGAAACTGATCCCCCTCTTAAAATCTAAAATATTTGGAAACAATTACGAAAAAAGCCGGAATTCACTTCACTTTAAGTTTAACATACAATTGTCCCCTCCCCATTTAGTTGATATTTCTTGAGGACATCTTCATTACCTTCCGAAATGTTTATTTAATGTAATTTTTTAAAACTGTTTAGATTATTGTAGTTTGTCCATTGTCCGTTGATTGATGTCATAGCTAAAGTTCAAACATGCAATTGCATTTCCAAAAATTGCTAACCAAACTGTATTTTTATAATTCTAAAATTTTTAAATTTTTTTATGGTTTTGAGTCTTCGTCAATGAATTATGCTAAATTATGTATCTCCCATCTATCATGTTACACATTAATTGATCACCAAATTCTTTCATTATAAATAAAAAGAATTTGAAAAATTTGCCTGTTTAATTTTCAGAGCTTTCATTTTTTGTAAGTTCAGTATAAAATGCTGTAAAATCCGAAAAAGGTGTTTGTTAACCGGATTATTTCGGCTAGACCAGTTTTAAAATCAAGTGTATCGGTGAGATCATTTTATGTTAAACTTACATAGCAATGGGAACTTCCTGTTGAAAATATGGTTCATAATTGAGAATAATCTAAGATTTTATCTAAAAATTAAATCAAGTGTATGGAGTGAGATCATCTTACATTTTACTTACATAGAAAAGTGAACTCATTGTTAAAAATTGAACAGATCGTTTAAAAAGAAAAATTAATTTGAAAATGTGGTTAAAAGTCAAGAATAATCAGTAACGTTTAACCTAAAAATTGATTAATAATTTTAAGGTGGAAGTTGGTGGGTTGGGGATAAGTTGCATACCTCCACCAAAAAAAGTTTTATGACATTTAAAAAAAAATGAAAAAAAAAAACAAACAATCTTTCAGGGGAAGATTCCACGAATAATTTCCAATCCAATTATTGGAAAGAAAAAAAAAGTACTAAACATTCATTATATTTACACTGTATTTTAAAAATATAATAAATAATTTAATGCCACGAAATATGAATCTGACTTCTTCTTTTTCTTATGCGTTAATCCCAAGCTATGGCAGGGTTTGCAATAATGGATTTTTGTCTCCACTTCACATGATTACAAGCTTGGTCCGAGTGAAGGATGGTTTTATCGAACTCTTTGTGCAGGATATCTGCCCATCTCATCATCAGCCTACATCTCGGTCGTTTTCCAGCGAGTTCTAGTTCCAAAGCGAGTTTGACAACAGTGTCGTTGTTCGCCCTCAGCACAGATCCAAACCATCTGAGGCACCTCATCTTGCCCTCAATCATTGCAATGCCGTAGCGCTTTCGGATAACCTCGTAGACGTGATCAAACAGTATTATTCCAGACATCCAGCGGAGCATTTTGGTTTCCATAACAGTGAATCTTTATTTTGCCTTCCTCGTTCTCAGTAAGCAGAGCAAATATAAATCTATGAAATTTATTTTATTGTCAGCTCTACTTTTCTTTTGAAGTGTGTCTGCGGAATGAACAGTTTATAGCAGAGCAAGGATTACACAATCTATAACGAGATTACCCTGGTGTGATCGAAAAGAGGAATAGTAAATAACAATTATAACCTAGATTATAATGAGATATAGGTCAGAGGTGCGGGTGGACATCACGTTTGGAATGCGACTGTGATTGCTTTGATGGTTTCAAGGTTGAGACGAAAATGAAAATATAAACATTTTTTTGTTTGTAGTTTGTGATATGTGGATTAAAGAATGTGTTAAGAAAAACAATTTTCAGACTCATGTCACTGATCGCCAGAGAATCGGAAAACAAGAGAGTGAGACTTCTAGACGAAGTGAGCAGATGTTCCGCCTTTTGCTCCCTCCAACATATAAAGCTGAAAGTGTTACTATGAAAAATCGTATTTCTAATCAATTTTATCCACAGGAAATAATAAATCTCATGTCTTGGCCAATAATAAACATAGGTGCTTATATAGATGAGGGCACATATGAAAAATGCATTTCAAAATAAAAACTATTGCTTATACTTTACATATCAGGCAAAAATAAGTATCTTCACCAAAAATTAGGAAAAATTACTGAGTAGAATTTTAATGAAAAATAATAATCAGTTTTATTGTATTTTGTCGACTGCCATTGATTTATTACTTGTTAATATGACAGACTGAGTTATGTCTCCCTGATGTACGTGTTTTTCGCTTGAATCAATGGCAGCTCCTTAAAATACGATAAGACTGATTTTGATTTTTAATTAAAATTCTACTCAATAAGTTTTGCTAATTTTTGGTGTATATACCTATTTTTGTTTGATACATAAGTATATCAAAGATTATGCTAGTTAGTTTATTTGGAACTGCGATTTTCACCTGTGTAACTACGTTTTTCGTATGTGCCTTCATCTATTAAAGCACCTCAACATATGCTCAAAATTCATAATGCATTACTTAGAGGAAATTTGCCGCATACGGTTCATTCAAAGACAGACCCGTGTGCCTCCAGGCGTGACCTGTCCTTTTTGCTAAATTTTGGCTGTTTTGTTTTTGGGAAAGCCACCATCCTTTTTACCACCTCAAATGCAACATACAAGATGACACCGTTTAGCTCAACAATGATATAATGAGAACACATAAGGTCTGAATAGAAAGGAAAAAGGTATTAATAAAGAAACGTTTGAATATATATATATATATATATATATATATATATATATACACATTTATTCTTACAGAGACAGTTTGTCAGCAAGAAATGTAAGGTGGATAAGCAAAACATGATACATAAAGAAAGTGAAAATAACAGATGTAGATACTAAAGAAAAGGCTACATTAATTGTCCCAATATAAGCGAAACACATGTGTTGCCAGGGTAAATGAATAGAGAGAAATATGCATGGATAATGTACAAGTTTTATTTTTCCAAATAAGTCATCATTTATCAAGGCTAAAAGATAGATTATCAGTTGAATGTGATGAAGAATAATATGTGATTCAGAAAATTTGATTTCCTATTGCAAGTAGTTTTTGACATTGGATTTGAAAACGACCATGTAGCTTGCAAGGAAACAGTCTTGTTGTAAGGTGTTCTACAGACACATGATGTGTGTGAAAATATGACTTACTTTGTATTTGGAGATAATATCTGGTTATCAATAATTGCAACAAGAAAAGAATCTATAAGACTCTGACTGTAAAAATCACTGACAGCAACAGAGTCAGAGTTGTGACAGCCATACAAAGATTAAGAGCCAAACGAACCACATCCATTGGCCTTGAAGTCCAGCCATAAAAGAGGAAGATATCTGGTTTCGTAAATTTGCATGTGGGTGGAATGATATATATATATATATTTTGGAACTTTGATTGGACTTTCTATATTATTTGATTTATTTATCATTAACATTGAATATTGACACATTTCGGGACTGGATAACTTTATCGGCACCTTCAATTACACGTATTTGGACTGCTGTTTGTAACTTGGAGTAATTGTCGTTCCTGATTATGCTTCTCAATATGTATGAACTGGATGGACTATATGGATTCAACAAAAAGTATGTTTTTGGGTTGATATGTTTTGATGTTATGTATTTTTGTGTATTTGTGTATATAATTTTATATATTTTCAAAGCGTAATTTTATTACCTGTAGTAGTATAACTGCGGTAATGGTCATCTGAAGAGAAGAATTATCTTTGAAAACTCATGAGCTAAGGACTTAAGAATACTTTGCTTGAACTTTGAATTCTAATAAAATTTGATTGACACCTTATTTTATTACCTCATTTTATATTATAATATTAATGCTCTATCCAGTATATTGAGCTTCAGTTTTTATCCGGATGTTTCACTAATTATAAGATATTAGTTGACGCTTATATCTTTTGTTGGATTACTTTATATATATATATATATATATATATATATATATATATATATATATATATATTGGTTTCCGCAAAAAGGAGAATGTCTTCTCTCATTGACTAGTAATGCTCCAGGAGAGATAAATTGGATCTCATTCAGGGGAGATAACTTTTTGATAGTTCTTATGAACAAAATAAAACTTTACTATCACAAGTGAGTAAAACTGTGAATAGAAAAACAGAAAACAAAATAATGAAAGTAAAAATAGCAAAGAATTATTTGATTCCAAATACTAGAAAATTACAAAAAAGTCTCAGAAAGTCAGAATTTAAATATTAAAAAAGAATCCATTTAGATCCATATGAATAGTGGCTCCAATTTTTATAAATAATATATTCATCTATATATTTATACAATCATTATAACACAGAATGAGAATATGACAATATTATCGCTAAATAAAATATATTAATAGTAAGCTCGGACGACTGTTAATATACATACATTTTTCAATAATACCTTAAATATAACATCAACTTATGTCATTAGTACTAATCCTATTTAAAAACAATATCTACTTAACTTTGTGTACGACACCAATCAAAAACTTTTAAATCGTAATCTATACCAAATAAACTTATTTAGAAAGTTTGCCTTTTGGCTAGGAGCAACATGTAGTATCTGTTTTGATTCTACGCTTCATCTTTTCTGTTTCCGGTCAGTGAAGGAGAAATCTTTCTTGCCTGAGGCATTTTTATTTTTGTTCCAATTCAGAGTGCCTCTTTTTGAGTATTTATTTACTCCTCTCCGGGAGTTCTTTTTGAGTAGCTGTATTTTAACCACATTAAAATCGGACCTTGTGTCAAACTCTCTCCTCATGGGGAAGGCAAGTAAATAAAAACTTATTTAAATAGTATAATTTAAAGTATTTTTGAGGCATCCAATTTATCATATCAAAATTGTAATGTATTATGGCAATTAAAAATAAAACATTTTCTTCTGATAGTAAATAATTTAAAGGTAAAATTGGGAATTGAAAGAAGAAAAATAAATAAATACAGGCAGTGCTTTTTAGGAATAAGAATCCATAGATTTGCAGTCAGAGAAAGCCGAATCAAGTTCTAAATTTTACCGTAATATACTAATAAAAAAGGCGCTCTTACTTAGCAGACGACTTTTTTTCTATCAATTAGAAAGATCAAGTTCCGACTTTTACGGAATGTTTTGAATATCCTTATTAATTTTGCAACTTTTGATTTGGAATTTTTTGGATACCTTTTCATTTACTTTTACTAAAAGGATTAGGTTAGGGTTAGTTTAGGCTTAGGTTAGGGTTAGCATTAAAAAAAAACAACCCAGTTTGGTTCGTATTTTGTAGAAGTACAACAAAATTATAGAATACATTTAAATACAAGACAAAATCAACAGCTTAATTCGCAAAATTACTTCTTTAGCAAAAAAAACGAAAAAAAACGGCTAATTCAGTTTGTTCGGTAAAGTTTGTTAACGTCCGCCAGTTTCAGAAGTCTCCAGTGAAACTCGTATTTGATTATGTAAGTGCTGTAATTTTCTTGGATACCTGTTCCTCAAAAGTACTGAAAAAGTCAAGAAAAACATCAAGGAATTATTCAATGAATAAAGTTTTTTCTTCACACTTAAGGAAAGTTTGAAGAAAAAAGTTTTAAAACAAATGAAAAAAATCCAAAAGATTTTTTTGTTTTCGCTTAGTTGGAAATTTGTGAAACACAATGTGATGAGAAATGCTCGTACTTAACCAGTTCAAAGCAATTGCGATGTTTGGCGGCCATTTTCAAGAGCAGTAAGGCACATGACTGGGATCAGAATTATATACTTATTAATAATTTGCATGTGAGGAAACCCACTTGCTTAAAAGGCGGAGTACAACAACATTGGGAGGTGTGACGATTGCAGTTAGAAGCAACTGTGCACGCTGAGAGACAGTGAGAGTAAAAACGTTGCTAGTCAACAGTTAAAAATGGAATGGTGAAGAATCTAGTAACAAATGACTGATGAAGCAATCACTGAAATATATGTACATTATTGAAATTTATAAGACACATGTTTATTGGTCAGTGGTTGCCTCCATTGTCACTGCTCTCTTAGGTGTCACATGAGCCAGCATTACCTACTAGGCACCATCCCTGAGTGTCTTCGGTCTCTCTGTACAAGGGTTGCTAGGACAACCTGGCATGAAGATACTTCCCCCTACAAGTAAATCCTGACCAAATATTCAAACTATCATAGTATTCGAAGCCAAAATAAGATCGTCTCGGTATGGCTATCTCACACTAGCTTATACGAAGAATGGTGCACCCTTCTCCAAGTGATGTTGCCTCTAGTAACAGCACTTAGCTGGATACTCCACCAGACTAGATGAATTCTTCTCCTGGAATCCGGCAAGACCAAGAGACCACAATAAATATATACTATAACATAGTTAACTGGTCAATTGGGGAGAGGATAATTAATGTTCTAACTTCTTTACTTACTCAAACTTTTAGAGGTAAAGGAGAACTTTATTCGAATATCTATGTATCTCATATAGAGATTAAGTGTAAGCCTCAGGAAGTTCCCCCTTGACTTCTGAGAAGTTCGATTGAGGTAAAATGAAAAAAAAACTTAAATGTGTACTGCCCAGCCCCTTTTTTTTTGCCAGTCTCGACATCGATTGACTGCATTGTGACAGAAACCCACAGAAGGCAATTGCAGGCCACCAATCCATTTTTCCTCATTTCCCAATTATCCTACAAGATTAAACTGTATTGTGACAAAAACCGCAGAAGACTGTCACAAGTATCCATTCCTCTTTTTCCAGTTTCCCTATTTTGGTTGACGTTGGTCTGACTGCATTGTGACAGAAGCCTATGAAAGTCAGTTTGCAGGAAAAAAAAATCCTTCCACAACGAAAGGAACAAGAATTTACAGACACAAGTGTACAAAGTAGTTACCCGAAACACCACCTGAGATAAATTCTCGTGAAAACATGTATTTACAAAATCCCTTCACTATGTATATTTATCATTTTTTGTTCTATATCTTTGTTTATTACTGGCCCAAGTAAAACTGTTAAATTTATATACACTGTTGTTCTTCCTTTCCTCTGAAAGCTGTTGCTCCCAATTCAACTTTTAGTGCTTATCTTTAAAAATGATTCATCCTTTCTCACTTTTATTTCGAGGATGAATATCCCTACAGTATCTCTATTTGATATTGCATATATTGCGTTGGTGAACTTATAGAGAGCTTTCTAACAATGATCCGTTTTCTTTTTTTGGAATAATGAAACATGATAAACTTGCGACACTTTTCAAAACTAAGCTTCTCTCCCTTTACCATCAGTGCTTAGATCCTTGTTTTGACCGAGTCGAAATAATGGCCCTCTCTTTGAAAAAGCCCCTTGTTTTGATAAGCTTTAAGACTGACTTTCACCCCTGACCTACGATTGAAGAGGTACATCCAATCTGTTGCTAAGGTTGAGGAAAGAAGGGTTGGATCATTCTACCGTTCTAGAAAATACCTGACTCCAGGTTCAATTCCAATCTCACGTTCTTTCTTTCATGACATTCACAGCATGAACTAGTTTTCCTACCACAATGGAAAAAAAACTTTCTTTTTTTCCTCCATGTGTCAGGTGAAATTTCTATTGACAGGGCTTTTTGCAAGGACTTCCCGTCTGTAAATCACAATACTGTAGGACTGCTTCCCTGTGGATTACATGGTAGTCTTCAACTCCCATGTAAACAAATACTTGTTATAAACCATCCCATAAGTAATCACACTTAGTTCACTCCATTGATCAATTTTAGTACTCCCATAGTGTTCCTCATCTTTCGGCTGACAATAATAATCATTCTATCTTATTAACCTTTATCTCCGACTGACTCTTACTGTAATATAAAATGCATTGTATGGCGTTCTTATTTTTAATAATTCATATTACCATAAAAACAATGCTTTCTTAACAAGAACACCATTTCTTATTCAATTTGCACCACCACGTGCCACGTTCTTGACTTTCAACAACAGACGAATTGAAAGCACACCAAAAAAAATGATGAGGAAAAAAAGGAAAAAAAAAGAAGGTACTTTTATATATCTCTTTTTTTTTTTTTTTAATTCTGATGATGAAGTATATCTTCAAAAATTTAATTGAAAAAAAAATAATTGGTAAAAAAATTAATAAATTTAAAATGCATTGTATGGCATTGTATTTTTAATAATTCATATTACCATAAAAACAATGCTTTCTAAACAAGAACACCATTTCTTATTCAATTTGCACCTCCACGTGCCATGTTCTTGATTGTATGGTGTTCTTATTTTTAATAATTCATATATATATATATATATATATTTGTTAGTTTTCTTTAGAAAGGAACTGGAATTATATTTCTTTGTACTTCTTCATCACTATGCCCGCTGGTATTTGGACTCAGTTACCTTTTTGAAAGTGTCTTAAAACTGTTATTTTTCCTTTTCCAGCCCATCTATGCGCATATTTGGTTAATTTTAAGAATGTTTTAATGATATCGTCCCTCCAAACGCATGAATTTTCACAGTATTTTTTCTTATTTATAAAGTTTTTAACATTAAAATACCATATGAAGTAAAACCAATTCGCGACTTTAAAAAGGGTAATTAACTTTTATTAACCGCCATAAGTTATCTCCCTTGGATTATTTTTTTGATAATGTATTGATGAACAAAATTTGATTACTTATAAAGACGCTTTATGACAATGTTTGGTGATGTTGGGTTTTTAGACGAACATGTATTAGCCTATAGGGAAGTAGTTCGGTGGTAATGTTAGGAATAGATGGGAAGTTATTGGAAAGAAACTCCGTTCATGGAAATTCCGTTTGATTGTAGGCACTCAGAGGAAAGAAGGAAATCTCTTTGCAGTTGTTGTCTGAAGAGAAGTTCTTATTGTGCATGAGCGAGTCACCAGAAATTGAAGCTCAGTCGAGCATCTTCCATGGTGTTTCGTGAACCTATTTTGCGACGCCTTTTATTGTTAACTCTTTTAGTGTTATTTTGAAAATATTAAAAAAAGACGAATAACCATCAAAACAAATAAAAGTTTTAAATAATTTGTTAAAAATAAATGAGACAATTCTGAGAAACTATTTTTTTTTACCATTTTCGTGTAACTTCTTCGTATAACAAAGCACATACCCATCATTAACCCTAAGTCCGGATGGCAATGCGAAAAATAATTAGAAAATAAATTAAAATAAAAACAGAAAAGGTCTCATCGGACCGTTAAAAGTCAATTTTCCCTTAAAGGTTTATGGCTAATTAGACTACCGGCGCCAAAAGTGAGAATATTGAAACAAATAATTGTTGGAATTTGTTAAAGCCCCCCTCACTGATTGGCTGTTGCCATGTCCCTTAAGGCGCTCACGGATTGGCTGTCAGGCATTGCAACCCCTTTTTAGTAAAGGTGTCACGTGAGCCAGCCCTTAAAAACCCTTGTATACGGCTTCCCGGCCTCTTTTCGACGACTTTGCTCAAGTCAGCAACACATCGGCGGGTCTTCTCAGTGACAACAGCCCACGACAGCAGTCACAGAGAATGACCTCCCGCCGATGCCCGAACTCTATGCAGGCTCTTTTTCAACGACTCCACTCCAGTCAACAACACATCGGGCGGCCTTCTCAGTGATACAGCCCACGACGGTCTCACAGAGAATGGCCTCCCACTTCTATACAGACTCTTTTCCACGACTCTGCTCGAGTCAAGAACACATCGGCTGGTCTTCTCAGTGATACAGCCCTCGACGGCTCACAGAGAATGACCTCCCGCCGATACCCGAACTCTATGCAGGCTCTTTTTCAACGACTCCACTCCAGTCAACAACACATCGGGCGGCCTTATCAGTGATACAGCCCACGACGGCATAACAGAGAAAGACCCCCCGCCGTTACCAGAACTCTAAAACAGATAAGTTCTAGCGAACCAAGTTTTCGCAATTCAACCAAACCCCCAAACCTCAAACCCATCTCTCTACCATCCTCTTTTCCATCCTCTCTATGATTTACCAATGCCTAATGAATTGTTTGAAACTATAAATACTCGCTACAACTTTCTCTTTCTTACTAAATGATATGAAATTACACTCTTGTGTTTTGTGTTCCTTCTTCAGACTTCCGTCCTATGTATCTTTGATGAATTTATCTGCACATGGTTACCCCATTCTCACGTGGGAGAATTGAACTTTATTTCAGGATTATTTTAATCCCAACATAATTAGTCGTTTTTTTTTCCATTTAATTATGATCCTGATAATAAAATCAAAGATTTTATAATCAAGATAGTAATTCCAGATTCGACCAGAATATTCAAGGGAGGTCATTCATAAATATTCATCAGGATAATTCATCTCCTCTTATATTGTTCCTTAATGGTTTATAATACATAAGGGGAGATAAATGCTTCTGATAATTTTTATGAATTATCTTCCTTGAAATCTGTTCATCTATTTATTACTTTTACGTCTAAGGGAGGTAACCGTTATTTCTGGTTAAATTCTAGCATTATCCAGCGATTTATTAATCGTAGAGATTATTTTCCTTGAATATATTAAATGAAATTTGATATTAAAAATCAAAAAAATCAAAAAATCGAACGTGGATAGAAATAAATATTTCTTCTTTAAATACAATAGATTTTCTGTTGGTCATTCTTTCCAAAATTATTGTTAACTTACGCAAGTTGGAGCGTATGGTAAATTACATTTTTACAGAGACGTGTTTTTACAAAAGACTTCATTAATTTATTGAATTTTCGACTAAACTTTAGGGCCTTTTGGCTAAGAAGAAAGTGTATTATCTGTTCCGATGGATACTGCACCCTATAGACCGGTGTCGTCTTGTCCTTCGGGGCTTGATTCCGCCGTTCTGTGGGTTTGTCCTGTGCAGTTCTAGGAGGTGCATCCTCCCAGGCTTTGCCTCCCCTCTTTGGGGAGGAGTAAGTTTATTGCTTACTGTCCGAGGCGCCCCTGCCGGGGAATGCCGACGGGGCTGCCCAGGCAATGTGTAATAGTCAGAGTGCTCACCTTCTCGGCGCTGGCATTTCAAGTCTCACTTTCCCGACCCGACCTTGGGTCATATCTTACCTTGTGGGAATAAGATAAAACTGGCCTTGTGCCTAACCTCCTTGGGAGGTAAATAAATTTAGGGCAACCATCCAGTATGGTTAAAAGCCGATAAATCGAAAATAGAATTCAAATTACAACTAATAACTTTCACCAAACGCATTAAAATTTAATTTTCTACCGACTGCTACACATTTAAAGTGTGAAAACTGATTGTACTATTTATTATCTCTGAATTTTTTAGCGTAAAACTGACTTCACAAACACGAAGGAAAAAAATAGCGTCGCCTGCCTATGACAACTCTCGGAGGATTTTTTCCCGAAAATTAATAAAAAAACTTATCCTACCACTAACCCTAAGTCCTGTGGTGCATGAATACCCTGTATAAAGTTAGTGGTAGGGTAAGTCAATTTTGAAAATTATTATTTCTATTTTTTTTGTGTGGCAATTACGAGAAAAATCGAATTTTGAAATAACAAACAAACAAACAAAAAACCCAAAGCAAAGCAAGCAAACTTGAAAGCAGTTTTAGAACGTATAAAGTGTACAGGTCGATAGATAATTAGATTTTAATGCGTGTGGTAAAAGTTATTTATTGTATATATTTATATTTCTCGACTGTTAATTATACCGCATGATTACCAACTTTAGTCATCTTTCGGGATAATTCACGTATGAGAATAGATAAGTTTAACTTTGAATGTGAAAACAAAGATTTGAATTGAATGGAGTATTCTTGCTACATCTGGGCTGGTGCATCACCCATTAGCCTACCCCTCTTCGACAAGATGCAACACAAGAATTTCTAACTTAATAGGTCCCTCACCGTCTGCATGTGTCGTATCCATGTGCTTGTATTACGGAATGTGCTCTAATGAATTACTGCACTTGTAGCCAGGGGGCAGGGGGAGGGCAAGGTCCCCTCCTGAGATTACATTTGCCCCCCCCCCCCCCTGAAATTTGTGATCCCAAAAAGAATTTTAAAAATTTGAAATAGTCAAAAGGAGGGGGATCAGTTTACGTTAAATTTATATTGGAAACTGACCCTCCTCTCAAAATCTAAAATATTTGGAAAAATTTACGAAAAAAGCCGGAATTCACTAGCAACCTGATAGGTAATTGTACACCGAAAAAAGAAAAAAAATGGTCGGTAATAAAGTTGGAAAAAACGGGTTATGGACATTGGACAAATACGAAAATTGCCATATTATTTTCATTTTTGAGGACGATTTCTTTGACAATATTCTATATTTAGATATGTCATAATATTTCAATTTTTAATAAACACTGTTTTATCTTAGGATTTGTTTCTTCCAAAACAAAATATAGACCTCATTAAACCTCCAACTAACCCTAGGTCCAGGTGGCAACAAATCAACATTTGTGGAAAAAAATCATATTTATTTGCAGAATAATCCGCAAAAGTAAAACAGCACATTAATATTTGCAAAATAATATTCTTTTTTAATAATAGGCAAAAACAGACAAATTAATATTTGCACAATGGATACATTTTCGCTGCCATGGCTATGAAAAACAGACAAAAGTAGTTGATAAAATTTGGCAGTCATTTTGGAAGCTAACCGTTTCAATATACCCCAATATTAGTTTTACCCCCCCCCCCCCTAAAAATGGCTCCCGCCCGTGAGTTAGAAATCTGGCTACGTGCGTTGTTCCCTTTTAACCTAAATACCCACGACCCACCCGATCAGCGACAAAATCCCACCCCTTCAAGGTAGAGGTCTCTAAATGCCGGAAGGTGTTCTACTCTAATAGCTTCTTTCCTTGTACCACTTGCCTTTGGAATTCCCTTGCTTTCAGCCCTTCGACCGTACCAACATGCAGAAATTTAAATGTAATCTGAACAAGTATATTACTGCCACACTCTCCACACATGTTGCCTCCTATAAATATGGTCCATTGCACAGTTGCCTCTTATGCTTCAGTGGCAATATGTTGGGAGGTGACGGTGGTTAAGTGGATATCGACACGGACTGAAGACCTGGGTATTCCAAGTTCGAATCCAGTCGGTTCCACGGTACCACTTTCACTTAGAGATATTGGCAACCTTCTCATGGTCCTTCCCGTAAGTACCCGATGTCTTTCCAGAAAGATTTCTAACTAGAAACACATCGGGGAAACTAATGCCAACACCTGAATCATCTGATTCACACGAAAGAAAAAGAAAGCAATATGTTGGACTTTACAACAGTAAAAAAAAAAAAGAATTTAAAAAATAATTGAAGGAAATGGTGTAATTCTAATCTAGCATAGATGTGATCAATATAGACTTAAAGACAAGTGATAGGAATAAAAAGAAGGAAGAAAAAGACGGTGACATTAGAAAAGAAAGAAGAAACAATGGAGAGAGAGGGAGAGAGAGAGAGAGAATGAAAATAATACGGAGAAGTTAATAAAAAAAGACAGGAAAATAAATAAATGTAACATATAAAGTTATATTGTCGGCTTTTCAAAGTCAGACCAAAATAGCATTTAAGCTTACAAATCAAACTTTACTTATGACTAGAAAATTTCGTTTGTTGTTTTGGTACACTGTTATGGGC
Organism: Sepiola atlantica; assembly: GCA_963556195.1. Taxonomy (NCBI): domain Eukaryota; kingdom Metazoa; phylum Mollusca; class Cephalopoda; order Sepiida; family Sepiolidae; genus Sepiola; species Sepiola atlantica. The sequence goes on along the minus strand of OY744534.1, from coordinate 52,468,286 downwards.
AATATAAAAACGTACATGGCTACAATCTATTTTAAAATTCACTTAGTCCGGACCAGACGACTGCTAATATGAAACATTTTTAAATAATCATCTAAAAATAAAAAGTCGGTAAAGGGGATAACTCATTCAAAATTGAAGAATATAATAGGAGTTGTCTATCTTAAGTTTAAAAATGTATGAACAAATACAAATTAAAACTAAAATGATTTCACCGTATCCCAGGCAACACCGGATAGGTACAGCTCAGAAAACGTTATAAATGAGAATATTAAAAACAAAAACAACAAGAGAAAGGAAAGAACGGCCGACCGAACAACAAAAGAAGTGAATAGGAAAAAGAAAAATCAAAAGAAAGAAATCTGAAAAAGAATTCTGGTGATACCAGATCAGGCTGCCCTGTGGCTCCCTGAGACGAAATTCACCTACATTGACGTTTTTTGTTTTTTTGTTTGTAAAACTTAATTATGTTCTACAAAACCAAAAACAAAAACAACAGCCCCTCTCCCTTTCTCCCTCCCCTTTTTTATTTTTCCTACCCTACTCCCGGTCCTGGATATGACCTTAAACTACATCCGATGGTGAGATCCGGCTTACGGACTTTGGGGAATGTGGAGCCTCCTCTTAATTACCATTGCTCCCAGGTCCACCCTGACCCGGAGTGGTAGTACCTGTTAGGGTCCCAACTATGGGTTAAATAGAAACAGATGAAACAAAAAGAGAAGAAAACAAATATACTTTAACAACCAAACCAAACACCATCAATAAATATTTGAACATATAAAGAACTTGAAGCATAAAAACTTTCACCAAAATGACTGCATTCGGCATTAAATAACCTGAAAAGGGTTGATATGCCGTAAAACAAAACAAAACAACCGAAAAAGAATTAAATCCATAGAAAGAATGAAAGCATCAATTAGCGAAAGAGTTAGAGAGTGAAAAAAAAAATGAATGCATTAATGAATGAAGGAAAGATTGTCAGTCATGAAGAAAGATTAAACAAAGAATAAAAGAAAGAATTTAAAAAATACAGAGCGAAAGAAAGAATTCACAAACGAAATATGCGGAGGCAAACAAGAAAGAAAGAAAGAAAAAAGAGAGTGAAAAAAAGAAATGAAATAAAGAAAATAGTAAAGAATATAATAAAAAAGAACGAAGGAACGAAAGAGAGACATACAGAAAGAAAGACCTTTAAGGAAAGGAAAAAGAAAATAAAGACCATCACATTCCAGTCAAGAGAGAGAGAGAGAGAGAGAGAGAGAGAGAGCAACATACAGTATACTTGCGGCCCGCATAAAAGATACCGTAATGTTGGTATTTAACTGCCCAAATCGTATTTTTGTTTATAATTTAAACTGGATAAACGCGCATCGTTCACTAAAAGACAACAACAAAAAAACGCATGTTTTTGTTATTCAGAACTTTTCTTAATACTTAAAATAGGTCCCACACTGTCTACCAAGCTTCAAACCCTGTCCCATCGCCGCAATTTTGCATCCCTGTGTGTGTTTTATAAGTACTTTAACGGAATGTGTTCCGACAAACTTACTGAACTTGTTCTTCCTCAACGTTAACCCCCCCGACCAACTCGATAAGCAACAAACTCCCACCCCTTCACTGTAGAGGTTCTCAGATGCCGGAAAACTTTCCACGAACCGCTTGCGTTTTTAATTCTCTATCTGCTTCCTGTTTCCCCGACTGTACCAGATGTAGAAATTTAAGTGTAATCTGAACAAATATTTCGCTGCACAACTCCCCACTTACGGTGTCCCTATAAATCTGTCCCATAATTTCTACAGCACCTTTACATTTCAGTGGCGATGTGCCTTGTTTGGGGTGAAAAAAGATAAACAATGAAGATATATCGTTATTTTTTTCAAAAGGCAGTAAAGATGCATGAATACACTTGCTGTGATCAATATTTCACGTCATTCTTACTTCAATGAATTAAAATTGTATGCGTTTAGTAGAGTTTAACAACGAAATATAAAATGTATTAAACATTCTTTCTTTGTTACCCGGCAACAAATAATAGTTAATTAATAAAATGTCCTTTTTAAAAACCAAAACGAACGAAACAACGGAAAGAACGATAAACTGCATTAACGAACAAATAAATGAAACGACGAACGGTGGCAAAGAAAGAATGCTTAAATGAATAAACGAACATGAGGATGAAACGACGAACAGGGGACAAAGAAAGAATGCTTAAACGAATAAACGAACATGAGGATGAAACGACGAACGGGGAACAAAGAAAGAATGCTTAAATAAATAAACGAACATGAGGATGAAACGACGAACGGGGAACAAAGAAAGAATGCTTAAATGAATAAACTAACATGAGAATGAAACGACGAATGGGGGACAAAGAAAGAATGCTTAAATGAATAAACCAACATGAGGATGAAACGACGAATGGGGAACAAAGAAGGAATGCTTAAATGAATACACGAACATGAGGATGAAACGACGAACAGGGGACAAAGAAAGAATGCTTAAACGAATAAACGAACATGAGGATGAAACGACGAACGGAGAACAAAGAAAGAATGCTTAAATAAATAAACTAACATGAGAATGAAACGACGAATGGGGGACAAAGAAAGAATGCTTAAATGAATAAACGAACATGAGGATGAAACGACGAACGGAGAACAAAGAAAGAATGCTTAAATAAATAAACTAACATGAGAATTAAACGACGAATGGGGGACAAAGAAAGAATGCTTAAACGAATAAACGAACATGAGGATGAAACGACGAACGGGGAACAAAGAAAGAATGCTTAAATGAATAAACTAACATGAGAATGAAACGACGCGTGGGGGACAAACAAAGAATGCTTAAATGAATAAACTAACATGAGAATGAAACGACGAATGGGGGACAAAGAAAGAATGCTTAAATGAATAAACGAACATGAGGATGAAACGACGAACGGAGAACAAAGAAAGAATGCTTAAATGAATAAACCAACATGAGGATGAAACGACGAATGGGGAACAAAGAAAGAATGCTTAAATGAATACACGAACATGAGGATGAAACGACGAACAGGGGACAAAGAAAGAATGCTTAAACGAATAAACGAACATGAGGATGAAACGACGAACGGGGAACAAAGAAAGAATGCTTAAATAAATAAACGAACATGAGGATGAAACGACGAAAGGGGAACAAAGAAAGAATGCTTAAATGAATAAACTAACATGAGAATGAAACGACGAATGGGGGACAAAGAAAGAATGCTTAAATGAATAAACGAACATGAGGATGAAACGACGAACGGAGAACAAAGAAAGAATGCTTAAATGAATAAACGAACATGAGAATGAAACGACGAACGGGAACAAAGAAAGAATGCTTAAATGAATAAACGAACATGAGGATGAAACGACGAACGGAGAACAAAGAAAGAATGCTTAAATGAATAAACCAACATGAGGATGAAACGACGAACGGGGAACAAAGAAAGAATGCTTAAATGAATACACGAACATGAGAATGAAACGACGAACGGGAACAAAGAAAGAATGCTTAAATGAATAAACGAACATGAGGATGAAACGACGAACGGAGAACAAAGAAAGAATGCTTAAATGAATAAACCAACATGAGGATGAAACGACGAACGGGGAACAAAGAAAGAATGCTTAAATGAATAAACGAACATGAGAATGAAACGACGAACGGGGAACAAAGAAAGAATGCTTAAATGAATAAACGAACATGAGAATGAAACGACGAACGGAGAACAACGAAAGAATGCTTAAATGAATAAACGAACATGAGGATGAAACGACGAACGGGGAACAAAGAAAGAATGCTTAAATGAATAAACGAACATGAGAATGAAACGACGAACGGGGAACAAAGAAAGAATGCTTAAATGAATAAACGAACATGAGGATGAAACGACGAACGGAGAACAAAGAAAGAATGCTTAAATGAATAAACGAACATGAGAATGAAACGACGAACGGGGAACAAAGAAAGAATGCTTAAATGAATAAACCAACATGAGGATGAAACGACGAACGGGGAACAAAGAAAGAATGCTTAAATGAATAAACGAACATGAGAATAAAACGACGAACGGGGAACAAAGAAAGAATGCTTAAATAAATAAACGAACATGAGGATGAAACGACGAACGGGGAACAAAGAAAGAATGCTTAAATGAATACACGAACATGAGGATGAAACGACGAACGGGGAACAAAGAAAGAATGCTTAAATGAATAAACTAACATGAGAATGAAACGACGAATGGGGGACAAAGAAAGAATGCTTAAATGAATAAACGAACATGAGGATGAAACGGAGAACGGAGAACAAAGAAAGAATGCCTTAATGAATAAACGAACATGAGAATGAAACAACGAACGGGAACAAAGAAAGAATGCTTAAATGAATAAACGAACATGAGGATGAAACGACGAACGGAGAACAAAGAAAGAATGCTTAAATGAATAAACCAACATGAGGATGAAACGACGAACGTGGAACAAAGAAAGAATGCTTAAATGAATACACGAACATGAGGATGAAACGACGAACGGGGAACAAAGAAAGAATGCTTAAATGAATACACGAACATGAGAATGAAACGACGAACGGGGAACAAAGAAAGAATGCTTAAATGAATAAACGAACATGAGGATGAAACGACGAACGGAGAACAAAAAAAGAATGCTTAAATGAATAAACGAACATGAGAATGAAACGACGAACGGGGAACAAAGAAAGAATGCTTAAATGAATAAACGAACATGAGAATGAAACGACGAACGGAGAACAAAGAAAGAATGCTTAAATGAATAAACGAACATGAGGATGAAACGACGAACGGGGAACAAAGAAAGAATGCTTAAATGAATAAATGAACATGAGAATGAAACGACGAACGGGGAACAAAGAAAGAATGCTTAAATGAATAAACGAACATGAGGATGAAACGACGAACGGGGAACAAAGAAAGAATGCTTAAATGAATAAACGAACATGAGAATAAAACGACGAACGGGGAACAAAGAAAGAATGCTTAAATAAATAAACGAACATGAGGATGAAACGACGAACGGGGAACAAAGAAAGAATGCTTAAATGAATACACGAACATGAGGATGAAACGACGAACGGGGAACAAAGAAAGAATGCTTAAATGAATAAACTAACATGAGAATGAAACGACGAATGGGGGACAAAGAAAGAATGCTTAAATGAATAAACGAACATGAGGATGAAACGGAGAACGGAGAACAAAGAAAGAATGGTTAAATGAATAAACGAACATGAGAATGAAACGACGAACGGGAACAAAGAAAGAATGCTTAAATGAATAAACGAACATGAGGATGAAACGACGAACGGAGAACAAAGAAAGAATGCTTAAATGAATAAACCAACATGAGGATGAAACGACGAACGGGGAACAAAGAAAGAATGCTTAAATGAATACACGAACATGAGGATGAAACGACGAACGGGGAACAAAGAAAGAATGCTTAAATGAATACACGAACATGAGAATGAAACGACGAACGGGGAACAAAGAAAGAATGCTTAAATGAATAAACGAACATGAGGATGAAACGACGAACGGAGAACAAAAAAAGAATGCTTAAATGAATAAACGAACATGAGAATGAAACGACGAACGGGGAACAAAGAAAGAATGCTTAAATGAATAAACGAACATGAGAATGAAACGACGAACGGAGAACAAAGAAAGAATGCTTAAATGAATACACGAACATGAGAATGAAACGACGAACGGGGAACAAAGAAAGAATGCTTAAATGAATAAACGAACATTAGGATGAAACGACTAACGGAGAACAAAGAAAGAATGCTTAAATGAATAAACGAACATGAGAATGAAATGACGAACGCAGAACAGAAAAAAGAAAGAAGGCTACACTGAATAAACGAACAGGAGAATGTATGGCGGAGCTGAAATGGTGGGGCCATCAATATGGCCGGGTGGAACGTCGGGAGCATTAACATGGAGGTGCCGAACGTCGAGGCCATCATTATGGAGGAGGAGGTGATCCCTGGCTTTGGTATTATTATTTTGGGACAACGGTAGCGTCATTTTGGGTTTAGCCAGGAACCACTCCGTCCATTTAATATTTAAAAGGATGAAGAATAAATGTTCTATTATAGCGAAGGAAGAAACATTGGTATAAACAACATGCATGCATATTTAAGGAGGAAATACATGGGAGAGGTACATTTAATAACAGAAAACAGGGTTTTGTGAATGAAAGTGATAAGAAGATATATTATAATAACAAATATTTATATAACTAGTTTTACATGAATTTAAAGATCGTTTCGTGTTTAGAAAGTGTCCATTGAATTGTTCATTTTTGGTTTAGGTAACTCGTGGTTTTTTGTAAAGAAAGTTCGTTGGATGTACACGAGATTTGAGAAATGTCTATATATTTCCTAGTGTGTATATGCGTGTGAGAGTACAGAGAAAATGTGACACTGTGTAAGTATGTGTAAGAGAGTGTATATAACTAAGAATCAGTATGGCCTTGCATATGCGTGGCCTACCTTGTCCTGTTAGTGCGTGTGTATTGAAGGCTTGCACGTGCGTTTTTTGAAGGTGTCCTTACCACCCCTTCCCGCTGAAGGGCATGGGGGAGGGTACGTTTCGAGTCTCGCTCCGATGTGTGTGTCTTGGATCCTTGCTGGTTTCTGGCGTCTGACCGTTGAGATTTGCACTTATATTGAGGGTCAACCACTTGACGCAGACTCGCTATATGTTTTGGGGTATACATCGACCAGAGCTCAATCTTATTGGCCGAAATTCTTATCTAGACAACATGTGTCAAAAGTTTCTTTGTTTTTGGAAAGTAAGGAGGAGAACGTATATCCAACGAACCCGGGAAAAGGAAGAGGGTCGCTCTTTAAGCCATTCGCTTTTTCGTGTCTGTTTGTAGTTCTCGCTACAAATGTCTTTTCAACCGTCAAATTCTTTCTCTCTGGTAGGTTTATAAAAGTAACCGTTAATGGGCAGAAGTCTTAAACACATAGTATCAACGCCGGCGTACCTCAAGGTTCCAATCCGGGCACACCCCTCTTCCTGATCTTCATCAATGATCGCCCAAATCATGTTCTAAGATCATTCGTCGACATTTATGCAGATAGCACAACCATTTATGGGAAAACTTCGAAAGGCATTAATGATCAAGATCTTTCTGATTCTGCCTCTTCCATCTTGGTGCACATAGTGCAATGGGAAAAGGGTGGCTGGTTACTTGTAATACCTCTAAAACTAAGCATCACCCTTTTGACCACAAACGCTCGGATCCTCACTTTGCCCCAAATGAAATGAGTGCATTTCTCCTTGAAGAATCTCCCTGCGTTGATAAGCTTCTTGGGCTGACTTTCATCCCAGACCTTAAATGAAAGACTTACATCAAATATGTTCCTAAGTTCGCTGGAACAATTGTTGGATCATTCTACCGATAAAAAGACGCAATTCTCTAGCCGTGTAAGAGTCAAATGCGTCCTAAGATTGAAAACTGTTGCCATATCTGGAGAAGTGCAGTTACAACTCTTTCCTGCCTTGACAGAGTACAACACCGACTTAGAAATCCAGTTCGTCGGCCTTTTGGCCAAATTGAAACTGTAGTATCTGTTCCGATGGATACTGCACCCCATAGACTGGTATTGTCTTGGCATTCGGGGCTTGATTTACGCCGGTCTATGAGACCGTCCTGGCTTTGCCTTCTCACCCTTTGAAAAGAGATTAGTTTATTGCTAATCGCCTGAGGCGCCCTAACCGTGGAATGCCGACGAGGCAATTATTTAAAGCCCAAGTACTCTTCCTCTAGAGTGCGGAATTCCCACTTTCCGACCTTGTGTCACATTCTACTCTGTGGGAAGTAGATAAATAGGGCCTTTTGGCCGGGATCAAAGTGATGTATCTGTTCCGATGGATACTACACCCCACAAACTGGTATCGTCTTGGCCTTCGCAGCGGCTTGATTTACACCGGTCTATGGGTCTGTCCTGTGCAGTTCTAGGAGGTACACCCTCCCAGGCTTTGCAACCCCTCTTTGAGGAGGAGTAAGTTTATAGCTTACTGCCTGAGGTGCCCCTACCGGGGAATGCCGACGGGGCTGCCCAGGCAATTTTTAATAGCCAGAGTGCTCACCTTTTCGGGCGCTGGCTTTTTAAGTCCCACTTTCCCGACCCGACCTTGGGTCACATCTTACCTTGTGGGAATAAGATAAAATTAGCCTTGTGCCTAACCTCCTGGGGAGGTAAATAAAATGTCCTCTTCTCTTCTCTGCAGCCTTTTCTCACAGCTGATAAGTTGCTAGTCTTTCTCTACTCTTTCGTTATTTTCAATCTAGGTACTTGACTGAGCTTCAATCTATGGTTCTCCTTGTTAAACATTCATAACAAAAACTCGTCTAGCTACAACCACTGTAAATAATTTTCCTTACCTCCTCTGTATATTTAAAACTAAGCAGAACTCCCATGAGCAAAGTTTATTTCCAAGAACTACCCGTCCGTGTAACACAGTACCAGCTGACTGCAACATGGTCGTTTTCAAATCGAATGTTAACAAATTCTTGTTGAGCCGTCCCCTTAAATAATTAACTTCTATCGTTACCAATCCTCACGATGTTGTTTCCCCGTTCACCTGACAAACTCATTAACCCTTATCCTCGAGTGGACTTTTGGGCCTGGATAAGCGATGACTCATTCGTATATAAAAAACAACAACGAAAAATGAACAGAAAAAAAAGAACTCTAAATTGAATTAACGAACAGAATAATAAGGTTACGAACGACAAACGAAACAAGAAAAATAACCATGAACTGAATTGACGAACAGAAGAATAAAATTACGAACGACAAACAAAACAAGAAAAATAACCATGAACTGAATTAACGAACAGAAGAATAAAATTACGAACGACAAACAAAACATGAAAAATAACCGTTAACTGAATTAACGAACAGAAGAATAAAATTACGAACGACAAACAAAACAAGAAAAATAACCATGAACTGAATTAACGAACAGAAGAATAAAATTACGAACGACAAACAAAACAAGAAAAATAACCATGAACTAAATTAACGAACAGAATAATAAAATTACGAACGACAAACAAAACAAGAAAAATAACCATGAACTGAATTAACGAACAGAAGAATAAAATTACGAACGACAAACAAAACAAGAAAAATAACCATGAACTGAATTAACGAACAGGAGAATGAAACTAGAAAAGTGGAACAGAAAAAATGAAATAAAGAAAACGAAAGAAAAAGAAAAAAGAAAGTGAGGAAAAGAAAAGTGAAGCTGAGCCTATTCGATGAAGAAAGAGAGAGATGGAGAGAGAGAGAGAGAGAGAGAGAGAGAGAGAGAGAGAGAGAGAGAGAGAGAGAGAGAGTTAAGTGATTACCGTTGATCGATATCTCTTTATCAGTACATGACCTACAAATCAAAACATTTTCTGCTATGTCCGGTACGGGAGAAAATAAAATCCATGAAAATTCCTATCGGGTAATCGAAAATGCCTTCAGTGAAAAGCGAATGCACCATTCCCAACAGACCGGAAGAACCTGACGGGAGTCGAAACAACAGAGAGGAAAAGAGGCGTTTTCGGCCGAGGTGGATTGATTGTGTCTGACAGCTTAAATATCAATAACTTTGCCTTATTAAAAACGGTGCAAAGCAACCATACACTCCGATGAAGGGGTCACGCGATAGCGTGTGTGTAAATTTCAATTTGTATTAGACAATGGCATCACGAATTGTTTCGACTAGACATACCCGAAACCCGTTGGGTCACAGCCACTTCCACTATTTATTCATCAATTGTGACATATGTGTAAAGACATTCTTCATGCATAGCTAAACTATATTTATATCTATAATAATAATAATAATAATAATAATAATAATAATAATAATAATAATAATAATAATTGAACAGAAATAGCAAGAAACACCATCAGCTCCCCCCACCCAAAATAAAAAATAATCAGCCCCCCCCCCCCAAAAAAAAATATTAAAAAATTTTTTTAAATAAAAAAAAAAATAAAAAAAATATGGTACATGCCTCGGCTGACACCACACAAAATATTTGCATAGGGTCAAGGAGGATGAGAAGACCGTGGAGTGACAGCACAAACCAGACCTCCACTGGAAGTGCAGAGACTGCTGGGACCTTGGGGAGGCTTACTGCCACACAAATCCCGGAGAAGACCAATGGTCCTTACCAACGAGAAATAAATGGTAAACGGCTGTTGTGATATTGCAAGTTTATTTGCGGTGGCTATCGAAAAGAGGTGGAGAATACTGGAAATCTGGGGAGACTTGTTGTCACTCAAACTCCAGGGAATACCACCGGTTGTCGGTGAGCAATCACTGATGACCTGTGTGAGAACTCCTAGTGAATAAATAATAATGATAATAATAATAATAATAATAATAATAATAATAATAATAATAATAATAATAATAATAATAATAATTATTATTATTATTATTTTATCGTAGTCTAAACTTATGCATCGTTTTAGTTGGATTGTTTTTAACAATTCTCGTTCCTAGCAGGCAAGCATCTTGCCGAATTAGAAAAGAAATTGTCGTCAATCTGTTTAATCTATTTATGGTGGCTTTTCGTTATTGTTTCAAGCGTTCCAATTACAACGGGAATATCATTGACTTCCTTACATTTCCATAGTCTAACTAATTCCCATTTTAGATCTTGGTTTGTATTTACTTTTCTCCTGCACTCTGGTATCGAAAAAGCAGGCCATGTAAATGAGTAAGCAAGTTCTCTTGTTTTTATCTAGAAAGATTAAGTTGGGGTTTGAATGTTAAAAAAACCTTATCAGTCTGTATGCGCATGTCACAAAGAAGTTTGACGTTGTCGTTCTCCTGTACTATTACTGGCTTATGCTCATACAAATTTGATTGTAGTCCCATTCATGAAGTTTTCATATATCCCAGTGTAATACCTAAACGACTTTGTCGTGCCTCTATTAAAAAAAGTGAATTATTATTTCTGCACACTAGTAGTTATCACACAAGTCATCGTAAGTGATTTCTCACCGACATATATATATATATATATATATATATATATATATATATATATATATATATATATATATATATAAACATATATATATATAAACATATATATACATATATAAACATATATATAAACATATATATCTATAAACATGTTTATATATATATATATGTTTATATGTATAAACATGTTTTTATATATATGTTTATATATATATATATGTTAATATACAGGGTGTTTCAAAAGTCTTGGGAACATAACGATTTTTAATAACTTAAAAACTATTAGGAGCTGAAAAATGAAATTGGTACCGTTGGAAAGGTTAAAGTTTCAAGTTTTGTGGGGAATCTTCAAAGTTGCTCAATATGAGCACCATTCGTCACACGGCAGACATCTAGTCGATAGTCCATTTCCTGCCAAACGCGTTCCAGCATCTTGATGTCAATGATTCCCACAACTGCCGTTACTCGAGCCTTTAGTTCGTCAATATCTCTTGGAAGGGGCGGCACATAGACTTGTTGCTTGACAAAGCCCCAAAGGAAAAAGTCACACGGGGTAAGATCTGGAGACCTAGGAGGCCAGGGCATGATTAAGCAAGCTTTAAAATGGCACCAGTTTCATTTTTCTACCTGGAATAGTTCATAAGATATACGCATTTGTAATGTTCCCAAGACTTTTGAAACACCCTGTATATAAACATGTTTTTATATATATGTTTATATATATATATGTTTATATATATATATATGTTTATATATATATATGTGTCTGTATACATATATGTATATATATATATATATATATATATATATATATATATATATATATAAAGTAGAAAATTTTAAACAATATAATATTCACTTGACGAAGACGTTGGATTATATCTATATCTATATGTATCTCTCTCTCTATCTCTCTCTCTCTCTCAATGTTGAATAGTGAATGTGAATATATATATATATATATATATATATATATATATATATATATATATATATATATATATATATATATATATATATATATATATATATATATATATATATATATATATATATATATATATATATATATATATATATATATATATATATATATATATATATATATATATATATATATATATATATATATATATATATATATATATATATATATATATATATATATATATATATATATATATATATATATATATATATATATATATATATATATATATATATATATATATATATATATATATATATATATATATATATATATATATATATATATATATATATATATATATATATATATATATATATATTCACATTCACTATTCAACATTGGCCGAGTGGTTCTGGCGTCGGGATTTGAGTTGCAAAATACTCGTAATCCGGGGTTTCGAATCGCATGACCGGTAGTGAATAGTTATATTTTTATGCTGATGAGTTCCAATTATAAAGGACGAAACGTATACGTACATAGATAATAAATAATAACAAATATTTATTATTTGTAGCTCCTAGAAAACCCCGTCTAGTAGAGCACTGTAAGTGTAATATTAAAACAGCATGACGTCACTAGCTATAAATGCATCGTTCCTTTTATTAAGTAGAACGCTCTTATTACTTCAAGCCGCCACATAAAGTGTTAACATTATCACGGATTATTCGCTGTTAAACTTGGCGAGTGGTTCTGGCGTCGGGATTTGAGTTGCAAAATACTCGTAATCCGGGGTTTCGAATCGCATGACCGGTAGTGAATAGTCATATCTCTATGCTGATTAGTCTCGATTATAAAGGACGAAACATACGTATATATATATATATATATATATATATATATATATATATATATATATATATATATATATATATATATATTAGGGGTTAAATTGTTTGAATCAAGAAAAACTAAGTTTGTAACACCAGTTGAATATAGAAATAAAAATACAAAATCTAAAGTTAAAGAGCAACAGAAGCGAGAGTAATAGACGACGCATGGAATAAGTGCGGAAAGTGACAGAACATGCATTCACAGGGGGTGAATGTGATATCTAGAAAGTTACTATACTAAGAGTTATTTGAAAATTACAGCTAATTAGAAAAATGAAAATGAAAGTTTTTTCAAACGCATGTAACTCAATCCAAAAATTGAGGAACATTTTAACATGTACATTTACTGATGAACATAAATAGAAGAATAATAGATATACTAACGGAACCCCGTGGAAATTCTACGATACTTCCTACACTAAGTTGTATACTTTACCGTTAATAATAATATCCCTTTTGAAATAAATGTATGTCAGGGTCAATACTGGTAAAATTGACCCTTTCTTATACCATAAAAATAATTGTTATTGTTAGCTAAATATTCTGTAAAAAAATAAAACGAATATATCCCTTCTTTCATTCTTCATTTAAATTCATAGAAATTTAATTCTTTTTGAAACAATAAATATTCTGTAAAAAAATGAAACGAATATATCCCTTCTTTATTTCTTCATTTAAATTTATAGCAATTTAATTGTTTTTGAAACAATAAATATTCTGTAAAAAATAAAACGAATATATCCCTTCTTTGTTTCTTCATTTAAATTTATAGCAATTTAATTGTTTTTGAAGCAATAAATATTCTGTAAAAAAATGAAACGAATATATCCCTTATTTGTTTCTTCATTTAAATTTATAGCAATTTAATTCTTTTTGAAACAATAAATATTCTGTAAAAAATAAAACGAATATATCCCTTCTTTCTTTCTTCATTTAAATTTATAGCAATTTAATTCTTTTTGAAACAATAAATATTCTGTAAAAATTAAAACGAATATATCCCTTCTTTGTTTCTTCATTTAAATTTATAGCAATTTAATTCTTTTTGAAACAATAAATATTCTGTAAAAAATAAAACGAATATATCCCTTCTTTCTTTCTATATTTAAATTCATAGCAATTTAATTCTTTTTGAAACAATACATATTCTCTGTTTTCTTACCATAAAATTAACTGCCAGCTAAATATTCTTCAAATCAATAAAACGAATGGAAGTTTTTTAAACGTATTTATTTAAAATTGTCGTCTGAGTCGACGGAACGATAGAGTTCGATTTTGGAAGAATTCATTCAAAAAAGGGTAAAGTCGGAATTGTTTATCTTAGCGACATCAGATTAATCACCAATCAACATCTTTGCTGATCGGACGATCTTACATTTTTAGTGTGTGTGTGTGAAAGGTGATAACGTAAATACGAACACGATATGCCTTAGTGTATTATATAGATTATATAGATACACTAAGGCTGAAGAGAGTCCGGTAAAGAGGCCTTTTATATGCCCCTTTTGTCAGAATTTGAAACCGACGGTACCGATGTTGTTCTGATCTTATGTAATAAAAACATTAGCAAAGATAGACTAAGATAGATATATAGGCTTTTTTGTTCTCTTTTGATGTATCCGCACGTACAGACAATTTGAGAAGTGTGAACCGTTAATGCACATTCCAGTCCGGTTAGCGCAACAAATGGAAGTTATTTCCATCTCCAATATCTCGAAGGCAACTGCGTTAGTAACGTTTGCCATTTATCAGAAAAGGTCGAACGAACGTAAAAGAAACAAAAGGTCTCTGATTTTATATTCCGCACTTTTCTTGTGTCTATTAATTCCTCAACTGATTTGGTATTCGGCTGACAGATAATCGATGGTTAATCTCCATCTCGCACATCCCCACTCCCTCTCCCAGCCTCTGCATCTTTCTTGGATTCCTATTTTTATCTTTATTTTTAGACGCCTCTCGTTATATCGCTGCCTATCTATCTATTTCGAACATCTCTAGCTTTATAAAGTTAAGCGTGTTTATATTTTTATATATTTGTATGTATAAATCCGTTGCTCAGGTCGCTGGAAAAGTGGTTGAATCATTCTACGGCCTCAGAAGGTATTTCACTCCTGACGAAATCCTCTACCTGCATAAGAGTCAAATACTTCCAAAGATTGAGTACTGTTGCCACAGCTGGGAGGGCGCCGCTCAGAGCACCATTTATTTATCTTCCTCCCACAAGGTAAGATGTGACACAAGGTCGGGAAAGTGGGATTTGAAAAGCCAGCGCCCGAGAAGGTGAGCACTCTGGCCTACAAAAAATGCCTGGGCAGCCCGTCGGCATTCCCCGGTAGGGGCGCCTCAGGCTGTAAGCTATAAACTTACTCCTCCCCAAAGAGGGGAGGCAAAGCCTGGGAGGGTGGACCTCCTAGAACTGCACAGGACAAACCCACAGACGAGCGTAAATCAAGCCCCGAAGGCCAAGTCAATACCGGTCTATAGGGTGCAGTATCACTCGGAACAGATACTACACTTTGATCCCGACCAAAAGGCCGAGCATTTATTTAGATGGATACATCCTAGGAAACATTAACTCTTAGAGTTAAAATTACATTCCCAGAATATATACCACTTTAGGCATAGAAGCCCACTGTGGAAGGGGGGAAGGTGGGGTCGGGGGTCATTGTGACATTTTTAAGACATTTTTTATTCAAACTTTGACATTTTTTATTATCACAAAAGCAAAACAAAAACAAGACATTTTTTATTGACAAAAACAAATGCACAATGACAAAAACCTAATCTACCCTAAGCTAGCCATTCGCACTAAAAAAAAAAAAAATTCTCAGTCACTCTATGGCTTAACCCTACTTAAAATATCCCCAAAATGATACATGAAAACATGAAATAACGTGGGATTGGGATACACATTAAAAGCACCCAAAAAGAAAGAAAAATAAAGAACCAAATAAAATGATAGGGGGTGGTTAGTAGGGCCCTCCCTACCCTCTTGCTAAGTGTGGACCGCCCACTGTTTTCTAGCTCAAGGCCGAAAACAAGCAGGTCGATCCCTATATGGGAATGGGAATGGGAATAAAAGTGGGGCATTCTGAAAATAATTTAATCGGGATCTGGGTACGGGAATGGATGGCGTCTTCCAAGATAATATTGCCAAGGGTTTCATCAGCCAGGGACAAAATAAATATGTGGAGTGTGCATCTTTGGTCTCTCTAGTGCCGGCAAAAACAAAATCGGGACAGGACATCATTTATTCCTCCTAGCTTATGATTCGACTAGGCTAATAAAAAATATTTTGTTTTGTACTGGGCTGGGTTCCGTAGGACCCAGTACCGTCTGCGCCATGCTAAGGCGGGAAAACGTATTCAAACCTGGACCCTCGTCGGATGCACAAACTAGTGTCGTGCACCCATCTTCTATTGAACTCCATGCGATGTAGTCGTTTCCAATCGCATCTGATTTTCACTTTAAGCTGATGCTTAAAATAAACAACCAGATCACGATCCGAAACAGACCCAACCCCATGAACCTCATCTAGACGTGTAACCCACGTCACTAACCTCGCTGTGGCTAGGATCGCCAGAAAAAAACATTCTTTTCTCCCTAGTTTTCTCCCTAGACCATGGCGGTGCTACGTTGTTGATGACGTATGCTACATCAAGAACCATCGGCTGCTCGGCATCGATGCGAGCCGTTACCTCTCCGACATACTCCCAGAGACGACGAACTTTGCTGCAAGTGAAGAAGGCGTGCTCGGTCGTTTCTTCCTCATTGTCCTCACAGCGCGGGCATAAGGGAACGTCCCTTATGCCATCCCTGCGTAATCTGCCGTAGAGGGGCAGTGCATTCCGAACCAGTCGCCAGGTCAGAGAATACTCAGAATTGTTGAAATAACTCTGGCCTGGCGCCCAACTCCACTGGGAGCGAACCTCCTCACTCGACAATCCAAGCCGCCTCCCAAGCGGATCCCAAGCGGACCCCTCCACTAGATTCCGATATAGTCTCTTCCTAGACCGGGCAAGGTCACTGGACCCGGGCAACGTCTTAAGCGCGGCTCGGCATTCGGCGACGAACATGGACTCCCCTCTCGGTCTACATCGACCTTCGACCGAGTGGTCGGGTATGAGGTTGGGAAAGGCGCTCTCAACCGCAGGGGCCCACGGAGCGTCCTCCGTCAAAGTACGACTCAGGAAAGCCAGTCTTTCGGCATGTCTATGACTTGCCAAGTCAGGCATCCCCAAGTCTCCATCGCACGGACGTTGAGTACAGACCTGTCTACGGACGTATGCTTTCCCACCCTTCCAAAGAAGCGAGAAGAGCAGGCGCGTGAAAGCAAGAAGGCGGTCCGCAGGCAGAGGGAGTACAGACAGTCGGTAAAGTATGAGAGGAAAGACGTAAGTGGCGCACGCCTCAGCTCTTCACTTCAAGGAAAGTTTCCTTCGAATCCAAACCCTCACAGACGATTCGACCTTTGCCTGTACTTCCGACCAATTCTTCTCCAGCTGGAGACCCGGTCCGAACCAAACGCCAAGGATCCGAACCGTGCCATCGGTCCAGCTGAAAGCACCTGGAAGTGCGGTCTCTCCCCGCCAGGCAGCCAACCGCAGGCCGTTGGACTTGCTGCGGTCCCTGTAACTTCTTCGTAACGAGCGATCACCTTAATCACCGTTCCTATGTCTTCACGGCTGGACACAAAAACGGTGACATTCGGCATACGCGGAAACCCTGACTCGCGCATAGTGAGGAGGGATAGCGATCCCGCGCAGGACTGGTGTAGCCTCCCCGCCCCTTAATTTGCGAAGGAAGGGCTCCAACGCCAGGACATAAAGCAGGGGCGACAGCGGACAACCCTGACGCACCGAACGAGAAACCACGAACGATTCCGACAGCCTACCGTTAACTTGCACCGCTACCGTCGGCAGACGATACAGAATGGAGATCCACTTGCGGAAGTCCGGATTAAAACCGGCAGCCTCTAAAACAGATCCCAAAAAACCATGGTTGACCCTATTGAAAGCCTTGGACTGATCTAAATTGATCAGCGCGGCTTCAGTGTCGTCTTCTATACCCTCTAGGATCGTGCGCACCAGATGCAAGTTGTCTTGAATTGACCTCCCCTTCACAGCAAAATTCTGCTCAGGCTCGATCAAATCAGCAATGACAACCTGCAAACGATTCGCAAGAACTCGGGCCAAAATCTTTAACTCTGTGTTTAGCAGAGTTATGGGCCTGTAATCATCTAGATTCCCTCCACCAGGTTGGTCCCCCTTCTTCAACAATGTGACCACTCCTTTGGTAACCTGTCCAGGGATCGAACCCTGAACAAACCAGTGGTTAAACACATCCTTCAGAAGAGGAACAAACATGGGCGACAGCCTCAAATACAATTCGTACGGCAGACCATCGAATCCTGAAGATTTGTTCAAGCCGGCCTGCTTCAACGCAGTAATGATCTCACCCTCTGTAACCATGCTATCACAGCTAGCCGCCCGAGCCGCCCTAAGGCGGGGCGAGCCAGCCAAATAGCTGTCAAACTCCTGGACGCGGAGTCTGGGTAGTTGGGTGAAACGTTCCTCCAAATGCTCGCGGAACCCTTCGCAAATCTCACGAGTTGATACCAGGGTATGTCTTTCCAGGTCTTTCACCTTCCGAATGTATCCATCCGAGCCACGACGTAAAGCAGCCTTACGTCCAACAGCGTCAACGTTCACAGCTTCGTTAGAGACTTTCTTTAACCTAGCTCGAACTACTTGACCTTCATATCGCTCGCTAGCCAAGCGACTGAGGTCCCCCTTAATTAAGGCTATCTCTAGCCCCCCCCCAGCCACCGCCTGGGCCACCTTATCATCTACACGCTTTTGCGTCCTAGCCCTATCTCGAGCGAGGCGCTGGCTATAGCGGACACAAAAGTGTCTAACGTGAGCCTTAGTGCTAACCCACCAACTACCGATAACCGCCCCCACTAAATTCCGCTGAAGTAGTAACGTTAGCTTGTTCTGGAAGTCGAGTATCTCCAGTAAGGAGGTATTTAACTTCCAGTACCCAGCTAACCTAGGCCTATCACTTAAACTCAAACGGGCCATAACCAATTTATGGCCCGAATGACCTAACCAAGTGAACGTGGGACAAGATATAAAATCTATGTCGCCTCTTCTAACTAACATTCTGTCCAAGTAAGTACTCGGACATAAGGCCGCGCTAGTATGCCACGTCCACATCTCCCTCCATGGGTGATCAACACGAAACCTGTCGACAAGATCGCATGAAACCATCAGGTCAGACAGGCTGCTTTCACACCACCCCGACCCTCTATTGCCCCCGACCTTATCTATCTTAGAGTCAAGGACGGCGTTCCAATCCCCCATTAAAACTACTCGCTCCGGCTCCCCGGGAAACACCTCCAACCGTCGATAAAAGGAGACCCTCTCACCAGGAATGTTGGGCGCATGAACCGCAATGATCCGAAACTTACTGTTTTCAACGGCAACATCGACTACGACCAGCTGACCTTCCGCATCCGTATGAACAACGCTCACTGTCGCAGACAGAGTGCGTCTCACTAGCAAAGAGACACCACAACTACGGACATTGCCATATGCTGAGATGACGTCATAGTCGTCAGTCAGCACATCACAATCCCCATACGAAACGAAGTGGGTCTCCTCAATCGCAGCTATATCTACCTTAAGGGCCACGAGATCCCTCAGCACGCGAACAGCCTTGCTTCGAGATCTCATGCCCCTCGCATTCAATGTGGCCAGGTTTAAAGCCATTATCCCTTACTTATATGTCGCAAATGGGCCTAAAGTCCTCGGGAGTGAGGACGCCGAAGGCCTGACCAAGACTGCCGGTCAGCAGTTCGGACGAAATCCGTCAGTCTCGAGCCGAACCTCCCACGTCCAGGGGAAACGTTAGTTTTAAAGCCCGAAAAAATGAGGGATGAACATAAATGGGGACCCTCCCCGGACATTTAGAAGCCAATTCTTTTTTGATGGATGCTCCTCGTCAACTAACTTAACCCCCGGAATAGCCACCTTTCCCTCCTCCACCATTCTCCAAAGGGCGCGTGCCCTACTACCTTTATCATGCCTGATAAAGGTAGTTATCATTGGGGCATCCCGGAAGTTCAGAGGGTTATCGACTCTCTGACCTTTCACATGTGTGAACGCACCTAACTTCTTCAGAAAACCCCTCTGCCTACCATTCAGATCTGACTGGACAAGTGATGCGTCCGCCTCACATATTTTTTCCCCAGGCAGGAAAGGGAACTTCCGGGATCTATCTCGTCTAACTGGTGGAGGAGTGGGTGCCGTTTTCGCCGTAGCTTCTTCCGGCGCTTCCTTGTCAGCAACAGCTTCCTCTGCCGCTACCTTGTCGGCAACAGCTTCCTCCGGTTGTTTGGCAGTTTTAACCGGGCTTTTAGGCTCTTCAGCTGCCTCTGCCGATGCTACGGCCATGGATATCTCTTCGGGGGGATAGGGGAGGGGTATTTTGTTCAACCACAACTTCGAGTTCTGGAGATTGGGGTTTGGGTGGTTGAACAAGTTCCTTGTCTGGAATTGGAGCTGGCTGGTCTCGGCTCTTCTTTGCCCTGGTGTCCTTCTTGGGCTTCTGGACCTGAGCTTCTCCTTCCACGGTCATGTCCTCTTCAGTGTCATTATTTTCATCTGACCCCGATGAGGGGAACTGGAACTTTCTTTTGACTGCAGGTGCAGGTTGGTCTACTCCTGCGGCTGGTGGTTTAGCGGGTTTCTTGCTCGTGCTCGGAGTCGACTTTTTCCCCTTCTTGGCTACCACCGTGTTCCAACCTTCTTCTGTCGGTTCTGCTGGTTTGGGGACATTTGTCATCACTGCTGGCACTGCCGCCGGGGTCTTTGGTGGGTTTCTTTTGAGGCACTCCTTTGCCATATGCCCCGACGTCTGACAGTGCCAACAAACCGGCCTCCTTCCCTCCACTATTACTGGCATCGACCAGGTTTCGCAGCATAGCTGCGCCGGTATCTCCCGGAATCCTTCACGGGTTAGTCGCATAAAGATCTTGTAGTCCCCCGTTTGGATATTTCGGGGACCACGGACTGGGAACACTGCCTCAACGTCACCATACTGTGACATAATGGCGCCTATGTGTTCGGAGGCGACACAGCATGGGACGCTGAGAACTGACACGGTTGTCCTTCTCTTCGATAAATATTCTGGGGTCAACTTTATCCCGCTACAAGTATGTTCCCATTTCGCCACTCTTTCAGCTTCTGCCACGTTAGGGAGCAGAATATCATACATAGCGTATGATCTCTTGACTACGTAGGTTGCTGGTATCTTCAGATCCCCAAGTATTTTCATTATCTTGTCCTTGGGGAGCCCAGTCAGCCCCTTCGTCTTTGCATCGGTTGTAACCAATGAGACTATTCGTCTTTTTAGACTCTCCAGGGTGCCCGGGACTATTTTTATCCTACTTCTGTCCGTGAAGTTGGCATACTTGTCCCTGAAGAGTCGCCTATACTCTTCTGGAGTCTTCTGGGCCTGGGGTCCCCACGTCGATGTGGTTCCTTTGGAGTCCTTAGTAGGTGTCTTTTCTGGCCAGACCTTTTTGGCCCCTTTCCTCACTCTTGGTCTTTCAGGCCTACTGCCCCCCTCAGAGATGTCCGTTGATGAACCCCCCGAGGAGCACCCAAGAAACAACTTTGGCCTATACTGTCTTTGTGCCACCTCCAAGTCTAGAGACTGGCATTTTCTTACTGGCTTCTCATTACTACTACCAAAGAATGGGGTGTCACTAAATTCCCCAAAACTTAGGGCTTGGGTGCATTCGGGCATGCTACCCCCTGACATAGAAAACGACCCGACTGGAGTGCCGCTCGGTGCGACACCCCCCTCAACCGAAACTGAGCTGCCCTGCGTGGCAACACCTCCTGGGGTGCACTCGGGTGTGCAACCCACCGATCCAACTGGAGTATCGCACGGCACGACACTCCCCAACAACGAACCAGAGGTGCCCTGCGGGGCTACACCTCCTGGGGGGGGGGGCACTCGGGTGTGCCACCCCCGACCGGACTGGAGTGTCGCACGGCACGACACTCCCCGAACCCGCCATGAACACAGGGGTGTCTTCGCGGCCACACCCCTCCTGCTGTCTACGCCGGGGACAGCATTCGTTGTTGAGACCTTAGTGTAGGTCTCCATCAAAAAATCGGGTCCTAAAGAGTTGCAACACCCGCCGATTCGGAGTCGAGGAGACCGTCACCGAAGACCGGTACGTAAGTGTCCCCGAAACCTGCCAGCTGCTTAAGTGTGCCACTTAATAAGACGCTGAAAAGAAAACAAGGAAAAATTAAACGAATCAATTGCCCAAGAGGGGCGAAAAAAGAAAGAAGAAAAAATCCCCAAGAGGGGGAAAAGAAAGTGACAAAAGCCCCAAAAGGGGGCTGGGTCAATTAGTAAAAGGCTTTAAACCTGGCCAAAGACCCGGTAGCCGATCGTTGGTCTTTGGAGAGACGAAAATGTCGCAACTGAAAACAGATACTACACTTTGATCCCGACCAAAAGGCCGAGCAAGCATCATTTCCTGTCTTAACAGAGTACACATTTGACTTCGAAATCTAGTGGAAATGACCTCTTCTTTTCCATGTAACCTATTTTTCACAGAAGAGACGTTGCTAGTCTTACTTTGCTCCATCGTTATTTTCATGACAGGTGCTCAATTGAGCTCCAATTTATTCTCTCTCCGTATAACATTCACAACAAACACTCGTCTAGCTACATCCAATGTCAATAATTTACCTTTCTCCCTCTGTATACCTAAAACTAAACGACACTGCAATGAGCAAAGTTTCCTCTCTAGAAGTAGCCGCCTGTGGAACACGATACCACGGGGCTGCGTCCCAGTCGACTACAACATGGTCGTTTTAAAGTCCGATGTAAACCAATTCTCGTTGAGCCGTTGTCTTAAATAATCAAATTATGATCTGTTACAACCATCGTTACTAACTCTCAAGATGTCTCAACGTACACCTGACAAACTCATTAACCCTTATCCTTAAGTGGCTTTTCGGCCTTGATAAGCGGTGACTTGTTAGTAAAAAGAAATATATATATGTATATATATATATATATATATAGGATTCAATCCTAAACGAATTAACCGATCAAGATGAATTTTAGAACATATCTACTAAGCGTAAGTAGTAAAAATATGTGCTATATCTAGTTTAATTTAGTTTTAAGTTAGTTTAATTTAGTTTTAATCTAGTTTAACTTAGTTTTAATTAAGTTTAATTTAGTTTTAATTTTGTTTAATTTAGTTTTAATCTAGTTTAACTTAGTTTTAATTAAGTTTAATTTAGTTTTAGTTTAGTTTAACTTAGTTCTAATTAAGTTTAATTAATTTTAATTTAGTTTAATTTAGTTTTATTTAGTTTTAATTTAGTTTTAATTTAGTTTTATTTAGTTTAATTTAGTTTTAATTTAGTTTTTATTTAGTTTTAATTTAGTTTTAATTCAGTTTTATTTAATTTAATTTAGTTTTCATTTAGTTTTATTTAGTTTTAATTTAGTTTTATTAAGTTTTATTTAGTTTAATTTAGTTTTAATTTATTTTTAATTTAGTTTAATTTAGTTTTAATTTAGTTTAATTTAGTTTTAATCTAGTTTAACTTAGTATTAATTCAGTTTAATTTAGTTTTAATTTAGTTTAATTTAGTTTTAATTTAGTTTAATTTAGTTTTAATTCAGTTTAATTTAGTTTTAATTTAGTTTAATTTAGTTTTAATTTAGTTTAATTTAGTTTTAATTTAGTTTAATTTAGTTTTTATTTCGTTTTATTTAGTTTAATTTAGTTTTAATTTAGTTTTAATTTAGTTTTAATTCAATTTTATTTAGTTTAATTTAGTTTTAATTTAGTTTAATTTAGTTAATATTCAGTTTAATTTAGTTTTATACAAAGGGAGTAAACAGGGGGTAAACAAATTAATGGAAATTCAGTTACCTCCAACCTTTGTAAATTTTTACAATGGATATTATGCATCAATTAATAAATATTCTTCACATTCCAGTTTGTTTGGAGTATATTAAAGGAGTGTAAGGATGCATAATATGGGTACAAATTCCGATTTCAAAATTCAAATATTTCAGATTTGAATTAAGTTTGATCGAATGTCATTAGAAACCAATAAAGCAAGATTCACTGAATATTAATTCGATTTAGTATTCAGCTGACAGATGATCGATAGTTAATCTTAATCTCGCACCCACCCACCCATCTCTCAATCTTTTCATTTTCTTGTATGCTTATTTGTACCCCTATACTTATAGGTGAGTTGGTACGTTGATAAGTACTGCTGGAGAGTCATACATCTAAAAAATGTTTTGTTTTTAACTCTCCAAAACAGTTACAACTGATGAGCCCATTTTTCTATGTCAGGATTTAGAGTAAGGTCTTATGCTATACAGTTGAGTCTTCTTTTGTATTTACGAATGTTCAACGGTAAGTCTGCTTATACAAGTTCTAACTCTGCAATATGTGTCTGTAGTTAGTATTTGTAGGATTTAAAACTACATTTACAATCTTTCAAATTTTTGCCCTGAAAAAAAAGTTAAAAACAACATTCGTAATATGAGGTAAAGTAATAAAAAACTGTTACCTAAACTCATACTTTTCTTACAGACTACTGTGAAACGGTAAATTGTTTTAACGAAACGAATTCGAATTATTACAAAAATCGAATTTATTTAAATCTTAAAAATACGAATGAAAATACTTATTTAAATGTCGAAAACATTTTTAAATACATTATTCACTGCGATAACTTCTTAAATTTAATTTTTGCTTCATAAAACGAGGAACAATCTATTTAAAAATAATATCGTTTCTTTACGTTCTGATATATTCTCGTTATTTTATTCACCTAACCGATAATTGCCCTAGTGACCCCAGATGGTATCGAACGAAAATGTCAATGGTGTCTTAAGATTCCGTAAAATATGTAACCCTTATTAAAACATATTTGAATTTTAAGGTTCTGTTAACATTTGGATTTCTATGACACACAAACTGACAACCATTGACATATATATATATATATATATATATATATATATATATATATATATATATATATATATATATATATATATATATATATATATATATATATATATATATTTAAGGAGAGAGAATTTTTATAAATAAGAGGGAGGGTGGCTGGATTGAAATTACCAGAGAAATAAAATGCACTTCATAAATTTTAAATCAAAGTGAGCCAAGTTATGTGTCTTTATACTTTCCTTTTGAACCTAAACGTGTCATAAAGGAAGAAATGTTGTATGCTGTTTGACCGACATCATCTAACCCACCCTTTATCATTGCACTGAAGAGAAGCAAATCTTGTGTCCTATCACCGACACTCCGTTTTCATCCTGAACTTAGCCGAGAAGAAGTCAGACGACACATCCGGTCGACTGTCGTCTCTTAAAACATTTACGAACGTTCTGACTTCACATCAAAGGGCAAAGTGTCGTCGCTTTTTAACTCTTATTTCCGGTTAGCGACACCCTCTCCACCATCCTAGACTCTTAAAAAGAGGGAAGTAAAACGTCGGCCAAACATCTCGTGTCATCTCTTAACATTCGCAAATGATTTGATCCCAAAGTATCGTCGCCTGGTAACTAAAAAAAGCCTTAACACATCACCTCCCCGCCGCGCATCTATATGTATAGAAAAGGAGTTGGCGAATCGACCAGAGAGTTCCTGTCAGTCGAAGAGCGAGCAGTTGCCGGATGAGGAAAGCAGTTACCACTAGCGTATGCACTGTGAGCTTTGAAAAAGGAAGAGGAAGGAAAAGAGGAAGAAGAGGAAGAAAGAGTGAAGCAGAAAAAGAATGTGACTTCATAACCGGGCGGATTGCCTGAGATTTTCTTCTACACAGAAGGTTCATTTGACGAAAACAAAATATTTTCGAAATTGCATCACCCAACTTAGCGTTGATTGTAAATATATAACACTATCGCTGAGATGACTAATACATATCCTATGTAAAGATTGAATAGCGCCCATTTGATTTGATGATTGTTGTGAAATTTAGTTGATACATCAATATTAGAAATAATATATGTTGTTGGTTTTAATCAATCTATCCCAATTAAGATTCCATCTATGAAGTAGAAGATAATAATATGGCGATCATCGACAGGGTCCACACGTGAAAATACAAATAAAGCCACTAAGATAAACACCGAAAAGAGTATGCATGAATTCAAATAACATTTTTGTTATTCAACTTGAAAAATAAACTCTTATTATTATCGATTAAGGACAAATTTCCAGATTGCCAATATATATATATATATATATGTATATATATATAAATATATATATTAATTAAAAAATATTTAAAAATCACTTATTCAATTTTTAGCCGACGTCTACAAACATAAAAAACATTTTTAGAAGAGATGTGTTTGGTTTGAAGTGGCTGTTTTATTTTGGCGGCATATAAACACTTATGCTGAACGTTCTTAATATCTGCAAATATTTATTCACAATATTTAGTTTAGTTGTTTTGTGGCATATCAACCCCTTTCAAATTAATCAAGGACACATCAAATCATTTTGGTTAATAACCTTATACTTTCTTAATATTTAAAATTTAAAGCCAGAGATAACATCTGGAATGATAAAACGAAATTTGGATCAATTTTAGAATCACAAAAAACCTGGCATAGACAATATATCCAATTTGTGGCTGAAAAAACTAACAACACTTCATAGCCATTGTAGTAGTTGCTTCGCCAGACTGTTTAGGGGTGAGGAGGCCAAACCAGCATTGCTAGTAAAAGGTGATACAACCTTAATACCCAAAACAAGTGAGACAAAAAACCCTAATAAATACAGACTGATCTGCTGTCTCACTACAACCTACAAACTTTTAACTGGTCTGGTAGCACACAGTACTTACGAACACCTCTCTTCTGGAGCTTACCTGGAAAAAGAACAAGCAGAATGCAGGAGAAAGTGTCTAGGTTCACATGACCAGTTGTTGATCAATACGACCATCCTCGAAGACTGTAGGGACACACAGAGAAACCTAAGCATGGCTTTGATCGATTAGCAAAAGGCATATGCTAATGTGCCACACACATGGCTTCTGCGATGCCTTGACTTATAAAAAATCCATCGTGTCATCAAGAAAACCATGGCAGTATATATAAAGATGTGGCAAACAACCATGTAATGTCATGGTTGTTTGCCACATCTTTATAGCCACACTAATGGAACAATAACAATCCCTGACCTCGAGATCCGAAGAGGAAACTTCCAAGGAAATAGCTTATCACATCATCAAGAAAACCATGGCAGTACATTTCCTTCTTAGTTTTCTAATATTTTTAAGTATTTCTATTTTCAGATTTTGTAGCGTGACTTTTATTTAGACAAGCTAGCGTAGTTTCTGTCATTGCCGGTATTTTTGTAGAGGCCTTGTTGCGAATTTCCGGGTTAAAAATGAGGGTTTGTAGAATCAGCCAAAGATAAGATTTTCGACCGATTTTATTAGTTGTAATTTTGCTTGCTTTTCGATTTTTCAGTAGCGAACTTTCATATCAAGTAAATAAGGGACGTCATCTTCAATTCACTAGGCTGCGTTAGAAAATCTGAAAAAAAAGAACGTAAATCGATCGAATATAAATTTTCTTGCGTTTGGTAAAAGTTATTTACTGTGCATTTTTTTACCCATTATTTTCTTGTTAACTACACTCAACCCTCGCCACACTTTTATTATTCGTCTCTTGGTCTTACTAACACTAATTTGTCTTCGTTCACGCAACGCCAGGCGACATTTAAGACTTAATAATACTCTGAAATATTTATGCGATTAAAAAATCCCACACAATTATATACGTCTTTACAAAAAATACTAGTTTTTTTCTGGTAATAAATAAATATTAATGTAACGCTGATCCTAATGTTTATAGGTACTGATATAGATCTTAACCATGTGTTCGTGACGTTCGACTCGGAAGCGTTTGGCTTTCCTACGCAAACGCCCGAGTGTTGACGAGCCGATTCTCATCGTCCGCTGTTCTCAGCGCAAAAGAAAACAAGAAAACATGGAACAGTAAGCAAGTAAAAATAAATAATAAAATAAAAAAAAATATGTCGTGATAACAGTAATTTCGGTACTTTTTTTTTGTTTCTTTTTTTTGTTTTTTCAAAAAATTTTATGAAAGTATGTTGAATTTTCGTTGTTGTTTCTTTAAAAAAAATTCCTTGTAAATATAACGTATCAAAATAAAAATAAAGTATTCATTTTATAACAGTAACCTCGCTATGTTTTTCTTGTTTCATGTTCTTTGTTGTTTCTTTACTTTCTTGAAAATATAACTTAATATGTCGTGATAACAGTAATTTAACTTCATATGTCGTGATAACAGTAATTCAACTTCATATGTCATGATAACAGTAATTTAACTTCATATGTCGTGATAACAGTAATTTAACTTCATATGTCATGATAACAGTAATTTAACTTCATATGTCATGATAACAGTAATTTAACTTCATATGTCATGATAACAGTAATTTAACTTCATATGTCATGATAACAGTAATTTAACTTCATATGTCATGATAACAGTAATTTAACTTCATATGTCGTGATAACAGTAATTTAACTTCATATGTCATGATAACAGTAATTTAACTTCATATGTCATGATAACAGTAATTTAACTTCATATGTCATGATAACAGTAATTTAACTTCATATGTCATGATAACAGTAATTTAACTTCATATGTCATGATAACAGTAATTCAACTTCATATGTCATGATAACAGTAATTTAACTTCATATGTCGTGATAACAGTAATTTAACTTCATATGTCATGATAACAGTAATTTAACTTCATATGTCATGATAACAGTAATTTCGCAACGTTTTGCTTGTTTTTATCCCCTGTTGTTTCTTCCAAAATAATTCATGAAAATATGTTTAATTTTCTTTGTTGTTTCTTTAAAAAATACCTTACCCTAACCCTAAACCCTAACCCTAACCCTAAACCCAACCCTAACCCTAACCCTAACCCTAACCCTAACAACAAAAAAAAACAAACAAACAAAACATTATCAGCGCCGTATCAAAATTGTCGTCTGGTACAAATCGGCTCGTCAACTCTCGGGCGTTTGCGTAGGACAGCCGAACGCTTCCGAGTCAAACGTCACGAACACAGGGGCAGGATCTATATCAGCACCTGTTTATATTATCCTGGGTATTTACTTCCTTCCTACCGCAGGAAGATGTGGATCAAGGCCGGAAGGTGGGGAGAATCAAGCCAACGCCTCTAAAGAAAGGGCCACTTTGGCCTATTAAATCTTGCCTGGGAAGCCCCGTCAGCATTCTCTGGTCGGGATGTCACAGGCAGTTAGCAATAAACTAACTTCACTACAAAAAAGGGAGGCAAGGCCTGGGAGGGTTGACCTCCTAGGACTAACAAATACTAACACCTCAGCCTGACAGATATTAGGCCACCAAAATTGCACAGTTTCTGCCGGACTGATTGTCGAGAACGGATCCTCGATTGGTATTTTCTAGTCAAGAGTGTCTGCGCAACAGAAGCTGCTCCGATTCTATGCGCCATTTGTTATTCTTGGGTTTTTATGAAATACGTGTGAATGCACTTTCGTTGGTGATGCCCCGTCGGTTATTTTAAAATTACGTTAACATTTGATATATTATTTTGAAATTTAAAACCTCAAATGAGACATTTAAATATTTATTGCACTTTTACAAATACGAATACAAATATTTATTGCACTTTTACAAATAATCAAAATTGCACTTTTACAAAATTTGTACATGCGTCCAAGTATTATGTATATGAAGCTTTGTCTATCAGTCGGTCGAACGGTCTCTCCGTTCGTCTGTCACGCTTACGTTTGAAGTAACCTTTTATCATCGTTAAATGCGTCGAGTGAATGGACGTATCTTATTTTAGATACGTCCAGATATTTTCATAAAATGCTCTGTTGCTCAGTCGCTTGATTGGTTTGTCCGTCGATCTGTCACGTTTGAATGTAAAATATTATTTTCATTGCTAAATGCGTTAATTGAATGGACGTATGTTATTCAAGTTGCATTCAAATATCTATATAAGAGAAATAGACGTAACACAACTTTTAACAATAAAAAAAGAATTTATTAATGACTATTTGAAAACAAGCAATATCATGTATCATAAGTTAATTGATATAGTATTTAAATAAAATAATTAATGACATGATATTTAAAAAAAAATAGTATTTAAATAAAAATTAGTATTTAAATAAAATAATTAATGACATGATATTTTTTAAAAAATTAGTATTTAAATAAAAATGATATATATATCATTTTTTAAACACTCAATTTTTATTTAAATACTATTTTATAAATTATTATATTTAAATACTATTTCAACTGCCTTTTGATACATGCTAATATTTGTAGAACCTACGATATGTGTGTGTGTTTGTATATGTATATATATAAACCCTAGCAGACTACTCTATTAAGAAAAATCAAAAATAAGAGCGTAGTATTTATTTATATACGTATTACAGAGCAGAACAATATTATATATATATATATATATATATATATATATATATATATATATATATATATATATATATATATATATATATATATATAAAGATAGATGAAAGAAGAGGGATAAACATGTACGAATGACAAATTTATTTCATCTTCAATTGTTCAATGCAAGGTGTAATCGGTAAAAACATGTTCATTATTCTTTCCTTAAACCAAGGCTTTTCAAAGATTAAAATCTTATCATCAGAGGAATTACATAGATAGATAAGTTGGCAGTGGAAAAGTCAAAATTCAAAATTTGAACAAATGTTTTATTTTATATATATATATATATATATATATATATATATATATATACAGGGTGGGCCAAAATAAGGGTCCTATCTTTAAATTTGAATAACTTGAATTTGAATAACTTCCACAAAATAAAAGTTAAACTCACCAAACTTTATGTGTGTGTAGACTGACCCTTCCGAGATTTTTTGAAATAAACAAAACAAATTTTAGCCGAAAAACACTTCTTAAAACTTACAAAAACTAAAGTATTGTTTTTTACACGGTTTTGAGTTTTTTAAGCAAAAATAATGTTTTCTAAATGAGGGTACGTTCCTTAGGGCTAATACGGCTCATGCTTGCTTCGGAAGGGGTCCTTTACTTATTCTTAAAAAAAAAAAAAAAATCAATAAATAAAAAAGTTATGAATTTTTAAAAATAGGACCCTTATTTTTTGCCCACCCTGTATATATATATATATATATATATATATATATGTATTGTATTAGTTTCTGTAAATGTAAATCCGTAGAAACTCAAGTGTGTATAAAAAGTGCTTATAATATATATATATATATATATATATATATATATATATATATATATATATATATATATATATATATATATATTAATTTTTGTATTTCAGAAGAACAAAATAACATCGGTACTGTCGGTTTCAAATCATAACAAAGAGGATCTATAAAGCCCTCTTCATCGGAACTCTCTTCAGCTTCTGCTTATGTTTGTCTTCACAGAAAATGGCTGTTCACGCGTTATGTTAATTGTCTCACGATATTATGTTTTTTTTTTAATTTTCATAATGTTTACAAATTAGGTATTTCTACATGCAAACTATTCCAGTATTTTGGGCATGATCAAGCAAACACAGATTTTTCTTTTGTCCTTTGAAAAAATATGTCGATACAATAAGAATGTCATGTTAGCCTCCGATCCCGAAGAAATGAATAAAAAAAAAGTTGTAAAATCTAGATTTAAAAATTAAGACACGATTTAAGAATCATATTTAAAAACACATAGAAATCGCTCGCTGAACGAAGAAAGAAAAGAAAACAGATGTGAATATATATGGGTATCAAAGGCCAACAAAAAATGATATATCAAAATTAACCCTTGTGTTACGTAAAACATAAATTCAGATTTAATAGCGGTCTAGGATTTGCATTCTCTTTGAGAACGGGTTGGTTTATTGCTAGTCGCGTGAGGCGCCTACACATGGGAATACCGATGGGGCTGCTCAGGCGTTTTTTTGAAGGTCATAGTGCGCTAATCCTAGTGCACTGACTTTTTAACTTAACACCTGGCCTTGTGTTTAACCTCCTCGAGGGGTAAATAAAATAAGTAAGCAAACTGTGTTAATTTCACTCGAAACTAAGAGGGAATGATAAAGAATATTATGAGAGGATTGAAAATGATACATTATTTTAAATCCTCTCATAATATTCTTCATCATTACCCCTTAGTTTCGGGTGACCTTACGTATTGATGAGTGGTGACTTTGCAAAAATAATATCTAGAGGAAGGAAAGACGGATTCACACGTTGGAAACGAACATTTAATTAGAGAAAGTGGCTGTGCAGTCACCAGACCATATAATTCCCACGAATTTAGCGTGAGTCTCACAATGCTTACTTCTACAGATATCCTTATTCAGAGTCGATTATTCACGTTTTAGTACTTTTTAATGCAATCACATTTTCGGCGATTGTGCAGTATAGTTAACAGGGAAAAAAGTGTTGAAAAACAATATAAACACAAGAAAATTTGATCTTTTATCGATTCGTATAGTTTTTGAGTTTTAAAATTTTTTTAAGTGTTTTTTTTTAGATTTCGTATCTGTTGTGGTGGCAACCACTCATTTGCATATACGAATAACGTTACACTATAAATGGCAAGCCTAGGTTGGCCTTAGTGTGTGTTACCTAAATGCCACCGGAAGTGACGCCGAAGAGCGTACATGTCCTCCCACCAAGACTCTCTGACTCGACACCTTCATTTGTACATACTGTAACTATACCTTTCTTTAATACACTTATTATTGCATTCTCCTTGTTGTTTGCGTCTTCATTGTATTCCTCACTAATTATTGTTCAACCTTGCAACCACAACAGTATCGTTGCCTCGAAGGCTTGTAAAAAGAATTTAAAGATGGCTGCCATGGATGGAAGATTCTGAAAAAAATCGAAAATTCTACAAAGATATAACAAATAACTGTCACCAATCGATTGAAGATTTAATCCTCGAGCGTTTGGTAACAGTTATTAGTTGTAATTTTGTTTAATTTTCAAATTTTCAGTTGTTAAACATACGACATCGAATTTTTATATTCAGTAAAGAAACGACTGCCATTTTGATTTTTTTACAACGATACAAAATCTTTAAAAAAAAACAAGCACTTAAAAAAAGTTTCAAAACTTAAAAACTATGCGAGTCGACAGAAGATTATTTTTTTCTTGCGTTTTGTAAAAATATATTTTTGTAAACTCGTTTACTTCACGCATTTTATCCTGTTAACTATACTGCACAATCGCTACATTTTTTTCTGGTTGAATTCATCTTAGTATTATTCTTAAATTGTAAGTACGATTTGTTAAGTTCGAAAATAAAGACAATAATAAATATGAATATTGAATATTCCCATTCTATCAAGATGTGCGAAGTGTTGTTTGGGAATAGAATCAAATCTACCTACATTTATTAATATTTTGTCTTAACAAGCTATAACACTACACAAAGGAGATATAATTATGATAAAATAATTCCGGCAGTGCCTTTGTTGTTCTGTTCAGTCCTAGAAGGTTCATCCTCCCAGGCTTTACCTTCTCTCTGAGAAGAGGTTAGTTTATCACTAATCGCCTGAGAATGCCGACGAGGCTGCTCAGGCATTGTTCATAGGCCAGGGTGCGTTTATGACGTTAATAATGTGGTTAACAATACGGAGTGACAACTTGGGAGTTCCAAGTTCGAATCCAGTCGGTTCCATAACACCGTTTTTGGAATTATTTTTTAAGTGTTTGTCAGTTCGTATAGTTATCCACTTAATCAACGGCATCTCAAACTGAGGACAGTACAACTATTGCACTTTGATCCTAGCTTGCAAGTCAAGAAATAGCTTCTTCAAATCGCACCTGACCTTCTGTCTAATCTCCTGGCAAGAGGTGAATAATATAAAGGTGTGGCACAAGATAAATACATAAGTCCAAACACAATTAAATGCACCATAAGGTTAGGCAGTTGTGTGAAGCATACAAGGAATAACTAACAGTAGCTCTATGGGCTGTTCGTCTGTAGGTCCGGGCCCAACTCAGTAGGTCTGTTAGTTCGGCGACTAGCGAGCAAATAGAAGAAGGGAGGATGGTCTAATTTTCAGACCTCACGAGAGCAGCGACGAGGTTTTGTATTTTTACGAGATTTAGGGTCCCCTTTGTACCCCATTCTTTCTTGGAACACAACTCTGAACCCAAAGCTACATTTTTCCAACGAAAAATAACTTTGAAGGGCGGTAACTTTGTAGTCCCTTCAACAACAAATGAAAACGGGCCTAGTTCAGGAAACAAATGTAATTGCTCCGAGAAGATTAATTCATCCTACTATTTTACCAATCAGTTTTTGAAAAATATCTAGAAATCTGTGCCAAATCAATTTCCGATGTTATGTTTTCTGTTTAGATATTTTAGTCGTGAACTGCAGATTTAAAGAGTTGGTTAGGTTAGGGTTAGGGTTAGGATTTGTAAGAATCAGACGTGCGAGATTCTGCTGTTGGCATTGGTTTCGCCGATTCTTTCTGGGAAAAATTCGGGTACTTAACGGAGGGACTAGGTGAAGCTTGCCAACATCCATAAGTGAAAGCGGTACTGTGTAACCAACTGGATTCGAACTTGGCACACCCAGCTTGTAAGTTCGTATCGTTATCCACTTAATCAACGTCGTTTCCAACGTTGAACAAACATCTATAATAATCGTCCTTATTAGGAGGGCAATGTTAGACACAAGTCCGCTGTTGTTCAGAAACCCAAAAAGACACACGAGTTGCACGAAAATAAAAATTGCCCCTGTCAAAAAGGATTTATTGTCTTCTGACTGAAGTCAGCACATATATTGCACTTTGATCCTACCCTGAAAGTCAAGAAATGTATAGCTACATTAATGGTCATAGAGATTTAAAACTTGATATTTTAAATTTCATTAAAAGTTATTGAAGACTATTTATAGTTACATTTCTAGCCTTACTCACAAATGTCCAGATCCTTGGTAAAATCTGCAGTTGTCATTATATGAATCACCAGTTGTTATTGCATGACTATCCGATTGTTATTAGATGACTATCCAATTGTTAGTGTATGAATCTCCAATTGTTAGTGTATGAATGGCGAGATGTTATTGTATGAATCTATAAATGTTATTGCATGAATCTATAAATGTTATTGTATGAATCTTCAATTGTTAGTGTATGAATCTCCAATTGTTAGTGTATACATCTCCAATTGTTAGTGTATGAATTGCCAGATGTACTTGTATGAATCTCCAAATGTTAGTATATACATCTCCAATTGTTAGTGTATGAATTGCCAAGTGTACTTGTATGAATCTCCAAATGTTAGTGTATGAATCTCCAATTGTTAGCTTATATATCTCCAATTGTTAGTGTACGAATTGCCAGATGTACTTGTATGAATCTCCAAATGTTAGTGTATGAATCTCCAATTGTTAGCGTATACATCTCCAATTGTTAGTGTATGAATTGCAGATGTACTTGAATGAATCTCAAAATGTTAGCTCATACATCTCCAATTGTTAGTGTATGAATTGCCAGATGTACTTGTATGAATCTTCAATTGTCAGTGTATGAATCTCCAATTGTTAGCTTATACATCTCTAATTGTTAGTGTATGAATTGCCAGATGTACTTGTATGAATCTCCAAATGTTAGTGTATACATCTCCAATTGTTAATGTATGAATTGTCAGATGTACTTGTATGAATCTCCAAATGTTAGTGTATACATCTCCAATTGTTAGAGTATGAATTGCCAGATGTACTTGTATGAATCTCCAAATGCTAGTGTATGAATCTCCAATTGTTAGCGTATGAATTGCCAGATGTACTTGTATGAATCTCTAAATGTTAGTCTATGAATCTCCAATTGTTAGCGTATACATCTCCAATTGTTAGTGTATGAATTGCCAGATGTACTTGTATGAATCTCCAAATGTTAGTGTATGAATCTCCAATTGTTAGCGTATACATCCCCAATTGTTAGTGTACGAACTACCAGATGTACTTGTATGAATCTCCAAATGTTAGTATATGAATCATTAGATGGTATTGTATGAATCTCTAGATTTGTTTCTCATCATAAGCTGGCTTGCCTGGGAAGTTTCAGTTCCAAATTTAATGGACATGGTATTCCCAATTGGTCCCCTATATACTTACGATGCTCAACATTGTTTAATTACGGCGATCCGACGAGATTAACAACTAGTTAACAATTAGATTACTAACCCCTCGCTAATAACTTCGTTATGTATTTGCCTCTTCTTCTGTGAACGTTTCGTTTTTCACTCTCTGTTGGTTTAACATTCACTGTTTTTGCTGTTACTCACCTCCGATCCATTAACACAGTTCTTTAAACAAACATCGATTATTTCTGTCTCAGAATTAATGCAATTAAAACGAATTGTTTTTAGGAGAGAAAATCGATGATAGGAAATGTTATTTAAAAGAGATGACTGTGTGTATATGAGTGCGTAAGTGGCGTGGAACTGCAT
This sequence comes from Sepiola atlantica, assembly GCA_963556195.1. Taxonomy (NCBI): domain Eukaryota; kingdom Metazoa; phylum Mollusca; class Cephalopoda; order Sepiida; family Sepiolidae; genus Sepiola; species Sepiola atlantica. The sequence continues at coordinate 52,431,734 of OY744534.1, read as the reverse complement.
CACCCCCTATTTAGTTTCATCTCTTTCTTCCTCTCTCTCTCTCTCTCTCTCTCTCTCTCTCTCTCTCTCTCTCTCTCTCAACTACCTACATATAGCCCTTGATGTATTTCTGTGGCGGTGTCTGTTTTTAGATGGAGTTAGGTAATTTAACTGTTAGGTCGTATTCGTATCTGACCGGCCGTTTCGTGTTTCGAATACCAGCGTGAATAAAATCACTACGTCTAGCCATATTGACGAGTCAGAGACGATGAAACAGCTGTCTGCAGATGAGTATATTGTATATGTATATACATGCACCCTATTTACACGTTGAACTTTCTTGTCGAGAAGATAACGGTTTCCTATTATATATCATAGATATGTAAACAGAGAGACAACGTATATAGCGATTCAATTTCTTCTGCTGTCAGTGGCGATGTCTGTTGGCGCAGGAAGTTAGGTACTTGCATTGTTTGATCGCATTTGTGTGTGACCAGCAATCAGATTTTGAATGCCAGCGTGAATCCACTCACTACGTCTAGCCATATTGATCAGTCGTAGACGATGAAACAGCTGTCTGTGGATGACTCTCTCTCTCTCCTTCTTTCTCATATATATATATATATATATATATATATATATATATATATATATATATATATATATATATATATGTATATCTTGTCAAGCTAGCTAGCTTGTCAATCGTTTCGCAAAGTTCACTACTTGAAACAAACATTTTAAATAATAAACCTTTCTTTCATAAGTTTTTTTTTTATAAACACGAGACCAAAACTTTCGCATTTATTCATAAAATTAGATAAATATTAACATTTACACACACACACACACACACACACACACACACACACACACACACACACACACACACACACATATATATATATATATATATATATATATATATATATATATATATATATACATTCTAGAGATGAAAGATGAGAATAAAAAAATTTGTAAAGATACAATATTTATTGGAACATCAGAAGTTCAAAGCAAGGAGCTTTATAATCCATGGATTAAAGATATGAAGCTCCTTTCTTTGAACTTTTGATGTTCTAATAAATATTGTATCTTTACAATTTTTTATTCCCATCTTTCATCTCTAGAATTGATTGCTCTATTGAGCTTCATATTATCACAATAGATTATTATTAAACGATAATTTAATTATCTTTAATTTAATTCAACATTTTAATATATATATATATATATATATATATATATATATATATATATATATATATACAGAGAGAGAGAGAGAGAGATAGATAGACAGATAGATAGAGAGATAGATAGATAGATAGATAGATAGATAGATAGATAGATAGATAGATAGATAGATAGATAGATAGATAGATAGATAAACATTAACATTTATTCATATAAATAAATATTAACGCTTTGGTTGTGATACAAATGTATTTATCTTTTAAATAAGACTGTACGGAAATGAAGTGAAATAAGAAATCAATTCGCCTGAGCAATTGTGGCATGTAGATGGTCTGGGAGTTTAACTTTCAATTTAAAAGCAGAAGTCCCCAAAAGAAATGTCCGGAAAGGAACATTTAAACACAAATTCTGAACGTTTGTCCACAGGATGAAAACAATCATTAGAATTTACAAACGACAATGAAGAGAGAGAGAGAGAGAGAGAGAGAGAGAGAGAGAGAGAGAGAGAGAGAGAGATCGGGAGAGAGAGAGAGAGAGAGAGAAAGATAGATAAATATATATAGAGAGACAGATAGATAGATAAAGATAGAGATACAGAGATAGAGAAAGAGAATGAGATAGAGAGAGATAGATAGAGTGAGAGAGAGAGAGAGAAGTAAAGAGAGAGAGAGAGAGAGAGAAAACAAGCAGTCAGTAACCCTATCCCATTTTCTCTTTGAACTTATTTTGTTTATTCCTAGTCGATATATCTTTATTCCAAGATAGCGATGTTAATTTAAATTAGCTTCCTTATCATAATATAGTAAACAAATATTTTTAGAAAGGTTTTAGTTATCCTTTTTTCAAGTCACTTTAATTAATCAAATAGGACAATAAAATTACAAATGAATAACAGTAAACATAAATTTGTTATGAACATTTTAATAATAGATATGCAAATTAGGCATTCAAATAAATGCATTTAGGTCTGTCGTCTGTACTATATATACAGTATTTTAAAATATGTTGCATTATTGATTTTAATAACAATAAGCCGTTTAGATGGTAATATAGCTGTGATAAATAAATAAAAACTTTCGCATTTATTCATATATACAAGGCCTGTCTTGAATAAGATCGACATATTTGCAAAATTGTTGGCCCGTGTAATACAACATATATATATATATATATATATATATATATATATATATATATATATTTATTCTTTATTCTTTTTATTTATTTATAATTTTATGAACTTTTTTTTATAGATCTTTATATATATTTTTTATTCTTTTATATTTTTTATTATTATACTCACTTTTATTTTTTATTTTATTTTATTTTATTTTATTCTATTTTACTTTATTTTTTATTTTATTTTATTTTTTATTTTTTATTATTTATCCTTTTATTTTATTTTTCCTTTTTATATTTTATTATTTTTATATTTTATATTATATTTTATTCTATTTTATTTTTATTCTTATTTTTATTTTAAATTTTTATAATTTTTATAATGTTTTATTATTATTATTATCATTTTATCTTTCTATTTTTATTTTATATTTGTAACTTATTCCTTTTTCTAATATTTGTCTCTGTGGCTCTTCCTGTCAATAGATGTTCCTCTACGACGAGCTTGTTATTTTTTTCGTTGAATTTCTGTAAGACGTGGTGCTAAAGGCGCTGATGAAGTGACGTTTTAGAGTAGCTTTGTTTATTTAAAAAAATAAAATAAAGTATTTCCAGAATGTTTTGGAAACGACCGTACGCCATACTAGACTTGATGTTCTAATTCTTGGAACAATTGTAATGTTCTAATTCATTAAATCCTCTTATATATATATATATATATATATATATATATATATATATATATATATATATATATATATATATATACGCACACAATATTGGTCTTTATTATAGTGAAGGAAGGATATATGAGTATTTTTTCATGGACACATGTAATGTCTTTCAGATTTTGAGGCCTAGATAGCAAACAACATTGAATCTATATTTCAAACGGTTTCTATGTAGCCAAGACAAGTCAGCACGCGCGCTAACCGCCAACTCGAAATATTGATAAGCAGATGAGCTGAGAGGGAAGAAGTTGTGAAACTAGGGATGGGGGCGATATTTTATTGACAGATTCCTGAACAAATGTTAACAGTTTCGCGGGAAGCCTATCGATGCTGAGATTCTACGACTATCAGCAAATGCGAATAAACGCTGAACTCGGCTCTTCCTCGAATAACACGCCTCATTTACTGTAAGAAAACAAACCGACTTTTCTCCCGGTACCAAAACCTCAAGCGTTATATTTTCATAGAAAACATCTGTGTGAAAACTCAAGTCGGATAAATCTCAGGAATGTCTCGAATCTCTCAGAAAATGAGAACTACAGCATGTTAGCAAAGTAATGTACAGTCTCTTGGACTTTCTGTTCCAAATCATTCCGGATTCCTAGACTCCATTTACTGTAAAGAATTGAAGTTTATTTTTTAAGAAAAACAATTACTCATGAGTCACGACTTATAAAGGCCAAAAGCCACTTGAAGTTAAATTGGGTTAAGTTCTAAGATAAAAAAGAACTGATATTTTTAGCAGGCCTCAATTAAATTTCGACACGAAGTGATTTTAAAATGCGATCTCAAACGTAAGCGTGGCAGTCAGCGAAATCTTTTTATACAAATGAGTCATCACTTCCCAAGGCCAAAAGCCACTCGGGGATAAGGGTTAATGAAATTGTCAGTTGGAAGATAAACAATAGTGTTAGAGGATTAGAAATGACTGGCGGAATGGGCAAAATTTGATTATTTAGAAGACGGTTCGACAAGTATTTGTTGACATTGGACTCGCAGACGACGATGTTGTAGTTGACAGGGAAGTAGTCCCGTTCTATTGGGTCCCTCAAACATGAGGTCCTTGGAAAGAAACCCTGTTCATAGAAGTTCCGTTAGGTTTTTAATACACAGATGGAAGAAGGGAACGTTCTTTGAAGTGATGGTAATTAGACGAGTTCTTGCTGTGAATGTTTTACAAGAAAGTACAAGAGATTTGAGCTCAGTCAGACGTCAAGCTGTAAATAACGATAGAGTATAGAACGACAAGTAACGTAGATCCTCCCCACTAGATTGCGATGTCAATGTTGTACTCTGTTAAGACAAGAAAGTGTTCTCTGAGCCACACGTCCCAAGATGTGTCAGGAGTAGTCCATCTAAAAATGTATCTAGGTAGAGTATAGCACCAGGAGCCAAGTACTTTCTGAAGCATTAGAATGATCCAAACGTTTTTTTTTTTAGCTATTTGCAAGTCATTATCGCCTTTATATTGACGGTGTTGTTCACACAATTTCTTCATGGCCCTCCGTATCATAGCAGATGAAATTGCGTCGATTACCATTCTAATTTTTTCCTTTAAATACTAAAGAGTTCGAGGACGATACCAGAGAACCTTTCCATTTCGAAAATGTCACAAGGGTTTGACTTGATCATGATTATCAGTCTCCCGTCTACCCTAAAGGACTCAAATGTCCAGGTAGCATTTTCCTTTTCAGTTTATATCATTGACGTTGTTATAATAATTAATGAAGCCAATGAAAATAAAAAGGACTATGTCCCGTTCCTCTACAACCGTTACAGTCTGCATAGTTACCGCACACAATGCATAAGATCTTTATATCCTACTCTCTTCCCCCTTTCTCTCTCTCTGTATATATATATATATATATATATATATATATATATATATATATATACAGGGTGGGCAAAAATAAGGGTCCTATTTTTAAAAATTCATAACTTTTTTATTTATTGATTTTTTTTTTTTTTAGAATAAGTAAAGGACCCCTTCCGAAGCAAGCATGAGCCGTATTAGCCCTAAGGAACGTACCCTCATTTAGAAAACATTATTTTTGCTTAAAAACTCAAAACAGTGTAAAAAACAATACTTTAGTTTTTGTAAGTTTTAAGAAGTGTTTTTCGGCTAACATTTGTTTTGTTTATTTCAAAAAATCTCGGAAGGGTCAGTCTACACACACATAAAGTTTGGTGAGTTTAACTTTTATTTTGTGGAAGTTATTCAAATTCAAGTTATTCAAATTAAAGATAGGACCCTTATTTTGGCCCACCCTGTATATATATAAGGATGGAAAGGAATTAGAAAAGCGACAGAGGCAGATCTTTTTTCAATTCAGTGGCTCAATGCAAGGTATATTCCGCAAAAAAAGCAATTAATTTAATTAATTTTTTCCTTAAGCCAGACTTTCAAAAATCAAAATCTTATCATCAGAAGAGGATTGCTGGGATAGATAAGTTGGCGAAGAGCCAAGATTTAAAATCTGAAAAAGTAAAATAAAGATTGTTCTATTTGGGATATTGAGCTGTATACTTTTCACAATAGGTTTTACTTTTCCTAAAAGTTCGCTTTTAGTTCTCTTGTTTATATATACATATATATATATATATATATATATATATATATATATATATATATATATATATATATATATATATATATATATATAGCATAGATTTATGTAAACACAATTACATGATTAATTTACGTTCGAAGAAATCGACAAACAACATAATTGTGTACGATCGTTTCAGATACTATGTATTTTTATTACTATCAAATCTTATCATAGGCATAGGGTGTAGACACTAAATTAAAGGCATATAGACATCATCAATGGGTCAGATAGCAACACCCTCAATTACACAGCAAAGAAGAAGCAAAGAGAGGAGTTGATGTATATAGTTCTCAAATTATAGCAGACCAGGCTAAAACATTGTTTAGGAATGTATTTGATTAGTCAAGACACAGTGATCTAATGTGTGTGAATGTGTTCCATGATATATTTCGAGGAAATACCTTTTCATCAAATGGTAAATGTTTCAAGTCTCTTGAAATCCGTGTGGACCGGTAATATATATATATATATATATATATATATATATATATATATATATTCCAATGACCCTCTAAATAAAAAGAATCATTTTTATTTATTTAATTTTTCTTTATTTCCTCATTTTCTGACTTCGACGAATACCTGTATTTTTTCCTTCGTCTTACAAAAAAATTATATGTTTTGTCCAATTTAATTTTTTTTCATATCTTCAGTACGTTTCACTAAAAGCGCGTTTAATTAAAAATATAAAGAAATTAAAAAGATAGAAAAAAATAAATATACATTTTGTTTGTAAGACGAAGGAAACATACAGGTATTCTCTGAAGTCAGAAAATTCGGAAATTGTTAAAAATAAATAAAAATTATGGTAATGGATGTATTTTTCCTTTGGTCATTAGAATATAACTAAAACGTATATATGCTCTGAAGCTTGTAAAATAATCTCATTTAGCTTGCAATTTAAAACAATTTTGTGGATTATAAAGAGTGTATACTTAAAATTTGTGATGAAAGTTATCTCAAAATTGGCACAGAGCATCTGTATATTTTATCCGACGAAAAAGATGTTTCTTTAAGAAGATAAAACACAAAAAAGGTTAAAAAACGACTTCCCTAAACGAACCTTTCTCTGCTTTCTAAATTGTTAAGCCATTTTCAATGCTAAATCTTCCACTTTTTTTTTCTGTTTTTTTTTTTTAAATTATTTATTTTCCTTTTTACTTACTCTTTTAAAGTTCGTGGGGTATCCACCATATTTCATAGGTGTGTGCTTGTTATAGTTTCTCTCACGCTATAAAATGTGATTGGAACGTATCTTAAATTTTCTTTTAGAAAGGACAAGAAAACTTATACTAAGTAGATACTTATTAAGTAGAATTTTGTTTGTTTTCTTTTTACTACATGACCACTGTTTGCCTTAAAAAATAAGAGTAGAAAATGCACAACAGATTCACTTTTGGCAGGCTTGTAATTCTCGTTTACTCCACTGTGAAGCCCAGTCCTAATTTTCTTGCAAAGGGAGAAGCTAATACTGGTTTCTAGGACGACAGTTTAGTGTGAGCTGTATCTGGAGATGACGTGAGTAATTCTTTATTCTACTTTTGTCGCGATGTTACTAATAAGCGTGCAGGAGATACACATTTTACTGGGCTGACGTTATAGGCGAAAACACCCTAAGCGATATCTGAATAACTATTCGTGATGTTGCAAAAACTATCATGATTCTCAATGCAAACAAGGTAACTAGTCCCGACAACACCCCGGTAATACAACTCAAGAAACTGCAACCCAAAATAGCTCATATCTTTACAAAGCTGTTAAAGCGTCCCATCACCTTGAACAACTTCGTTAGTCTACCCGGTATTTGAAATTACTAGGGGTCGGTCCTCTACATCGAAGTACAGACAGATCAAGATCAGCCTCCTGTGCGTCATAGGTAAGTAGTTTGAATCTGTAATAAACCAATAAGTTGTCAACCACCTCAGCGAAAACAATCTTCTTAGTGACGAACAATATGGATTTCGTCCTGCAAGATCTACAGCTGACGTGCTGACTGTGATATCGCGCACGATCAGTGAATCTATCGATGGGGACTTCGTTCTAACTCTTAATATATCAAAGGCCTTCGATAGAGTTTGGCATAAAGGTTTTCTTCACAAGCTTTTTAGCTATTGAATATCTGGAAATGTCTTCTCAACCATTAAGTTCTTTCTCTTCAATAAGTCTATAAATTTGTTGTTGGCGGGCACAAGTAAGAAACATCAATGTCAGCGTGTATCAAGGGTCTATTCTAGGTCACAACTTCTTCCTGATCTTCATAAATGATCTTCGAAAAAGTTTTCTGAGATCATTAGTAGACATCTATACAGACGACACAACTATTTATGGCAGCACTTAAAAAAGCGTTGATGAACAAAATCTTTCTGACTGTCTCTTTCGACTTGGAGGACATGGTGAAACGGGGGAAAAGCTGCTTGTTATTTTAACGCGTCTAAAACCAAAAATCTCTCTTCTAAAACCAAAAATCTCTCTTTAAATCACCAACGCTCAAATCCTCACTTCTCCCCAGTCGAAATGAATGACGCTGCCACCGAGGAAGCCCCCTACTTTGATAAACTATTGGGGAATGATCTTTTTCGCCCCTACAGCCTCTTTCACACAGAAGAGATGTTGCTAGCTTCTGTCTACTGTATCATTATGTTAATGGTAGGTGCCTGACTGAGCTACAATCCATGATTTCCTCCCTATAAAACAGGGGCGGACAACCTCCGACCCGCTGGCCACATCCGGCCCGCGAAGGCTTAGCCTCCGGCTCGCCACCCTGCTATGCTTTATTACTGCAATCCGGCCCGCGAACCTCCCAGTAAAACTCATATCATTTTGTGACATAAACGTAAAGTAGGTTTCAATTAAGATTTACAGTGGGATAAAAATGTATAAATATCAGCGAGCGATGATGCATGTATATATCATTTTTCTTTAACTATTCATTTCAAATTCTTGGCCTGAGATGAAAATAGAAAAAGAGAAAGAGAGAGGCAACGAGGAAACGAGAGACGAGGAAAGGGCATAAAACAGAGAACTTATATGAGGTGTGTCAAAACGAATGCTGGATCAACTTGCTACTTCCCCGTCATTATTTTTTATGATTCCAGAATGGCTTCTCGTCGGCGCCTTTTATAACATCACATACAGAAGTCTCTTGAGAAAAAAATATCAGATTTGTAGAGTGTTCAATGCAATTTTTGTACAATTTATAAGATTTTCTTTTTCACTCCGGCCCGCGATCTCCTTCCAAAAGTCTCATCCGGCCCTCACTCTGAAAAGGTTGCCCTCCTCTGCTATAAAACATTCACAACAAGAACTAGTCTAGCTACAACCACAGCAAATAACTTTCCCTTTTTCTCCCAGTACCAAAAACGAATTGGAATTTCCATGAATAAAGTTTCTTTCCTAGAACATCCCATCTGTGGAATAAGATAGCACGAGTCTGCTTTCCAACCAACTACAACGTGGCCGTATTCAAGTCTAATTTAAACAAATACACGTTGAGTCGTCCTCTGAGATAATCAATTCCACTTAAGTAATCTTCTGCCCATTCCAGCTATTGTCTCCGGCCCGACTTACGATCTCTTTAACTCCTATTTTCGAGTGGCCTCGTCCCTTGATAAACGGTGACCGATAAGTAAACAAACACAGAAAAAACTATAGTTGAAGGGCTCCAGGTTTTCTTCTTAAAGGCGTTTTCCTATATACGTTAATGACATAAAAATATGCATGATAAAATATTCATTACCACTGAAATTGAGTTATGTTTTAAAACAATTAAGTTTGATTTTTCTAATTGGCCGTAATTTCTAATAAACTGAACAAGTAACTAATTATTTACTAAGCTATCTATGTATTATCTTTGCATTTTTTCTGTATGTGGATTCAATCACTTTCTAGCATTTTCCAATGCCTCTTTGATATTTAGAGAGAGACTGACTCTATATTCAGCGTAGCTTTTTAATGGCTTCATACTGCCATCTAATTTACATAGTGTATTCGTCCACACTGTAACCTGTATGCGAATTAAATATCTAAATAATAAGTTTCTTTACTTCTATATTCTCATAATGAAGTAAAAAGTCTTATGTTTATATATAAGTAGGCTTGTACACGTCTGCAATATGCGGATTTAGTTAGTATCCCTAGGATTTCAAATAACACGTATATTAGTGCTAAGATAATAACGCTGTCACTAGGAATACGGAAGACGGGAATGCTATTGTACTGTGAGCAGTGAGGGTTGTTTCTGTGGATTACGTTTCTTGTGGATGGCCTCTATAAATCTGGGACATTTGGCTTGCATTACATTATTATTGTTGAATGCATGTATATTATGTGCCTTGCTTTCCATGGATAAATGACTAAAAGCCCTTTTTGAATATATATATATATATATATATATATATATATATATATATATATATATATATATATATATATATATAATATCTGTTTTGTTTATTATCTATGTACGTATACGTTTCGTCCTTTATAATCGGGGCTCACCAGCATAGAGATATAACTATTCATTACTGGTCATGCGATTCGAAACCCCGTATTTTACAACTCAAATCCCGACATCTAGAACCACTGGGCCACCGATGAATAGCGAATAAACATTGATAATCTCAACACTTTATCCGGCTGCTTGACGTCATAAGAGCGTTCAACTTAATGAAAGAAACGATGCATTTATAGCTAGCGACGTCATGCTGTGTTAATACTACTCTAACATTGCCCATCTAGAGGGTTTTCTAGGAGCTACAAATAATAAATATCTGTTTTGTTTATTATCTATGTACGTATACGTTTCGTCCTTTATAATCGGGACTCATCAGCATAGATATATCACTATTCATTACTGGTCATGCGATTCGAAACCCCGGATTTCGGGTATTTTACAACTCAAATCCTGACATCTAGAACCACTGGGTCACCGATGAATAGCGAATAAACAGTGATAATTTTAACACTTTATCCGGCGGCTTGACGCCATAAGAGCGTTCAACTTAATGAAAGAAACGATGCATTTATAGCTAGCGACGTCATGCTGTGTTTATACTACTCTAACATTGCCCATCTAGAGGGTTTTCTATATATACACACACACATACGCACACACACACACACACACACACACACACACACACACACACACACACACACACACACACACATATATATATATATATATATATATATATATAGATATATAGATAGATAGATATAAGAGAGAGAGAGAGAGAGAGAGAGAGAGAGCGAGAAAGAGAGAGAAAGAGAAGTATTATCCTTCATCTATCCATATTGACCTGAGAGGTTGGGGTACTTGAAATGGTTACCCTACCTCGCAAAGAAACAGGAAACTTATAAGAAAGGTTAGAAACTGCGACTTGGATTTCTTAAAACGGCGGATGTGATTTTACAAGAAACGCCTTTTGGTCGAGGCGACGTCAAAAAGGTATGAAACTAAATATTCCACCGCCACAATTTCCGTTTTGAAGGTTTCAATGTTGTTTAGATTGTATAATCTGAGGAAATTATAGTTGGACAGACGTTTATTTATTTATTGAAATTGTATCGCTGCCCAACCTGCTTACTTGGTAGATTCACACGTAATGTAAATAAAGCACAACCTCTGTTATATGTCAAATGTTGACCTCTGCTGGCTTGCCCTCTCACTTTCTATTACATCTTATCTCTTTTTCCTTTACCTCTCTCACCCTCTCTCTCTCTCTCTGTATATATATATATATATATATATATATATATATATATATATATATATATATATATATATATGGAAATGAAAAAGGAAAAAACAAAAAGATGTTTTTTTATGTATTCATCAACGTTTCGTCTTTATTTGTAAGACTTCCTCAGGATGATAATTTTAAGAAAAATGTCATACAAGTACATGAAAATATTAGGTTGACATGATGGGTTAATGAGAAGAAGTAGTAGCCACTACTGGGGGCACAAGATAGAGGTCCGGGTTGAAGGAAGTCGGTGGTATGGGATGAAAATAATGTGAGTGAGTGAAAAAGTGGAGGGGTGGGGGTGAATGAAATTAATGTGGATGGTTGTGAGTGAAAGAGTGGAGGGGTGGGAAAAGAGGAGTGAAGGCTCTGTGTTTTTGGTGTGTAAGTTTTTAGAAAAGATTAAAAACAATGGAGGTGATTGGAAGTGGGAGCGGTGGATGGGTAAGAGTGTGAAAGAAGTAGTCGAAAGGGTGAAATTGGTGAAGGGGAAAGAGGAGATTTTGTTGTGGTTAGGTGTGAAATTTTTGGAGGGTGGTAGTGTTTGATGAGCTGGCTGTGTCAGGAATATTTGGATATAAGTAAGTTAGAAGGAAAATGTTGAAATGTGCTGAGAATGTGACAGTGAGAGGAGGAAAGAAAAAGAAAGAAAAAGAAACAGAAGGAGAGAAGATATATTAGTTTAGGTGATATATATATATATATATTATGTCGTTACAAAAATAATGTCTGCCTGAAGCGCTAGGTTATAAAAAGTCATTTTAACACATAATTTGTAGTTTATTTAGAATAAATTTTAAGATATATAATGATTAATGTGTTCTAAATGATAATTTATCTTTTTCTTTCAGTAAGAAAGTATTTTGAAGCATAAGAAACCCTCAATGATGACCATCCCAAACCATGACCTTCGCCTTCTTATGTTTCATAAGTTCAAACTTTGGCAGAATGGTTCCAAAACTTCTGCAAATATCAATAGAGCATGGGGAGATGGATCCACAAGCGATCAAACAGTACGAAGGTGGTTCCAGCATTCTCGTAGTGGAGATGAGAGCCTTGAAGATGAAGCAGGTAGAGGACGGCCGTGTAATCTTGACAATGAACAACTGCAAGAACTTGCTGAGCAAACTCCAGGTCAAAGTGTCAAGGAAATGTCCCAGACACTGTCTGTCAACATTGCAACAGTTTTATATCATTTACAGAGTATTGGAAAAGTGAAACGTTTTTCATTAATAAATTTATGTTTCTGAAATTGGCCATTATTTTTGTAACGACCTAATATATACAAATAATTTAATAAATGTTCCGAAATTACTGTTTAAAAGACATCTTTATTGCTACAATTTTTCTGCTTATCTCAAAACACACATTCGTTATGATAATTTTGAATGCCTACTAGAAACTATCCTCGAGTGTCTAAGGTCTCGCTGTACAGGCGTTTGTCAGGACAACCTGCCATGAGGATACTTCCCTCTACAAGCAAAGCCTGACCAAATATTCAAAATAACATAGTATTCGAAGCCCAAATAAGATCCATCAGTATGGCTACCCCGCACCGGCTTATATGAGAAATGGCGCACATTTTCTAAATTACCTCTTGTAACTGCACTAAACTGATTAAATTAATTCTTGTCCTGAGATCCTGTAAGTCCACCAGACTACAAGAAAGACTATAACGTAGTTAACTGGTCAATTAGAGGGAGGAAAATTAATGTTCTTAACTTCTTTACTAACTCAACTTTTGAGAGGTAAAGAAGAACTTAAATATAATATTTGCATATTTATGCATCTCATACATAGATCAAGTTTCATCCCAAAGAAGGTGCCCTTGATTTCTGAGAACTTCAACTGAAGTAAAATGTAGCAAAAAGTGAAAAAAAAATTTAAGATAAGTTTACAAAACGCTATTTCAGTGAATAAAAAAAAATCTCCGATCAAATGAAACTCAGAAAAATCTAACACAGACTTTTCTATATGAAAAACTTTGACTCTACTCTGTTGCCGTATCATTTTCTAAATTTCTGTCTTTCCTTATTTTTTTGTTGAGCACTGTGGTAAGTGATATTTCCATCTATTATTAGCGATAATGTAAATTTCTTTGGAGCACTATCCGTTAGTTGTTAATGTTTATATAAGAATTGAGATACCATTTCCTAACGGCGTCAACCTAATGAACGATTGCTTAGAACTGCCGAGTATCAATTAGATGGTCGAGGGTTCGACCCTGACTTGAACAGGCGCGTGTTTAGCAACACTGAAGAGCTTTGATACAGCAGAAACAGTCTGTCTGTGAATGACTATATAAGCTACTCGCTTCTTATGTTAAGCCATGTGTTAAGTAATATCGCCAACTACAATTAACAATAATCCTAAGCTTTTTGTAAACACAAATGGAGCACTCCGGTAGTTCCCAATGTTCATATAAGAATTGAGATGTCACTTGCTATACGAATATAAAATAACTTTAACTAGCACATTATAGACAATAATTATTTCGGCCCACGGGTTTTATAAATTCTGACAATGACACTAAAATTTCATATTGTCTGACGTTGTTAATTTTCAGTTCCATCTTCAGACTTGACAAGATCTGTGGGCCGAAATAATTATTGTCTATAATGTGCTAGATGAAGTTACTTTAAGTATTTAGTCTTTACGTTAAATCTGGTCGGAAATATGACGTCTGATATATGTTTATGACTCGATACCATTTTAAATTAGAGCGAATCTTTCCATTTGGACTGAACCTGAACTCAAATTTTCTAAATAATATATATATATATATATATATATATATATATATATATATATATATATATATATATATATATGTGTGTGTGCGTGTGTGTGTGTGTGTGTGTGTGTGTGTGTATGTATATGTATATACAGGGTGGGCAAAAATAAGGGTCCTATTTTTAAAAATTCATAACTTTTTTATTTATTGATTTTTTTTTGATTTTTTTTTTAGAATAAGTAAAGGACCCCTTCCGAAGCAAGCATGAGCCGTATTAGCCCTAAGGAACGTACCCTCATTTAGAAAACATTATTTTTGCTTAAAAAACTCAAAACAGTGTAAAAAACAATACTTTAGTTTTTGTAAGTTTTAAGAAGTGTTTTTCGGCTAAAATTTGTTTTGTTTATTTCAAAAAATCTCGGAAGGGTCAGTCTACACACACATAAAGTTTGGTGAGTTTAACTTTTATTTTGTCGAAGTTATTCAAATTCAAGTTATTCAAATTTAAAGATAGGACCCTTATTTTGGCCCACCCTGTATATGTGTATGTGTGTTCATGTATGTATATATGTGTGTTGTGCTTATGTACTTACTTGTACAGGCGTGTGTATTTCTTGTATTAAAATTAATTTATATATTGAAACTGTTTTATATACATGCGCACGTACGTACTTTAAATATATTTTTTTACTTGAAAGTGGATCTCTGTGTGTGTTTATGTTTAGATGTGAGTGTATATTGATGTCTGTTTGTTTATATGTACTTGTGTATCTATTAAGTCTGTTTACATGTGTATATTTTACTGATAGATAGGATACTTATGCCTAAATGTGTTTGTAAAACTTGGGAAGTTAAACAGGGTTGAAAAGTAACCAACGCTAAGGAGGTAATAAAACAAGAAAAAGAATAGGCAGGTCATAAAAAGGTATAAGAAGAGTCAACAAGTAAAATAGGTAATCCGATACTAATTCATAAGAAATAGAAAATAACCAATCCCAAACAAAGATTTATTCGGAGGAGAAAGATTTACAAATCCATCCCATTTCTCCGAATCCTTGGTCTGATGAGGTTGACTTTCTGCGAAGAGTGCAACCGAAACATGTATGCACATATGTAACCAATAATGTTTGTATAAATAAAAATTTATACTTATATATATAATTATAAATATTTGTTTTTATTTGCACACAAATACGTTTCATCCTTACTGGAATCGTCAGTGTAGAGATGATTATTAATACCGGTCGCATGGCTCGAACCCCGGAACACAAGTCATGTTTTTAACTCAAATTCCGATCATTTAGCTATAAACAACCCGATAAATCAGCGATAGATTAAACTTATTAAATGCAGCCGCCGTCAAGATAGTTCGACTGCTGATGAAACATGCATTAAAGCTACGATGAAAACTGTTTTAATAATACTCACTACAGTGCCCAGCCTAGATTCTGAAACACGTGTAAGATTATTTTGCTCAAAAACTGACATTTAAATCATAGTAAGATATAACTCTGAGTTGTAATTTTATTTACTTATAGCTCTATTGAACTTTAAAAAAAACAACAAAACAAACCTCTTTAATGTTTGAATATTAAATATTGAGCTTTATTTTACTTTTGAATTTGATTCTCATAAGAATCGATCTGATATATATATATATACATATATATGGCCGATATATATATATATATACATATATATACACGCATATATATATATATATATATATATATATATTTATATATATACACGCACACATATATATATACATATATATGTCTGATATATATATGCATATATATACACGCATATATATATATATACATATATATACGCACACACACACACACACACACACACACACACACACACACACATATATATATATATATATATATATATATATATATATATATATATATGATTAATCTCTCGCTGATGTACAAAGTTTGAAACATGACTCGTGTTTCGGGGTTTGAGTCCCGCGACCGGTGTGAATAATTCTTCTCAACACTGACGATTCCCGTAAGGATGAAACGTATACGTATATATATATATATATATATATATATATATATATATATATATATATATATATATATATATATATATATATATAGTCTTGGAAGTTTCTCAACCATTAAAACTATATAAAAAAACAAATTTAAAAAAGCAAACCTGAAGCCCTAAGTCGTTCAGTGGAAAATCACTCATGTAAGTCAATTTAACTTTTACCGTTATTATATTAGTTTGCTTCTAACATTATTTAAGGGATCATCAGTTGTTTACAATGAAAAACTGTTTCGGGAATTTAAAAACAAGACAGTATTTAATGTCATGGCTTCCCAGTAGAGTTTATCAGACCCCACTTCCCTTAAAAGAAAAAGCATAAACGTTCCGTATATTAAACCTAAGTTTTGTTCCGTGTAAATGTTTTGCTAACTTATATTAGTTATTAAAGAAAAAGAAAAAAGTCCTCCTTACCTGTGTTGTTCGTCTGTCTAATAACATTTATCCGTTACTTACAAAAAAGTTGCTGTATTTTAAAGTGTGTAGACGAATCCATTACACTATTTTTTAGGTGATTAATGTATATTTAGTTTTAGTTTTATATTAAAAATATAAAAAATATCAACATATCCAAATATTAAAAAAAAAAAAATTAAATTATATATATACATATATACACTTTTAGTCCTTTTTTCTCCCCCTCCTCCTTCTCCGCCTCCTCCTCCTCCTTTGTTGTTCAATTCCTTGTAATCAATTTTAAATAAATACTAATCCTCTTTGTCAACTAACAGCGTTCATAAGCTTAACTGCCGATTTTTTCTCTTTCTTCTTCTTTTTTTTAACTCACAGCGCCCCTAACCGGCGTTCATAAGCCAACTGTCCATCCTTTCTTTCTTTCTTTCTTCTCCTTCTTCTTTTTTAAAACTCACAGCGTTTCCAATCGGCGTTATAAGCTAACTGTCGATTTTTTCTCTTCTTTTTTCTTCTTTTTTAACTTTTTCAACATTTCTTTCCTTCTTCATCCATTTCTTCTGTCTATTAAACGTAACTATTATTATATAATTAGTATATGTGTTATATATACGATTATACATATTCTACATTATTTTTTATTTATATCTAGATAGCTTTGGATTTGCTCTATCAATTTATTTTGATTAATTTGATAAGACTTAAAAGCATCAGGATGGCGAGTAATTGCCTTATTTAATTGTCTAAATATTTTATTCTGATCGCCACCTTGTTTAATCATTCTTATTATTAGGTCAGAAATTGGGGGCATAAAATCTACCAATTTTAAAGTAACACAAGCAATCCTCAGAAATTCGGACTAAATACTCCCGTAAAATATATACACAGGGCAGGTACTATTTTTATGTGGCATCCGTACGATACGAAAAGAGAATGAATTACTTTTATCAAACAGTTTATAGATAAATATTTTATCTTCAATTTTTATATCCAAATCAAGAAAAGTAGCTTGTATTCCCTTATGTTCACAGTTTAATGTGAACTCTTTAGGATATATTAAATGTTTAGTATTTGCAAACACATCGCTATCATTAATGCCAACAAGGTCGTCAATATATCGCCTCCATCCATGATAACTATACGCTCTAGATATATCGTTTTTTTTATTAATGATGATATATACATATATTCAAGTCTATGTAAATATAGATTTGCCCAAAATGGAGACGGATCCAAACCCATTGGAATACCTATTGTTTGGAGTAGTACTTTATTTCCTATTTGAAAGTAACTCTCTTTTATAAGGTGACTTATAAGCATTGTCAGACCAGTTTTGGACACACTCGTCTTACGATTTTTAGTTTTACACCTAAAGACTTAAGATTTAGTCTATGTATTTACCTTTTCCTCCTGCAAAAGCTAAACCTATAGCATTACCTAATTCTTTAATAAGTTCTTTATGTGGTATTTTTGTATATAATGTACTAAAATTATATGTCGAGATTGATGTAGCCTGTTTACGAGAATTAATACGATCCAATTTTTCTTTTACTAGATCTGAATTATTTATCACCCAAAATATGTTTATATTACTATAGAATTTACCTTTTTTATGGAAATTATTTATTTGATTAATAATTAATTTAAAGACTTTAGACACAGCCTTACTTAAAGGTTTAGTGATGCACATTTTTGAGGAAACAATAAAACGTGTGTTTTATGCATTTTAGGTATCCAATACATACATGGAAATTTTTTGTACTTTTCTTTTAATTTTAATCCTATTTTTTTACAAAGAACATTATTGTTTATAATAATATTATCGCCTTTACTGTTACTATTACTATTATATATATATATATATATATATATATATATATATATATATATATATATATATACATACACACAGATAGACATTAAAGAAGTACATATACTCCCCTATTTTCATTAATAACGAAGACTGCTGACAGGAAGTACTGATTAAACGAGGTTGATGATTTCCCCTCTCTGATGAATTAGACAATCACTGGATTAACAGTGAAAGTAGAATCTCGAGGCTTGCGGCAATTCGGATCTTTGAGAATTCTAATGTAATAGTTTAATGGGGATACATAATAATTACATTTATATTTGAAACACAATGAATGTCAATTAGTAGAAAATATCGCTGTTTCAAACTGATACTGGTGCTTTGTACAGATTTGAGTGTTGGCAGTCGACGAAGTTAGCAGAACTTTATGTTTGGATTATGTTTATGCTGTATTTATTTACTTATTTAATGTATATCTCAAAGAGTGAGAAGATACATTCTGGGAGTGTGGACCTCCTCGAACTCCACGGGACGATATTTCAGCCTAGCAGATAACAATCCCCCTCAACAATGGCAAAAGCCAAAGAAGGAGTTATTCAACATAATTTTAGAAGAAGTATGCATCAGAATAACGATAACAATAAATAATTTACTATAAAATGAAATTAACATCTAAATTCTTTATATTTCATCGTATTTGAAACTTAACAAATGAATTCAATGAAAAATAAGTGGAATTTCCATGGGTTTTGATTTTTACTAAAATTAGAACTATAACGATGTACGCTCTCAAGGGCATATATTTTCAAATTAATCATCATCAATAATACAATAAAGAACAATCTCTCTCTCTCTCTCTCTCTCTCTCTCTCTCTCTCTATATATATATATATATATATATATATATATATAGATATATATGGAAATAGAACCGATCCCCAGAACTATCGCCCAATCAGTCTGCTGCCGATCTTTGCTAAAATCTTTGAATCCTTAATCAATCTAGTGATAGTACGACACTTAGTTAATTCTAAACTTCTTTCTGACCGCCAGTATGGATTTAGACAAGTACGATCTATTGCAGACATCCTAACGGTCATCTCTGAACGCATGTATCATACACTCGACAAGGCAGGTGAAACTAGGGCAGTAGTGCTTGATATATCCAAGGCCTTTGACAAGGTATGGCATAAAGGGCTCCTCCTGAAAATACGATCATACGGTATTACTGGGCAATTACTTAATATAATTAGATACTTCCTAGACAAAAGAAAAATCCAGGTTGTCCTCGATCGCCGTTCATCTAAGCAACATGACATAAATGCTGGTGTACCCCAGGGATCTATCCTTGGACCCTTGTTGTTCCTGATCTATATAAACGATCTCCCTGATTGCATAGAGTCTGAGATTGGTTTATTTGCTGATGAAACAACTCTTTACTCTCGCCATGTTGGCAAAACCGACGCAATCATATCCGAGGCAATGGCTGAATCTTTAGAAAATGACTTCCAGGCTGTAGTGAATTGGGGTCATAAATGGTTGGTAACTTTTAATGTCGCAAAGACAAAACTCCTTTCCTTCAATAACTACAAGGAACCTTTTCAACCACCGATTGTCATGGCAAATAACACCCTACCTGAGAGTTCATCATTCAAACTCCTCGGTCTAACCTTCACAGGTAACATGAATTGGAACAAATACATTGAAAACATTGCCAAGGCTGCCGCAAAGAAGGTTGGCTCCGTGCTAGTAAACTCCTCACATCTGACATTATCCTGTATCTCTACAAAGCCACCATCCGCCCATGCATGGAGTATTGTTGTCACATCTGGGCTGGTGCATCATCTACTAGTCTCTCCCTCCTTGACAAGGTCCAAAAAGAATCGCCAACCTAATAGGTCTCTCACCGTCAACCAAGCTCCAGCCTCTGTCCCATCGCCGCAATGTAGCATCCTTTTGCTTGTTTTAAAAATACTTCAATGGATTATGCTTCGATGAATTGGCTACTCTGGTGCCCCCTCGACGTAAATTCACTAGACTAACTCGACAATCAGCTAAATCTCATTCATTCACTGTGGAGGTCCCCAGATGTCGGAGAGCCTTCTACTCAAATAGCTTCTTTCCTCGTACTGCTGGCCTCTGGAACTCCCTCCCTGCCCCCTGTTTCCCCAACAGTACAGACATGCAGAAATGTAAAACTTATGTAAACAGACACCTCGCTGCGCAGATCCCAATCTAGGTTGACCGCCCCCTACCTTCTCCCCTTTTCTTTTTCCCAGTAGCCCCTTACGTCTACAGTGGCGGCCTGCCTTGTTTGGGGTGAACTATGTAAAAATATATATATATATATATATATATATATATATATATATATATATGTATCTCTTTCTCTTTCTCTCTCTTTCTCTCTCTCTTTATATCTATATCTATATCTATCTATCTATCTATCCATCTATTTATCTCTCTCTCTCTCTCTCTATTTTTATATAAATCTTTTCTTCCTCAAAGTCAATAACACCAGACTATGAAACGAAAGAAAAAAAAAAGAAAAAACTCTCTGACGAGGAATATTTTATATTCGAAAGCTCAGTTTAAGATAAATAAATGTTATTTATTTATTTTCTACAAATTACATTGTTATGGTTTTTCAAAAAAAAATGTTTATACCTTTACGAAACAATGGTTTATAATAATGTGTCTACTCCTATCTACGTATTCAAAAATGGCTTAACCGCGCCCAAGACACGGATTTTCTTCCTCAAAGTCAATAACACCAGACTATGAAACGAAAGAAAAAAAAAAAAGAAAAAAACTCTCTGACGAGGAATATTTTATATTCGAAAGCTCAGTTTAAGATAAATAAATGTTATTTATTTATTTTCTACAAATTACATTGTTATGGTTTTTCAAAAAAAAATGTTTATACCTTTACGAAACAATGGTTTATAATAATGTGTCTACTCCTATCTACGTATTCAAAAATGGCTTAACCGCGCCCAAGACACGGATTTTCTTCCTCAAAGTCAATAACACCAGACTATGAAACGAAAGAAAAAAAAAAAGAAAAAAACTCTCTGACGAGGAATATTTTATATTCGAAAGCTCAGTTTAAGATAAATAAATGTTATTTATTTATTTTCTACAAATTACATTGTTATGGTTTTTCAAAAAAAAATGTTTATACCTTTACGAAACAATGGTTTATAATAATGTGTCTACTCCTATCTACGTATTATTTATATATATATATATATATCTATTTATATATCTATATATATTAATGCATGTGTTGTTGAAAACGACATAACTCTTCTGTTTAGTGATTCCTTTTTTTATTTTTTCCATTCGTCGAATGATCTTTTTGACGTTGAAATGGAATGAATTAATGTAGGATCCGTGTGTTTGACTAACGTTTTCGATTCTCTCCAGAATCATCTTCAGGTCTTTAATGGCAAAAATGAATAAAATTAAGAAATTCCATTCTTTCACTCGCTTTTCATTCATTTTTTTCATTAAAGACCTGAAGATGATTCCGGAGATAATCGAAAACATTATTCAGATCCTACATTAATTCATTCCATTTAAACGTCAAAAAGATCATTCGACGAATGGAAAAAAATAAAAAAGTAATCACTAAACAGAAGAGTTTTCAAGTATATAGGAATATTAAGAACACAAATAGCAAATCAGACAACCCCCGCCTTCCACCAATCTCCATAATGTAATGTGTTCTTTCTTTTTCTTTCTGATGCCTATGTCGATTTATACGGTGTTTCCTCTAGCTTGCAACGTTTTCGTTCTTATTTATTTTTTATTTTTTCTGATTCAAAAGTTAATTCATAAGAATATGAATATTAGTGCGGACCCTGGCGAAGCATAATATTTTCCCTCATTTTTGACGAAGGATGTATACTTGTACTAATATAAATTCAATAAAAGTTTACCGGAATTAATTACGTGACAGGAAGTCAGCGATTGACACATTTAATCATGGAACCTTGGCAATTCGTTCCATTTAGTTCACAATTTGCTTTTTGTTATGCATAGTTTTCAAATACTTGTTTCGTTTTACCCCAATGCATCACAGCAGGGGGTAAACAAATGTTTATTATGAGTAGGAATTCATATATAAATCACTGCCTATAACTCGTAGTTCATATAATAGTCGGACACTTAAGTGTTGTAGTATATAAAGACCCCCCCCTTTCCCCCAAGAATTCACTCATTTATATCTTATGAATCAGATTATTCCACTGGTGGCATTAGTTTTCCCAATCTTTGTAGGAAACAGGACCACGTTACATTTGCCAACATCCTAAATGGAACGAAATGGATTCGAACTTTGAACACCCAGGTCCTTACTCCGTGTCGTTAACAACTTAACCATTGTCACCACCCACAGGAGTGGACTAAACCAATGACATATAAGCAAGCGACATTAAGGCGCCGAACAACATCGCTATCTACAAAAAATACAGGAAGTTTCATATTCATTAATTTAAGTGGGAAATATGATTAAAATTTAAATAGATGACAACAACGATATCATTAAACGTTCTGAAAACAAAATTCATCAGACTAAAGAAAGAAAGCGATTCAAAAAAAAAGCTTACCGGAAGTAATTACGTAACCGGAAGTCAGCGATTGACCCATTCAGTCAAAATTCTGTGGAATTTCGTTTAAGCCAACTCGCATATTTACTTTGTGTTACTGTAAAATGGTTTCAAATATTTATACGTCTTTCCTTTCCTTTCCAGTTTCAGACGTTTTCTTTTCTTACTATTTCCGTTACCTTCACCGATTTAGACGTTATTTTATAAGAATATGAACATTAGTGCGAACACTGGCGAATAGTAAGTCTTTTTTGACGGAGTGTGTATACTCGTGCTAATGTAACGTACGATTACCGGAAGTCATTACGTGACAGGAAGTCAGCGATTGACACATTTAGTCATGGAACTTTGAAAATTCGTTCAATTTAATTCACACATTTAATTTGTGTTACTAGGAAAGTTTTTCAAATAGTAAAAAAAAAATGTATATCTTTTCTCATGTTTTGTTTTGAATTAGTGCATCAAAGTAGGGGGTAAACAAATGTTAATTCTTAGTAGGACATCATAAATAAATTACTGCCTATAACTCGTAGTTTATTTAAGTTTTGTAGCGTATTAAGACCACTCCAACAAGAATGGACTAAACCAATCTCATATAAACAAGCATATTTAGTCGACACCAAAAGTGTATCGATTTCGACGTGAAACATACGTCCTCGACAATCAGTCCAGCGGAGTATGGTCCACTGCGAGGCTGATGGCCTTGCTCTGTCAGGGCGTGGTAGGGTTTTGTGTAGTCGTAGGAGGTGCATCCTCCTAGGCTTTACTTGCACTCTTTGAGAATGGGGTTTGTTTATTGCTCATTGAATAAGCTGCGTTGGCATTTTTTTGCCCTTACTGCAGCCCTACCATTGCGCTGAGTTTCAATTTCCACCTTCTTGCCTTGTGCGACATCTTGCTGCGATGGAAGGGAACTAAATGCCAGGTGGTTTCTAGGCAGTAAGCATACCACTCAAGGATACATCATCGACAATCAGTCCGACGGATGGTAGTATCCTTGCTCTGTCTAGCAAAGGTATAGTTTTGTGCAGTCCAAGGAGGTCCACCCCTCTCAGGCTTAACCATCTCGCATTGAGAAAGAGTTAGTCTATTGCCAATCCCCTGAGTCGCCCCTATCGAGGTATGTCGACGTGGTTGCTCAGGCTATTTTTTTTTTGTGAGCCAGAGTGCACACTTAAGGTGCACTGGCTTTTCTTTTACCATTTTCCGGCCTTGTGACCCATCTTCATGCGATGGGGTTGGTTAAAATACCAGGCAGTCGCGTTCAATGCCACAACCTTAGGACTGGAATACAAGTCGAGAGTACGTCCTCGACATTCAATCTGGCACAGTGTGGGCCGCTGTGACGGCAGTTGGCTTGCATTGTGGGGGTGAAGTATGGTTCTGTGCAGTCACAGGAAGACGTTCGTTTGTTGTCAATTAACTGCGGTGCATCTATCGGGGAATGTCAGCGAGGCTTCTCAGATTGTTGTTGTGGACCAGATTGCAACCCCTCGTGTACTCGGTTTTCAATCTTCACCTTCCGACCTTGTGCCACATCTAGCGGTGTGAGAGAAATAAATACCAGGCAGTCGAGTTAGATAACCACTTACCAGATATTGTAGCTAAGTCAGGCACCTTCCATGTAAATACCGATATAGTAGAGAAAGAGGATCAATGTATGTTCTGTGGGAAAAGAGCTGTACAGAACAAAAAGAGATCACACAACACTAGATTGGGAAGTCTATTTTGAACTCTGCTAAGACAAGAAAGGGTGCGCTGAGCGCCCCTTCCCCACAGATGTAAAAATAGTACTCCATTTTAGGTTATTTTGTTTTATGGCATATCAACACTTTCTGAGTTATTTAATGCCAAATCCAGTAATGTTTGTAAAAGTTTTTATGCTTCAAGTTTTTAATATCTTATAATATTTATGATGCTGCTTGGTTTGGTTGTTTTGTTTTACGGTATATTAATCTATTACGGGTTATTTGATGTAAAATTCAGGCATATTTGTAAAGTTTTTATGCTTCAAGTTTTTGATATCTTCAAATATTTATCAAGAAAGAGGAAACATGTTGTTTTTGTTTTTGGCTTTGCAGAACAGGATTGAGATTTGGAAAGAGAAAGGAAAAATCCCAATAACATCAATGTTTGGTGCATTTTTTGACCAGGAAGCAAGTATCTTTAGACAGCCTGATCTGGTAGCACCAGTCTATCTCAGGACATATCTGACTCTAATATATGTAGAGGATTGCAACCTGCCAGATACCTTCCAACTCTTTTTCTAGCAACTCTATTGTTAACCTTTTTTGTACACTTATTCTGAAGAACAAATGCTATTGATACAGATGTATGTATGTATGTATGTATCATTTTTTAAACACTTTTATTCACAACAAGCAAGGCATATTGTTACTGGGATGCAAGTAGATACTGTGACAATGGCCATATTTATAAGGAGGCAAACTAGATGTAGCAGGAAGATATTTGTTCACATTATTTTTAAATTTCTGGTCGGAGAAACAAAAAGCAGGGAGAGAATTCCAAATACGAAAGATCCGAAGAAAGAAGCTATTAAAGTAGAAGGTTTTACTGGAATCTTGAGATATATACAGTGAAGGGGTGGAATTTTGCCGCTAGTCGGATGTCTCGGGGGTAATTTCGTTTATTGAGGTACAAGTGAGGTAAGTTCATCAAACACATTCGATGGAAGTACTTGTAAAACATACGCAGGTTGCAACATTGCGGCGATGTGTGAGGGACTGGAGCTTTGTAGATAGTGCGGGGCTATGAGATTAGAGTATTTTTTTTGCACCCTGTCGATAAACGAAAGGCTAGTGGTTGGTGCACCAGCCCAGATGTTGAAATAGGACTTCATGCTTGGGTGAATGGTGGCTTTATAAAGATAAAGGATACTGGAAGATGGTAGAAGTTTTCTAGCTCGGTAGATGGAGGCTACCTTCTTTGCTGTAGACTTGGCAGTATTTTCTATGTATTTATTCCAATTGATGTTGCCTGAGAATAATAGGCAGAGGAATGTGAACGTTCGACTCTCTGGAAGACTGCTGTCAGCCATGACAATGGGTGGTTGGAAATTTTTCTTATAATTTTTTTAAGGAAATGAGATTTGGCTTGGTATCATTTATTGTGACCATCCATTTTGGGTCCCATTCTACAATAGAGTAAGAATTCAGCCATTGTCATGGATATGTTTGCATTCAATTTGCCCAAATTTCGAGAATAGTTAGGTTTAAATTATTTAAATTGGTTCAATCGCTTTTCGAACGGCATAATCACATTGGCAGACCGAAGTTAATCACGTTGGGCCTAACCAGTACCAGATGGGTGACCAATTTGATAATAACAGATGGTGTATGTGTACGTGTATGTGTATGTGTGTGTGTTTGTGTGTGTGTGAGGGCGCTGACGAGACCTTTGTGCCGAAAATTCAGCCCTAAACATTCCTTTTTGTATGTAATTCAGTATAACCTAATACTCGACATATATGTTAACAGAACGGAATACCCCCCACCCGATGAGCGGAAGTCCTGTACTCACTTCCTTGGCGAATCTCTCGGTAGAGAGTACGCAATTCGTTTCATTTTCGCTCCTTTTTGTTGGGATTCCGCTGGAAGAAAAGTATGTGGCATATAGACGTGACCAGAACAGAGATAACAAACAACTTAGCGGAATGATATTTATAAGGATAAAAAAGAGAAGGAAGAAAGAGAATGTTGCTTGCAAAAGAAGTGCCTTTGCGGACTCACTGAAAATGCCAGTTATCTTGTAACAGGATTCTTTCTGGGGACAAGGCTGTGAAGAATAATTCAGAACATCAAGATAGCTTCGTGCGTATTATATACGCTAAAAAGGCATGTGCCCGCTCGTACCTGCCGCAGCAGAGAAGGAACGATGCTGACGGCAGCGAGTCTGGAAAGAAGAGACCCATATTTTCAAAATAGGTGCTCTCCTGGGTTTTCTGCAGAGATTGAAGCAGTGATCTGTGATTGGCTGATTTTTATCCAATCACAGGGCACTTAGAATTCACTGCGCTTAATGATAATTCCAATATTTTCGCTTAGAGGCGTCGCTTTATTTAAGATATAAACTTAAGCAATAAGAAGTGACATGTTTTAAGAGTTAACACTGAACAACATCGGTTTCTACAAAAAATGGATGAAGTTTGATATTAATTAAAGATGGTTATTAAAATTCAAATAAATTATAGTAACGATGTTATTATATGCTTGGAAGAAAACACATCACTGGAATAAAACGCGAAAGCAATCAACAGCACGTTTACCGGAAGTAATTACGTGACCGGAATTCAGCAATAGACATATTTACTACTAAAACTTTGGAATTTCGTTTAATTTAAATCACACATATACTTTGAAACATTTACTATGAAAGATTTTCAAATGCGTCAAAAATCTACATAATTTTCAAATTCCTCTTCTTTTTTTAAATTTCGAGTTTGAAACGCTTTCTTTCTTTCTTATTCGTTTTTAAGTTTACCGATTCAGACGTCATTTTATTATATTATGTATATATGAGTGCAACCACTGGCGAAGCATAATACTTTCCGTCATTTTTTCAATGATTGATGTATACTCGTACTAATATAAATAACGTGCGATTAAATGAAAGCTTACCGGAAGTCATAACGTGACAGGAAGTCAGCGATTGACACATTTACTCATGGAACTTTAGAAATTCGTTCAATTTAATTCACACATTTACTTAGTGATTCTATCAAAGGTTTTCAAATCCTTTTTATTTAAATAATTTTTAGCATATATTTTACATATGTTTCGTTTTGCGTCGGCGTATCACAGTGAGGGTTGTAAGCAAGTGTTTATTGTGAGTAGGAAATCATAGCAAAATTAATGTATACAACTTAGTTTAAATAACGTTGTTGCGTTTTACATGTAAAGCATCGTGTGGTCATTTTATGTCGAAATCGTACATGTTTTTGTATATGATTGATTTATAGATTAAGCAGTAGAATATCGGTTTTATGATGGGTAAAAGAATTGATATGACATTTATTTTAAGTTTAATATATTTAAAATGGAAAAATTAGTTTCGAAGGCATCTTTTAA
Organism: Sepiola atlantica; assembly: GCA_963556195.1. Classification (NCBI taxonomy): domain Eukaryota; kingdom Metazoa; phylum Mollusca; class Cephalopoda; order Sepiida; family Sepiolidae; genus Sepiola; species Sepiola atlantica. The sequence continues at coordinate 52,403,621 of OY744534.1, read as the reverse complement.
GAATTTAAATTTGTAAAATAGGCAACATGCCCTTGAAACCACGTATAAGATGCATATATATATTTTTTACTAAAAATCTTCATTTTTTCGTTGACTTTTATCTAAAAATTTTCGGATAACCTATCCTTCATCAGAAATCGAAAATGTTTCATAACAAATCTAATTGTTTTACCTTGTTTTATAATAAGTAAGCTAATAAAAGGACCTTACAAATTATAAAAAAGACACTCATCCTGTTGTCGAAAATATATATTCCATAATTACTAGCAAGTTCAATAGTTTAAGATTTTATCAAGCGCACACATATTATTGACGCTCACGCGCGTGTACTGATCATTTAAAAAAAAAGTATTACTTAATATAACTGAAAATCTGGATGTAAAGCAATTATTTTCTCTACTGAATTGTATGTATCTAACTTAATTTAAAAGCTTTTTGAGGACGAGTGCGAGTTTTAGTGAGCGTACCCTCGAAATGGTAAACTTCAGCAAAAATTATGTGCCCATATTAATCACCGTGGTGCCGTGAATATATATTCCAAAATTCATAATGATTGGTTCATTAGTTTAAGAATTTATGCTATACAACAATATATATATATATATATATATATATATATATATATATATATATATATATATATATATATATATAAGCATTATATATAAGTAATCCCTAAATATAAGAATTTACAGAAAAATCGCTTATGTTACTCGTCGTGTCGCCTAGAATATATATTGCAAAATTGATAATGGCCTGTTGATTAGTTTAGGAAACTATCCTATACATACATATATATATATATATATATATATATATATATATATATATATATATATATATATATATGTATATATATATATATATATATATATATATATATATATGTATATATATGACATTATATATAGAGAAATTTGAATTTGACGAGATCTTTTTTTACATACGCGCCATGGTTTTTCCAAATTGTGAAATCGTCAAGTATGTATAATATTCATACAATAATATATTTACACTCTGAAAATATAAAGTAACACAGAATATATATATATATATATATATATATATATATATATATATATATATTAGTAAAATAGTTCCTCTGTATAGAATGCATTTACATTTTGTAATTTGAAACGGTTTTTGAAACCAGTAATATGCAGAGACCTTTTTTTAAGTAAACATATTATTCATTTAAATTCAAATTTTCGAGTCACACAAGAATCTTCATCAGAATAATAGACAATATTTTTTCTTCTTTTTTTTAAACGACATGGTGTCACTTGATCTTGTGCTTCAGTTGTTAACGAGGCTCTTTGTGTAATAATGTCCACAAGTGGTGTGTGCGCGCGTTATAAGTATTAGTAAAATAGTTCCACTGTATAGAATGCATTTAAATTTTGTTATTTGAAACGGTTTTTGAAACCAGTAAAATGCAGAAACTTTTTTTAAAAATAAACATATTAATTTAAAATCTTAATCGGGATAATAGACAATATTTTTTTTCTTTATATATATATATATATATATATATATATATATATATATATAAATGATAATTCATTTCATTTTGACTACAAAATTGATTTTGTTTCACGAGAGCGGTTTGTGTGGCTCCCGTTCTTCAGGTCTTAAAATAAAATTACATTTTTGTAGTCAAAATGAAATAAATTATCATTTATATTTATATTTCTGCTCTATATTTTTATTGAGCACTCTCATAAACCCGGTTCAACTCCCCTGGATTTATACCCTGTTGATCTATACCATACTCGGATTATATATATATACAATATTTTTTTCTTCCTTTTATATATATATATATATATATATATATATATATATATATATATATATATATATATATATATATATATACTAGATAAAATGTGATATGGGGTTCACTTATTGAGCTTGAGTTATATTGTAAGAATCTGGAAATTGTGTGTTTTCAACGTGATTACAGCCGTATTGTTTATATCATAGTTTATACTTAAGCAACTATAACATAAAATGGCACGATGTAAAAATTAATACCCCGGACAACATCGGTTTCTATAAAAAAACAGGAAGTTCAAAGTATATAAATTACTATATCCAAGATAAATGTATTAATTATAAATTCAAAAAATAACGATATTATTAAATATTCTTGCTTTCGTCTGAAGACAAAATCATCAGACTAAATCAAGAAACAGCAGATAAAACAAAATCAAGTATTAGGGAGGAAATTGGTACCAATTTCATTTTTCCATAAACAATCCTCATCATAATGATTTATGATTATATAGCAATATAAACGATGACGAGAACCTAACAGTTTCAAAACGTATTAGATGATTCGCGTGTAGAACGGTCGTTTTCTAGAGAGAACTAAACCGTGGTCGTCGTAATAGTAACATGCCTTGTAACTGACTCGAGATTTTGTGGTGGTGTCATTGGTCGTGGTTCTTAGACCCACGATCGATCAGGACCGGAAGTTAGCCCTAAATAAATGCGCATGCGTTCGTCTATAGTCAGTTCATATACAGCATGAATTATTCATACACTTGGAAATCCTATTTAAATTGTTCCTCCTATTTGTGATTTTATTCCCCTAAGAAGAACACGGCTACCCTCCTAAGGATTATTCATTCAATTGGAAATCATTGTTAACTTGTTCATTTTTTCAAACGTATTTCCTTTTTTAAGCGAAATACATTTTTTTAATCCATCATGGCGTTCAAAGACATTGCGTTATATTACGTCGACCGTGATTAACGTTCGAATTTTAAGTTAAAAAAAAATTATTTGGAGATAAAATATACAATTATAGACTAATTAATAAGTTTCATCAAATTCCCCCCCCCATCTCCCCCAAAATTACTGTTTTAATGTATCACACATTTTTACTAGGTTGTAGAAAATCTTAGTTTAGCAAATAACAAACAAAAAAACACACATTTTAATGTATTTCAATAAATGTTCGATTAATTATTTTGAAGTATTGGATTTGTGTTACTTTAATGAATTTGTAATCTTTCATGTTTGATTTATTTTTAAGTTAAAAAAAGCAAAAAAAAAACATTTATTTTAACATTGTAATAAAATATAGTTTTATTATTATGATGTTCGTTTCATAACATTTTAAATTATAAAAAAAGATCACTGTCAATTTCAGAAACTATATTTTGTTACAATCTTTTGGTCAAAATGTTACTTTATTGAAAATAAACTCTATCGTTTTCTTTCAAAAACTATATTTTATTAAATAAATACATTTATTTAAATGTTTTAATCTATTGGTGGTTATTAATACGGAATTCAGAGGCTTTTTTTCGTAATATATGAGAACTATATTTTAACAGATTTTTTATTGTTAACATTTACGATGCTTTATTTTCATAAAAAATACATTCATGCGCTTTTTTAGTACCTGGTGATATAACTTTAGTAAAGGTGTTTTTTGTTAAAAAAGAATCAAGAAACATCATTTATTGGTTTGGAAATGAGAGCAACTCATATTATTCCGCTAAAACCAATTATTATGAAATGTTCAAATAAAGAATAAGACTCCCTAAGAAAATGGGATTTGTCTTCTTGTGTTTATAAACCAAGAGATATTTACATGCCGCATAACTGATACCAGTCTTTTCATTGAATGTAGACCAGGTTGTAATAACAATCAACTCAAAAATAAAAAAATAATCAAGAATTAACTTATTTAAAGATCGAGTATTGAATCAGACAAATTCTGTTTCAAAGGAAAATGTTCATGTTTAAAAAATTAAAAAATTTATGACAACACCATTTTATTATTAAGTATTAATTTAATGATTGCTGTCTAGCCTACGCTAATGACACGAAATAATACATTTTCACTAAGATTTCTAATAAAATAATGGGTTAGTTATATTCCGTGATCGTTAATTAATAAATACTGAAAATTTTATTAAAATTGGTTGATTTCCTGAATTTTGGTGAATTTTTAAGTGAAGGGAGGAGTCAAAATGTCCATAGTCTGACTCTTCGACAGATCTGGTTTGTTACTTTAGAGCATGACGTAGATTGTGACAAAACCCGTATTTATAAAGGCAGATTGTTATCGTTGGAACCAATTTCTATGCGTGAGAAACTAATTAGAATGTGTAGAGGCCAACATACTTAAGAAAAGACGAATTAAAAGAAGACGATGAGTCGAATTTTGGACAGCTGAGAGAAAGCATTGCTGTTGGAAATCTGTCAGTGTTATTACGGTTATCTTTGAACAGGAGTTTCTTCTAAAGTTTTCAATCTCATTATGACTGCAGGAGGTTTACATATTTTTTTATCTTACAAATTGTTATTGATTTTGTAGCAGCCATCATGCTTGTCCACGATAGTGATAAGGCCAATATTTAGATGACGAAGGTTGCGCTGTACATAGCTTTTGCGACGGAACCTTATACAGCATACGAACGTTTTACAACCCCGAAACAATTAGCAGGCGAGACAGTTGATGTCCTGTTTGTGGCATTGAAGACGCTGCCCGTCATGTTTATAGGGTTCCATGATCAGACTTTCATCTACGCATTTGTAGACGGACTCCCAGTTCGAATGAGGGCATCCATAAGCATTAAGGTGACACCGATTGAACAGCTACTTGAGTGTGCACGAGCCATCATCAGAATCATGTTGTAATGGCCGCGCACCGGCCTAAACTGACCTTAGAGATCCGCACAGGCCGGACACACATGTGAAAGTGAATTTCTCCCGCTGTGATCGGAGTGGCAAAAAAATTGCATGGACGAAAGACAGGGACGCATACACAGCGACCACATGTTAGTGTTCTCTCCAATACACTTGGCCATCATGTTGTTTGTGATATTCTACAGGGGTAAGAATAGAAAACGAAAAAGTGTAATAATAGAAAAAAAACTGTCGACCCCCCTCACACCCCCCCCCCACACACCCCCACACACATATATATGTATATATATATATATATATATATATATATATATATATATATATATATATATCCGTATTTCTTAATTGGGAGAGTTTCCCAGCAGAGTGCTCAATTATTAATGCAAAAGTAAAATTAACTAAATAATTAATAAGTTAATGCTAGGTTCCCATCTGTCCAACTGTTAACGTTATTCCCATTTAATTTCTTGCTTTTTCGATGTACAGCGTTGCTGTTGTTTTGATCTGAAACGTTTCCATAACTGACTACGAATATTCCACGCACGTGACAATTTTAAATCTGAAAGTGTTCCATCTTTCCAACGGACAATATTTTGAAATTCCTGGCGGTTGTTCTCACTCATTAAGCTATACGACTCCGCTGATGAAGGTCCAATTTTCTCGGATCTGAAACCTTGGTCCGGATGTTGTTGTAACACTTTATTTAATATTAATAAATATATATATATATATATATATATATATATATATATATATATATATATATATATATTCTATGTATAAGTAAATATGACGTACTTTCCTGATGATATGTGAGAGCTCATACGGCTGTTATCAGAAAGACAATGCAATGATAGCGAGTTGATCCGGATGTATCGTCCAATTGTGACCAGTAGGGGAATCTGGGAACGACTGCTACCTGGATTAGTAGAAAAGTCTACTAAAACTGGCAGCTCGTCGGACAGCGTCGGATTGTTCGGGCGTCCAAGTCATCAAAATATGGAGTGCCAGGCGAGCCACGTACGTCGGCTTTTAAGCTCAGCTAGTTAATAGAAAACGTATCCAGTTATAAATTCGCACGTGCATTTGATTTAGGTATATTATTTATATCAGGAAGTGCATTGTATCGTAAGATAGTAATGTTTTAAAGAGAGATAACTTAGATCTGATCCAAAGGGAGATAATTTCCTGATAATTCTAAGCCAATAGTATATATATAAAAAGACGAAAGGGTATTAGTGAAATTACTGCAATAGCCCCGGGAGAACTCGAACCCGGCACTAGTTTAATGATATATCAATTGGAGGCCTCCAGGCAAGGAACAACAGAATTGTCAGTGAACATTATGAACAAAGGGAAGTTGTATATCTATCATTCTGGTAATTACTTTTAGGTCACGAGACTCACGGCCATCAAAGATAGCATAAATCAAGGGAGGCGCGAGAGCGCTCTATCCCTTATAGACCACACGAATGGCCTATGCTTGAAATCTCATTACTTTGATCAATCATAACTAAAAAACTAATAAACCAAATTAGTTAAAACTTTGCACAAAATTTTTATTTGATAGGTTCTATAAGTGTGTCGAATTTCAGCATCATTAGTCAAGGCAACCCAGAGATCCAGAAAGTTCAATCATGAAATCATGTTATCTGTGTGTACGTACGTACGTACGTACGTACGTATGTGCCACCCTATATCTCATCAACTATTGGATGGATTCAGCTGATTTTTGGCAGAGATAGAGGTTCTAGGGTCTAGTTGATTGCATTTTAATTTCAGTTTACCATATACCTTAGTTTTCCAGAAAATTCCAAAAGACCTTATGAGAAGGCATTGTATTGAGACATAGCCTTTACAAAAGTAGTGACATTCCATGAAAAATGCCAGTATACTGAAATCATATGCCCTTAATAGGATTAAGATGAAAATTCATATGCACTAAATGTACAAAAGCAAGGAAATTCCCAAATTTTTACACTTTTATTGTCATTAATTAGGGGTATGACTACATATCAACCAAACCATTTCATTATCACATCACTACAGTATAAATCTCTATGCATGAGTGGATCAAGTGTGTGAGGTGTGCTGAAGAAAAATCCCTACCAGTAAAATACATAGCTCTGTTGTGCTCGCATACCCTTAATGACAATAAAAGTGTAAAAATTTGGGAATTTCGTTGCTTTTGTACATAATGTGTATATGAATTTTCATCTTAACCCTATTAAGGGCATATGATTTCAGTATACTGGCATTTTTCATGGAATACCGTTATACCTACCCAGATTGTCCTCAAGTAGTCATATTTAACAGCTTTGATTAAACCTTTTTACCTCCGATTCTAAACTGATTTGAACAATTCTTACTTTGACGCATAATAAAATAGATTTTCAAAGTCGGTAAAAGAAAAATAGTCTACTTGATGGCGGTTATTCCGAATGCATAACCGTAAACTGCTATTAACTAGAATGTTTCTCTTTTAACAAACGGTTATAATTTTTAAAAAAGTCACATAAAATCATTTTCAGGTAAAATTTTATGATGAAATTAAAACAAATATTTTGATATTATTTTTTTAATGAAAATTTAATATCAAGTAAAAATTGACTTTTTACTGTAAACCATCAAATAATTTGAATAAGAAAATCGATTGTTTTTAAATTTTTGTCACCGTGCAATCATGTATATCGGTTTGAACCCGTCTAAATTAAACTTAAAACGTTGTTTATGATCGTTTAGTAAAAAGGAAACAGCTGCTTACGAATGGTTATGAATTCGGAATAGCCGCCATAACTTAGACTATTTCTCTTTAACCTCAAAGTCTTAACAAATTATGATTTTAAGAACCTCTAATAGTTCGTTAACTCCACAAAATGAATTTCACGAAGGTAAACAAGAATTACTATACAAAAGAACATGATGTGCTAATATAGCTCATATATATAAGCCTATTTTGAGCCTCGACAGACAATGGATGCTCCGTATAAGAGTGCCTCTGCACGCATTCTATAGTGAAGTAACGGTTGCGCAATCACCAGATGCATATCTTCTGAATCAGCTTTGACAAATTCCCGAGGATCGAAGAACCAGAGAAAGACTGGTGTTATTTCAGAGTTTACCATCTCCTATACTAGTTGTCCAATCAAGCCTTTAGAATCTAGCTTACCTTACTATTTAATTCATAGCTGGCGGGGGTTGGGGGTGGGGGTGGGGGGCTCAGATATTGATTCATACTTTTCCTAATAATATAAATGAAATTACTGCAGTATCCCTTAGAGAACCGGAACTCGGTATTAGTTTAATGATATCTTTATTGGAGGCTTCTAGAGCATGAAGAATAGATTAGTAGGTTACTTACTTCACACAGTTCTAAGGTCACAGGAAAAATTTGGTCGGATCTTTCTAATTCTCACGAAGGTACTTAACTGACTTACGCAATTTTCTACGTGTACAAGAGACAGATACATTATAAGATGGAGCACTGTTGCCACATCCGGAGAGGCGCCGCTCAGAGCACTCTCCTTTGCTTTGACAGAGTATAGAATCGACTTCGAATTCTTATGGGAGTGATCTCTATTCTTTCCTGCAGCGCCTTTCTCACAGAAGAGAGGTTGCTAGTCTTTATCTGCTCTATCGTTAAGTTCATAGTAGGGTATCGACTGAGCTCCAATATCTGGTCCCTTGCCCTGTAAAACATTCACAGCAAAAACTCATCTAGTGTCAATCACTGCAAAACAATTCCTTTCTTCATCTCTGTACTGAAACCTAAACGGACCTATCATGAACAAAGTTTCTTTCTAAGAACTTTCCATCCGTGGAATACGATATCGCAGGACTGCTTCCCAGCCGAGTACAACATGGTCGTTTTTCAATAATTAAATTCTGACAATTTGATCCATCGTTTCCAATCCTCTCAAAGGTGTTGTTGACAATCTCTTTAACTCTCATCCTCGAGTGGCCTTCGGGTCTTAATAAGAGGTGACCCATTAGTATATAAAAAAACATTATGAACAAAGGAAAACGATAGAATGGAACAGCAATTTCTACGTTAGCTAGACTAACAAGTCAAAAAATATCGATTAACCAAGAAAGTGGGTGAGGCTCGCGATCAATAATACATCAATGTATGTAGGCGATAGATGTGTTTATTTAAAATTTAGATACTATAACAATATAACTATTAATACATTTTCTGAAAAGAAGATCAACAATCTAAAGCTAAATAGTCTTAGATCAAATGAAATCGATTATTATCAGATCATCCCATAAGTTGGGTCTGACCTTTTTATTACTCTGAAAATTAATAGTAAGTGTTACTATCTAATGTAACTAATTACGATTTATATCAACCTATTATCAAACTAAATCTGACTCAATTAACGTTGGTTTCTCTAAGACTTTTTCCTATATATTTTATGCACACAAGATATATGCTAAAATATTCCTTCGTTGTGGGATTGAGTTATGTTGGAAAATACCCATTTTCATTGTTCTAATAAGCTTTAATTTGAATCTATTTATCTTCCTCCCACAAGGTTAGAGGTGACACAAGGTCGGGAAAGTGGGGAAAAACCAGCGCTCGAGAATTTGAGCACTCTGGCTATTTAAAAATTGCCTGGGCAGCCCCGTCGGCATTCCCCGGTAAGGGCGCCTCAGGCGATTAGCAATAAATTACCCCCTTCTCAAAAGGTGAGAAGGCAAAGCCTGGGAGGGTGCACCTCCTAGAACTGCACAGGACGGACAACCGATAGACCGGCGTAAATCCAGACCCGAAGGCCCGGACAATACCGGTTTATTAGGCGGGGTAATTTGAAATTAACTCGCCAAGTGAACAATCACTTACTAAGATTCTGTGTACCATCCTTTTTTTTGGGGGGAAATCGCTCCAGACAAGGCATGAAGCCACTTGATGTAAGGAGATAAAAACTACTACTTTAAGGTAAACAAACTAGGCAACGCTAAGTGTTAGATGAATAGAAAACAGCAATTCTTCACCCTTTGTCAGAAACATAGCTTATGGAATGTGAGAACTAAACAACTAAATAATGGAAGCGAGAGTTACAAGGCTGCCAAAAGTAAACCAAAGGTCAATTTCCTACTTCCTCAATGTATGTTGCATGGCATCTGCTCTTATTTTATACAGTTTATATCACTCTCAATCTTGTGACTCTCCCCTCTCGCTCTATCTCTTTTTTAACAGTCGAATATAATAAATAAATTAAATAATTGAAATAATCTACACGTAGTGAAAATATTTAACACGTATCTGAGACGAATAGAGAGAGAGAGAGAGAGAGAGAGAGAGAGAGAGAGAGACAGACAGACAGACAGACAGACAGACAGACAGAGGGGGTATAGCGAGCAGAAAGGGACTAATTTGTAATTTTGTTTTTTGTTTTCATATTAAACTGACTTTGCAAACTCACTTTTTCTTGATTCAAACAATCTAATTTGCACTGAATGGCTGCCCCAGTGGGTCACATGTTTTCTAGAATCTTATAGTTCTATTTGATCACATTTAACTTTATTGAATTTTATTTTACAGAAAAAATAAAATTTTACTCTTGAAAACCCTTCAGATATCTTCTTTCGTGTGAATCAGATGATTCTGGTGTTGGCATTAGTTTCCCCGATGTTTTTTTAGTTATAAATATTTCTGGAAAGACATCGGGTACTTACGGGAAGAACCACGAGAAGGTTGCCAACATTTCTAAGTGACAGTGGTACTGTGGAACCGACTGGATTCGACCTTGGAACAGTCAGATCCTCAGTCCGTGTCGATATCCACTAAACCACCGTCACCTCCCATCCTTCAGACATAATGATGTTCGATGAGTATTTGAGGCACATACTGCTTTAGTAGTTTTTAAAAGGTAACTCTGCAGATGAAGGGACTCAAAATATTCACTCAGATTATATAGAAAGATGCCTGATTGATAAAAGCTGCAGACGAAGTCTTACACAATCCAGAAATGGAAATGTCGTCCTTGAAGATAAAGTCTAGTATGGACGTCGAGATGAAATTAGTTAAGAGCCCCTTAAAGGAAACTCTGCAGTATCAGGTGAAGAATTGGCGATGAAGCTTTCCCGAAACGATAAAATTATTCATTATCATCGTGGAAAGATTCCTCATCTTGAAAAAAGTAAGCCTCGTTAATTGTCGGAAAGCAACCATAAATCGCGAGTTAAAATTCGCGGATAATTTCGAGTCGTTTCGAGTTCACTTTTTTAACACCCATAAAATATTATGTCTCTTAAAATACTCCTTGGATAATTATCATGTTTTAAGAAATATCCACAGTGAAATTCTAATTATTTTTCCTGTAAAATATTTTTTAAACTTATATATCTCCAAATACATCAAACATGAAAAGTTATTTTTTAGTATTTTCAAAGCACGACCGAAATAACAATCCGTCTGGCATATCGATATTTGATTCGAACTTGACTAATTTTTTATTTCATCTTTCAACTGTGTTATTATAATGAGTACATTCCATTTCGTATCAGTTTAGTTTCTGAAAATACTTATTCCGGCTAAGAAAACTTTAAGAGTGAAATCTTTTATGTTACTCACCGATAATTCTTAAACATTAAAGGATGGAAACTTTTACTTCATACATAACTGGGTATAAAGCAATTAGATTCCTTCGTTCATTATAATGAAAGGGATGTAACAAATATTTTTCCCAGAAGAGTAGCGTCCCTTGGAAGCATTCGAAATTATTAGCAAATCCTCATCTATTAAAAGGTTGAAAGATTTGGAAGCTATTTACATCAAATAGTTTCATGCAGAGAGATCACAAAAAAACTAAAATTAGTTATATTTTTATAACACTTTGATTCAATTAATAATTTAATAATTTACTGATAAAAGAATACTGTGATAATAAAATTTAAATTTAAATATACTATTTAAAAAAATAAAAACAACAACAAAAAAATAAAAATAGCAGAGTTTAAAAAATGCGAGAGAAAAATGAAAGTACGAAGACTCCGGACAGCTAACCTATATCTTTATAGAGTTAGGTATGTTTGTATGTATATATATATATTTGCATGTAGAAGATTCACTCCTAAACTAATAAACCGATTATTATGAATTTTGGAACACATCTGCTAGGCGTAATGGGTTCAAATGTGGGCTATATTTAATTTAATTTAGTTTTATGCAAATCGTAAAAAGGGTGTTGAAGCCCTTCTTGAAAATTCAGATACCTCCGATTTTTGTGAAATTCTAACTATAAGTGTGATACATTAATTAATATCCCATAAATTGCAGTTTCTTTGTTACATTTTAAAGGTTTGTAGAGGACATAATATGAGCATAACATTCCATTTAAAAAATCAAATATATCAGATTTACATTCAATTTTACCCATAGTCATTAAATACCAATTAAGTAAGATTCCCTTAATTGATAAATCGGGGACTTATGTTTTGAGGCATGTCCGTCCGTCCGTCCGTCCGTCCGTCCATCCATCCGTCCGTCCGTCCGGATTTTTCTCCGCAACCATCCATTGTATTTCTCTGAAATTTTGCATGAAGTTGTAACTTTGGTCAGGTTAGAAAGTGACATACTCCGATTTTTGAAAAACAATCTGGTTAGCCTCCCCCGGGGGGCAAAAGGCACCGAAATGGCAAAAAATAACATTTTTTGCCCCATAACTTTTTATCCATCCATTTAATTTCTCTGAAACTTGGCCAAAATGTGGAGGCAATTGTTCCTAATAGAAAATAAGTATCGCTGACCTTAGAAAAAATCTGGTTCGCGCCCACAGGAGGTCAAAAGCCCCCAAAATTGCAAAAAATGCCCCTTTTCTCCCATAACGTTTGATCCATCCATTCAATTTTTCTGAAACTTGGCCAAAATGTAGAGGCAATTGTTCTGGATATAAAATGAGCATCCTTGACCTCAGAAAAATTCTGGTTCGCGCTCTCAGGGGGTTAAAGGGGGGTAAAAAATGACCCAAATTGGCCAAATTTATTGCATTTTACACTCGCCACATCGAGTCACATACAGAGGGGGACCACGCACGCGTTGTTTGTTTCACTTTCTTTTAAATACCATTTTCTATAATCAAAATCATATCACGGATTTCAATCAAAATTGTAACAGTAAAGTAAACTTGATTTTGTTATTGGTATCTTTTGCAGTAGTTATTATGTATTGGTTTCCAACATCCATAAGTGAATGTGATTTTATGGAACCGACCGGAATCGAACTTGACACACCCGGGTCGTCAGTCCGTGGCGTCATCCACTTAACCACCGTAATAACAGCTATAGTCACAAGGTTTAATATCATTATATTTAGATTTTAATCTTCGTAAGAAGAAATAAAGATGGCGCAAAACTCTTCTGTCCGATCAATCAATTTTACGCGAATCATTTGAAAAGTGGGGAGTTACCCCAACCTCTTAAAATCACTATGATCATTATAAATTTTGAACCTCAACTGCCCAGCTGTAGGGGTCCAAATGTGGTCCATATTTAGTTTAATTTACTTTTACGCAAATGGAGCAAAGAGGGGGTGGAAGACCTACGTGAAAATTCAGATACTTCCCATATTTGTGAAATTTTAATAATAGGTAATAGATATAAATTAATGAATATTCCCCAGATTTCAATTTATTTTGAGTAATTTAAAGGGTTTTAGCTATGCATAATATAGGCATAACCTCCACTTAAAAAATCAAATATATCAGATTTTCATAAAACTTGATCCATTATATATTGATTTTAATCTTTGTTCCGGGACATAAAAGTGTTTCAGAACGGTTCTGTTCATGGAATTAATTTTACCCGTCATGAGAAAGAATTTCTTCTATGATATATATATTATTTCGTTCCATTAACTTTCACACTTACTAGTACATTTCAGAGAATAAAAATCCAGACAAACTTATGCGACAAGCTAGAAAACTTCTCACACGTGCAAGTATCCTATACTTCTATAAACAACACTTCACCCATTAATGGAGTATTGTTGCCACATCTAGAGTGGTGCACCAACCACTAGTCTCTCCCTCTTGGACAGGGTTCAAAAAGTGTCTCTAACCTAATAGGTTTTGCACTGTCTACTAAGTCCCATCCCCTGTCCCATCCCCAAAATGTTGCATCCAAGTGGTTGTTTTAGAAGTACTACAACGGAATATACTCCGACGAACTTACTGCACTTGTACCTCGTCATTGTAAATACTCTCGACCAACCCGACTAGCAGGAAAAAAACCCACCTCTTCACTGTAGAGGTCCCCAGATGCCGGAAAAAATACTACTTTAATAACTTCTTTTCTCGAACTGCTTGCTTTTAGAATTACCTGCTTGCTCCCTGTTTTCCCGACTGTACCAACACGCAGAAATTTAAATGTAATGTGAACAAACACATCACTGCAACAAAACAAACACTTATGACGACCCCTAATTCACAGTAGCCCCTTACGTTTCAGTAAGAAAAATTTGTATGTATCAGAATGATACAACTTTGATGACCGGTTTGATTCTGTTGTCAGCATTCTTGCAAGAGTGACCACGTAATGCCAACATCTCTAAGTGAAATGGTATCATGGAATCGACTGGATCCGAACTTGGAACACCCAGGTCGTCAGTCCGTGTCGTCATCCACTTAACCACCGTCACATCCCACCGTTTTTGTGGCAATATGCCTTGTTAAAAAGTGAATAAAAATAAAATAACTAGAAGGGAAACGTTGTTCGTCTTGTAGCACATATATTTGTCCGTTGATCCTCATACAAGAGACGGTTCAATGAAAGCTAAAGAGAGGAGTAATTACTTGTCTTTATATGTAATAACAAAACTATGCACAGCAAGACACTATTTTTTTTTACTAATGAATAAACACTTATCAGGGCCAAACGCCACTCGAGGATAAGGCTTAATGAAGTGAATGGATTGCTAGTTGAACAATGAAAAATATTACGAGAGGCTTGAAAATGATGAATGGAAAGTAAAATATTTTGATTTCTTAGGAGAACGGTATATGACAAATATTTGTTTGAAGACGACCACGTTGTAGTCTGAAGTGAACCAGTCCCGTGGCAATATAGTCAACAATTGAGAAGTTCTTTGAAACAAACTCTGTTCATGCAAATTCCGTTTGATGTTAGGCACATGGAGCAAGAAAGAAAAGTTTTTGCAGTTCTAGTAGGAAAACGAATTCTTGTTCTGAATGTCTTAAAAATAGGAAACAGAGATTGGAGCTCAGTCGATCACCTTCCATGGAAATACTGATAGAGTAGAGAAAGACTAGCGACATCTCTTCTATGAGAAATGGGCTGCAGAGAACAGGATATATCACCATGCACTAGATTGCGAAGTCGATTTTGTACTTTGGTAAGTCTAGAAAGAATGTTCTGAGCGACACTTTTACAAATGTGGTAACAGTAATCCATCTTGGGACTATCTGACTCTTATATTGATAGAGGATTTGCAACAAGAGCCAAATGCTTTCTAGAGCGGTAGAATGGTGAAAACATATTGAATATAAGTCTTCAATTTTTGATTTTAAACAAATATGTGTTGAGAAACGAGGTTATTACATATTCTAGCTCTGTAAGGTCCCCAAAATAAAGATTATAAGTAGGGATTATATAAGAACATGAAAACCAACCACTACGTACACATTTATTACATTTGATAAAATACAAAAAAAACGTAAACATAGCAGTGTATATAACATTAATAAACAGAGTAAACAATAAACAATAAACAATAGTTACATAAATTTTTACATAGTTCACCCCAAACAATGCAAGTTGCCACTATAGACGTAAGGGGCTACTGGGAATAATGGTGAAAGTTTTGGGGGTCATCTTAAATTCGTAGCCGTGCAGCAAGATGCCTGTTCACATTAATTTTAAATTTCTGCTTGTCGGTACAGTCGGGTTAACAGGAATCAGGGAGGGAGTTCCACAGGCCGGCAGCACGAGGACAGAAGCTATTGGAGTAGAAGGCTCTCCGGTATCTGGGGACTTCCACAGTGAATGGATGGGATCTATCTGATTGTAGGGTTGGTCGAGTGTATTTACGTCGACGGGGCACCAGAGCAGTGGCCGTTCTCTACCTTTTAGATAGGATATAGATATCTGAATAACATAGACATTCTTCATTATGCTTGACATTAAGTCTGAGATGTCCGACGTTATTGACTCCCGATCATAATCTTCGTGGGCTTTGTGTAGAAGTCCGATTCACTGCTACTGATCATGATGATCATCATAATCATTAACCACAACGACAGAAAGCAGTAACAGATGATGCAGATCTCAGCATGGTGTATGAAGAAAACTCGACCTATTTGTATAGAAGATGAGGTGCTAGAAATATGATGCCGTTCCACCTGCAAGTGAATCTCATACCCAGCATGTGAAGCATGCCTTTTATCAAGCTGCGTGTGTTTGGGGATGGCAAAAAAGGCGAAAGTTGACAATATCAATAAAAATCCTGCCAATTTCACAGGGCTGTGAAAAAATGTGGATGAAAGACAGAATCTCATGCTCAATACAAAATACTACCACTTTCGCATTCAGTGCACACAGCTGTTGGGGAAAGAGGTTATTTTACCTTCGAGCTCTGTACTTAGTAGTAGGGGTGGGACATAATGGGTGAAAATTTCAGATTCATGCGAGTAGTATTTTTTGTGTTCATTTATACATAAATAACACTAAACAATCAAACATTTTGAAAATTTTGCAAAATTCAGAAGGTGCAGGCCAAAATTAGCCGTTAAGGCTCCACGGGACTCAAAATCCATCATTTTTCGGTGAAAAAGTGGTTTCATGCGACATTGCAGGTCCTAAAACATCCTCAAAAGCTATGAATGGATATAGATGGTTAAATCTGATATAGTACTTTAATTTAGGACCATTTTCAGGCTGTGAAAGGGTTTTCATGAATGTAAAATAGCCAATAACTAGTGAAAGATTTTTGGCTTGCACCTTCTGAATTTTGCAAAATTTTCAAAATGCTTGATTGTTTAGTGTTATTTATGTATAAATGAACACAAAAAAATACTACTCGCATGAATCTGAAAGTTTCACCCATTACGTTCCACCCCTATTAGTAGAGATCTCAAACATAAATATGATAAATAATAATAAAATAAAGAAATGAATGTCAAGTACAAGTTACGCACTTATTACAGTTGACAAATACACAAACCGCAAACATAACATTATACATAACATTAAGAAACAGTTCTTACTCACAGGTAGTGGTCGTTCTCTACCTTTTAAATTCATGGCCCCCGTTCAGCCTTCATAGACAATGGATATATCCTGTAAGGGTGGCTGCGTGTGTAATTGTGAAGCAAGGCTTGCGCAATAACTAACCACACTTCTAAAATCGACACTGCATAATCTCAGTGGCAAGAAGAACTCCAGGACGACTTAAAACATTGCCGAGATAAGCGGAGAGCACATACAGCACATGTTATTCCCAAAATGGTCACCCATTTTAGTACTGACCAGGATCAACGTCGCTTAACTCCGATGTTCTAACGCGAACCGGTGTTTCAACGCGATTATGCCTTTTAAATAGGATATAGATATCTGAATAACATAGACATCCTTCATTCTGTTGGACGTTAAGTTCAAGACGTCGGACGGAAATAATTCCCGATTCTTCACTAACACTTTTAGGACCACCAAAGAAAGGTAACTTGCCGGTGTCATGTTTCTGGTGTATTCGGGGATTCGTTTCCCTACATCAGTAATAGTGTAACTAGCGACGTAACGATGCCCCCCTTTCACTGCATAAATATTTACTACTTTATACTAACATTACGGGCGATTCAAAATGGCGTTCTAATGAAATCTTAAAACGGTAATTACTTGACAGGAAGTCTGTAATTAACCCATTTATGCTTTCCCTTTCGGATTTTCTGCAAATTTAATTCACACATATTTCTTCTATTTCTATTACAAGGTTTTCAAGTACGTTCTTTTTCAACAAAAGGTTTGCTTACTCGTGCATTTCGTGTTTGACATCTGGACATCGCATAAAATGGTAAACAATTCCAAGTTTCGAGTGCTGAAACAAGATTTAATGCATAAATCGTCGTTTATATCATCTTGTCAAGCAGTTCTTCAACCTCGGTGTGACGTCCACACTTCAACCATCAACGTTGTAGAAGTAAGCTGACGAGACACTCAACACTAACACCCTTTCACTGCTACCAACTAAACTT
This sequence comes from Sepiola atlantica, assembly GCA_963556195.1. Lineage (NCBI taxonomy): Eukaryota > Metazoa > Mollusca > Cephalopoda > Sepiida > Sepiolidae > Sepiola > Sepiola atlantica. The sequence continues at coordinate 52,385,742 of OY744534.1, read as the reverse complement.
AACCGTTTATAATTGTATCTTCTGACCAAATATATCCAACTCAATTCCTAAGGTTATCATCTTTTCTTTTCTCATCGCCGTATTCAAATTTTGTCTGACAAGTTGTAAGACCGACCAACATTAATCAGTCCTTGCAAGAGGTCTTCTTCCGGCTAAATTTCCATCATAGCATTTGCGTAGATGTCCATTCTGTGTTTGATTACTAACAGTCAATGACTTTTTTTTATTTCTACCGAGTAACTATTTATAAAAGCTTAGCCCACGCAAGGATACGGGTCAATTAGATTGATAAATTGTCAGAGGAATGATGATGAATATTATGAGAGGATTAAACATGATGAATCGAATGAACTAAATTTGATTACTTTTGAGGAGGGTTTATACCAAATATATCAAACTTAATTCCTGACGTTATCATCTTTTCTTTTCGCATTGCCATTTTGTAAGACTGATTAACATAAATCGGTCTCTGTAAGAGGTCTTCTTTAGGCTAGACTTTCTACGATAGCATTTTATTTTATGGAAATCGCTGAAGGCAAGGCATGAAGCTACAAATAGCTAACACGAATAAAAGACGATTATCCCAAAGACAGGAGATGCCTATCGGCCTTATTCTCGGAAATGCCAAGGCTATAGGTAGAAGAAAAACAGTCAGCGGGAAGAGAGTTCCATAAGTAAATAAGCTACTACTACAAAGCTAGTAGACTTCTCACACTTGCTAGTATCTTATATCTCTATAAAGCAACCTTTCACCCATGCATGGAGTATTGTTACCATATATTGGTTGTTGTTGCAACCACTAATTTAATCTTCTTGGACAAAGTACAAAAAAGTGGCTAACCTAATTAGTACCGCCCTATCTACAAGCTCCAGTTAATGTCTCATTCCTCTGCATTTTTTTACAAATACTTCCACAGAATATGCTCCGATAAATTTACAGCATTTACTTCCTAAACGTAAATACCCTGGATAAACTCGACGAGCATAAAAATAAAACCCCTTCACTATAGATGTCCCAAGATGCCGGAAAAATGTATACTCTAAAAGCTTTTTTCATCAGACCGCTTACCTGTTGATATCCCTCAATTTTCCCTGTTTTGCCAACTGTACAAACACGCAGAAATTTAAATTTAACATGAACAAACATCTGGCTGCACAACTCTTCATTTAGGATACCTTCTATAAATCTAGACACTAATCACAGTAATCCCTTACATCTAAATAGCAACATGCCTCGTTTGGGCGAATAAAAGTTAAAAAAAACAGACATCCGTTTTATTCGTTGACAGAATACTTAACTGACAAGGACAATTAATTGTTTTTGTATTGTGTAGAAGTATCTATTACTTTATTAATATTGTTTTGTTTTTGTATTATGTAGAAGTATCTATTACTTTATTAATATTGTTTTGTTTTTGTATTGTGTAGAAGTATATATAACTTTAGTAATATTGTTTTGTTTGTTTTTTAAATAAAATAATTAGACCTGTCTCTGTATGGAATTGGTTATCAAAATATGAATTTTTTGTGTAAGTTAGACAAATCAGTGTTACTAAACTTTTGTTTTCATTTCTCACTGAGAACTTGTACCATTACACCCATCGAAGTAGAGAGGGTGTATTTTATTTTCAAAATATTATACGGCCCTGCCTCTTCTCGAATTACTTTCATTTTCTTAAGCGGTGAAAAAAAGTTACCTTTTAAAAAATTTTTCTGAATTATTTTCTTTTAAATACTCTCCTATTGATTTTATTTTTATTAAAATAAGTATTTTATATTTTCTCCGGGCAACGCCGGGACACGGGTCCTGCTAGTTTATTATATTTTACTATTCTATTTTTCGTATATTTTCTATTTACTGATTATATTGTTCAAGGGAAAATATCTGTTTACGTCTAGTTGCACATTTGACTGTTGTGTGTTTGAATTTTGAATTATGGATGTTACACAATGAATTATAAAACCCAAAAAGGAAAAGTTAAACGCACATGGTACGCACATCATACGATTTAGACTTTCAGACGTAAAACTGCTGTAAATATTTTAAAAATCTTGGAACATTGAAAATTTATTTATAAACTAGCCAGATCTTTTGCCCGGCGCGGCCCGGGGAAAATATAAAAGAATGAATTAAACAGCCGACAGAACGCCTGATAGTTATAATGTTTAGAAAAAAGTTCAGTGTAAAATGTATGTACCCACAAAAAGGAGCACTTCAGAGTGGAACAAAAATAAAAATTGCCACAGTGTAGAAGGAAGTATCTTTTTTGTGATATGTTGTTAGTTAAATATTTTTTTGTTTCAAGTTTAAGCGTAAAAAAGAACTCTTATTATTTGGTATTTAGTAAAGAATAAAAAAAGTTATGAAATAGATTGAAATTAAATTATTGGATGTGTATTATTTGAGCAAATGTTTTGATCACGCAAATTGTATGGAAATGTTATTTTGTTATAGAAATGTAACGTGTTTAATATTTTGTAAAATGAAAATCTTATTTATAGCCTCTGATATAATAAATGAATGGGAAAATAGAAAGGACTGAAAATGTTGCAAGTTTAAGTAATAACTTATTTTAAAAATAGTGTACAATGATGGATTAAAATCTCATTTGCGCAAATAGGTCACACCGGATAGTGTAAATGTTTAGAAAAATGGTTGCTTTTTAGTTGTGGAAAATGGATGTAACCACGAAAAAGAGCAGTTAGGAGTGGGGGAAAAAACAAAATTGCTACAGTGATATCCTCACGTAATCGCCTAAAAAGGTAGAATCCTTTTTTTTTTGGGGGGGGGGGGGAGGAGTTAGCTGAGGATGTTAAACTACAATAATACCCAAACTTTTAATATTTTTATTTATACATGAAAAATAAGGTATTTTAGATAATTTTAAAGAAGCTATTTATTTAATTTTCACGCGAAAGTCAATTGCTTAAAATAAAAATTTAAAAAAGGACGTACAGTTAAAAAAATATAAGATTAAAAAAATAAAGTATTGGTAAATTTGCAAATTAACACACTCCGCTACCCCCAACAAATGTATTCTGCTTTTTTAGGCGATTACGTGTGACCACCGTGGAAAATGAAAAAGAAAGAAAACATATTTTAGAATGATGGATCAGTTTCATATATATCTAACGTAAATTGCGCGTTATTTTTTTTCGGGGGGGGGGGGGGGGGGGTGTCCATTCTTTTTGGCGATTACGTGCTAGTCGGACTTAGGGTTAGTGTTACAAATATATTAGTCAACTATTAATTGCTACCCGGAGGGTGGGTAGGTTTTGCTAGAAAATATATATATATATATATATATATATATATATATATATATATATATATATATATATATAAATATATATATATGTATGTATATGTATATGTATATGTATATGTATATGTATATATATATGTATATTTATATATATATATATATATATATATATATATATATATATATATATAGACATACACATTAATTTTTATTGTGTTATTGTTTTGGCCATATATACAAGGTATACCTATCTACGGGGATCATTCACCTGAATACTGTGAGGGGTGTAGTAAACTCTCTTACATAGTTGAACCATATCTGTAGGAATATCTAAATACATTTATTTTTTTAAATAAATAAATAAATATATATAAGTGTACAGATAGGGAGAACGAGAGCGGGCGTGTACTTGTGTGAGAAAAGTGTGTTTACTTGCTTTCCCGTGTGTATGTGTTAATATGCGTGTGTCATTATTTTTTGTCTATGGACGATTTGTGCGTGTGTTTGTGTATACGTGTGTGTTTATGTTTCGGGTTATTAGCCAACCAATGAGATGGTGAGGTGGAATTATCAAATTAGCAAGCGTAAACTGCATGCTTTTTTTGTTTCTCTGCGCAATAAGGTGTTCGCGTCGTTCTATTGGTTGTAGGGAGAAGGGTGGTTGGAAAGATGAAAACATGGTATTTAAAAAGATTATAGATAAAGAAAGCTATAAATATATCAATAAATAAGTCCTAAAATTTAGTTTTTATAACAACGACATGGTTGCTAATGATATTGGGCGAAAAATAAAAGAAATGTTTTAAATGAAAAATAATTCATTATTTGTACTGGTGTTTAGAATAGTTATAAAACAAATTAAAATCTGTATTATTTGGAGTATTCACGCCTTGGTTGTTATTTTCGCAATGTCCCAGCCTTCGTCAGGTGCATCCGTTTGAATTTAGGAAGCTTGATGTTGAACTCCGGAATTTCGAACTGGACCGTTTATTTAATCCGCGGGGGTAGATTGTTCTAATTCCGTCAGCCATGACCGGTTCCATGGGTTCATTTTTATTTTATTCTTAGTATTGCATGTAGTATATGTTAGATAGCAAAGGAAATGCCAGGACATAGAGCGCTCTAAAAGATGTTGGGTGATTAAAAGCGGAAGTCGAGAAATCATGTGACTTCCGTCTGAGAGTTTCTCAGTCTCAGCCTCTTTGGTGCCGATAACCGAACTGAACGAACACGGACGTCACTGTCCCGGCTAGCCCCGGCGGGTGTTAGAAACAGTGGCGTACAGTGTAGCTTAAAGTAGCGAGAAAGTCAGTCTGTCAATTTATAGGTTATCGGCCTCTCTCCCATTCTCCCCCCCTCTTACTCCCATACGCGCACACGAAGTTTTCTGTTTCTCTGTTTTTAATAAACATTTTAAAACCTACAACAAGTCTTAGCTTCGTTTGTATCAACGGACGAAAGGGGTAGCCTGCCACAGCGATGATCAGCATGACGGCGATGCAGAACGATACGGCGACAACCAGAAAATCAACACGCTTGTAGTTATATAATATCCTGGTTACTACAGAAAATACACGGGGTATAATGTTTATACACCCGACGATAAGTAGTATCCTACAGTAAAGATTGAACCTTCAGCCTCCAGAAGCATGCTCCTTTAAAACTGATTGATAACATACGCCTATAGCCGTTACGCCAATTCTAGTAAAAACGTTTGGGGGTTTTAAACGTAATGTTATAACAATAAACTCATAAATGCGTAAAACTATGTTTTTTAAATTTTTTGTAAATGTCAACATCAGCAGCAGCTGATCAACAGCAGCTGATCACATACACATTAATTAATGCGACACGCATACGTATAGATAAACAGTTACACTTATGCGAGCCAGAAAAAAAGTATAAACATTTACAGACAGAGTATAAATATACGATTAATACCACAGCAATATACGTAGTGATATATAACTTTATATGTGATTATATTACGTGCCTTTTTGGTAGCGTTATACAAGGCGTACAATGTATTTTTTATATCCGTACATTTACAAGAAAAAAATGCATATTTTGACTTGTAGTGCGGGTAAATGGTAGGAGTCACGTCAACATATAGTTTTTTTTAAAGGTATTTTCTTGAAATGTCGAATAAGAAAACGCTCTTTAAAAAAGTACAAAGGAAGTGATAGGAAAATTGCTAACATTTGAAATGATTTCGGTTGGAGAATGTTCAACTCCAACGGAAGCATTTATCAGCTGAGCGCCGAGAGTTGAGTTACAAAAAAATCAACAACAAAAAAAAAAACATCACACAGACATAGTTATCAACTCGTGTGAATTAGGCTGACACTTTGGCGTCCATTACGGACGTAAAGAACGCTGGAAGAGAGTAGACGCGGAGATTTTTTTCCCTGAGTTGTCTAGGAAGTTTTTGGAGTTTTATTTATTTATTTATTTATTTATTTAGAGAAGTGAAGACGAACCAAAATCGCTTCGTAAGAGGTTCGGTTCAGAAAATGCAAACATATGGTATTTAGAAAAAAAATGAATTAAAAAAACATATTCTTAAGATACCTCCATTTAATTTGCGCATTTATCACGGGAAATGCTATTTAAAACTAAAGCGTGACAGACCAACGATAATTTTATTGAAAACTACAGCTGAAAGAAAATTCTATTTAAAACGAAAGCACGACAGACCAAGAGACCACAACAAAGATATACTATAACATAGTAAACAGGTCAATTGGAGAAAGGAAAATTAATATTCTTAACTTGTTTATTAACGTAAAGGTTGCCAGTTAAAAGAGAACTTGAAATATTCGAATATCTATGTATATCATGTAGAGATCAATTGTTAGCCCCAGGTAGGGGCCTCTTGATTTCTGAGAACTTCGACTGTAGTAAAATGAAACAAAAATGTCGAGCACTCTTGGGGATGTTAAAAATTGACTGTCATTAGCTCTAACGCGAAGTTCCGAATACGTTCGTCAAACACTCTAGACTAGTCTTCTGTCTGTGCCCGCTTCTAGATACATATAGATCTTAATTTCCCTTAATCACGTGACAGTTTCCGAGGGGCGAGTGAATATCGCAACTACTTACAGATTCAGGGCTAACTCTGTGAACCGGATTCGCGCCGCCCGACCGTCTGAAATTGTTACTTTCCTGCACTGATGAGGGCAATAAGCTTGAAACGCTAGCGTCTGTAGATATAAATAATTTTATATATATATATATATATATACATATATATATATTACTTCTATTTCAGACAAAAATTGGAGTAGTAGTTCAATAGTGTGTACACCACCAGAGCTAAAAATATAATATAATAATAATTTAGTAAATGTTTTGAATTAGTTTCACAAAAACATTTCAATTCAAACAATTGTTTCTGCCCATTTCATGAGATACATTTTCTTGATAACAAAATTCAACGTATTTTTCAAGAAGTGAATTATTTTGGCAGTTTTTCTCTACATGATATACATAGATATTCGAATATTTCAAGTTCTCTTTTAACTGGCAACCTTTACGTTAATAAACAAGTTAAGAATATTAATTTTCCTTTCTCCAATTGACCTGTTTACTATGTTATAGTATATCTTTGTTGTGGTCTCTTGGTCTTACTGGATGTTACGACAAGAATTCATATAGTCTGGTGGAGTATGCAGCTAAGTGTTCTTACTTGAGGTAAGATTACGTTGAGTAGGTGCACCTTTCCTCGTATAAGCAAGTTTGTGTGTTAAAATATAGTTAAATAATATATCTGACATCTGATGCGTTATTTCAATTCATGCGTTTTTAGATGAAAATGTAATTTCAAACTTTAGCGTGACAGACAGTGGGAAATGTTCTTTGAAATTTAGCGTGACAGACGGGGGGAAATGTTATTTCAAAATTTAGCGTGACAGAAGGGGGAAATGTTATTTCAAACTTTAGCGTGACAGACGAGGGGAAAATGTAATTTAAAACTTTAGCGTGACATACAGGCAAAATCATATTTAAAACTTTAACGTGACAGACGGGGTAAAATGATATTTAAAACTCTAGCGTGACAGACGAAAGAGAAAATGATATCCTAAACGTTAGCCTGACAGCCAAGGGAAACTTATATTTAAAACTTTAGCGTGACAGACGGGGAGGGGGGGGGAATAATATCTAAAACATTAGCGTGACAGACGGCGAAAATGTTATGCCAGACTTTAGCGTGGCAGACGGGGGAGAATGTGATTTCAAACTTTAGCGTGACAGACGGAAGAAAGTGTTATTTTAAACTCAGTATAATAAACTGACAGACGGAACCCTTATATTAGGTCAATGGTTTTCAATCAGTAGGAAATCACCCCTTCCCCGGGGGAATTTCAGGGTTTCAGGAGGGGAGGGATTGACACTACAGATTGGCAGACACAACCTGGAGCCAGGGCCACACACACACACACACACACACACACACACACATACACACACACAAAAAAACAAAAAAAACACAGTGCGCATCGCCCATCGCTACTGAAAGGTCATGTTAGATTTTCCCTCTGCTAGCGTTTGTATTAAAGTTATTATGTTAGTATTAGTTATTATTTTTAGTATATAATGCACATTTTAAGTAATACATTTTTGAACGGGGGGTGGGGGGGGGGAGAAATATCATTCTGATACATGATGAAAGAATTCACGGCTAAAAAAATGTTGAAGAACCACTGGTTTAGATGCTGACACACATCAAAATTAAGATGAGCTCATTCAGTCTGCGCGTTTGGCGGTGAACATTCTATTCCCCATTTCAGCGTAACCGACCGACAATGTGTTTCTTTTTGTAAGGAGACGCAAGGGTGTCTTGAGAAGAATGATTTGAATGAATGAAGAAATAAAAGCCGGGCCACCGTTTTGCCACCGTTTTGACTGTGTACGCCGTAAACTGATACGCACAGTCTTTTGTTGTTGTTGGTTCTGTTTATCAGAGGATGAAAGAAAGTATACAGACGCGGATTCATTTGTTTGTTTAGTCCGTCCGCTGCCTCCTCCCCTCACTTTCCACCCACACACCGGGTCATTATAACTACAATCAGAAACATGATATCCCTTACATCTCTTTATAGAACCTTTTTTTCCTTTAACTTGAGCTTTAATTCTAGTTTCGAATAACATTCTCATTCATCTGTCACACTCCAGTTTGGAAAAAATTTCGTTTGTTTGTAACGTTAGTTTAAGTTTGTAACGTCTGTAACGTTTGTAACGTAACGTGTAAAGTTTGTAACGTTTGTTTAAGTTAAGTTTAAATTTCTTTGGCCCGTTACGTTAAAGTTTGAAATAATGTTTGCGTTAGTCTGTAACGTTTACGTGTTAATGAATATTTTTTTTTTGGTCTGTCATGCTTCAGTTTTAAACAGTGTTTGCGTTGGTCATTTTTTCTTAATCTATTACGCTTAAGTTTGAAAGAGAATTTCGATCGGTATGCAACTCTTATTTTTTAAAAAGAATTGTCGTCTGTCGGTCTGTCGCGCTTTCGTTTTAAATAGAATTTCCTACAACTGTAGTTTTCAATAAAATTATCGTTGGTCTGTCACGCTTTAGTTTGAAATAGCATTTGCCGTGATAAACGCGCAAATTAAATGGAGGCATCTTAAGAATATGTTTTTTTATTCATTTTTTTTCTTCTAAATACCATATGTTTGCATTTTCTGAACCAAACCTCTTACGAAGCGATTTTTGTTCGTCGCCACTTCTCTAAATAAATAAATAAATAAATAAAAAACTCACAGAACTTCCTAGATAACTCAGGGAAAAAATCTCCGAGTCCACTCTCTTCCATTCTAGAAATGAGATTAAGCATAACACACACACACATGCATATATATTCTCTCTTTCTCCTCCCTCTCCCCCTCTCTCTCCCCCTCTCTCTCCATATATATATATATATATATATATATATATATATATATATATATATATAGTAATCCAGGTAAAGTAAACCCCACAGGATAAAAATCCAAAGAATTTCAACCGGGCTTATAAAGAGTGCTCAATATCAAATATAGCTTTTATATATATGATTATTTTTATTTATACCGACATGTACATAATGCTATCGATCAACAGTTGTTAGAAACTGAGATCTATTCAGGCAGAAATAAAATTGGATCCTTAGCTCAGATTATATTTGGAAAGAACGGTCTTTCCATATAAAATCTGAGGTAAGGATGTACATGTCTGCATAAATGAAAATAATCATATATATATATATATATATATATATATATATATATATACATATATAAAGTTAGGCATGTGTATTATTGTGCATTTCATGAATATTAGTAGTCTTTTGTATTCCATAAAAATATGTGTTTTTGAAATAGATAGACACAATTGTCTGTTAATAAAGTGTGTTTGAATGAAATATGAAGTGTTTCATTTCATTACTAAAATTTTCATAATGTTAAATTAAGAACTCTAGTCGTACATTATTGAGCTACAACATACATCTTTTTGTAAACGTAAAGAAATTTATATATATGTATATATATATATATATATATATATATATATATATATATATAAATCATAACTTATATAAACTAAGTAACTGGCTATTATGAATTTTGAAATATAGGGTGGGCAAAAATAAGGGTCCTATTTAAAAAAATTCATAACTTTTTTATTTATTGATTTAAATAATTTTTTTTTTAGAATAAGTAAAGGACCCCTTCCGAAGCAAGCATGAGCCGTATTAGCCCTAAGGAACGTACCCTCATTTAGAAAACATTATTTTTGCTTAAAAAACTCAAAACAGTGTAAAAAACAATACTTTAGTTTTTGTAAGTTTTAAGAAGTGTTTTTCGGCTAAAATTTGTTTTGTTTATTTCAAAAAATCTCGGAAGGGTCAGTCTACACACACATAAAGTTTGGTGAGTTTAACTTTTATTTTGTGGAAGTTATTCAAATTCAAGTTATTCAAATTTAAAGATAGGACCCTTATTTTGGCCCACCCTGTATATATTTAAGATTTGTTTGTATGTTTATGTATTTGTATGTAAAGGATTATCTCCCAAACTAATTAACCGTCATTATGCATTTTGGAACACAGCTACTAGGCGTATGGATCAAAGTGTAGTATCTATTCCAATGGTTACTACACCCCATAAACTGGTATCGTCTCTGCCTTCGGGGCTTTATTTACGCCGGTCTATGGTTCTGTCCTGTGCAGTTCTAGGAAGTCCACCCTTCCATGCTTTGCCTCCACTCTTTGGGGAGGAGTAAGTTTATTGCTTACTGCCTAAGGCGCCCCTATCGGGGAATGCCGACGGGGCTGCTCAGGCAATTTTTAATGACCAGAGTGCTCACCTTTTCGGGCGCTGGCTTTTCAACTCCACTTTCCGACCCGACCTTGGGTCACATCTTACCTTGTGGGAGTAAGATAAAAATGGCCTTGTGCCTAACCTTCTGGAGAGGAGGTAAATAATACTAAGCGTATGGGATTTAAATAATTAAGTTTTATGCAAAAAGAGTAAAATAGGGACGGAAGCCCTTCGTGAAAATTCAGATACCTCCAAGTTAAATAAAATAAAATTTTAACAATGCGTATATTTTTGTTTTAATTGAAATCGCTCCAGACCACTTGATGTAAGGAGCTAACAAGAACGAAATATGATTATCGAAGAGACAGTTCTTGGAAAGAAGCTACTGGAATAAGAAGCTGTATTACAATGAGGTATTTAATCAGCGAATTGATGGAGACAACGAGTCAAACGAGCTGGAACCAAAGAAGCAAAAAATAGATCACACAATTCCGAAGAACACATGCCATAATAGTACTTATAGAAAAAGATGACTAGCAAAATCACGTCTGTGAGAGAGAGGGTGCAAAGAATAAGAAAGGGTGTGGGACAATTAAATTACATATACGTTTCTGAACCTTATCAATATCCCTCAAATGGGACAGAGAGTCACCGGCCCAAATATGACAACAGTACATACTACAAAACAGTTGACATCGGTTAATAAATATCCCCCAAATTTTAATTCATGTGGAGTATTTTAAAGTATTTTTAGGGAAATAATATAGGCAGAGCCGCCCATTAAAAATTCAAATATAACAGATTTGCATTGAATTTGATTCATTATATATTGATTTTAATCTTCTTAAAAATACATAAAAGAGGTGCAAAACTGTTCTCAAAACTGTTCTCTTCGGAGAATAAATTATACCCGTTATCGAACGGGTATTCTCCTCGTTCCAATAATAAAAAATAACCACCGTAAGAATTTTATGATACAATTTTTACTCTGTGAGTTAAAAAGAATGGTGAAACATTGATTTCGATTATAAATACATTCCGCATCCCCCCTCCACCATATTTTATTTATTCGTACATAAATATATCCAATAATAAGATTACTCTTATTTTCATAAATAAAGTCTTGACAATGAATAATGGAAGTAAATTTTCGCATGTTTCTGTACAAGCAGACTTGCGTATAAATTCTTGTTAGACATTAAAGAAGATACAAGTTTGATCGATATAAAAGAGAAAAAAACAGCAGCAGACAAACGGTTTCTGTGAGTATTTATTGACGGAATTAATTGATTTCTTTCAGGTTGAACAACGTTTTGCGAATAGTTTTTACACACGTTTCTGGAAACGTCCATTTTTTATACTGTATTCATTTGGTTTATATGTTTTACGGTATATCAGCTATTTTCGGTTCAAAGCTACACAAAGAACTTTTTTTTGTAAACGTCCATTTTGTATACTGTATTCGTTTGGTTTATGTGTTTTACGGTATATCAGCCATTTTGGGTTGAAAGTTTTTCAAAGTCTTTTTTTTGTAAACGTTTATTTTGTATACTGTATTTGTTTGGTTTATGTGTTTTACGGTATATCAGCTATTTTGGGTTGAAAGTTTTTCAAAGTCTTTTTTTTTGTAAACGTCCATTTCGTATACTGTATTCGTTTGGTTTATGTGTTTTACGTTATATCAGCCATTTTAGGTTGAAAGTTTTTCAAAGTCTTTTTTTGTAAACGTCCATTTTGTATACTGTATTCGTTTGGTTTATGTGTTTTACGGTATATCAGCCATTTTGGGTTGAAAGTTTTTCAAAGTCTTTTTTTTGTAAACGTCCATTTTGTATACTGTATTCGTTTGGTTTATGTGTTTTACAGTATATCAGCCATTTTGGGATGAAATGTTTTATTAAAGAATTTTTTACTGTACATGTCTATTTAGAATACTGTTTTCATCTGATTTCTCTGTTTTGTGGTATGTCAACCTTTTTATCGGAGCATCCAATACCGAAACAAGAGACTCATTTTAAACGAAATCATAATATACGATTTATTTAATAGAAGTTAGTATTTTAATTGTAGCTGGGGAAACTATGGTTTCATGCCTTTACCAAATACATTAGTGCGTTAATAAGCGCAATAGATGCGCTCAGATCCCTTATTACATAAATCATGCAACTCTTGGAATATTCTCTCTAGATTTTCGCAAAGTAATAAAAGATTATAGGAGGTATGAAGAGCAAAAAAAGTTAATAATGACAGAACAATATTGCATCTCTTTCTTTTAGTTATCCTTGTTGTTATTCTTCTCCCTCTTCTTCTTCTTATCAACTCACTAGGGGTTCTCACATATATTAACATCAGTGACTGCTCACTGATAATCACCGGTGGTGTTCCCTAGAGTCACACTCACAAGAAGTCTTCCTTACTATCTTAACTTTCAACTATCTACGCTACATGATCAAACTCAACCAATGAGATAATTACCTTCATATATGGGGACAGGTGAAGCTCGAGTTAATAATGGTCGATTGGCAGCTAAGTAATATTATGCTTTCGATCCGTTGTCGTTTTGTTGGAAGTTCACACAAGACGTGCAATTGTTATCTTTTTGGCTTTGCTAGTTTTCGTTATTTATTGCTAGCAAGGCTACCCGGTGTTGCGCAGGGCAAAAGTGTAGCATTTATATAATAGATGTCTCGAGGAATGAGTCGGTATTTTCTATCCAAATTAGGTCATAGCATGGCTGACCTTCTCTCCCCGACGAAACCCAGCCTAGTTGACCTTCAAAGAATGAATATTTAAAAATTTTTTTAGCTATTATTTATCCAGGCCATTGCTGATCAATAATATATAAACTTTGTGGCTGTTTGTTTCGTAATTTTTTACTTTACTTTTAGCTGAAGATACACACACATGCATACACACAAACAACATCCCATAGTAAGTAATAAGTAAGCAATAGTAAGGCAAGTAATACGATAACAATATTTTATTGCCAATTTCATAGTAGATAGACTTCTGCTCGAATCTCCCCGAAGGCTTGTGTGCATATTTACATGCCTGTGTGTTGCTAGAAGCGAACTACGTTGATCTGCTGTGTACCTGGCTTAACGTAGACTTCTCTGTCTTTCCATCATTTGGATTCTCTGTCTATCTGTTTTTCTACGTTGCTTAAGTCATACACATTCCTCGCGCATTTTACTTTGTTTTCAACCCCAACGATAATTCTGGTCGGAATTTAGACATATTCTGCGCTTTTTACACATAGTCTACCGAGTTTTCACAAGCTTGCTAGCTACGGAATATCTGGAAAGGTCTTATCAAACATAAAATCCTTTTTCTCTGATAGGTTTTTAAAAGTAGTTGTTGATGGACAGAAAGCTGATGCACATAGTATCAACGCCGGCGTACCTCAAAGATCGATTCAGGGCCCAACCCTCTGCCTGATCTGCATCAATGATCTTCCAAATCAAACTGTAAGATCATTCATTGACATTTATACCGACGGCACAACTATCTATGGAAACACTTTTAAGAGCATTGGTGATCAGGATTCTTCCGACCCGGGGAGCGTAGTGCAATGGGGGAAATGTAACTTGTTACTTTTAATACGTCTAAAATCAAGCTTCTCTACTTTCAGCATCAACACTCTGATTTTTAATTTTGCCCGAAATGAAATGAATGGCCCTCTTCTTGAAGACGTCACCCACTTTGATATGCGTATAGGACTAACGTTTACTCCGGACTTGAAGAGGAAGACTTTCATCAATTCAGTTGCAAAGATAACTGGAACAATTGTTGGATTATTCTACCGTTACAGAAAGTATCTTACGCTTGACGCAATCCTCTACCTGCATAAGAGTCAAATACCTCCTAAGTTGGAGGACTGTTGTCACATCTACGGATGTGCCGCTTAGAGCACCAATTCTCCCTTGACAGTGCAAAAGAAACTTCAAATTCTGGTGGGAGAAGTCCTCTTCTCTTCCCTGTCACCCCTTTCTCACAGAAGAGACGTTGCTAGTCTCCCTCTACTCTATCGTTATTTGCATGGTAGGTGCTCAACTGAGCTCGAATCCATGGTTCTTCCATGTAAAACTTTTACAGCAAATACTCATCTAGCTACACTCACTGTAAATAATTACCATTTCTTACTTTGTGTACCTAAAACTAAACTAAACTTCCACGAAAAAGTTTATTTTTAAAAACTTCCTGTTGTGGAACACAATACTACGGAGCTGCTTCCCATCTGACTATAACATGATCGTTTTCAAGTCCAATGTTAACAAATACTTGTTTAGCCCTCTTCTTAAATAATCAAATTATTAGCAGTCTCAACCATTGTTACCAATTCCAACGTTGTTGTTAAACTGTCCTCCTGACAAACTCATTAATCTTTATCCTCGAGTGACATGTGGGCCAGGATAAGCGGTTACCGGTTTGCACATAAAAAATATTTTGCCATTGTCTGAGACAAATGTTTTAGAAATTCCTACAACAATTGTTTTTCACTAATTCTGTTATGTTTTTACTTACCGATGAGTGTATGAACTTTTATACATCCGTGTCGTCGTCGAACCCAGGTTTTTGCTAGTCTGTGAGTACAAAACCACTCGGACGCTGATGTTAATTTATAGAATGATTGATTAGAAAAGAGAGACATTCACAGAAAACATCAGCGCGACGAGTTACTTGTACGCGTGAAAGAGAAAGATATATACAGTATCTACAATAAGTGAGTACACCCAACGAATTTTTTACTTTTTACTTCATAGAACTTTAATTTTTCGTAGGATTTAAATGAAACTCGATGTGAACATAGCCACGTAGTGGTTTAATAGCTTTATAAACTATGAAGGAACAAATATCTTTTCAATGCAAAAAAATTAAACAAAAACATTTGGAACAAGTAACAAAAAGTGAGTACACATGAGCATTTTAAACAAATAATCTTATTTTTAATACTTTGTATGGCTTCCATTGTTATCAATAAACAAAGAAACCTCCTAGGCATTGATTCGACTAGTTTATGACATGTGTCTGCCGGAATTGCGTTCCATTCACACTTGATGACCTCTTTCAGTTCGTTATTATCTCTCGGATTTTTCCCTTCAATTTTCTGTTTCAGATGCTCCCACAAATGCTCTATGCGGTTCAAATCAGGTGACATAGTCGGCCATGGTAAGGTATTCACCCGTTTACTGTCTAAGAACGCCTTCGTAGCCCGAGACGTGTGCTTAGGGTCGTTATATTGCTGGAAAACTCCGCGTCTGCCAACACTTGTTAAACTTGATAACATTTTTTCCTCCAATATCTGGCAATAGAGTTTGGAATCCATTTTTCCTTCGATTGAAGCAAGTCGTCCAACTCCTTTGGCACTCATACATCTCCAAATCATTAAGCTCCCACCTCCATGCTTTACAGTTGGCACGACACACTTATCCTTGTAAGCTTCCCCTTTTCGTCGCCACACACGCTTAACGCCATCTGATCTGAATAGATTTATTTTTGTCTTATCAGACCCAAGGATTTTGTCCCCAAACTGCATGTCTTTGTCTTTATGTTCATTAGCAAATTCATAACGCTTCTTTTGTGAGAAGTTTTAAGCAGAGGCTTCCTCCGGGGCATGCAGCCTTTAAACCCGTCTTCATAGAGAATGCTGCGCACTGTCTGAGCATTCACAGTTACGTTTAAACTGTGCGAAATTTCTTCTGCTATGCTAGCAGCACTCCGACGTCTGTTTCCCTCTATTAGTTGTTTGATGTGCCTCTTAGTTCGATCAGAAAACTTGCTTTCATCGAAGGAAAAATGGATTCCAAACTCTATTGCCAGATATTGGAGGAAAAAATGTTATCAAGTTTAACAAGTGTTGGCAGACGCGGAGTTTTCCAGCAATATAACGACCCTAAGCACACGTCTCGGGCTACGAAGGCGTTCTTAGACAGTAAACGGGTGAATACCTTACCATGGCCGACTATGTAACCTGATTTGAACCGCATAGAGCATTTGTGGGAGCATCTGAAACAGAAAATTGAAGGGAAAAATCCGAGAGATAATAACGAACTGAAAGAGGTCATCAAGTGTGAATGGAACGCAATTCCGGCGGACACATGTCATAAACTAGTCGAATCAATGCCTAGGAGGTTTATGTGTTTATTGATAACAATGGAGGCCATACAAAGTATTAAAAATAAGATTATTTGTTTAAAATGCTCATGTGTACTCACTTTTTGTTACTTGTTCCAAATGTTTTTGTTCAATTTTTTTGCATTAAAAAGATATTTGTTCCTTCATAGTTTATAAAGCTATTAAACCACTACATGGCTATGTTCACATCGAGTTTCATTTAAATCCTACGAAAAATTAAAGTTCTATCAAGTAAAAAGTAAAAAATTCGTTGGGTGTACTCACTTATTGTAGATACTGTATATAGAGAGAGAAAGATAGACAGATAGATAGACGGATAACGAGTTTCGCTACATCTAGTTACATTGTACGCCCCCCCCATTTCTAACAGCACTCGGACACATCTTTCCTCCTTGAAATTTTGCCAGCTAAGAGACAGAAAATCTTCGCTAGGAAATCATGTAATTTCACAACTTCCGTTCTGGGGTCACCTCTAACCTTTAAAAGTATCATCAAAACTTTTACAGTTAAACACAACCCTCGCAATGTAACCATTCTTTAACAAAAGGATCTGTCTTTTTAATTTATAATTTTGAGTCTTGTCCCCTTCGTCAGTAAACTAATCGTCTTCCTCTATAGTGCAGCAATTTTACCTAAGCAGTTTAAATATAAGTCCATACCAAATATTACTATATTCTAATGCATGTTAGATGAATAAAACACATAATAGCATATGTTTCACTGATTTATTCAAAGAAGATTCACAGAATATTTTTAATAGATACCAAGTACCCTTGAATTATTGAACATTCCATTACGATGGTTCTTGCACTTCCAATTTATTATAATGCAAATCTAGAAAAGAGAAACGCATTCGAAGTTGCGCCGTAGAACAAACATAGCTCACAAACACTTGGATGATATCGGTATTTCGTGAACAATTGTCGAAAATAAAACCGAACATATCTTAAATACAAGACTTAACCAAAGAACATGACATATATTTTTGGATTTAGCAGAAAAAATAACCCTAAACCAGTTAGAAAACCTTTGACCTCTTGACGTTTGAAAAAGGATATTTGAAACGGAGATCAATGTTACCCTCCCTATGAAATGAATTCCATTATAGTCGATCATCCACGATGGAAAACAAAACCCACTCTCTCCTGCGTCAGTTTTACCTGCGCCATTTTACCTGCGCCATTTTATCTGCACCATTTTTACCTGCATCATTTTTACATGTGCATTTTTTACATGTGCCATTTTATGTGTCCATTTTTTACATGTGCTACTTTTACTTTTTTTTTTTCATTTTAATTTAATTTAAGAGATCAAGGGGCCTATTCTTAAGGCTAACACTTGATTTCCCTATGAGTAAAATTTATATCCGAGGGCTCTCTTAAGGATAGATGTTGTTCCTTTTAGGGCTGCTATCTGTACTTCCCTACAGTTTGGTCTTCCCGGGAGTGTTTCTAAGTATTTTCAACCGGTATGATGTTTATTTCATCGGGAGACCACGTTATTTTAAAATCATTTTTGAAGTCTTGGGATTTTGTTATTTTTTTCCCGTTCGGCTCTATTGAGGCCATAGTCATTTGGGACGGTTACATCAATGATGAGAGCAGTTTTTTCTGGTTTGTTCCAGATGACAATGTCTGGTTTGATGGCCTTGTCTTTTATGTATCTGCCCGCTTCTATGTCTTTATCATAGAACACTGTCATTTTTCATATTATGGATGAGGGTTCATGTTCCCAGATGTTGAGTGATCTTTCAAGCTGCATCTCTCCGCAGATCTTCCAATGTAGGTATTTACATACTTTGTTGTGGCGAGCAGTGTAATGGCCATCAGCCAAAAGGATCTTGCATCCAGACATTAGGTGGCTTGCACTTTCAATGGCAGAGTGGCAGAACCTGCACAGTGTGTCAGTTTATATGTGTCATTTAATCTGTGTAAATTTTTACATGTGCCATTTTTACATGTGCCATTTTTATATGCGAACCTTCTTCAGAAAAGATGCTTGAACGGATTAAAAAAAAGATATGGTAATTCAATACACACACGTTCAGCGATTAAAATTTAAAACATATTGACCAATTGACCAATTTTTCTTTTTTTGGGGAAGTGGGGAATAGGTCGAAATGTTCGGCTAACTTTTTTCTTTATTTTTCAATTTAATTCACTCTAAACAAGACACACTGCCACTGAGACGTAAAGGGGTTACTGCAAATTAGGGGCCATACATACAGGGGCATACTAAGTGCAGCAAAATGTTTGTTCACAATAAATTAAAATTTCTGCATGTTAGTACAGTCGGCGAAACAGGGAGCAGGTAAGGAAATTCATACGAATAGCAGTTCGAGGGATGTTATTAGACTTGATTGCCTTCAAATATCTGGGGACCTCTACAGTGAATGTATGGGGTTTTGCTGATTGTTGGGTCGGTCACCAGTGCAGCAAATTTGTCGGAACACAGTCCATTAAAGTACTTGTAAAGCAAGCGCAGGTATACAACATTGAGGCGATGGGACAGGGGGTGAAGCTTGGTAGATAGTGTGATTAGACGATTAAAGACTCTTTTTTACCCTGTCTAAGAGGGAGAGGCTAGTAATTGGTGCACCAGTCAAGATGCGATAACTTTTAGTTTTAAGTTTTCAACTAATGACGATTTTCTAACTCTCATAAACATTGAAAGTTCTTTCTTCTTGCGGAGAGCAGCCCTAGTAAAGTTGTTTGGTCATAAGATGACCAATCAGACGTCTGGGCGTATTAATTTTGATCGAACCTTTTAAGCACTACATCAAGATAAACACCGCTGGTCAATTTGCGATTTCAAAACCGGAATGCGTCATCAAGTAGACTTTTAAAATTTAACCGTTATTATTTTTTCACTTGACAGTACTGAGAAAATACCAAGCTTGATAGACCGATGAAAATGTGCCTTCGACTTGACAAACTCTCCTACAGAGGTATGTCCACTCAGTTTGTGCATTTAACGATGAACGCTTCAAACGTGATAGATCAACGGGCGAATGGATGGAATTTCTATTTGTTCATCAATATTCCTGCAATTATTAATCCGAATCAATCAAACAATTGACTCCTGAGCCGACAGAAAATAAGAACATTCATGTTTCATTGCACGAATGCAATAACGATCTATGACCTGCTAATTTGCCAAACGTCGTTCGTTCAATTATAGTCAGTAATATGGACGATGTCGATTATACGAGTCAGTCACGGCAGTATTTTTGTATTAATCGCACGGACTTATATTAACGAAAGGACGACCAGGGAATTGCAGAGATAGAGGAATGGATAGAGAGCGTATTGATTAGATGCTACTTGGGTTAACGGTAAAGGTTGATAGAAAAAAGTGTCTATTTCATAGCTATATATTTCTAGCATAGATCTTTCTCACTATCAATGACATAGTAGGATAGACTCAAGCCTGAGCAGGGCTGCTAATCTATGAAAAGACAGACTTCGAAATAACACCTACGACCAAGTAGGCCTCGAAAATATAGCCGGCCGTGCAAATAAGTGGTGACACATCAATAAAACCAAAACAAAAAAGAAACAACGTTAACTACGAACAACAGCACGAGAATGCTACTGTGGTTATTACAGCAAGAGATACATCACAACTCTCCTACGGCCATGACGGCGGCTGTTAACAACATCTAAAAAAATAGAAAGAAACAGAGAGACGTCACAGCTGCTTAAACTGACTACCTACGACGTGTCAACTAACACAACACAGCTGCTTACAAGACTTCTGTTGATGAAACAACGACCGGTAATCTGTTATGGTCGAAATAATTACTCACGTTTTTGTATGACTCTTCTGTTTGCAAATATACACTTGTTAATGGGAACAATGGCGATTCTATTGGGAAGAGGACATAATTTTATGTGTGTACGTAGAGTGGATTATGTTCAATATTTTATTGAAAAATCCATGCTCTTCAAAGAATACTCATCCTTTGTTTCGTTGTACATTGTTATAAAATTACTTTAAATTTTTATGAGACAGATTAAGCTTCAACATTACTTGTGAACCAGAAACAAAAAACGTATATACATCTCGTGTAGCCGTAAAGAAAGTATAACCACTGCTCAAACAACACCGCAATAACACTGATAGTTACCCTTTCAGCTGTACAAAATTTCACTCAGTCTCTGCTTTGAATCTGTTTTTTTTTACAAATGTAATGCAAATTATTTCCAAGTATAATAATCTACAATTATAAACTCAAGTTCTTTTCTCTCTGGAAAAAGTGTTATATACACTCACTTATCGATGGGTGCATGAAGTCCTTTATACACGCGAGTTTATCGTCCTCGTTTCCGCCCTCGTCCTCGTTATCATAGTGATGAGCTCCGGTAGCTTTTCGTTTATTGATACAACACCAAACCAACAATTATTAGGTTAGCTTATAAACAAAGATTTATTCAAAGGCAGCACATAAACATTTGTGTGTATGTGGGAGAGATAGAGAGAAAGGGGGGGGTCAGATGCTTACAACTTTAATTCTGTACATCGTCACCTTTCGCCTGCCGTCCCTTTTTTAGGGGACAAAGCCCAAACACGTCTACTATCGTTCAAGTCTCGCCGGCTAAGTGATAGGAAGAGGAAGAATAAAATGAGAAAGGTCTCGCTCAGAAATGATGTGGTTTGCGTCACTTCCGTTCGGTGCAAACTCATTCTACCCCTATTCTTTTCTATCAACACGACTGCTATTGCCTAACAAATGCCAACTCTGCACCTGAAGCATCTAATATACCTTGAAGCTGATAAGTGTTTGTTTGTCTCTATTGCTACAGAACAATGCGAGAATGTAGCCTGTAACGTACGCCTTTAAAGCCGATGATAAATTACCTAAACTATCCTGATTCCCATTCGGCATTTTGACACAAATGTGGACGCCTCAGATGATAAACACTGCAACTGCCAGCCCCTCTTGGTTGCAATGCGAACATTATTGTTTGGCAGAATAGCCTGCTAGGAATGAGCATTCATCGATTTCTTAAACGAAATATTAGTTATCGCTTAACAGCGATCAGTAACGAATGGCCATTGGCATAACAGAATAGAGGAAAAGATATCCGTCGGCAATTATGTGTTTTCCTCCGAAATTTCCATTTAGATTTGGAGTGTTGACAACAGGCTTAATTTGAAATTGCGTACTTAATTGAAAATGTTTAAAATGAAAGAGTTTGCGTAATAATGAAAACTTCTCACGAAGACAAATGGAATGCTTGTCTGGATTGGTAGAACTATTTCAGGAGAATCTAAAGTTGTTTTAAATATATATATATATATATATATATATATATATATATATATATATATATATATATATGTATGTATGTATATATATGTATGTATGTATATATATATATGTATGTATGTATATATATATATATATATATATATATATATATATATATATTAGAAGTTCATACCTTTTTTAAAGCACCCAAATAAATTAAAAAAATAAGGGGTTAGGTAAATCAAAATACCCTTTAAAGCATGTTAAGATGCGATAATGTTTTATTAAAAAAGAAAAATCGAAACTATTTTTTTTTATAAACTTTCATTTTTTTTGAAAAAGTTTATATTACAGATATATTTCGCCGAGTACAATCGGCTTCTTCAGTGTAGTTAGTAGATCCGATGTTAATGGTCTGCCGGTCTCAGTTGGTGTAGCCGGCACGTTGATATATATATATATATTAGAAGTTCATTACTTTTTTAAAGCATCTAAATAAATTTTAAAAACAAGGGGTAAGGTAAATCAAAATACCTTTTAAAGCATGTTAAGATGCGATAATGTTTTATTAAAAAAAAAAATCGGTTTCGATTTTTTTTTTTTAATAAAACATTATCGCATCTTAACATTCTTTAAAAGGTATTTTGATTTACCTTACCCCTTGTTTATATATATATATATATATATATATATATATATATATATATATATATATATATATATATATATATATATATGTGGTGTTATATGTATATATATATATATAAGCTATAATAATATCTTATGTAGATTATTGCGCCTAGACCGAAGCTCCGGTGGACAGACATGGAATGTAATATTGAGATTCGACGGCATACAAAGACGAGGTACAGGAAAATAAAAAAATAAAAGATTACAGTTAAAGTGTCTAGACATGAAAATTAGAATGTAATATTGAGATTGGAAGGCATACAAAGACGACGTGATTAACAACCGATAATACCACTTTTTGTGGTATTCGTCCAGTGGAAAGTGGAAGTTTATGGTGGATAAAAATTCACATACGGTCCTCAGTCAGCATGTATATCTCGGTTTGAGGAGATGATATACAGCGCCTAGTATTTCCAAATAGTCAACCATCTTGTACTGGCCATGCCTGATGTTGCTCAACTTCGGTGATCTAATGGGAACTGGTAAGTCAACATAATTATGCCGAGGTACAAGCCCAATAAAAAGAATAAAAGTTAGAGTTCCAGTAGTTTGACATGGAAATTGAAATTCAATATTGAGATGTGAAGCATACAAAAACGAGGTACAGGACCAATGAAAGAATAACAAATAAGAGTTACAGTGGCTAGATATGGAAATTGGAATGTAATATTGAGATTGGAAGGCATACAAAGCCGAAGAAAATACAAGCGATACTTTTGTTACGTTGGTCTCGACATGGGAAGTTTTGTGATTTATTGTTTTATATTCGTTTTACTATATACTATAACCATGCAATATTTTTTAAATTTATTCTTCAGATCATATAATTCAATAGGGGAGTTTACATCCGAACATGCGAATCGTGGTATCTTCGTACCATGTGCGGTATTCATCCATAATTATTGCGTTAATCGTTAGCCATCAACAAATTTTTGGTTTAAAATACACTCAAATACAAGATGAATGTTTTAACTAACCGTTAGTATGTTAGGCTTGTCCTTTTTTCTTTCCTTTAGTATGTTCGTCAAGACCAACATACTAAAGGAATATGATTTGAAAAATAAATGAAAAACAAGACAAGAAAATAAAGTAATGCAGAATGCAATTAAAATTTCTTCCAGCCTGGAAGCTTAGCTTTTTTAATGAGCACTGATGATAGCCTCTTGGATAAAATAAATGACTTATGCTGTTCAAACATTAACATATCATTAAGGTAGGCCGAAACAATTGTATGCGAATAAAAACTGCTTTATGATGAAATTTTGAGAATTTGTTCCCTACATTTGATATGGTTTTCATAATATTAAAATATTTGTATTACATCTCTAGTCCTCCACAATCGAGCAAACTTTGTGTTATAATTTAAAAAAAAATTATATATATATATTAGTAGTATGTTTTTGAAAGGCTGTGGGTAATGCAAATTCCTGGTAAGATGCAAGTTGTCAGAAACAAAAACAATAAATCGAATACGAAATATGACTTACTATTTATTTTTCCTAAAATCTTGCATAACAGCGAGAGTGTTTTTAGCTGTTTGTGTGATGTCCAGGTGATTAAAAAATCATTATTTAATATTTCGGGAAAAGAGACTTCCCTTTGCATTACCCACAGCCTTTCAAAAACATACTACTACTATACCAGCAATGGTTCAAGCTAACTACCATTCTCTCTCTCTCTCTCTCTCTCTCTCTCTCTCTCTCTCTCTCTATATATATATATATATATATATATATATATATATATATATATATATATATATATATATAATTATTTAATAAATGTTTTTTATTATTATCCACATACGTATACGTTTTATCTTAATGGAACAATCAACGTGATATATATATATATATATATATATATATATATATATATATATATATATATATATATATATATATATATATAATTAACTTGTTACAAATATCCAGGGGGTATGAATCCGAAGGAAGTTGAAACCGGGTTTATGAGAGTGCTCAATGAAAATTCAGAGCAAAATATATATTTTTTGATTTTATTCCATTAGTTGCGACAAAACAAGTTTCGTTTCATTGGTGCAAATAGCTACCAACTCATCGGGCTAAGCGATGGAATTCAAATGGCAAAAGTTCACCTTAACGGGAGATTGAAAAGTTAATAATTAAGTGTTCAAGGTAGTGATCGAGGGGTTAAGTAATTGAGATTAGATTAGTCCAAGTGATATCAGTGTTGATGTCCCATGTCACCGTTATAGACAAAACCCCAACTCTGTCCCCCTCCCCTCCAATGTATTTTCAATTTTCAATCTCCCGTTAAGGTGAACTTTTGCCATTTGAATTCCATCGCTTAGCCCGATGAGTTGGTAGCTATTTGCACCAATGAAACGAAACTTGTTTTGTCGCAACTAATGGAATAAAATAAAATATATATATATATATATATATATATATATATATATATATATATATATATATATATATATATGTGTGTGTGTGTGTGTGTGTGTGTGTGTGTGTGTGTGTGTGTGTGTGTGTGTGTGTGTGTGTGTGAAATTACATATACAAGTGATACTTGTGTTACGTTGGTATCGACCTAGGAAGTTTCGTGATTACGACCTAGTTCCGAAAATAATTCTCGATTCGCCTTTCGACGTTTCCGTCATTAATACGAATTTTCGCACAGGGACTAGTTTATTTTATGTGGCAGAACGAATTTGTTGTCTCACGTTTTCAGTTGGTTTTTCTGATGGCAGTTCGTGTACATACCGGAAAGACATCGCCATGAAGTGAAATTAGCCATTGTAAAACGGTTATTTACGTGTGCACTGACTTATTTTGTAGATTGGGTCATGACACATCGTCAGGGATGTATCTCTATCGAAACAAGAGGATGCTCTATTTGTATGTATTTAAATGTAGATATGTGTCTACCTATCATGTTAATACACGTGCGATATGAATTTTTTTTTTTACAAAACTAATTCGTTAACATATTATTTTTAGCTTTTGAGATTTAATTAACTCGTGAAAATAGAATGAATAAAAGTTTATAGTATTCTAAAAATCCAAGGAATTTCATTGCACTGATTAGAAAGAATTTCAAAGGATTTCCTAGTGTGTAATGGTGACTTGAATGCTACAAATCAGTTTCAGGATAAGTCGAATCGTGTTCCTTTCTTTTCTTTTTTACATGCAATTTTTAAAGTTTTCTAATGCTTTGTTTTAAATATTTACAATATCGTATGGTCAACATGTTTTGATTTTGAATAACTTTAGTAAAGGTGTTTTTTGTTTACAAGAAATAATACATTTGCACCAAGCTTTATAATACAGTAATGGATTTATTATATTCCGTGATCATTAATTAATAAATACTGAAAATTTCATTAAAATTGGTTGATTTCCTGAATTTTGATGGATTATTTAGTGAATAGAGAAGTCGAAATGCCTTCTTATTGTCATTACGACCGTCCTTGTTTTGACACGGAATGCAGTGACGTCATTTTCTAGCCAACCGGCCTGTAGTAACTCTCGGTGGCCACGCTTGAATGCACCACCGCCCAAACACATAATCGCGCAGAAAAAAAGGAAAATGTATACAATACACACACGTCGGCTTGGATTCAAAATCACAATACCACTACCGCTTCGTTTGTCTAACCTAAAACGATAATCGAATCCTAATTCCAATTTTGATTAAAATCAATAAAATGATTTTGATTGTAGACATATGTCTAACATTCGGGGCTAAAAATTAAGAAAAAATTGAAACTTCGGACTATCTTACTTAATTGGTGTGAAAATAAAATTTAATTTGAATAAAAAATATTTGAAAAATTAAAACCAAACATCAACCCCACAATCAACAAACGCGTACACCACTTACGCATACATGAAAACACCAATATAAATAACATAACTAAAAAATGAGATTTTATTTGTTTTAGGCGATTATTTCATTTTACAATTGAGTGGAGGATCATTTTCGTATATACATTTAACGAAAAGTGACTCTGCCATTACCTGGACATTCTAGTGGTTTCGATTGGTTTACAGTTTTTTTTATCACTAATCCTAAATTGCGAGTGGCTGCCAGTTAAGTTTAGGGTTAGGTTAGAAGACCATAAGGAATATTTTGAAAAATAATTAATTGATAAATAATACTTTATTGATGAATGTTTTACAAAATAATTTATTTCGGAGAAAGAATGTTTAGAAAATAAATGTATTGGGGGGGGGGGGTGAAATGCAGCTATATCATTCCATATTTAATCGAAAGTTTTCCCGTCTTTATGATTTTGTCACGAAAAAATTTGTGCAACGATTTGATTTCCAACATCACAAAATCAAGTTTTGTAAAAAACACCCCTTTCTTGTAGAAATTCAATAGCTGTTGCCTTGTCTCTAACACGCCCATTTAATGCTAACACGATTTCAATAACTAAATAGTAATAAAAAAACAATATCGCGTGTTATTTTTTTAAAAAATATCTGGTAAAAATGCAGTAGCAACGACAAAACTCGAACTCGCACATAGAGTACACAATCCGCACCTGAAACCACTACATCACATCACTTTCATATCCAACGCCTTACGGTGTTTATTAAATGAATATAGTTATATTTTCCTTCATTTTTCGTAGAGCTGTCTCAGTGTCTGTAAGGGAAAGACGTAGGATAGGAGTCAAACGTGACTTCAGTCAGGGGTTCGGATCCTGCGACCGGTGGTGCAGTTATACCGAGCCACACTGATGATTCTTGGTACAGATAAAACATATATGTATTAGGATATTAAATAAATTGTTATTATAAATAATTATTTAAAGCTCCCGTCAAAGAAAGAGCACTCTGTATGAGAAATATGGAAATATTCTAACAAGAGCAACATTGCAAAGTTCCCTCCCCTTGGTTGAACACTTTACGGAGGATGACTGTGCTTATTTAATGAATGCAGGTCTATTTGTATAATTATTTCTCATATGTCTGTCTCAGTGGCCGTGGAGGAAAATGTCGGATAGGAGTAAATCGTGACGTCAATTCAGAGTTCGGATCCATATATATATATATATATATATATATATATATATATATATATATATATATATATATATATATATATATATATATATATATCGTAAGGACATTACCACTTAGGTTAGAGAATTGTTCTTTCCAAAAACAATAAAGTTTTCCAGGCGGTCATTAGTGCGAATGAAAACAAACATATGCTCTATAATTTAACTTTTTATAAACTGCCCCGACTGCTTGCCAAACAATCGAGATTCGAATCCCAGCTTGAAATACATGCCACGTCTAGCTACACAAAACAAATTGGATGAGACAAAACTGGATGACTACGTATATATATATATATATATATATATATATATATATATATATATATATATATATATATACAAAGTGAAGACGTTTTCCCCCTGTACCTTCGGCGAGAGTAAGAAAATAACCACATGCATCATAGGCTACTAAACTCACAAATCTATTCAGCTTATTCACTCGAGCATGTTTGATAATATTAATGATTATTTTCTCCATCTAACAATAAATACTACTTTTAGACCACCATAACAGACTCTCTTCAAAACATACTCCATAGAGATGGTAGCAAAAGCTTTTCCCTCTAATATTTTTACACTAACACTCTCCCCGTTATCACCGAGAAGTAATAAACAACGGATACTTCAGAAAAACGTAACCGTTATTATTTCCTATTCATCTTCCAGTAATGTAGTACATAATACTATACTTTCCGCACAAATTTAAGAGACGCTTCCTCATATTCCACTGGTTTTCGAGAATATCGGATTACGTTACGTAAAGACTTCATCTCATGCTGGAATTTACGGAATACTTAATCATTTATACTTTACATTGATTCAAAATGGCGGCTACAATCTCTTAATTGAATCGACTTCAGACATTTCCCTCAGCAATCTTCGTTTGCTTCAGGTATAGTTTCATTTTTTAAGTTAAACACTCAAACAATTTAATACATAAAACCTTCAACGTATGAAAATCATTTTTCAAAATATTTACAGCGTAAATCGAACTGCAGTGTTAATTTCGACAACATTTAATTGTTGATGACAATTCCATGGAAGCACGTAATATTAGTTTCTCTACAAACCATTCGCTACTAATTAACAGAAAATAAAAGTTCATTG
Organism: Sepiola atlantica; assembly: GCA_963556195.1. Taxonomy (NCBI): domain Eukaryota; kingdom Metazoa; phylum Mollusca; class Cephalopoda; order Sepiida; family Sepiolidae; genus Sepiola; species Sepiola atlantica. Next base: position 52,356,930 of record OY744534.1, on the reverse strand, counting down.
TTTCACTTTTGACTTTTCATACATACCTAACATTAATCTTCTTTTTACATTTTTTGTGGGGTATTTTACGTAAGACGTTTTCTTTTCTTCTTTACATTTAATTATTATAACCGTCAATTCTCTGCCTGTCTCACTCTATTTATTCGTAAAAAATTCTATAAAAACGTGTTTACATTTTGGCCGACTTTAATAATCGCAGCACACAACAGTACCTTCGAGGCAATACATTTTCCTATTCATCGAACATTATTCGATATAAATTAATACCGAACATTATTTAAATTTATTTAATAACGTTTTTCATACTTTCTTCGACGCTAAATCTGCTACTGATATTTCAATAAAAAAATAATTTCTACTTTTCTAAAGATACTTCAACTTAAAGTGCAGTATCCGTTATTTTGTCTTTTCTCTGTTCGGCGAGTGAAAGTAAAAGGTTTCCAGACTTCGGCAATTTTTTTTATTGCTTTCCTTCTATTTTACTATTTGTGAATTTCAGAAGAAATCCTTCTAGACTGCGGCATTTTTTTCAAAACATTAAACATCATCATTTTATAACCCTCCCCTCTCGTTCCGAGGCAACGAAATAGAAACAAAATACTCAATGGTAAAAGTGCAGTAAAAGTAAAAGTTAACAGTCGATAAATTGAAAACCAAATAACCACAACTAATTCCTTAAATCAGTCGCCATATATTTAAATAAAAGCCAGAGTTAGACAAAAAGCCGATTTTCAATGTTGGTAAATTCAATCTTCCGCCAAAATGGCCACTGCGAATTGACATAAAAACAATACATCTAGAAGTATTTTTCCTTCACTGACCTTGGAAACATTCACGCATATTCTTGGATCATATTTACTTTTGGAGGGGGGGCAGTGGTTTTTATTTTGTTTGATTCAAAACATTGGTAAATCCTACTTTAATTACCTGGTTTCAAATGCTTTTTGACGAATTAATACTCTAATACTTACATTTAAAAAAAGTATTTATATCTATCCCAAGTAATGCCGGAGCATAGGGCCTGCTACTATATATATATATATATATATATATATATGTATATATATATATATATATATATATATATGGGAAATGAGAAAGGAAAAACCAAAAAGGATGTTTTTTTTATGTATTCATAAACGTTTCGTCTTTATTTGTAAGCCTTCTTTAGGATGATAATATTAAGAAAAATGTCATGCAAGTACGTGAAAATATTGGGTTGACATGATGGGTTGATGGGAAGAAGTAGTAGCCACTACTGGAAACAGTAGGGCCGAGGTCCGGGCTTCTTGCCATCAACCCATCATGTCAACCCAATATTTTCACGTACTTGCATGACATTTTTCTTAATATTATCATCCTGAAGAAGTCTTACAAATAAAGACGAAACGTTGATGAATACATACAACAAACATCCTTTTTGGTTTTCCCTTTTTCATTTCCCATTACGTCGGATTACCTTCATCCTCCCTTTCTAATATATATATATATATATATATATATATATAAATTATGACCAGGTAGATACTGGATAACTGTATATATATAGATCACTATATATAAATATTATTCATAAATTAATTATTTTATGTATAAAAACATTTTATTAATAAAATTATTTAATAAATAAAATATTTAGACGTTCACACAGATACGATACGACAACAAAAGAAAGGTAACTCTCAACTCTCTCATAGCATTCAGGTGAATGCTTCACCAGAGATAAGTCAACTTTGTCTCTATCGCCCAAACGATAAAAACAAAAATCAATGTACACACACACACACACACACACACACACATGCATATATATATATATATATATATATATATATATATATACAGAGAGAAAGGAGAGATTGGGTGATAGGTAAATGAATAGAGACTGGAATAAGATGTTTGTCTGAGAGATAAAGAGATACAGATATATATATATATATATATCATTATATATATATATATATATATATATATATATATATATATATATATATAGAGAGAGAGAGAGAGAGAGAGAGAGGGGGGCATATTGCATAATCGCTAAATGAAAAGAGAGTGGAATAAGGTGTATGTCTAAGACAGATAGAGATACGTAGGGAGGTAGAGGGAGAGGCCGGGAGACAATTGTGAAGTAAAAGAGAGACTTTTTTCATGCTGTTTAATTCGTAGAGAATGCTGCGTTTACCGCTATTAGTATACACAATACTATTTTTGAATGACCTAATGTCTTCAGCATTAGGAAATTAAAGTCGAGCGAAAATTTGTTTTAGATTATAGCTGCCTGTTGAGTGAAAGGTGGCAGGAAATAGAACTAGGATGCTGCCAGTTTAAATAGAAGTAAAAAATGGCACCATGTGCAGTCATTTGCAGCATGTTAAAAGTAAAAAAGTGTTGAATACAATTCGCAAAAAAAGCAAGTCTTTTTTTTTTTAAATCATAGTTACTTGTCAGTAATATCAGCTACGAGCGACACACTTTGAGAACTAAAATTAACGAAAATTGGTCGGATTTAGCGTTCAAACGGTGAATATGATTAGATGTGTTTCGCTGATTTTAAATTGTGGTATGCATAATTAGTGTTCAGTATTAGTTGCAAGGCATCCATATTATACTAAAACTCTGATAAAATGTATTGCTTGTTTGTTCATTGGATATTTTAGTAGGTGAGAGGAAAGGGAGTTGAGACGTGAAATACTGGGAGCAGGAGAATAGATGGAGGAGGAGGAATAGTGAGAAGAGGAGGAGAATAATATGATAATATAAATAAATAAATAAAATAAATAAAGAAGAAACGGAAAATACGAAAGTAATAGTAGTAGTAGTAGTAGTAGTAGTTGTAGTAGTTGTTTGGGTAACAATATAAAAATAATGGCATGACTTAATAAATAATGTCAACCAAGAAGAAAGGGAAAACTTGCGAAACATTATAAAAATGGTAATAGAAGGTTTGTACAGGGTGGGCCAAAATAAGGGTCCTATCTTTAAATTTGAATAACTTGAATTTGAATAACTTCCACAAAATAAAAGTTAAACTCACCAAACTTTATGTGTGTGTAGACTGACCCTTCCGAGATTTTTTGAAATAAACAAAACAAATTTTAGCCGAAAAACACTTCTTAAAACTTACAAAAACTAAAGTATTGTTTTTTACACTGTTTTGAGTTTTTTAAGCAAAAATAATGTTTTCTAAATGAGGGTACGTTCCTTAGGGCTAATACGGCTCATGCTTGCTTCGGAAGGGGTCCTTTACTTATTCTAAAAAAAAAAAATTAAAAAAAATCAATAAATAAAAAAGTTATGAATTTTTAAAAATAGTACCCTTATTTTTGCCCACCCTGTATTATTTGGATTATTTGGACGGCGGTTCTCATCTTGAGTGTTATTCTCACAACGTTTCAGCCGATGTAACCCCCGACCGTATTCAAGTGTATCTTGTAGAACTTGGGAATCTTTCTGTCGAATTTGAGAACCAGTACGGAATTTTAAACGGAACCCGTTATTTAATCCACGGGGATAGAAGTCTTAAGTAATTTGCAATGTTATTTTTAACATCACCCGCAGTGAAGATTGAACTTTCAACCCACAGAAAAGTGTCATTCACTTAGCACTGAATTTTACTTAGTACTTTATCCTTGTGGGTTACATCGGCCAAAACGTTGTGAGAATAACACTCAAGATGAGAACAGTAGTCCGAATAATCCTAATAATACAAATTATTAATCCTCATCTAAAAAAAAAAACAGAAACATGGTAATAGAAGATTCAGGGATGAGATTAGAAATACACAGGGGTACTCATTCATTATCGGGAAACTCCGGATACGCCTTCTATTATACCTCTTAAGCTAAAAGTAGATTAAAATTTTCTTCCTCACACGTCTTTGTAAAATCACGAAGCCAGAGTTTGCACACTTTGGTTAGATGTGACAAACGGTTGGTTTACTATAATCAGGTTTATTGCAACATCACAGTCTCTACTGATCGGCCGCAAGCTGACATCTCAGTAGCAGAATATAACGCTATATTTTACATTCATACAGTAGTTTTAACAGTAAAAAAATTATGTAAATAAAGAAATGACGTAAATAAAGAGGAAAATGAAATTTTGAGAATTACTGAACATTTTAAAAATAGTTAAGTAGGCCCAGATCATTGTAAAAATGTCCCTGTCTCCTTAACTTGTGCCCCCTCCATTTCCTCGGGACTAAATATGAACACAGATAATACACTTTGATCCTGTTTTGTTGGTCCAGGGTTGTTTGCTGATAAGAATTATAACTAACAGCTACGATAGAAGCAAGAACGGATTTTCTAAGGAAGCGTCCATTCAATCCGCGCCTTTATCGCTAAAAATACTATTTCAAACTGAGGCGTATAAAAGTGGTTGTTGATGGGCAAAGTCTGAACCGCATAGTATCAATGTCGGTATTCCTCAAGGATCTATTTTAGGCCCAACTGTTTTTCTAATCTCATCAACGATCTACCGAATCATATTCTGAGATCATTCATTCGCATCTATGCCGACGACGCAAACATCTATGTCAACACTTCGAAGTGCATTGGTGATCAAGTTCTTGCTGATTCCGTTTCTTCTGATCTGGAACACGTTGTGCAATACGGAAAATTGGCTTGTTATCTTTAACACCTCGGAAACCAAGTTTCTCTCTTTGCACCACCAACGCTTGGATTCTCTTTTTTTAGCCAGTACGAAACAAATGATACTTTCCTTGATGAAGCCCATGCTTTGGTAACCTCGTAGAACCGACTAAATATCCAAACCTGAAATGATAGACTTACATCAAATCTGTAAAGGCAGCTGGATGGATGGTTGGATCATTCTATTGCTCTAGAATATACTTGATTCCGTATGCAATCTACCACTTGTTTAAGAGTCAGATACGTCCTAAGATGGAGTACTGCTGTTGTATCTGGGGAGATGCAGAGGATAAGCTATCTTTCTTTTACAAAGTATAACATCGACTTGGCAATCTAGTGGCGGATGATCTCTTCTCTTCCCGACAGCCACTTTCTCACATAAGACATGTTTTTAGTCTTTATTTACTCCACCGTTATTTTTATTGTACCTGTTCGATTCAGCTCCAATCTTTGGTTAACCCTGTAAAAGATGATAGTAACAATTCATTTATTTGCAACCACTACCCAAAACTTTCCTTTCTTACTCTGTGTGCCAAAACGAACTTCCAAGAACTTTTTTTTCTTTTTAACATAGTTCACCCCAGACAAGGCAGGCCGCCACTGTAGACGTAAAGGGCTACTGAGAAAAAAAAGGGAGAAGGTTTGGGGGGATCGACCTAAATTGGGATCTGCGCAGCGAGATGTCTGTTTACATTAGTTTTACATTTCTGCATGTCAGTACCGTCGGGGAAACAGGGGGCAGGGAGGGAGTTCCTGAGGCCAGCAGCACGAGGAAAGAAGCTATTTGAGTAGAAAACTCTCCGGTATCTGGGGACCTCCACAGTGAATGGATGGGATTAAGTTGATTGTCGAGTTGGTCTAGTGAATTTACGTCGAGGGGGCACCAGAGTAGCCAATTCATCGGAGCATAATCCATTGAAGTATTTGTAAAACAAGCACAAGGATGCTACATTGCGGCGATGGGACAGGGACTGCAGTTAGGTTGACAATGAGGGACCTATCAGGTTGGCGACTCTTTTTTGAACCTTGTCAAGGAGGGAGAGACTCACTCTGTGGAACCTAATACCGCGGGCTGCTTTCCAACTGATTCCAACATGGCCGTTTTCAAATCTATTGTATATAGATAGTTGTTGAGTCGTCATCTTAATTAATCAAATTCTGCTCATTCCACCCATCGATCCCAATCCTCCCATACTATTGTTTATCATTTAACTACCAATATCATTGACCCTTATTCTTAAGTGATCTTTGGCCTTGGTAAGTGGTAACTCATTTGTATGAAAAAAACCCAGCCGACCTACTCTTGCACAAAGAGACTATTAGTGATGATTGGCCAATCAAGTAGAATAAGTACATTCAATCAGCGTATTTCGCGACAGACTTTTTCAATTGAAGTGTGACAGACCGACGAAAATGCTAAAAACACATTTATGTCACAACACTTGATTATTATTAGACAAAAATTAGACACTATATCAAATACTCTTTTCGGTAAAAGTGCAGAATAGTTATCAGTCAAAAAATTGTAAAAATCAAACAAATGACTTATATAAAACACGTTGCTGGGATTAAAGAGTAATATCCGCTTGGATACTACACTTCATAATTTCTGTCCACCTAGGCAATTTACCTAGGCAATTTTTATTTTTATCCCAATCGTAGGTACCCCATTTTGCGGAGCTGTATTTTCCCACATTAAACACCGATCTTGTCTTTAACTCTGCCCTCAAGGAGATGCAAGTAAATAGGAACTTATACCAAACGCAACGGAATTAAATTATCTAGCAGAAACAATTGTTTTCAAATAAAGTGTTTTACAAAGAAACTTGGAATGCTTTCAGAATAAGTATAAATATGACTCTTGTGCCGAGATTCAAATCGTGAGACTGGCGGTAATGGTTATTACGATACTGATGATTTCGCAAGGATGAAACGTATGCGTATGTAGATAATATTTAAATATATTTATTATTAAATAATTATGTATAACCCCTTCTCAGCTGGGAGCTTTAATGAGTAAATAAAATAAGCCGTCAAAAGCTATAATGCATATTATTCACTGGTGAACATTGCTATGACGGTTGACTACAGCTGTCAACTTACCTTAACGATTTATTTCTCATCTCGTCTGTAGACGTTTACGTTAGCCTCATTGGTTAGCAGGTTCGGAATTGGAGTTTAATATTACTCGTGTTCCGGGATTCCAATCGTGTGACTGGCGTGAATGGTTATTTTACACTGATGATACAGCAAAGATGAAACGTATACGTATGGAAATAATATTTAAAATATTTATTATTGAATAAGTATATATATATATATATATATATATATATATATATATATATAGCGTTAGCATGAAACATAGATGTCTGTAGGTAATAAATAATGAATATTTATTTATAAAATATTATTGTTTATATATATATATATATATATATATATATATATATATATATATATATATATATATATAAATACATATATGTACTTCATGTATCCACATAAAATATTATAAGGAGATATAATTTTTTATGTGTCAGTTTTCAGTATTTACTTCTGTGTAGCTTGATTGCCATATATATTTTCATTACTTACTATATATATATATATATATATATATATATATATATATATATATATATATATTTTATGCTATGGGTATTTTATATCACCCATACCATATTTTTTCTCTTAATCTTAACCTCGGTCTAGCTCTGTTGAGCGAGGTTCGAAACCGGTCAGCTTGTCCATTCATTCTCTTATCTTTTAATTTAATAAATAAATACGGTCTATATATATATATATATATATATATATATATATATATATATATATATATATATAAATGCCTTTGGAGACCACGTTTTAAGATGCAATATTTTATTAAAAGACCCGGTTTAGAAATCGCCACTGATTCGTAGTCGAGTCTGTTACCCCTCGGCCGCCGTTAACTAGTACGGAAATTAGGAGAGATTTAAATCTATAAACGCCAAATTATCGAGCGGTACAGCTAACAGTAGGGACAGTAATTCGACAACAAAAACAAACGAGGTTGGAATCTCGCATTTAAGCCGTAATATTACTGCTCATTATTAAATTCTCTCAGAGTGCAGCAATCCTTGTAAAGGGAGCTATAATAATATTTTTAAAGTAATTATTAATGTTTATTACCTACATACATCAATGTTCTATGCTTATGCAATTTTCAGTGTAGTGATGTTAATTCACGTCGGTCGGAGGGCTCGAACCCGGTTTAGTAATCGCCACCGATTCGTAGTCGAGTCTCTTACCCTATATATATTCTACTAAAATACAAGCATATTTTCTTAAAATCCTTTTCTATTGAAGCCTTTACGCAAAACGTTATATAACTGAAAGCAAATACAATTAAAAGCCGCCCTAAAAATGTGTATGTTCCAGTGTTTACTAAAATAATGGTTGCATATAATGTTCCTTCTGTATTTCTAGTTTGTTTACACAGTATGATTCTACCTCATAATTGGTCCCCCGATTTATAAAATCGGGGGACTTATGTTTTGAGGCATGTCCGTCCGTCCGTCCGTCCGTCCGGATTTTTCTCCGCAACCATCCATTGAATTTCTCTGAAATTTTTCATGAAGTTGTAACTTTGGTCAGGTTAGAAAGTGACATTCTCTGATTTAAAAAAAAATCTGGTTAGTCCCCCAGGGGGGGTCAAAAAGCCCCGAAATGGCAAAAAATGACATTTTTTGCCCCATAACTTTTCAGCCATCGATTCAATTTCTCTGAAACTTGGCCAAAATGTGGAGGCAATTGTTCCTAATAGAAAATAAGTATCGCTGACCTTGGAAAAAATCTGGTTCGCGCCCCCAGGGTGGTCAAACCCCCAAAAATGGCAAAAAATTACCCTTTTCACCCATAACGTTTGATCCATCCATTCAATTTTTCTGAAACTTGGCCAAAATGAAGAGGCAATTGTTATGGATATAAAATGAGCATCCTTGATCTCAGATCAATTCTGGTTCGCGCCCCCATGAGTCTAAAGGGGGGTAAAAAATGCCGCAAATTGCCCAAATTTATTGCATTTTACACTCGCCACATCGAGTCACATACATAGGGGGACCACGCACGCGCGGCTTGTTATCTTTATTTTTATCATAAATATATATACATAATTGAAGATTAACAAACAGGAGATGACACTAAGGCCGACAAAATTCTCCTGCTGTCTAGACAAGGAAGGTGGATGGGCCTTAATGTATATCGTCTCCAATACTTTTAAGTGATGAGTCGAATGTTGTTTCTAAGGTCTTATGATACATGATTGGATCATTCTACCGTTCCAGTAAGTATCCTACTCCTTTACCCGTATAAAAGTCAAATACGTCCTAAGATGGAGTACTGTTGTCACATCTAAAGAGATATCGCTCGGAGCACCTTCTCCTAACGTACCAGAGTACAAAACCGACTTCAACATCTCATGGTAGGGGGTCCTCTTCTTTTCCCTACAACCTCTTTCTCACATTAGAGAGGTTGCTTGTCTTTCTCTAATCTATCGTTATTTCCATGGTAGGTGCTCGACTGAGTTCCAATATAGGTTATACCTATGTAAAACATTTACAACAAAAAATCATCTAGCTACAACAACTGTAAATAATTTTCCTTTTGCCCTCAGTGTACCTACAACTAAACGTAACTTCCATGAGCAAAGATTTTTCAAAGAACTGCCCGTTTGTGGAACACAATACAACGAGGTTGCTTCCTAGATGACTATAATATGCTAATTAACCTTCATCCTCGAGTGGCCTTTGGGCCTTGATAAACGTTAGTATAAAAAAAACATCGCTCAACACAGAGGAATACTACACACTAAACTTCGAGGCACATTCCAGATTATTCAGAAGGGAAGATAACTGAAAGTTTTTTTTATTTGAATCCTTGTTGTTGTTTTTAAATTTACACTTGATTTATTCATTTTACATTTTACTTCAGTAAGTTTTCAGAAATCAAGGTTTCCTTTAGCTGACGCTAACACATGATTTATCTATGCGATACATAGATATCCGAGTGTTCATTTAAGATCCCCCCCCCCCTACTTCTCATAGCTTGAGTTAGTATAGCAGTGGATAATATTACTTTCTTTCTCCTCAATTGGCAACTTAACAATGTTATAATTTATCCTTTTTGTGAGTTTTACTTGGCCTTGCCGGATACCTAAACAAGAATTCATCTGGTCTGATGGAGTAACATCACTTTGAGTAAGTGCACTGTTCTTCGTATGAGCCAGTGCGTAGCCACACCGAGGAGTTTTATTTGTGTTCGAATACTATGTTATTTTGGAGATTTGGTCAGTGTTTACTTGTAGGGTGAAGTATCCTCATGTCAGATTGTTTTGACAAAGAAACTGAAGATATTTGAGGATACTTTCTAGTAGGCATTCAAATTATCTACTATTTCTTCAGAATACATACTCGTATGATCTATCATACACACACACCCACACACACATACACACACATACACACACACACACACACACACACATATATATATATATATATATATATATATATATATATATATGTATATCTAGGCAGCATTTTCTCTTTCAGGCAAGTATAGCCCAACACTTAACTAACAACCACTCCTGCCCCCGATCGGAATTCAGCAAAACTCTTAGTAGAAAATACAAAAATTTAGAAATTCGTACTAACAAACAAAAACTCCATATATTAGAAGCCCTATATATGAAAACCAAAAAAAACCTAATTAATAGAATTAACTATACTATATGTAATAATATTCTAAAATGTTTATAGCTCCAATATAGTTTCGTACTTAGTACATAATTCCCGCCAAACACCTTCTATAAATACTACACATGGTCTAGAGCAGTGGTTCTTAACCTTTTTTCTCCAATTCCCCACTATTTAGTGAGCCAGCTCTTCATTCTCACCACAGTTATCACATGGAAATAAATACATACGAAAAGATTCGTAATGTTTTTTCTAGATATATTTGGCCTATATCAGCGTCTCTCCGATGTTATGTGGCTTCTTCGCCTTCGCCGCCAGCAGAGAAACAGCATACAATGCGTGTAATATCGCTTTCGACTCAATTTGAAATTTTCCGCCCTGATCCATTCTCATTTTCTTCAAGCATTTTGCCTTCAATTAAAAAAACTGCCTCTCCTTGCCAACGAACTCAGGGTGTACATTGGAAAAGTGCTTCTTCAGTTGATGGGGTTTCATCGAATCATTGCTGAGCGTTTTGTGGATGTAATGTATTAAATTTTGAAGCAGTGGGTCTTCTGTCCGACCGGCCATTTCCTACTTGGCCACTCCGCCATTCCCCACCAGTGGGGAATTCCCCACAGGTTAAGAACCACTGGTCTAGAGTGATTAGCCTCATTCCCCCTGAAGATGAACCCAGATGGGTCCGACAGTACTAGGAAGACAGATGCAAATTATGGCAGATTCATCAGCCAATTCCCATCCGAAACTAAGATCCTAATTCGACTATTGAAAAGATCTACCAAAGTATATCTAGACACGAGTTGTCTATTATATATATATATATATATATATATATATATATATATATATATATATATATATATATATATATATATATATATGCGTTTTTTAGATACTATAAGAGTCCATTAAAGGTACCCGGGTTTCTTGCCCCTGGATTCGTTGGTGGTTAAAACAAACACTAAGGAACCTTGGGCGGTCAACATCCTCTAAATGTTCGCAGTTTTGGAAGACGCATCTTCGTCCATCGAGAGGCTCACGCCTGCTTTGGTATCCTTAGTTGTTTTTCAAAACTACTAGCGAATCAACGGACGAGAAACTCGGGGTGCTTTAATGGATTCCTAAACGTAAAGTATGTAAATAAAAAACGCATATTCTGCATTTTTACGATCGAGCAGTCTGTTGATTTTTTCTGCTGACACAACATACGCAATATATATATATATATATATATATATATATATATATATATATATATATATATATATATGTATGTATATATATACACTTATATATATATATTTATATATATACACACACACATATATATATATATATATATATATATATATATATATATATATATATATATATATATGTATACACACACACACATATATATAGGCAGCATATATATATATATAGGCAACATATATATATATATATATAGGCAACATATATATATATATATATATATATATATACACACACATATATATAGGCAGCATATATATACACAAAGATATATATGTATATATATATGTATATATATATATATATATATATATATATATATATATATATATATGGGAAGAGAAGGATGAAGGTAATCCGACGTGATGGGAAAATGAAAAAGGAAAACCAATATATATATGTATATATACATTTAGGCATATATATAAGCAGCATATATATACGCACGCACACACACACACACACACACACATATATATATATATATATATATATACACACATATATATATATATATATATATATATATATATATATATGTATACCGTATTTCTTTGGAATTTTTCTTTTTCACTTTAGTCAATTAGCACAACATTAGACGACAACAAAATGTCGGCAACAAATGCAAAGTCATCAGCGAAACACTTTCGTTTTTTTAATTTGTTATCTTAAAACAAGTTTTCTATTTCTTTCTATTTCTCAGGATATAATTATTGCGTGATGTTAGCGTTTTATTCAAAAGTTTAAAGTCTCATACACAAAAGAAAAAGTGTATTTATCGACCGAAAGTTATTTCTTAGGTTTATTATGTATTTCGATGATTTGTCTGTTGCCACTCGTGTTTGCTTGGCTAATACCATTAAATACACGGTTAATGTTCTTCATAGCTTATTATTAAACAAAACAACCACAAAACAAAAAATGAGACTCGTACAAGATTCGATCCTGCTTTCTAGAATGAAGGATGATGTGATGCGGGTGAACCTGCACAATTAACCTATTTCTCAGGCTCTACGAATAATCATGCTTTATATTTTAACTACTATTATATACCATAATCTTATCGGACTTCCGCCAAGAGGCGAATATGCTGAACATCATATATCTGTATAATAAGGTTTAGTCGATTTTAACCGTTGTCATTAAAATATGATAACCAAATGTTTAATATGCTAATCTGTTCCGCTAATCAATTAGGCTTACCCTTATGCGTTTTTCAAGAAATTATGCATTCATATCGTTGTCTTTCAATATCTATTATATTTTCTTCGTATTACCGGACTCTCTCAAATAAACCTTCCAAAGAGAAGGTGTCATCCGCTTTTAATAGCTTATTATTGATTACTATCTAGCAACGTCCATTGCGCATCTTTGTGGTTCGGGTGGCAATAAGCCTCCCCAAGGTCCCAGTACTCTCCGCACCTCTCAGTGGAGGTTTGGTTATTTCTCTCCATCCTTGGTCTTTCCATTATCCTTGATCCTTCACGACCCCTTTGTGTGGCACCAGCCTCGGCTGGTGCCATCACATTGTTTTTTTGTTTTTTTTATAGTTTTAAAAAAAATATTATTATGTGACTTTTTTCTCGTTTTCATTTCCGGTGTTTATCTGAAAGGACTTACGTTTTGCCACTGTCTGTTATTCCGGTATTCCCCTCGGAATATCTTTTACCAACTTATTAATTTACAATGTGTCAGTAAATTCTGGACAATAATATAATTGGATATTTTTCTTTTTATAATTGATTTTGTATTCCCTTCGGGGATGTGTAGTGGTCTCGTCGTTTACTAGACCTTAGTCCTCTTTATTTCTTTTTCAGGGGTTTGCGAAAGGAAAAAGACTCTCATGGGAAACACATCTCCAATACATATAGCTCAAAGAATAAGGAGCGAATGTGCTAAAACGTGAGGTGAATCTGGATTTATTTAATGAAGTTCATAAAAGTTTGGCGAAACGCATTAATATCTGCATTATAAATGACGGGAATCATATTTAAGAATGTAGTATAGTAAAAACGCAGACAGAGGCGAGAAAAAACAAACAAATATACAACAAATAACTTTTACGAAACGCAAGAAAATTTTACTTTCTATCGACCTCCATAGTTTCAGTTTTTAAACATTTTGTTATTGCTTTTCCTAGAATTTCCGTTGTAGCCTCGAAGGCTTGTAAAAACAAAACAGACAACCACGTAAGGCCAAAAGCTTCTATACGCTGCAGCTTATTTTAAAATAAAAAAACTATAAAATGTCAATGTGTTAAATGTATACAGATCGGTCGAAAATTAAATTGTAATGTGTTTGGTAACAGTTATTAGTTGTATTTTGTTTGCATTTTCGATTTTCTAGTTCTTAAACATTGAACAAACAAGTCAAGTAAATTACGACAGTCATTTTTAATCCGTTTTCACAAGCCTTCTAAGCTACGATACAAATTTTGAAAAACACATACAAAAAGTAGAAAAATGAAAATTTATGCAGGTCGATGAGAAATTAAATTTTCTTGCGTTTGGTAAAAAGTAATTCGTCGTACATTTGTTTTCTCACCCCTTCATTCGTTGTTATACACACTTTCGCCAAAACTAGTATTTTACCTATGTCTCCAGAGTTTACAGACACAATGATTCAATACAATATTACAGGGTGTTCCAAAGCGACGGAATCGACTTTTTAATCGGAAAAGAAAAATTATAAATTGATTTTTGACTGCATACAGTTCAAGTATAAAGCGTTAAAATTAAGAAGTTTGCATCCATTCATAATTTTGAATCGTTCGTTTTGTTTTCGGGGCGCCAGTATGGATGTGAAGATGAAAGTTGATCTTCGATTCTATTGTCACATAACCAAAGGCATTATATGAATAGAAACGTTTGAATGAAAAGTGATGAAATAACTTGACTTCCGGAAGGAGATAATTCGGCCTTTTCTTTGCAACCCTTCATTTAGAGAAGACATGTACAAAGCGCCGTTGTCAATGGTAGACCGGCGCGCCCAATGTAGCTCGGTAACTAGACAAGCTATCTGTGTGTGTATCAATGCGCCTGTCGCTCGCTCGCGCCTACGAGTATTGATTTACTCCTCTCCAGGAGTTAGGCACAAGGCCAGTTTTTATCTTACTCCCACAAGTAAGATGTGACCCAAGGTCGGGTCGGGAAAGTGGGGTTTAAAAATTGCCTGGGCAGCCCCGTCGGTATTCCCCGGTAGAGGCGCCTAAGGCAGTAAGCAATAAACTTACTCCTCCCCAAAGAGGAGAGGCAAAGCCTGGGAAGGTGGACCTCCCAGAACTGCACAGGACAGACCCATTGACCGGCATAAATCAAGACCCGAAGGCCAAGACAACACCAGTATGGGGTGCAGTATCCATCGGAACAGATACTACACTTTGATCTTAGCCAAAAGGCCAAGCATGAGCCGTCACTCAAAAACAACGGGGTTTTATCACCGCTTTCTCTGTGACTGCTTTATTTTGGTTAATATTAAAAACTAAACATTGGCGTCCGAGTGATTGTATCGACAGACGAGCAAGAACTGAAACACTCCTCCACTGCACCCAGAAGCCAATTCAAACGCGAAAAGAAGCTGCAAAAATATCGCTTTTCCTGTTCACTGTTAATTTGATGCTGAATTTCGAAAGGAAGCACTTTGAGAACGTTTTGTCAAATTTGGTTAACCTTGATGTTTTGTTAAATACTCTCGAATCTTTGAAAACATCTCGAATCTTACTATTCCATAATACTGATATTTCCCACATATATTTAAGTAAAATGAAAGCTAACCATTGAAAACTGTTTTCTTTTGTTGTGGTGACGGTGTGGAGAGACCGAAGGATAAGCGGCAATGACTAGCATGCGCCCGCTGCAAGTAAACAGTGACCGCATGCGGACACGAACCTAGAACCGTTCGATTACGAGGTGAGAGTCGTGATTATGGAAAATAGACGCTGTTGGCAGTCCAAAATTACTAAATAAAAGAAGTGAGATTTTCGCTCGAAGATCAGTGTGATTTGGGACGCAACGTCATTAGCGTGTGGTTTGGACGGGTGTCGTTTATGTCTTGTTTTTCTTACTGTTTTCGGTTAAGAGAAGAACAGATAAATACTGCTAAGGATGGTATTGAGAGCAAACGTCGCCACTCTTATTGGTGACTGGAAGAATAAAAATAATCCGGTACCCGCTTGAATACTGAGAGTTGGCATTCTGTGTGTTCTTTCAACTCTAAATAATTTACGTGATTGAAATGGGAATTAATTAACCAAATACATTTTAAATTTGTTTTATGGCATTCTGTATAGACAAGCTCATGCTCAACTATAATTATTTGTGAAGGCATCGTAGACTCGTCTTTATGATATGGAAGATTTCCAATGTATAAATTTGATTATTACATGACTATAATGTTTCATTGTCTCAATCGTTTTGCATGTTTTCAACATCAATCTAAAAACGATTCATCTTCTGTTACTCCACGCGTACGAACACGCAATAGACTTATTTTTCAATCGTCAAATATCACATACACTACTGGTAAATTCATACCATTCAACTTGATCTGTATATTAATATAAGCAATTCTTCTATTTATCTGAATGTGTGTTCGACTAAATATTAAAAGAAAAATAGTTTAATTAGGTTGTATGTATGCATCTGTATGCTTGTATAGGTGTATATCAGAATACGACATCGGAGTAAGCAGCCTAGGTTCTATATATTCGGATCCGGGGTTCAGAACGTTCGACCGGCGGTAAAGTTTTATCACCCATACTGATGAGTGTTAATGGTAACACGAAACATATATATGTTTATGGATAATAAGCTGTTACTCACCATCGTATAAATAGCAGCGAATGGGCGTCGGCTTACACTAGTGATAGGTTTTCTGTCATAAGTAGATCACATTCGTTATTCCACCTTGAAGTCTTGGAAGCAATATATATTAAGTTATTAAAACCCTCTCTTTGTAAACAACAGGAGTTGCTTCTAGGACTCAATGTGATCCACTCGTGATCTCCCTCAATTTTGTTTCGCCCTAAACTGTCACTGGTCTTCATTTCGCTATTCCAAGTGTTTTATTGTAGTGCATGAATTATTTCCATGTATTTGCTCTGATTAGTAGATTTATGTATTGATTACTTTTTTCCTCAAGTTTTACACTTTTCATTTTCATTCCACCCCCAAAAATGTCACAAACGTCTGTATTCCTTGCCGTTACAAAATTTTGTACTACTAGAAATGAATTTATATATATATATATATATATATATATATATATATATATATATGCAATAATATTTTTATAAATAAATATTAAATATTTAAATACCTAGAGACATCGATGTTTCATGCTAACGCAATCTTCAGTCTAGGAACTAATTCTCAACGGTCGGTAGGCGCGAACCCCGATAACAAATCGCCACTGATTCGCAGTAGGGGATCTTACCCATAGGCCATTGCCAACCAGTTAGTAAATAGAGAGGAACTTTAACTGTAAATAGCGAAATCGGCGACTACTCACCAAACAGCTAGAGTGATCTACGAAACGTCGGACCATGCATATAGCTATTTGTACTGCTTGTTATTAAAGCTCCTCGAAAGTGCCCAGCCTCCGTGGGAGGGGGCTGATAAACAATAATATTTTTATAAATAAATAAATCAGTATGGCTATTTTTAAACATCGTCAAGTGTAGAATATGAAATCAGATTGTAAAATAGATTATGCGATGCGATATTATTTTTTTCAAATAAATGAAACACTTATCCTTTTTATTTTAATTATATATTTCAAATGAAGAATGTCACATCTCGCTCAATTATCTACCCCAGTGCACTTTTCCTTGTTTAACCATGCGAGATGGTAAAAGCAATAATAACACTTTGTAAACCGCAAAAGGCTCATTATGAAACAGATGGACTTAACCACGAGTGTGACAGTAAATGTAAACCTCAAATCAAATAAAGCTGCACTTCCTTTAGAAGAATCAGCCGAGTGTGAGTGGGAAATAGAAACTCACACACATATATATATATATATATATATATATATATATATATATATATATATATATATATGAGAGAGAGAGAGATATGGTTTAATAAGGAAGAGTCTCTTGGTTCGGGATGAGCAATATGCGTGATATGAATTCTTTAATTTGACAACATACTAGCTGAGTTGTACTGTGGTTAAATGTGAGTTTCTATTTCCCACTCACACTCGGTTGATTCTTCTAAAGGAAGTGCAGCTTTATTTGATGAGTTTTACAGCCGCACTGATGAGCTGTGAAACAGCGAAACAGTCTGTATGTGGATGACTATATAAAACTCCCCCCCCCCCCCGGGTAGAGCTTATGTTTGTAAGGGTATCGCCAACTGCCATTAACTTAAAAAATGCAATGCTCATTAGGTAAAAAACTAATTCGAGCTCCGGCAATTGCAATGTTTACATTGAGATACAACTTACATTCAGTCAGTGTCGTATGATGGCATAGAGGTTAGCAGCGCCGACTGTCAGCTCTACGGTTGCGTTTCGATCCCGGCTTGAGGCACTAACTGGTCTAGCCGCACTGATGAGCTGTGAAACAGCTAACCAGTCTGTATGTGGATGACTATATATATATAAATTTCTGAGTTCATATGAAAATATATTTTTAGGTGTATATCACTTATAATATAATCCAAATTATTTCAAATTACAAGCTCAATGAAGTTATGTTTCTGGCTTCAGAGCATATATACTGTTTGGTTGCATTGAGATGACAAAAAAACAGTCCACAATCATAATTTTTATTTATTTAAAAATTTATTTAACTGTTTATTTTCGGCAAATTCATACATTTTTTAAATATTATATTTTTATGAAAAAACATAGGCATTCGCCGAAAAAGGATTATGATAGTGAGTGTATTATTCTTTAGTCATTGGAATGCAACAAGACAGTAATATATATATATATATATATATATATATATATATATATATATATATATTTGTTAAGACTGAACGCTGCACAAAGTTAAAATTTAAAATTTTCTTAACGGTTTCAATTTTGTTCATTTTTGATCATTTTTTAATAAAAGAAGGAGTACCGCTCTAAATATTACAATTAAAATTTGAACAAAATCTATAATTTTATATGCTTTTATGTTAACAATAAAGCTATTTATATGTTACTAAAATGTGAAGAAATTTATTATTTTTAGTCAAGAGATTTTCTCTCTCTCTCCGTATATATATATATATATATATATATATATATATATATTCATATTCATATTCAGAAACCACCAGTCTTACGACCACGTCTGATGATTCTCGTCTTGGCGAGGAAAAAAAATTATAACGTGAAATCACTGGATTGTTGGCTTGAGTTGTTTCTTTCTAACTTGTCTGATTGTGGAAATAATTATATATATCATCTCACATTCAAAAATTTATATATAAATATATATATATATATATATATATATATATATATATATGCGTATAAGTATATGTAACTGAATACTTTAACGTCATTAAAGGTGTTTATTATATTATCCTGTGTTTCTATGTGTTTTTGTATACATGCATTTAAAGATTTAAGATAATTTTAAAATCAAGTTTCGAAAATGAAAAGTCTCAGAAAATATGAATTTTACATACATTTCAAGAGGAATTTATAATAAATGAGTCGACATAGATTCAAAGAGAAACATTTTTTAAAGGAAAGAGTCTAAAAGTTTCCCCTTGCGCTGGAAAAAAATTCAGTCAATATGTCATGCAAAAGGATACATAAATACATAAGCCTTTGACCATCAGGAGAAAGAATATACAAACACCATGACAATTTGGAATTGATTCGTATAGTTTAGTCTAAATGGATTTTCTTTATTTGACTGAAGCTATTTGTTTTATATTCTTATTATTTATAAAGTGGGAAGTTGTGCAAAAAGAGGGTTGTTCACATTACATTTACATTGTGCATGATGATACACTCGGAGAAACAGGTAGCAGGAAGAGAATTCCAAAGGCAAGCGAGTAGAAAGGTTTCCGGCATCTCGGAACATTTACAATAAAGCGGTGGGATTTTGCTACTAGTCGGGTTGGTCGGAGATAGTTACGTCGAAGAAGCACAAGTGCAGTAAGATAACGGAGCAGTTTCCCTGTAAGTACTTGTAAAACCAGAAACAGTGATGCAACATTGCGACAATTGGATATCGGTTCGAGATTGGTAAACAGGGTGGGATATATTAGGTTAGACACTGTTTTTTGCACCCTGTTCATGACGGTGAACCTAGTAGTTGGTGCATCAGCCCAGATAAGGGCATATTGATGCATGTGCGAATGGTAGATTTATAGAGATATAGGTTACCAGCAGATGTGAGTAGTTTCTTATCCCGGTAGAGTAAGCTCACTTTCTTTGCAGCAGTCGGCCTGTTTTATCCGCTTAAATTCATCTCATCTCAGCGACTACGGATGATTGCTACACGACCCACAAGTTCGGTTTAGATAACACGGCTAGATACGGCTATCTACTAGTTATTTTATTTTATACACTGGAACAGATTAGTCTAATCCCGCGCTTTTTTTAGATATCTTGTGTCAATGATTTTTTTCTAAACTGACATCACTTAGAATTGAACCAACAGCATAACGTTAGAATTCACTTGTTACTTAATTGCTTGTAACGGAAGCATGCTATTACACAAGGTCGTTTAATGTCATCAAGAAGAGGTTTTCTTTAAAGATGTTGTAATTTAATTCGTGCGTCTTAGGACATACGTCTGTCTTTTTCAGGACAACTTAATTCCTATACTTTGTGCGATTTTATCTGTCCTTTTCAAGACAATTTACCTACTACACTTCTGTGAATCGATCTTGCTCTTTTCAGGACAACTTCCTACTACACCTTTGTGAGATTTAACCTGTCTATTATACTTACTACTTCTCTACCAGACTTTTCGTTATAGATCAATTTACCTACTACATTTTGTGCTATTTTACCTGTCCTTTTCAGAATAACCTACCTACTACACCTTTGTGCCTTTTTACATGCCCTTTTCAGGATAATTTAACTACTAAATTTTGTACAATTCTACCTGTTCTTTTCGGAACAATTCTCTACTGCTCTTTTGTACGATCTCACATGTCCTTCACAAGACACATTTTCTACTACACTTTTTGTGTGATTATACCTCTCCATTTCATGAAAAATTTCCCAATAAACATTCAATAAAATAACTGCATTCCCTGGGCTTTTTCAGTCCACCCAGCAGTGATCCATCTGAACTAACCAGTATTGATCGACCAAACCTACAGAGCTGTTTCTCCAACCTCAGTGAAGTTTACGTCCAATCACCGACGTTGCAGAAGTCACCCGACCAGACACTACACATCAACCCTTCCTGCGACACTTTGTCATTACCTGTACATTTACGGTTCAATAAACTGGTTGTTTGTTATTTACAAACGTAACTTCTGTATTTGTCATATATTCTCCTATTGCCGTATTTGTCTTGTGTCTCAAACTAGTTGTAGGACCGATAACCATCATCGATCCTTGCAACACATGCATATAACAACGATACCCACTCTGAGAAGTATAGTAAAAAAACTTCATACACACATATATAAGAAGACATAAAAACTTAACTGTTTACAGAGATAAGGAACATCCACAGTTAATTTGTCTGAGATCAGCAAACACCGCTGAGTAATTGTTAACTGATTTTGTAGTGCGTTGATGGATGTTTGAAAAGAATACTGTGCCAATAAATAAGTAGAAAAAGATAGATATCATACCAAAGTAGATTCATGATACGTAGATAATAAGTCAAAGCGGTACCAAAACCTATAATGAAACCATTTTTAGCATATTAGAAGACTAACTAGCTAACGGATAGTTGGGGTTTTCTATATTTCTATAGTAACAATATGTGTTAAAAGGCCGGAAGGTAGAAAAGACCACCTCTCCCGAGATGGCATTCTTATCGGATTCAAAAATAATCGAGAAATTCGAGTTTTAGTAAAAGAAAACAACCATGTTTTATTTTCCCTAAGAAGATGAAATCCAGTCATATTTTTGAGTATTAATAAGTTGTTCCCCTTATATTTAAGCCTCCACAATCTCACACAGATAGCTATCATCCATTCTGCGATGCATCCTACAGTAGCGTTTATTCTTAATGTAGGTCAAGAGCGTGTGGGTGCACTGCGCATGACTGGTAGAGATTTTTTTTTCAAGTTCTTTTTGCAAAACTAATTTTTTTTATTAGGGCGAAGATTTTCTACAACCATACCTCATTAAGACAAAAAAGACCTAATGGTTCAAGTCAGCCCTTATGTTGCGAAATTATGCGAAGTCGAACCTCGGTTGGTATTACAACCATTTACAAATAATTGGAGAGTTACGAAAGTATAAGTTGTTTTATTTAACATCTGGTACCAAAATAAATTATGAGGGTTTTACAAAAACGTTTATTAAAATAATACTGTAGTACTAAAATGTACTACAATAACGATTGCGATACACAATAACAAACACAAACGGCACATATTGTCTTGTCCATCGGGGCTTGATTTGCGCCGGTCTATGGGATTGTCCTGTGCAGTTCTAGGAGGTCCACCCTCCCAGGCTTTGCCTCCCCTCTTTGGGGAGGAGTAAGTTTATTGCTTACTGTCTGAGGCGCCCCTACCGGGGAATGCCGACGGGGCTGCCCAGGCAATTTTTAAATGGCCAGAGTGCTCACCTCTCGAGCACTGGCTTTTCAAACCCCACTTTCTCGACCCGATCTTGGGTCACATCTTACTTGTGGGAGTAAGATAAAACTGGCCTTGTGCCTAACTCCTGGGGAGGAGTAAATAAAACACAAGCGGCACATAATTACTTTTTACCAAAATTTGCATCAAACTAAACTTTTTTTGAAACTGTGGCTTGTACCCCAAGTGGTTATAATACCCCAAATTGCCAAAAATACATTTATTTCTCACAGATATATAAAGATCTGTAAAAAGTAAACAAAAAAAATGTGGCCAATCTTTTTATTTTTTATTATTTTATTAATCATGGCCGCACGAGGACCATAGTTGCTTTACTTAAAAAAACAACAACTTTTATTCAGTTGGTTATGGTTCAGAATATGTATTTCGGATTCAAATCAAAATAAAAGTTCCCAGGAAACGCTTACATAGCATTACCAATATGTTAATATTTGTTAAAGTATTTCAATATAATTTAATGGAGGGTTTCTACCCAACCAGTTTCAAATTTTAGAATATCGTCTCTTGAGTATAATTTAAATTTAAACGTTAAGATAATTGAATAAACAGATAAAACGGGCCAATTGAAATGCCATGGGCCGACAGTAAAAATGTCGCGAAAAAGAAAGAAAGTTGAATCTTTATTTATTTATTCTTATTTATTTTAAGTGTATTTTTATTTATTAATTCATGTTTATTCAGTTGCTTTAAGCATGTCCCCATATACATAAATAAAACACTATATACGAAAACAAAATTAAATAAATGTAGTAAAATGAGGCAAACATTAAATGGTCACATTTAATGTTACAATACAAAGCTCTTTTCATTTGACAGCCATATACAACCCTTTCCAACCACCGATTGTTATGGCCGATATAACCCTTCCTGATTATCCGCCATCTAAACTCCTCAACCTTACATACTAAGGCAACTTGAATGGGAATAAGTACGTAGGTGGCAGTGCCAAGTATACTGCAAAAAAGGTAGACGCTCTCGAATGAGCTAAAAAAAAACTTCTAACTTCTACCAGTATTCTATAAGTAAAGAGTTCGAATGCAAAACGCGATAAATCCAATTGCTTTACATTGAGACCTTAAACCATAAAAGGACAAATATATTAAATCTAGACTTTGACTAAAAATTAATTTTAGTTGAAAGCAAAGAGAAATAATGCCGGGATCATATTATATGAAAAATGTCTTTGGCCGGTTGATGAGTGTTGTAATGTAAAACTTTTTGTAGTGATAGTTTCGTAATTTTGAAAATGGCGTTTATCGCGTTTTGCATTCGAACTCTTCAATTATATAAATCCACCATATGGCCGTACATGGAGAATTGTTTCCACATCTGAGTTAGTGATTTAATCACTAGACTAACTCTCTTGCACAGGGAGCATGATAGAGCTCGCACTGTCTGCCAACTTCCAACCTCTGTCGCATCGCCACAGTGTTGCATCCATGTGTTCGTTTTATAAGCATTTCATGGAATGTGTTCTGATGAACTTACTGCACTCGTACCTGCTAAACGAAAATACCGTCAACCCACTCGAATAGCAGCAAAATCCCACCTCTTCACTATGAAGGTCCCTAGATGCTGCCTGTAAGATTTTCTACACTGATAGTTTATTTCCCTCCACAACCGTATCAACAAGCAGACATTTAAATGTAATGTGAACAAATATCTCGCCGCCCAACTCCACTGTTAATGTTGATGATCAATTTAGAAAACTAATTACGATGAGAAATGGAGCAAAGCAGAAAGAGTTACCATTTGGGAATGGAAGCTGCTGTATATTGGAATACGGCGACACCTTCCTGTAAAAAAAAACTTACAGCCTCAAAATCATTGCCTCTGAACAACGAATTAAGACCGCTTGCGAATTTAATATTCCGTGAAAACTAGAACATCTACCAAACACATTCATGATCACCGTCTCACCAGGGGAAACCAGTGATGTTGCTGCACGTCTGGATACCAACCCAATTATTTCGATATACACACTTGTGATACTTGTTAATATATGACTGTTGACACTAAAACAGGGTTCGGCTGCCTTTTCGTAGGTTTTATTTTTCACCTGCTAAGTGCCTACCCACGCTCCTCGACAGATAAGCCTGGATGAAGGACCGGTTTAGTAGCTTACAAGTGCACCTTAAAACGAAATAAAATATGAGCAGCACTTTAATATACAGTCTAACCAAAATACAATGATTATGCCTTTTTCACTAGTAAAAATACCTTAATCCTTGAGGGGAGAATTATTTATTTGTCAGTTATACCAACTAAACAACTTTCAGAGCAAAACATCTGGTACAAAAGAAAATATCCATGACATATTTTTGTAAAAGAGTCAAATTCTTCAAGGTTAAATCAATTAAACACTTCGCTAAAAAGTCAATTTCATGCAGTATCAATTTTCGTGTTGGTCACGATTTCAAAATCATCAAAATACAACAAATAGCTCTCTCTCTTTCTCTCTCTCTCTCTCTCTCTCTCTCTCTCTCTCTCTCTCTCTCTCTCTCACGAAGGCAACAAAATGTCGTGTTCTTTAACGAAAAGCATATAATAGTAAACACATTCCAACGTGTTTGATAGCTATAATAGCTACTATGATCGTTATGAAAAGGGCAGTTGTCTCTTTTTTCTCTCTTTTGTTTAATTTTTCTTCAGTCGAAGTTCTCAGAAATCAATGGGGCCTGTACCTGATCTCTATATGAAATACATAAATATTCGAATATTCCATTAAAGTTATCTTTTATCTCTCAAACGTTGAGTTAGTAAAGAAGTTAAGAACATTAAGTTTCCTCTCTCCAATTGACCAGTTGATTATGTTATAGTATATCTTTCTTTTTTGGTCCCTTGGCCTACCAGATTACAGGACTAGAGTTCATCTGGTCTGGTGGAGTATCCAGCTAGGTGTTGTTACTTGAGATAACATTACTTGGAGAAGGTGCCCGATTCAATGTCGAGGGGATCTTATTTGGGCTTCGAATACTATGTTATTTTGAATATTTGGTCAGGGTTAAGTTTTAGGGTGAAGTATCCTAATGTTAGGTTTTCCTGACAAACCCCTGTACACATAGACCGAAAACAATCGAGGATGGTGTCCTAGTAGGTAATTCAAACTCCCCAATGGGCATGTGTGTATTTCCAGCTAAAACTCTAAAACGACAAAGCAAACATCCAGAAGGTTGGTATTTTGTTGATCGGCGTTGCCTCGGAATAATAATATCTAAAATTAATATATATATATATATATATATATATATATATATATATATATATATATATATATATATATATATATATATATTAATTTTAGATATTATTATATATATATATATATATTCTTTGACCCTAAATTGGCGCAGATTATGTCGGGGGTCTGTTTTCAAGCCACTAACTAAAGGGATTTTACTCTGATTTTTTTCAAGGAGTTATTTCCTGACGTTGACTCATTCTTCGAGGAATCTATAAAAGTATGTATGTGTGTATGTTTGTGTAAGTTTTAATAGAAACATGTTACACTTCTTTCCCCCCTCCCGGCAACGCTGGGTAACCCATCTGGTCTTAAATACAATGCGGAATATTTGGGGAAAAGATTACATTTTTCACAAAAATCTTTAAGTTTTGCCGAAGTTCTGGTCAGTAATACGAATAACAAGGTAATATAAGATTTGTCTCCCAACTCCAAAACCATGGGGCAAAGATGTGAGTGCAGATAGAATAGTTATCTGAAAATATGGAATTAATATATAAAATTGATCACTTGATTTTCTTGCTGGTGATAAAAGAATTGATTGTCAAATTATTTGCGGACCGATATCTGAAAAGGGGGTAGCGAAGTTTCTGGGGTCGGAGCCATGTCAATGATGAGAAATTTATTATAGAATAAAATAGTAATAAGAAGTTTATAGTTGAGAATTGTAAGGACCGCAATTGGCTGAGTTACAAGATTTAGACTGGTAACTGGTAAAAAGACTAAAAATTAAAACAAAGAATCATATCGTCCGGCTCAATGCCAGTTTGGAGGCGATTTCCATATGTCGGGGATTTTCGCATCTCGACAGAGAGAATCATTCTTTACCATTGAAGACCATGTCGCTCGGAGAGACCTGTGTTTAGGACTTGTGTCCAACTTGCAACACCAAAAGCTGACTCTCTAACAATAGAACTTAGTTGAATTTCACAGTTATATATTCACAGTGTGTTTGGGAATGGTTTATATTTCATAAATTCATATTCGTATATAAGCGTATCGGTTATTACGTTACACCTGTGTTTTTCCTTCCGAAACCTTTTTTGTGTTAGACAGACGATTCGAACAAATGACAGTCTGACGACTTGCTGGTTTCCGTGATCAAAGAACACAACGTGGGACGGACGTATGTGATATGTGTGAATCGCCAACGGACCACATATGCCAAACAGTTGGGGTTCAGTTTTATATGTAAGTTTAACGTAAAAGTTTTCTCTCCTCACTCCGTGAAGTTACTATTCCTGATGGCTTTTACAAATATTTGAAGGCGTCTGCATCTGGAGAACGAGAACAACGTAACGTATAGTTTGTCAAATGTTTTATATCTTAGAATAAAAAAGGGTAATTGATCACTAAAACTATTCACATAACAAATAAAATAAAATATATATGGTGTGATTCGAATTCAACACCCAATTTAATTCAGACTAAGACAAAAGTGCAGTATCTGTTCTAAGGGAGCGATCATTCCAGTTAGCGAATAAATTTTACCGCATTCGTCTCCTACTTTTGAAAAAAAGATGGGTTTATTTGATATGCCTGAAGCAGCCTCATCCGTGAGGTTATGCCGATGAGACGGATCAGATAATTTCTTCTGCCAGACCAGACCAGACCAGACCAGACTGCACGTTTTGGTGAGCTAAAATGCCACTATAAACTGAGCCCCATTTTTATCATTAATAAGGACTCATGTTTTATTATTCTATCATTTGAGAATACTGGAAGTAGCCCTTCCTACAATATGGAAACATATTTAAAAGAAGTAATGTTAAACTGTAACGCCACTAGTTGCTAAATAGCACCCCATATGATTATTAAGTAAGCACCATGTTTCATTGGCAGTTGCAACCTTTTGATGTTAAACCATTGATTAAAGATTATTCAGACTCGCACCAAAATGTCACGAGTCTCTTAATCTTTTGAGGAACATTTCATCAGCTGAATATTGTTTGGACAAAGAAGTTGTTTCTTATTTGACGCTATTCCCTCGTAAGATAATTTGCAAAAAAATGTTTGACAGATATTCTGGGACTGGCATCAACATATTTGCTATGTCAGAGGCCTTGAAACAAGAATTATTTTCAACACTTCTCTTAACAAGACGCGGGGTTCTGTCAGACGGCCCGGAACAGCCTCAGCAAGATACAGTGCACCCTCTACCCTCTCTGTTACATTTTAAAATCAGCCTATTAAGAGGCAAATACGTCCGAAGATAAATTACTGTATCCACATCTATAGAGTTGACGCTCAGAGCACTCTCTCCTGCCTTGACAGAGTACACGTTCGACTTCGAAATCGAGTATGTGCGTTTGTGGAGGGAGTGATCTCTTCTCCTTACACCCTCTTTATCACAGGAAATACGTAGCTAGTCTCTCTGCTCTAGTGTAATTTCTATGGAAGATGCTTAACTAAGCTCCAATCTTTGTTCTTTCTTGTAAGACATTAAGGACAAGAACTCGCATTTATATTATAACAGAAAGTTAATTTCCTTTCCCCTACCCAGTGTCTAACGGTCAGTCAGTGGAACTTTCACAGACAAAGCTTCTTTGCAAGAGTTTCCAGTTTGTACAAAACATTACTGAGGGGTTGCTTCCCTGTTGAATACAATTTGATCGTTTTAAACTCCAAAGTCAACAGATTCTGTTCATAAACCACCCAATAAGTAATCAAACACAATTCGTACCTTTGATTAATGTTAGTACTTTCATAGTATTTCCCATCTCTGAGCTGACAATGATGTCGTATCCTAAACCCTTAATCTTGAGTAGCTTTCGACCCCGATAAACGGTGACCAAACAGTAAAAAAAAAAGAAAGTGGGATTGAAAGGTTTTCTGATATTTCCGTTGGCGATATCTGCCTTCATATTGACCCACAA
This sequence comes from Sepiola atlantica, assembly GCA_963556195.1. Taxonomy (NCBI): domain Eukaryota; kingdom Metazoa; phylum Mollusca; class Cephalopoda; order Sepiida; family Sepiolidae; genus Sepiola; species Sepiola atlantica. The sequence continues at coordinate 52,328,418 of OY744534.1, read as the reverse complement.
TACCAAACTTCTAAAGAACCTTTTGTCCATGCAAGGATGCAGTTATTGTATATAAAACTTAAAATAGAAAAAACCTAAGTATAAACAAAAATTGAAACAAGTTATATTCATTTCAGGCATAAAATAATAATGAAAATCTCTATTTTCATCTGTCATATGTGTGTATATACTTTCACTGCTCGTGTCGTTAAGGATTATCTTAGATCGACTGCTTTTTAATGTTGTGTTTAATAAATCGTGGCGTGGGTTCCGTTATGAATGTGTGGCTACCGATCTAATCTTTTCTGTTGCAAGAGAAGTGCACAAAACGGCGTATCATTTATCGGTTGACTTAAATAAGTAACTTCATGCTGGGTAGGGAATAATTTAAAACACATTTTTATGAAATCTTATTAAAGGCGCGGAGATGTGAATGTAATAATGAGATCGACAAGAATACACCGAAGAGTGAGACAACTAATGAAAAAAGTAAAACATTACAGTTACAGAGAGAGATTGGATAATTTTGTTACCACTTGATTCCAGAGTTGCACAGTCCTGAGTAATATACCAGTCGAGACTACGTCCTCGACAATCAGTCCGACATAGTCTGGATCATTTTTGAGTAAGTGATGGCCTTGCATCTATCAGTCTGACGTATGATTTTATGCCGTTCTTGAAGGTATACCCACCCAGGTGTAAGCGTCCCTATTTGAGAAGACGTTTGTTTATTGTTAATCTTACCGGGGAATACCGACGATGTAGATCTGCATTTTAGTTGGCCAGAGTGCACCACTGCAAGTGCGCTGATTTTTCGAAATCTAACCAGGCCCGGTGTCTTACCTCCTGGAGACGTAAATACCTACTTTATTCCAGGGAAGTTATTAAATTAAAGATTTAAAAATCAATAATCCTATAACTCGGGTGGACATTTAAAACTTATTTCTACTCAATCTGAAAATTTACAGTCGGGACAGATTTCAAATAAACTAATTGCATTTATTTGCCAATAGAGTAATATTATTTTTTTGTTGGCGGGGGGTAACTCGCCAAATCAGATTAAGTATAGCAATAGCATATAATATTTTATGATAGAACTAGTTCATACCCCCTTCTTGAGCGTTTTTTTTGCTACAGTATGTCAATTTACATCTTTACTTAGATTCTAGCGCTTTATAGCTAACACGAAGAAAATATTTGTGAAATAGCTAATTAATATTTTTGTAAAGGTAAGAGTTTTATGTTTGCTAGTCGAAATTCACGAAAGGGAAACTTGTTTTATGCACCGCCCTCTTCCGAAATAAATGCGCGCGAGGAACATTCTGCCTGGACACCATCTTTTCAATCCAACCTGCATGCGATAAAAGGACGTTGGCGTCTTTAAACAATTAGCTTTGTAAAAGAAGAGGTAAGCACGCGAATTTATTGTATTTATTGTGTTTCAATTTCACATCGTTCTTCCAATCATCTTGGTAATTTCTTAGAGTATATTTATAAGAGTGCCTTTGTTTTGCTTTATTTCAATTTCACGTTGTAATATATGCGTCCACGTTTGAGCGCCGATCACGTGCGCCCTAAATAAAATATTTCACAAGTAAAATTCGTCTTCGAAGTATTTGGCTCAACTTGATGCTGTTACAATATTCATTAGAGAGTAAGTAACTACAGTGAATGCATTTAATCTCATTCATTAATTCTTAATCATATCGCATTAGATTTCACCTTGACATTAATGCCAATAGATCGGTAAGAGTGCACTTTGAGATTGTTCAACCCTTGCTCTAGTATTAGGTTGTTCGGAAAATCATAGCTGCATGAAGCGCTGGGGTTTAGAAAGTCATTTTCACACAGAATGTGTAGTTTATTTCTGGTAAATTTTAACATATATAATAATTAATGTGTTCTTAATAATAATTTGTAACTTTTTTTCAGATAGAAAGTATTTTTGAAGAATAGAAGACCCTCAATGATTAACATGCCAAAACATGACCGTCGCCTTCTCATGTTACATGAGTACGATATTCAGCACAATGCCTTCGAAACTACTGCCAAAATCAATTAAGCATGGGGAGAATGATCAGGTACGTAGCCAGACTTCTAACTTAGGGGGGGGGGGCAAGGCATTTTTAGGAGGGGGCAAGGCATTTTTAGGAGGGGCAAGGCATTTTTAGGAGGGGCAAAATTTATATTGATATTCTAATATGAGTGACGTGTTGGTTCAGTGTGTGTGTGTACTGATATATAAATATAAATAAGTAGATACAAAATTTCAATTTCTTTTATATAATCTAAATATATTGTTGTGTATTTCGGTAGGTACATGTAAATAACAACATCAGCATAGTTTACTAAGACATAGTAAACACAGTAATAATAACATAAAGTTCGTAAAATAAGGTAGCTACTTGCTAGCTCTACAAAATTCTATTATAATCTTCTATTTGTACGTGGGGTTTATACCCTACCAATGCTGTTTTTTCTTTCAACTTCATCTCGGGTGAAATCTGGGATGTTTTTTCTATATTAATTTCAAAAATGTTGAATGTAACATTCACAATTATTTAAATTAATAGTTGCAATTGACAACAAAAAGAAAAAAACGTATTTGAGATTCGTGATAAAATACAAAAATATTTTTAAAAACTAATTCCCACTTTCATTTGAAAATAATTTAGGTTGCTAGTATTCATTTCTATCTTTTGAATGAAGACAACACTTTCTTTTATAAGAAGCTGGCAGAACAACAACGTGAATTCATTTTGTGTTTATATTACATCATTTGAATTATATTTATAATTATGAAATTGAAAATTTATGATATTAAATAGTGTGAATCAACAATATTTAAAAATATATATTTGGTAAGTTGACAAAAAAAAAGACAGATACACTGACAATCTCTTTCACCAAGCAGGAAACAGGTGAAAAGCATCGAGGCTTTGTTTCCCTCATTACTTGATCTGAAACTAGCGAAGTTATGTTTGAGTTTGAGAACACGTACATTTTATTTTTTTTTCTTTTTACAAGGTAACATAAATTTAAATCATATTTAGATGTTATTATGGTCAATAGATTTATTTTAACTGGTAGTTTAAAGTCCGTAAATATTTATTATGGTATCATTAGTACCAGGAATGGAAAATTATGTTTTAAACAAAATAAAATCCAAAGAAGCGTTTTTGAAATCGGAAATTATGTTAAAAATTGGTGGGAGGTCCCCTCTTTGTGGGTGGCCCAGGGCCCCAGCCCCTTGACCCCTTAATCCGGCCCTGCATAAAATATATTACACAAAAGTAAATACTGGTTCATAATGAAGAAGTATAGTTGACTAGGAAATATAAGAGCATTTATATTTATAATATTTTTTGGATCACAAATTTCAGGGGGTGCAAATGTAATTGCAGGGGGGGGGTGGCTACGTGGGGGAGATGGATCCACAAGCTATCTGACAGTACGAAGGTGGTTCCAGAAATTTTGTAGTGGAGATGAGAGACTTGAAGATGAAGAAGGTTGATGACAGCCGTGTAATCTTTACAATACACATTTGCAAACACTTATTGTGCAAAATCCACGTCAAAGTGTCCAAGAAATGTCTTTGACACTTGCTGTCAGCACTGCAACAGTTTCACGTCATTTACAGAGTATTGAGAAGATGAACGCATTTTCATGAATAAATGTATGTTTCTGAAATCGGCCATTATTTTTGTGACGACCTAATGGTAAACTATTTTGTATTTTGTAACGACCTAATAGTAAACTCATCATTGCGCTGGTAACTTTTCAGATTATATCCATTGTCTCTCACAACAAATGTAGGCCTCCTTTTATTCTCTGTATCTATATGTAACAATGAGTAATTTGCTTCATTTTTATGTGTCTCGTAATATTTTATTCTTTGAAGAATAACGAGACTTTTTATTATCCATTTAATAGAGTTTTCGTTGGTGCTATATTCTTCAAATTCAAACCATTTTAACATTAAGTAGGTTCATATTTGCAACTGTGTCAGGGCATTTGTTTTTATATCAGACGAAAAAAGTAAGGCACAATTTGGCAAACATGCCACGCTACATGTGCACATGAAATATGTATGGACCTATAAAACGTTGAATTTAAGGAGATGAAAGGAGGGAAGAAAAAGAAGGATGAAAGACAGGAGAGAAAAAAATGAAATAAAGACAAAGAAAGAAGCAATTAATAACGAAGAAAAGAAAGAAAGAAAGAAAACGCAAAAGAAAAAGAAATAAAAAAAGCAAAGACGCAACAAATAGTTAAGAAAAAGAAGAAAAGAAGAAATAAGAAATTAACAAGGAGAGAAAAACGAAGATGAAAGCATCAACTGTGAAGGAAATAAATACAAATAAAATTGAAGAAAAAATCAACTGATGCTAAAAAAGAAAGAACAAACTGACAATGAAAGAAAGGAAAAAAAATAAAGAAATAATTAACAGATAACGAAAGAGAGAAACAAAAAGAACAAACCAATTAAAAATGAAGGAGAAAAAGCAAGAACAGCCGAGAATGAACGAGAGAAATAAATAGAAAAATAATAATAGATGAAGAAAAAGATAAAATTACCAAATACAAAAAACAGATAATAAAGGAAATAAAGAAAAGATAAAAAAAAACTAACGTATAATGAAGGAATAATAAAAAAGAAAAAGTCAACCGACAATAA
>OY744534.1:52311261-52316261 GCA_963556195.1 Sepiola atlantica | reverse complement strand
GGTGATAGAAAGTAGAAAGTTTACTGTTTCTTGTAATTAGGTTGTGTGTAGCTATTAGGGATGTTTCTTTTTCTGCAAATGTTGGTCCAGGCTGTATTAATCTTGTTCTCAATTTGTTGGGTAGTAATGTTGGAAGCAGGTGTGTAGAGTGTGTCATTGCTAAGGTGGGTGAATGCTAGTGTGTCGTAGGTGTCACGTGAGATAACACATAATTCCTTCCCTTTGTCAGAGGGTAGGAGGACAAGGTCTTTATATCTTAGGTTTTGAAGTGTGGTTCGTTGTGTTCTTGTCAAATTAGGTATACTGTTTGTCTGTTCTTGTTGTATGATAGAGAGTATGTTACGTTTTAGGCGTGTGAGTTTGATGTCTAGCTACCGGTTGTTGGGTGGTGGATGTAGTGGGTGATCAAGTTTGTATACAGGAAATTTGGCGGTGTTATTGTCATGTGCAGTGTTGTTAATGGTGGCCAGCCACTTGAGGTGGTAAGCTGTCCTGCAAGATTGTGCCTCTATGTTGAGCTTGGTGTTGTTGATTCTTTGAGTGGTGATGAATTTGGGGTCAAGGCTAAGAAACTCTTTTTCTTCTCGTGATAGGGAGTCTTTTAAGTCTGTGACGAGGTGGGGTATTGTATGTTGTTTGTTGTCGTTATGGAGTAGGTTGTTTCTGAGTTTTTGAGTGTGTGTATGGTTGTTACGGTAGAGGAGCCATGTGAATTTGTTTTTGAGTCTTGTTTTTTCGGTATAAACAGTTTACTTATAGCATCGGTCTATTGTTGTAATAGTCTCAAGGCGTTTGTGCTCGTCTGGTATGTTAAGTTCGGCTTTGGCAGTAGTCATGTTACTGATATGCTGATGTAATATGTGGTGCAAGTGTTGGAGGAGTTTTTTATGCAGAACCTGTGTATGAAGTCACGGGAGGTATTCAGTTTAGGTAGGCGGAAGCATGTGGGTAGATGCATGTTTTTGATGGTGTTGGGCATTATGTTGTATTTAAGGCAGCGTTTGAGGAAGTTAATCTGGCAGCCGACCTTTGCACGCTTTTTCGAGAGTTTAAACAGTTTTTTAGTTGTGACAAACTCTGTCTGGCTCAGACTAAGTGATAAGAGGTTTATGTAGTTTGCTTGAAGCATTGTTTATTGGTATATAGAAATGTGATATTTAGAAGGCAATACAATGCAGAGGTGTGACGGATAGACACAAGTTGGAGCAAATAAGACATATAATGGTGGAACAAATGAATTAGTTTCAACCTTAATACAATGTGTACATACACATATATATATTTATTCATTATTATTATTTTTGTTGTTTTTTTCCCTTTCACAACACATATATATCTGTCTATCTACACAATGTTACAATGTTATGTAATACCTGTATCAAGATGGTCTGGTGGAAATTCCGTATGATATAATATTTTTTTTTAATTTTCGGGAACTCTTCACTTCTTCAGAACCGTGTTCAACTCAAGTTCAAGCGTGTATATGAAGGAAGCCGTAAGATTTAGTCTCGCAGAAAATACCGGTTAAATTTTAGATACCAAACCAGATTAAAAAAATAAAATAAACTTTTTAAAAAAATTATTATTAATTTATTTCATTATTTTTTTTTTATTAATATTTCATTTATCTATTTTTTATCTAATTTATTTATTCATCTATTTACTTTATTAAACTTTTGTTTGTTTGTTTGTTTTTACTTTTTAGAATCTTTTCTTTTTTGTCGTTAAATTTTAAATTTTTACTAAACCAAAACTGTATCGCCAAAATGGAAGAAATCTTCAAGTCTTGTTTACATAGGAAAACAATTCTTTTAAAAACCTATTCACATCTGCTGCCTTGAGAAGAAAATCCTTTGAGTAGACGCCTAGTGTGTGTGGGGCAATCCAAGGTCCGACTTAGATAACACTACCAACTTCTGCAGTAACACACTTTTTAAAAGACACCGCAAGCCATAACTTTGCAATAAGGCCAAACTCTCCTATACTACTCTAGAAAATCCTAAATATAATATGATACAGACATAGAACATGCATAATCACAGCCTCACCTCTCCACATTCTTTGCCCAATACTGTTTATTAATTAAGCTATATTTCATAACGGATTATGAATGTCTGCAAATTGATATAAATTAGTTAATGAATGAAAAGCAAACCGGAGTGAACGACATCATCAGCGCCACACGAACGGCTAAACATAGATTGGAAGGTCACATTTCGAGATATACAGGCGACAGAATAGACTCGAGGCAATGGAAAAAAATCCAAGTAGAACGCTAAAAAAACACGGTAGAGAGACGACCTCCGCAGCAAACTGGATCTTACGTGGTCACGCCTTGCCAGGCAGAACAAGGTGGAAGGGAATCAGAGTAGAATTCCTCATCCAGGATGATGATGATGATGATGATGATGATGATGATGATGATGATGATGATGATGATGTATCCTTATTTCTGATTGTTAGTTGTAGTGTTGCATTACCCGTTCTTTCGGGGTACCCGGTAAGATCCAAGAAGAATGACAAAGAACAGAACGTATATGGAAAAACTTTGGTTTTCTTTATTTCCCATCACCGGGTGGTTTACGCCGGCTATGCACACACATATAAACACTTTTTGACATACATCCCCTGGTATTCCAGAATGATTATCCATTTGGTATTGGCCAGGCTCAACGTCGCTTAACTTCGGTGATCTAACGTGAACCAGTGTGTCAACGTGATTAGGCTGCATATGAGTATGAGAAAAAAGTGTAAATTGTGATACAATCTACACAATTATTATGGATATTAACTGCATTACTATAAATCAATGCCAACGCTTGGCCGCAGAGATAAATTCACATTTTCTAGATGACTGCCACTTTCCCAATATGGCGGCAAAATTATTCTGTATTTGAAATATTTACATTTAAAGCAAATAAACTTTAAATGTCATTTCATAGAATTAATTCCAGATCTTGCCTTAACACGCTGGTACATTTCCAAAATAGCGGCTATTTAAAAAAAAAATGGATGCCAAAGTTACATAATTTTACATATTATAATATGATTAGTTCGCAAGAAATTCAACCTAAACATATATTATAACAAATTTGGATATGCAGAACAACTTTTCGTGGAATTTTATGCAAGCGTGCTAGTTCTAGTCTCAATCTTTCAAAAAGTGTTTTTCTTTTCATTTAGTTGTTTATTTTCCATTTTTATTTAATTTATTTACGTTGGCATCCATTTTGTAATAAATTAAAATTTCACTCCAAAATGAACGCCCGGGTGTGAGTAGGAAAGCAGCATAATAAAGCTTGAATTTGACTCCAAATTCGTCCATTACTTCATCTGACGATGACAAAAGCGCGTGAAACTGTGATTACCAAAGATGATTGCATACTCTCTAGAAAGAGCCTCGCCACATGATTTAGGACAAATCATCTTTTTACAAGATAATTTTATGAAGGATCGGATGTAAGTATAAAGAAATCCTAACAAAACCTGAAGTTGCCCCCAAATTCGTGCATTTTGCCGTCAGACGATGACAGAAATAAGTTAATGGTGGTTATGACGTATTAAAATGCGTAATCTTCTTAAGTACCATAAATATATTTCTGGGAAGGCATCGAGTACTGTATATAAGTGCAAGTCAAAAACTCTGAGCGGGCCCCAAAAGCCGATACTTACAGATATCAATATATATATATATATATATATATATATATATATATATATATATATATATATATATATATATATATATAATATGTATAGTGTTATAAATATTAATTTTTAAATGGACAATATATATATATATATATATATTAAGATAATACTGTTTTTGAATATTAATGGAAATTTTAGTTTAATCTTATTGTAGTCATTTAAAAATTCGGCTGTCTACCTTGTCCTATAACGAAATAATATTGAGTGCCTTTGTATCACTATGTGTTGACAAAGAGAGTTTCTTTATAAAGATTACAGAAACATATGTACACAAAATATTTTGTTGATGTTAGTTTTCTGAAACATGTGTTCATAATAGTGATTATAGCATAAATGTTGTATTCTTCCGAGTAATATATATATATATATATATATATATATATATATATATATTAATATAACATAGAACTATGTAAACACCTTTGAGTTCCAAGAAATATACCAACAATAGAATAGTGTACGATCGTTTCAGAGACAATGCAATTTTATTGTTACTATCTGATCACATCGTCAGCACCAGGCATATACACTAAATTAAGGCATATAGACAGCATCACTGGAATCGCATACCACCACCTTTATTAACACAGCAAGTTAGAAAAAGACGAAGTAGTTGATCTATGCATTCCTCAAATTATAGCAGACACACTGAAACATACTTTAAGAATCTATATAATGGTTCAAAGTAAAAGAAAGTCCATGCCATATTCCATGTAGGGAGTTGTACACCTTAGGAAACAGCAAAACATTTATCACATCAAACAAACATAAGAGTTGCTAAAAGAAATATCTACTTATATACTCTTACAATGAGAAAAAGGTTTCAAGGGGTTTCTTTTACTTTACTCAGCAGACTAAAAACGCTCAAAAAAACAAATATACAACAAATAAAAGTAACTGTAGGCGCTAAAAGTTATTTACAGACTTACCTGTGGCATTTATTTGTATTTTTAACCCGTTCGAAATGGTATTTATTAGAAAATAAATTGTTCGTCACACCAACATCGCACAATTCCAAGATGGCGGCCGGGGGGGGGGGGGGTGGTGTATGTAAGAGAATAGGGAATGGCGCCATTTTCTTTTTGTGCAAAAAAAACAAGAATTTTCTTTACATCTAATAAAAACCCATGTATACTGCGTAAAAATACAAACAAATGTCATAGCTACGTAGGAAAATATCTATTCTCGACGTAGGTCGCCTTTACTTGTTGCATATTTATGTTTTTAAACACTTTCTCGTTCGTTTTTTGACCCCGTCCACGACTCTGCGGAGTAAAGTAAAATATACC
>OY744534.1:52258761-52306261 GCA_963556195.1 Sepiola atlantica | reverse complement strand
AACCGGGTTCGCACCTTGTGACCGTCTGAAATAATGCACTGATCAGACGACGTAATATGTAGGTAAACATAATTCAACATTAATTAATGAATATTGGTATATTATATATATATATATATATATATATATATATATATATATATATAATATTAAATTATATTTTATATATATATAAATTATTAATTTAAAAAACTATATTTTACATATGTCAGAAACGTACCACGGTTTCATCGAGATGGACTGACTTTTCATCTTTTAAAATACCGTTATAGTCCATTCTAATCATCAGCGACTCATGAAATGGAACAAAAGGGAGAATGGATCTAAAAATCACCGTTTATCCGGTGTATTCGTTCAAGCGTCTCTTTTAAAGAAAGTGCCGAGTCAAATCGGGCTGGACTATATATTTATATAGGTCGTAATTGTAATTAAGTTTTACTCAAAATAATTGATTTATTGATAACGGATGCTGTATATTTCACTGCTTCAATGGTGTATTTATGTTTAAGAATAATTGTGTGTTGTAGTTTATTGGTCGATGAATGGGTTAGATTCTGGGTCGGATTGATTTCTGTTATTAGGGGTCTACGTATTATATTTATATTTATTCTTCATTTCATTAATATATATATATATATATATATATATATATATATATTTGGTTATTTATTTATATCTTTTATTATTTTATTATTTATTTTATTTTTTATGTGTTTTGTGGGTGCGAGCTTATATTTGAGTGTAAAGCTGGTGTTATTATTGTAGATTTTAGCTATGTGACGGCTAGGTGTTGAAGGGCTGTATCTTTATCAGTGAAAGGGTTACCTAAGAGATATCAGAATGTGTTTATTATCATTGTAATATGCATTCGTATGCGATACTTGTGATTAATTAATTCTGTTAGTTTTATCTAATAAGGTTTACAAGTCTATCGTAAGGTCTGTGTGAATCGCATAGGCTTAAATGTTGGTTATATATAATTTCTTTTTATTTAAGGGTATTTGATAGTTATATTTGTGGTCATTTAAATCATAAGATTAATGTATTTAACATGTTTAATATTTTAAAATAGAATGTGATGAGGTATCTAATAATTTATGTCATATTTGTGATAGGTGGGGGCTAAGGGGTGTAAGTGTAGGTAAAATTGAGGTTAGTAGGAGAGATGTGGATGTGGTATGTGTAACATATATGGGGAGGGGGTTGTTATATTGTATATAAATTAATTTGATAATGAGTGGGGTTAGGCTATATATATTTCAAATGATGTGAGATTCATCGGCCTTATGGAGTTATTAGAGAGTTACGTATTTTAATTGTTAGTTCATTATGTTTGTATACATTTTATTCTATGAACATTGTTTGAAGACCTCAGTTTTGATGTTCATACAGATTATAAAAGGATTATTGATTGCCTTTAGGATTCTGTATTTTTCAGTGGTGCATAGTGGGCAATTCCTGGGAGTAGGACTAAAAGGCTTTTGTTTATCGATTGTTTAATTTCGTAGTGAGTTGATCTCTTAAGTTCCCATATAGTGGTTGCTATGGAGGTGATGTGATCTTTTCTTGGATATCTGAAGGTGCTACCGTGAGTGTAGAACCTTTGTTTAAAGTACCTTGAGTCATTCCTATGTAAATCTCTTCGTTCTTGGTATCCACACTGGATATGACTCTGGCTTCGTACATTATGGATCTGATTGTGCAGCCTCCTCCTAGGGGAAAACTTGCCCTCTTCTGCATGAGCAGCGGGGTTGGGGTTGGTTGGAGTTGTGCGTTTTTAAGCTAGAATTAATCCTACGGAGGGAGAGCAAAATAACTCGTTTTGACTGTATTTCTATTAAAGAGTTTATGAAGCTTATTAGATGGTGGAAAGTGTTTATCTATTAATTAGAGGAACTGTTTACATATGTTATATTTTACACTGAGGGAATACGGGGGAGTGAACCAGATAATGTTTCGTTGCATATTGTGTCTGCGTGGTCTGGTAGATTTGGTGGGTATGTAAAAGATTTCATCCATATAACCGCTTTCGCAGAAGGCTTTGTTGTAATATTGGGCGGCCTGCTGGGTAATCTAGATCTGAATTATTTACCCCCCAAAATAGGTTTATATTATTATAGAATTATCTTTTTTTATGGAAATTATTTTTTTGTTTCATAATTAATTAAAAAACTTTAGATATAGCTTTATTTAAGGGTTTTGTGATGCACATCTAAGAGGCAACAATAAAGCTGGCGCCAACTGTTTTTTTGTGTATTTCAGGCATTTCAAATACATACATGAAAGTTTGGTGTATTTTCCCTCCAATTTTAGTCCTAATTTTTCACAAATAACTATCGGTTCACTATTACTTAATTTATAAGTATCTGAAACCTCACATATAATTCCTACTTCTAACAATCATCGCTGTATATAGTATCGTATAACAGTATTATTTGCTGCCTTATCAATAGGAACTATTACAAACCTATTTTGAAGCATTTTAAGGTCCATAATCATTTGGAGATTTATTAGGAGGGGATTCGTTTTTTTAGGGAGTCTAAATTTTTTGAAACGTTCAACCTTTTTATTTACGAATCCAAGTACATTATTTTTCCATGCGTCAAATGTAGAGTGTAATAACTTATGCTTTTTTTGCCATGGATATAATGAAATTATCTAATGCTTTACTTATTTCCTTAACACATTTCGTATAATTTAAACATTTAGGTTCTCTATAGTTTGGGCGTTAACTAGGAAGTTTTCTTAATTTAGAATTGTTAACTATCACTAGATTACCGGTTATTATATCCCCTATGTCATTATTACAAAAAGAAGAGGATTTACATTCACATTCTGGAATATTTATTTCATCATAATCATTTATATTTATATTCTCTATTGTTTCATTATTGTTGTAAACCTTATTCCGTATGATTTGCCTTGGCTTATATGTTACTATTAGATTCTGTTCCTCTATTTTTAGTTCATTGGGTTGTGATTTGATGATTACAGGATTATTAAATATTTTAAGTAGATTTATATCATCAAATCCTTTATTTTCATCCAAGACTACACAAACATTTCGAGGTATATTTTCTATACCCTCAACACGTGGATTGTATAATTTTGTATCGATTATATCCATAATATGCTCATACCATTGAGTTCTTCTTTCCTATATATCACATCCGGGTGTAATAATATTTTAGATGCTATGTCCTTCATTACCTTCTTTTTCGTTTGATTAAGAAGTTTTCTAATGTAATTGAAAGACTCGGAAATATTAGTCATGATAATATCTTAAGTTTTTTAAAAGATTCTTCCCATGAAACGGCAGATTTTTTATTGTTTCTATTTACATGTGTTCTATCTCTAGTATCGTAACGAAGCAAAGCTGGATATAATTGCCCTACATATTTTAATTCGTCTTGTAAGTAATATTTCTTTGCTTTAATATTCAGACCATATGGATAAATTACACACCCACACCCCACCCCATATATATATATATATATATATATATATATATATATATATATATATATATATATATATATATATATATATATATATATATATGTGTGTGTGTGTGTGTGTGTGTATGTACAGGAGAATCTCCTAAACTAATGAACGGGTCATTATACATTTTGGAATATATATTTTAGACAATACGGTGAGTAGCATGGTCACAGTGTTATTTTTTAAACTTTACCATTTAAGGTGGTGCGCTAACACAAACCCGTACTCGCCTATTAAAAAACCTTTGAAATAAGTTAGGTATAATAGATTTGATAGAGAAATTAATTGTTCTGCATCAAATTTTGAGTTATTATAAGTAATATATTTTTTACAGCTTGGACACGCGCGTGAGCGTCAATAATATTGGTGTACTTGGTTAAATCCGAAACTATTTTATCTTATTATTATAGAACTATAGAATATATATTCTAGGCAACAGTATGGGTAACGTAGGCACGTTATTATTGTTTATGTTGTAAACTTTACAATTTCGGGAGATGGCAATGAAACTTACCATACCCCCCACCCAAAGAAAGGCAAAAGCATTACAATTTTAAACTCATGATTATACTCATCCTGGAACGTATATATATATATATATATATATATATATATATATATATATATATATATATATATATATATATATTTCTGTAAGTGGAGCACTGTCGGAAATATTAAAAATAAAGATTCACCTAAAAGCCTCAGTGCAATGCTCCGGCTTTGTCGTTGAGTACTATAGAATGTTTAGATATTCATGCTCGCCGCTTTCAGTGTAAATATCGCTTAATCTCCCCGTTATCACGTGACAATCTCTAGTGGACTAATGAGACTAGATGAACGCTTACAGATTCAAGGTGTTTCTGTGAACCGTGTTTGCGCTCTACGACCGTCTGAGATTGTTATTCCCCTGTGCTGATGAGAGTCGTAAGCTCCAAACGACGTCGTACGTAGGTAATATATTAAAAATAATTTAATATTATATATATATATATATATATATATATATATATATATATATATATATATATATATATATATATATATATATAAGATTAATAATAATAATATCAAACATCACAACTCAAACTATATCCACATATACTATTGTAACCAAATGAAGCCAAACTTCAGATTAGAATACACACCTAAATAAATATTATACACAGATACATATACCCAACAGACAATAATAAAATTAAAGTATTTACTATAAAAAAATTAAAAACCCAAAGTCTTGTCGTCAAAAACAATTCCTCCTTAACCCCCTAAACACTAGAAAGACTTAATGTCGTTTATAAGGTTAAATGTTACTATGGGAGTAACATTTAATAATAATGATAATAATAGCTACATTGTTTTTACAATTACTACCCTATCCCGAAGCCTCACCATGCATCTCGTTAACTCTAGTTACATCTACAAACCTCTACAAAAACATAACTGCTCTCCATCAAATTTAAAGTTAAACACTAAAATAATTCATTCCGAGACCAATTTGAGAAAATTAAGACTACATAAAAAACACAACAACCTACAATAAATAATATCGCGTATGAGACTAGTAAAAACATATTGAAATGCTTAGAGTAGTATATTCTTATTTTGTGACGCCACCCCGGCGTCGCCGAATTAAAATTCGAAAAGGGACATTTTCATAAAATTTATTATAACTTGTCTCCCCATTTTCCCTGTTCAAAGTTTAGTTGACTGCACCAAATAAATTCAGCTATTACTTAAAAAAATAAATAGATAAATAAATTAAAACAGATTTATGTAATTTGAATCAATTGGACTACTGTTCTCACCTTGAGTGTTTATCTCTTCAAGTGTATCTTTTCGAACTTGGGAATATTTCTGTCGAACTCGGAAATCTGAACGGAATTTCGAACAGAACCCTTTATTTAATTCACGTCAGCCATTACTGGGAGAAGTCTTCAGTAATTCGCCATTCTTCATATCGCCCGCACCAAGGATTGAACCTCAAATCTTCAGATGACTAGCACTTAGAACTGAATTTTACTTAGTACTCTCTCATCTGAAGATGATTCGAAGAGGAATGTAAAACATTAGTGACACATACGGAAGTTTTATCAATTTTTCATTTTAACACACAAAAAAACTCATTAGAAAAATTGGAAATATAAAAAAGGTATAACTATACAGACGAATCCTTTTATTTGTAACACTGTTTGCATGAATATATTTTTTTATGTCTCTCAAATATGTTCACCAAAGAGGAAATAACATATTCACCTAAGAATATAGCTATTCCAAGTCATAAATCCTACACTAAAGACATGATACAGGCAGTGAAATCTTTCATCAAAAGAGTCCGTTGGAAGATTTTCCATCATCATACTTCCGAAGAAGGCGAACAGAGAATAAACAAACCAGGTACATGCATGGTGGATCATCCGGAGTACGATATGCCATCAGACAATTCCGGAAAAGCGTACACTAAATTTTATAATATGAAAACGCGTAAATGCTTATCAGCACAGACCATCCTGGAAAATCTTTAGCAGGAAATGGTCAACATGATAGGTAACTTGAAATTTAAAAAGAGGTATAAATACTCCAACCTTACAATTAACAAGATAAACCAAACTGTTAGAAAAATAAATAATAACCTTAACTTAAAACAATGAAACTATATAGCTGATAAAACAATGAACCTATATAGCATGAGTTTTGAAACTTATAATAATCTAATTATGAAAGAACTACTGAAAACTATGAAAATGGCCAATGTAAATGACCTCAGTGATATCAGTTCTACAGCCTCAGAAATATGCTCTAAAATCAATATAGATAACAACATAGAGATATATACTCCTAAATGCCCCAGATTTACGTTAAAGGATCACAAGGAGGATTTCAATAATAACCCCATTATCAGATTAATCTCCCCTTGTATATCGGATATAGGATACATTAGGAAAAGGATATTGGATAAAATCATACCCACCATTAAATCCAAGATAACTTACAATTTGTGGTCATCGTCGGACAAAGTCATAAATTGGTTATGGAAACTACCCCAAGAGGTTAAAGGGAAGTTCATCATGTTTGAAATAGATTCATATTACCATCAATTTCTCCCACACTTTTAGACAAAGCTCTTGATATGGATCGAATAGAAACGAATATAACTAGACTAGAAATAAACATTATAAAACTAGCTAGAAGAACTCTGATTCTGTATGATAACAAACTATGGACAAGAAAAGACAGGGAAAATAACTTCGACATTACTATGAGATCATCGGACTCTGCGAGGGTAACGGCTTTGGTTGGACTTTACACCCTGAAAGAGCTCCATAAAGATTTACCGCGTTTAAGGGGCGGTTTATACAGAGATGACGCACTATTCGTAAACTCTGGCAATAGAAGGTTAGACAATACAAAAAGGATATACATAACTTTTTAAAAAAGTTGGACCTTAAAGTAACAATAGACTTAAACCATAAGATAGTTAACTTCCTAGACATCAGCTTAAACCTAAACAATAGAACATATGAACCATATCATAAACCCAACCAAACTCTCTATTATGTAAATTTTAACTCTAACCATCCGGGACCCATTAAGAAAGCCATACTCCAGGGTATATTTAAGACAATATTAAAGCTATCATCAAACGAGTCACTATTCAATAAAGATTAAAAAATATAATAATGAAGCATTAGCCAGATCTGGATATACTGGGAAAATAAACTATATAAAAGTAAGCTCGATAAAACACAATAGAAATTCAAAGACAAATAGGAACACACCTCACATAATATCATACAACATGGCTATGGGAAATTCCAGACAAATCAGAAAAAGAATAAATACTAATAATACGCGGGATATTGCACCTAATACTACACTTAACACTAAGAGATCCGTAGAAAATATCACTAAGAAGAAAAACAGATGTATAAATTCACTCTGGTTCAATCCTCCTTATGGCTTAAACATTATCACTAACATACCTAAACAGTTCGACTAAATTATCGAAAAAAAATTCCTAGGGATAGTAGATTTCAATGTCGTTAGAGTATTTAAAAGGTTACAATTTGACATTTTCTAGAATTAAAATTATGTAATGGAGTTTGATCAGTATTGGAAGAACAATTCTAGGCATAAAGTTTATTAGCAATGTATGTTGATTTTAATCTTCGTACGTGCACATAAAAGTGGTGCAAACTGTTGTGTTCGGGGAATTTATTTTACACTTAATGTGACAAGTATCATCCAAACATGTATGTATGATTATGATTATTTTTAATAAATAAATATTTTTCATATCCATAGACATACTGTATTCCAAGAAAAAAATTCATCTAGTCTGGTGGAGTGTCTAGTTAAGTGCTGCTAATTGAGTTAACAGCACTATAAGTAGAAGCAGCATTCCTCGTATTAACCAGTGTATAGACGTGTCTAGTCGATCTTATTTGGGCTTCGAATACTATGTTATTTTGAATATTAAGTAAGGGATTACTTGTGGGGGAAAGTATCCTCATGTGAAGTTGTCCTGACAAACCCTTATACAGAGAGACCGAAGACACTTGAGGATGGTGCTTAGTAGGTAATTCAAACTCTCCCATGTCTGAAAATGTGTAGCTAAATATATGCTTGTATAAATAAAAGATGTTATACCTATGAAAGAGATCTATTTACTAGTGAGCACTTTTATATAAACACAGTAAGGCTTTTCTTGTATTTTTACGTTATGGATACAAATTTATCTGGAGAACTATCTATCTATCTATCTATCTATCTATCTATATATATATATATATATATATATATATATATATATATATATATATATATATATATATATCTATATATATTTAATATTTATAAATAAATATTAAATTATTAATACGTACCTATATGTACCTAGAAGCGGGCACAGATAGAAGACTAGTCGAGAGTGTTCTACGAACTTATTCGGAACTTTGCATTAGAGCTTTTTGACAGTCTACTTTTAACATCCCCGAGAGTGCTCAACTTTAATTTCTTAAAGGGGCTTAGTATAATATTTATGAATAAATATTAAATTATTAATACCTACAGACGCTAGCGTTTCAAGCTTATTGCTCTCATTAATGCAGGAAAGTAATAATTTCAGATTGTCGGGAGGCGCGAACCTGGTTCACAGAGTCAGCCTAGAATCTGCAAGCAGTCGCCACGTAATTAAGGAAAATTAAGATCTATATGTACCTAGAAGCGGGCACAGATAGAAGACTAGCCGAGAGTGTTCTACGAACATATATATATATATATATATATATATATATATATATATATATATATATTTGTTTTTCGATTTTATATCATATCCAATGTTGTTAAAGACATATTCCCATATGTCACATAATTTATTTTCTTATTTAGCATACAATTGTTTCGGCATACATCAAGATATATGTAAAATGATCCTATTCATTTATTTCAATTATGTTCATTTTAATTTTAAACATCAGTTCTGATTATATACAGAGCAGTGAAAAACAAGGCAAATAAAGTCCATAAATTACAGTCAGTATTCATTATAAAATCATTTTCCCCCCAATTGAACTTGTCATAACATATAGACATCTAATATTTTTCACAGTTAATATTTTAATCGTTCTTCATCTTCTCATATTTAAAATTCAACATTTCCTAAATTTAGATCTATATTTCTCCACTATCCTTCAATTCTTGTTTCGTCAAATCTTTCATTGATTTCTCGGGTAATTGTAGTCGATTTTCGTTAATATATTTGTATGTTTTTATATTTGGGATCCATATTCAAATATCGATCTCCAAAATAAAAAAAGTAAATATATTAGGAAAAATCTTGAGCAATAGTACTTCCGGATTCATCTGGATCCATCTTCAGAGGTTGTTGTCAAGTAGAGAAGTGTATTCTTATATATTTATTAGCAGTTTTAGCGGGAACCTTGTGATGGTTATAGTATTAATTAGGTATTAGTATAAGTATTATAAGCATTTTAGTTTGTTATCACCATCATTGAAGTCAATTTTGTTGATGGATGACTTTTTTGTCGTTATCCGCAAGGCTTATAATATAAGTAGTTTTTGTTTGCTAATTGTGTGTTCTAATATAGTTGTGTTTTCAACAAGGAGTTTTCGGATTAAGCGCGGGGACAAGAATGTTGAGCTATATATATATATATATATATATATGTGTGTGTGTGTGTGTGAAACTAAAAGTATACTTTTAGAGAATTGAACCTATAGTGAGATGGTTTAAGCTCTGATGATATGATTTTAATCTTTGAATAGGCTGGTTTAAGGAAAGAAAAATAAACATGTTTTTATCGAGTACACCTTGCATTGAACAATCGAAGGGGAAATAGATTTGTTATCCGTACATCTTTATCTCTTTTTCTTTCATTTATCTTTATATATATATATATATATATATATATATATATATATATATATATATATATATATATATATATATATATATATATATATATATATATATGTGTGTGTGTGTGTGTGTGTGTGTATATACACACACATACACACATATATATATGTATATATATATATACACACATATTAGTGATTGGACGATTTCAATATGTTTCCAGATTCCAATACAATTACCGATTCTGTTCTAAATTCCCGATTCCGATACAATTACAGATTCCAATTCCAATAAATATTCTAAAGTTATATTTTAAAAATCAACTAACAATTTGGTTACGTCAGTTCTTTTCGTATAATATTGCGCTGAAACAAAATCTATAAAAAGACGGATATGTTCATTTCTTTGTATGTAACTGATAAGTTATGAAAAAAAACTATAAACATTGGTAATTTTTTTTGGATTAAAACAAAACTTTATAAATTAATAATTAATTAATGAATATTTATTGTAATTTTAAACAAGCAAAAATTTATTCGTAAATGAATTTACTTAACTATTTTCAAAGGGAGAGAAACAAGATTACAATGCTTAAATTAAAAAAATATTTGTTTGAAAAAGAAATACATTTTTTAGTTAACTAAACATAAAGAAAAACGTTTTTGTTTTTGTTAACGATTTTGTTTTACGAACTTAAATATATTGTACGTATTATTTTATAAAGATGACAATACTTATATCTCAATTATAGAGAAAATATTACAAAGAAATCTAGAAAAAAAATAAAGCCAATAAAATACAAATTTTACTTTCAAGACAGAATTTAGCTTTAATTATAATTGTTTAATTGTATAATTGTTTAAGTTTAATTATAAATGTTCTCAATTAAATAATAGAACCTTTCCTTTCATTTCTGTTATTGGCAATGATTTATTTTGTACAATTTCATTTAACAAATAAACATTCTTGTGCCTTCTTTGTCAAATATATGTTTTTTAGACAAATAAATAAGTCAAAGTTTAGTATTTGTTCTGATACTACACGTTATCGTTTCTGTCCTCAGAAGAAATCTTTTTAGAATACGGCAATTTATATTTTTGTTCCAATTCGGAGTGCCACTTTTTTGAGAGTTGGATTTCTTAATATTAAAAACCGATGTTATATAAGCCTGCCCCCGTGGGGAGACAATTAAATAGGATCACACGTAATAAATAACACCTTCAAATAAATGATCCCCTCTAAAATAAGATTCTACTTTCTTAGGCGATTATATATAAACACCCTTAAAAACTTGGCAGAGAAAAGGAAAACAAAAAAAAAGCAATTATTTTAGAATTCAGAGTGGTGGATATATATATATATATATATATATATATATATACTTACATTTTTATGTTTGCAAATGTTCAGTCTTAAACGTAGTTTCAAAGGAGTTTACGTGTGTCTCGTTAATAGAAGGAAAATGTAACAACTGAAATTCCAAACCGTTTCAATAATATTAATCATCAAAATTCATTTTATATTTTGATTTTATTGTGGTTTCCAGCCCAATAACTTTATGAATTTGGTTTCACAACCACAGAAACCATAGAAACTCAAAATCAAAGAAGAACTGACGCTAAAATATGTTCTAAAACAAAGCTGTGAAAATATTTAAATTCACTAATTAATTTATACATGAAAGGCTTGATGTGGAGTTGAATCTCCACACCAATCCTTTCATGTTCAAAGTTAAAAGTTTGTTCACACTTTTTGGCCACCTTTTGTAAATATATTTGCCAATGCTGAGGAGTCGGACAAAAGCCAACCGGACAAAAGGCTAGCATATAAAAACATTTTTGACGTTTTAATTTTAATTTAATTATCAATGATGTTTCTCAGTATTTTTAATTTAATTTTGAAACACGTTTCGGAACCTTGTAAATAAACTGAATTGATTGAAAGGTTACTAAGCGAATTTATGCAAGGTTTAATTTTTAGTTTATTTTTTTACACAAGTAAAATAAATTCACATCGTATTTCGATTCTGTTATGATCTACAGATTTCAGTTTTACTAATAATTTTCAAACAATAAATATTCATCATTGTATCATTAGTACCAGCAATGTGAGAGAGGGAGAAGATATAGACAGATAGACAGATAAACAGAGAAAGAAGATCTGACATCAAGTCAAATATTCGTTTCGTTCACGTTTAGAAAGCCGTGGGTGTATGCGTGATGTCAGAAACAGTGTTATTTTAAACCTGGTCCTTTCAATTGCTGTTGGACTCCTGTAAATAAATTTGCAACTACCAAGTGACACAACTGTCCGTTTTTACCGAGTGAATTGCAGACTGATTAAATCGATTTCTTTTGTATCACACATGTTGTATGGAAAATGTGTGCAAAGACAGATATTAGCATTTAAGAAACTGCTTAGTCTGAAAGACAACGAAAATGAATTTGTCTGTCAGTCGTCTGTTAATCGGAAACCAAAACGCACATTTTATAATTCTACAAATCTTAGCTGCATTTTCCTTCTGTTATCCTTTCCTCACGTGAAAATATTCATTTAAGAAATTTTTAAACAGATAGAACCTTCTTTTTAAAAAGATAAACTCATCTTTACTATTGGTTATTTCTCATCTTTACTATTGGTTATTTTTTTCCGTTTTGGTTTTTGTCTATTCCCTACTTTGTCTTTCTCCTTCCTACAAATTTGGTAATCTGGAACCAACACACCGATTTTCATTTTTAATAATAGGGGTGGGACGTAATGGGTGAAAATTTAAGATTCATGCGAGTAGCATTTTTTTGTGTTCATTTATACATAAATAACACTAAACAATCAAACATTTTGAAAATTTTGCAAAATTCAGAAGGTGCAGGCCACTAGTATTTGGCTATTTTACTTTCATGAAAACCCTTTCACAGCCTGAAAATGGTCCTAAATTAAAGTAATATATCAGATTTAACCATCTATATCCATTCATAGCTTTTGAGGATGTTTTAGGACCTGCAATGTCGCATGAAACCACTTTTTCACCGAAAAATGATGGATTTTGAGTCCCGTGGAGCCCTAACGACTATTTTTGGCCTGCACCTTCTGAATTTTGCAAGATTTTCAAAATGTTTGATTGTTTAGTGTTATTTGTGTATAAATGAACACAAAAAATACTACTCGCATAAATCTGAAATTTTCACCCATTACGTCCCACCCCTATTAATAAACACAAAACAATATTCCCTTGTTCTTAATATTTTTTGTGACTAAAATAGGTATTAATCTACGGGCACAGAGATGCAGATTCAAGAGAGGGAAAGGATTAGTTTATTTTTTAAAGAAAATCTTATATCGCTTCTTTATCATTTTAGAAATGTTTTTGCAAAACATTACTCTGTTATTTTAATTTTAAGTAATATTTAACACGCGTATTTTTTGGGGGTAGGGGTAAATTTTACCTGTACTAGCTGTTTTATTTTTTACAATAAAATTTACCTCACGTGTGACAACAGTCGAAAATCAATTTTTATTAATAAATAAATAAAAAATATATAAAAATAATTCATCTTCCACTTCCACGGGTACTGGTGTTACCAGATAAGACTGTCTGAGGATACCGGCTTCCTGACTTAAAATGCACCAAACATTGATGTTATTTTTTTTCCTTACTCTTTGCAAAACTCAATCATGTTCTGCAAAGCTAAAAACAAAAAACAACATTTTTCCTCTACAAAACAACGAAACTAAATGCCATGAAAAAATATTTTAAGATATAAATAACTTGAAGCATAAAATCTTTACCAAAATGACATGATTCTGCCATTAAATAACCCGAAAAGGGTTGATATGCGGTAAAACGAAACAACCAAGCCAAACACCATGAATAAATAGTTAAAGGTATAAAGAACTTGAAGCAGAAAAAGTAATTCGGCATTAAATAACCGGAGAAGGGTTGATATGCCGTAAAACAAATTAACCAACCAACTTCCACGGGCAATGCCGGGTAGCCCTGCTATTTGATTAACACATGCCCAGTTTCGTTACTTTTTGTAATTGACATCATATTTAAAAAAAATAAATTTAATCTATTGTCCTTAGTTAATGCATTCTCAATTACTTCAAGCAAACATTTTGATTGTATATTTTACTTTGTGAAACGTTTTTTTCACATTATCATTTTGAGGAATGGTAATGGCTCTCTCCAATAAATCACTCTGTAAAAACATGACAAATATCCACTCGATGGAACACTTTTAATATAAACTGTATTAGTAATCAATTTAATGCCATATAAAAACACTTCTGGTCATGTAATAAGCGAAACACACTATCTACTTCCTCAGATAATGCACAGAATTCTTGCAACATTGCAAATACAGATTTATCAATATGCAAATATGCAATGTAAGGTTGTTTTTGTTTGCGAAGATAGCAGGCGCCTTTCAAAGTTTTCCTTCCCTCTCCCCTTAGGTTACGGATGGGGAAAGTCTAATACCGTGTGATAATTCAGAGAAACATACTGTGTAATCTTTCTCTCTCTCTTTCCCCCTTTCTCTCTCTCATATATATATATATATATATATATATATATATATATATATATATATATATATATATATATATATATATATATATATATATATATTGTGTTAGTGTGAAATAAATTCCAGAAGGAAATCCGGGTATGAGAGCTCAATGTAATAAACAGAGCTAGAATGAATTTAAAATAAAATAACACGGAATCATATAATCACCGGTGTAATAATTTATTGCGACCCTGTTGTCTTGCAAGCATCCAAGTGAGGTGATTACATTTGAAAATTGAAAAAGAGAAATTCACATTTACCATTTCAATATATATAGAGAGAGCGACAACAAATTTAATAATATCGTGAGAGAGGGGGAAATGAACTATTTAAGATGTAAATCGAGGCGGAAAAGAGTGACAACATATTAAATGTATATATATATATATATATAGAGAGAGAGAGGGGGAGATTGCACGATTTATAACGGAAGGCAATACAGTGAGGGAGAAAGAGAGCAATACATATATAGAGGGGGAATTGTATGATTTACCACGGACGGTATGTATGGAGTTGGGAAGGAATCCTGTCTATGTCCCCCTACCACCGAAGTGGTCCCGAAATTCTTTGTTATCTTCTATGTGCCTAACAACTGCGCCAATACCTCTAAGTAAACCATGGGGAGAGAACCTCCTTAAAAAATTCAAATACGTATATCTGATTTAATGAAACTTAAACCATATGTATAAGACACCAATTCAGAGAGTTATGCAAAATTTCACCTACTTCAGACTATATTAAGAGGCGAAACGGGAAAAGGTGGATGTAAAAAAAAAAGAAAGTAACATGGCGTTATGAGCATAGTGAAAAACTACATAGTAGCGATCATCATTCAATCCCGAGCAACGTCGGTCTTCCTACTAGTACTGAATAATTTAAATGAAAAATAAAACTGAAAAAATGTAAAACCATAAAGCGATACTGGGTGCTGCTTCCATTACCACAACAACTATTACAACAGTTGCTCTAAAGAAAGAGAAACAGAAGAGAGGGGCAGACGAATGCTACACAATACTGCTACTACTACTGTTAGATAATGGCCCTGTGGGGCCGGACGCATCTTGAAGTGGACGCACGTGTGAGAGATCGTTGGGTTTGGCTTGCGCGATTTAGTGCGGGTGGACCCGTACAGTCGAGTGCAAAATAAACTGATTCTCACGGTCGGAGCTCACAGACGTCGACGAGGCCACCGCGTTGACGAGACCTCAGCTCAAGGGTCAAGGTGCACCTGTGCATGGGGGTTCTGTGACGTCACGGGCTTTTGTGTGGGAAGCAGAGTTTTGTCAGTCTGGTTAGTGGAAGCAAATCGAACATACGTGTTTCTCTATGTAGTCCGAAATGAGAAATGGGAATTTATTTCCCTAAGAGAATACAGGCATGAGATTCCTCCCCCTCCTCGAATGGCTAAGGACTTAAATAGGAAGTAACTACGATAAAGTAGGAATTTGGTCTCTCCCTCAACGTTAGTGAAGCATCTCCATCGACGGTAGACCGACGCCTGAAATAAACAGAATTAAAAGTTTAAAAGATTGTTTGTCTCGTGAATCGGTCACGAGGGATTGGTTGCAGACACAGCGAACGGCGATGTTTACGACAGTACAGACCACTAGACGACACCCCTCCACCCGACGAAAGAAGAAAAGGTACGAGAAACTAGACGACATCGAGACGACACACCCCTCCACGCGACGAGGAAAGAGAGAAAGTACGAGAAATTAAAAGTTATGCAACATACATATTTTTGGTGTTAAAATGACCAGTTATTAAAGCGACAACTGCCACGGCCCATTCCGGGACAGGTACACAAAGCGAGAACTGTCACGGCCCATTCCGGGACGGCTATGCAACACTACAAGACCCGACTATATTTGATCCTATTACAATGAACATCAGATGTCAGAGATAACTCTACAGTCACTATTACTACAATTACTATCACTAGAGAGAGTGGCAGGCGCAACGCTACAGTCTCTGTTATGAAGGAAGGGAAAGAGAGAGACAGACGACACTTACACACTGCAGATACGATTACGCGACGCACCTATGCTTGCTTATACTATAGCAAACATAAGACGTCACAGAAAATGTCGCATGACACGTTAGCCATCTGATTACGTGGCAAAGATTCGTCCTGCTATGCTACAAAAATGCATTGGTGTGTAAATCGTTTTAATGCATACATTACTGACACTGCCTCTAAACGAAGACGAGAACTAGCTCAAATTACAATTCTAAGTTAGACTTAACGTTCTCTATTTTTGTTACTCTGTGGTTGGACAATGTCGAAACTCGTTTGCTGTGATCAGCTGATACTTGATTAACTTGGAATCGGTCGTTTTACTTTGTTTTGTAGAATTTCTGGGTGATATCTATTCTCAGAGCCGTCTCCCACGGATATTCTTAGAGGTATTAAGATTTAGAAAATATGAAGGTGTCATTGTTTAGGGTAGGGGAGTAGCTGTTATAAAATAAATCATTACAGAAAGAAGAATGTAATTAACGTGAAAGTGTATGGCCGCGTAATAACACGTGTGGTTTACGACATTTATCGGGGGTAAAAGATGATTCGAACACTGGCCAAGTTATAACGAACACCAACGCCGGTCGACACGACGACGATTCGCAATGTCTCTATTACAAAAATCTGGAACATTGGAGGCGGGGCGTGTTGAGTTATGCAAATGATTTGTTTTGTACGATCAATGATATGAAAACATTCTTGGCAGAAATTTGTGTTATATGAATGAGTCGTTTTTTAAGTTAAATAAAAAAAGAAAAATGGTTTCCCTTTTGTATTTACTCTTTTGCTAGACTTGACACTGTTAAGTCAGAAGTAATTTTACGGTGTGTGTGTGTGTCTTTCTGGATGTGTGTGTGTGTGTGTGTGCGTGTTTTGAAATTCCGGGAAAATGTTGTTTCTACTGGTTGTGTCTGCTGCCAGTTGGGAGAGTTTACTTTTCTTTAAGCCCAGCTTTCTCTTCTCAATATTCTGACGAAACTTTAAAATACCTTTATTTAAAGACCTTTTCTTTTAAGACATTTATTTAAAGTTTAAGGCCTTCTTTATTTTTTGTCCGTATTGTTTAGGGTCCCTTTGAAGTCAGGGTGTACCCTCATCGATTTTAAGCATAACGCAAAAAGAGCCTCTTATTGGAGGACATTTCAGTAGTACCACACATTCTGAACAGTTGACCTCAAAGTGTAAATGGTTTCCATTCTCATTCGGCTTAAGTGAAACCCACTAGATTCGCCTTACCACTAGATTCGCCTTATCACTAGATTTGCCTTACCACTAGATTCGCTTTATCACTAGATTCGCCGTACAACTATATTTGCCTTCCCACTAGATTTGCCTTACTACTAGATTCGCCTTACTGTTAGATTCCCACTACCACTAGATTGCCTAGGCCTATCCTATAAAAACAATGTGTTCATGAAACAGTCCTCAATTCATTTCCAGGTTGAGCAATTTTGTAAGCATATAAAGATACGTGTACGCCTAGTACTGAAATCAAACAACTATTAAATTTTCACAGGAAACACAACGAACATCAAGACATGTCTTAATGTAATCTTAAACCAACGCAGATGACTCAGGCATTTTCGGACGTCGGGTGCAGTGACGCGCAGAGGTATTAAACCATACTGACATCATAAATCAAATTTGTTGAATTCTATTCCTATCGGGGTTAGTGCGGTCATTTACGCAACAAATTCTTTAGGGAAAGGTATGAACTTGTAATGCCCCCCAACAGAAAGGTAGAACAGAAACTTGTATTCAATTAGTCATATTTTGTCCTTTAGTCCTCACATTCTATGAGCGATGTTTCTGACAAAGGAGGGAGAATTGCTGTTTTCTAAGTCAGAATCTATCCATCTAACACTTATCGTTCGGTAGTTTTTCACCTTGAAATAATATTTTTTTAAGCTCCTTACATCAAGTCGCTTCGATTTCCATAAAAAAGAACTGTAGTAAGATCGGGTGCAGGTGCGTTAAAATAATATTAAAAACGGAATTTTCCACATAATGCTATAGTGATGAGAAATCGGAAAATTCTATTAGAAGTTGCAGGGTAGAATTAGAGCTACGTGTTCAGGATGTTGCATCACACACACACACACACACACACACACACACACACACACACACACACACACACACACACACACATACCAGTCGCTAGCGTAATGTAGCGGATAAGCTGATAAAATCTTTATCTTTTTAACCACGAGAGAGGACCGTAGTGTTTGGGATAACTGCTCTATGACGGATTAAATGGAGAAAGAACCATAGAGTATTATGCAGCATAAAAAATACATAAATACTGTAAATAAAACTAAAACCCCGAAACGAATTGTTAAACCCGAAATTATTGTGTGCTCTAAGTATTAATACTTTTTTATGACCGCTGCTATTAAAAGAAAGATGTACATCAACACGCACCACGACAGGCGTACGGCGGTTGTTAATAACAACGAAATACTGTTTGTTTCGTTAGAAACAAAGTGTAGTAACTGTTCTCATGCTGCACTTTTCGTCTATTTTGTCGTCGGTCAGTGGAAGAGAAGCCCTTATAGACTGAGGCAATTTTTATTTTGGTTCCAATCCAGAGTACCTCCTTTTAAAGAGATGGATTTTTACCCACATTAAAAACTGATCTTGTGTCTTACTCTGCCTCGTGAGTCTGGGGGGGGGCAAGTAAATAGGAATAACAACGAAATACGAAGAGTGAAGGTATTACTACTACGTGTCATCTACACAACAGGCCTACAGCTGTTATGTGGTGGGCCGTTTTCAGGACTACTACTACGACTACTACTACTACTACTACTACTACTACTACCTAAGTACAATGTTTCAGATCTAAACAGCCTACAAAAAGTGATTAGCCGTAAAAGCCAAACACATGAAAACCAAACAGAGTCATAATATTTATTATTTGGGTTATTCGGACTCGTGTTCTTGGACGTTATTCTCACAAAATTTCGACCAATGTTAACTCTGATCTTCTTCAGGTCCGTTTTTGTCGAACTTGGGAATCTTCATGTCGTATTCTCTGGTCGGTCACATTCATTGCATCGCGAAATCAGCGCAGTGCAAATGAGACCAAGAATATAATCCCGTTGAAAAATTATTATTTGAATTTTTCGGACTACTGTTCTCAACGTATCGTCCGATATAACATCCGATCTTCTACAGGTGCATCTTGTGAAACTCGGGAATCTGTACAGAATTTTGAACGGAACCTTTTATTTAATCCACAAGCATGTCTTGTGCTCGTTAGCTATGATCAGGTAGAATTCTTCAGTAATTCGTAATTGTATTCTTAGTATCACCCGAAAGGCCCTGTAGTGTAATGGATATAAGTACTAAGTTATAATCAGTACAAAGTGACAATCTTTTAGCGGTTGAAGGTTCAATCCTCAGTGCAGGCGATACAAAGAATGCAATTATGAATTACTTACGACTTCTATTTGGATGACGAAACGAGCGCAAGCTATCCTCGTGGATTAAATAAAAAGTTCTGTATGAAATTCCGTACACATTCCCGAGTTCGACATAACGATTTTCGAGGTCAATAAGATGCGCAGAAAGAAGGTCGGGGGTTACATCAACAAAAACGTTGTGAGAATAACATTCAAGATGAGAACAGTAGTCCAAATAATACAAATAATACAGATTACTAATCCTTATCTAAAAAATCCGAAACATAGAAATAGTTATGTTAAAAATAGTTATGTTTAAAATAGTTATGTTAAAATAGTTATGTCTTTTCTCGGAGTCGAGATATTTACGTGTGTGGTAATAAGCAATAGCGACAGACGACAATTACAAAGCCGAATTATATCACAGAAGAATCCTTCTAACATTGCAGAAATGTCTGCCAGAGAAGGATTCGGTATGTTAATAAGACTCGAGTAGTGTTACTTTGAAGAAATAATCCATGTTTGTTTTTGTTGTTTAATTGTTTCTTAGTATTTATTAAAATCAATTGAACACTTTTTTGTTATTTCATTTTTTGTTAATTGTTATCAAAATCATTTGTTAAAATCATTGTAAACATCATTTTCTTTTGCTTATGCGCCATTCCTAAGCTACAGCGGGGTCCACAATGATAGATTTTTGTTTCTACTTGACATGATAACAGGCTTGGCACGAGTGAAGGCCGGTTTTACAGAGGAGGTCTTTTTGCCGGGTGTCTGTCCATCTCATCATCGGCATCCCCCTCGGTCGTTTTCCGGCGACTTTTAATGCAAAGGCAAGTTTGCTACGGTGTCGTTGTTGATCTCTAGCACATGCCCAAGTCGCCATTCTTTCATCTTACCTTCAATCGATGCGATGCTGTAGCGCCTTCGGGTATTCTCATTGCAGACATAGTTGAGCAGTGTAATTCTGGACATCCAGCGCATAATGTTGGTTGCTATAGCGATTCGATCCGCCTTTCTCGTTGTCAGTATGCTCCCGGAACTGTACAAAGGTTTGGGTCTCACAACAGTTCAGTAGATCTTCAAATTTAGACGGTCGCTGATCTCGCGCTCACAGAAGATACGGGTTGTGGTGTACGTTTTGAGCCTCATCGCATTGATCAGGATTGATAATGTGTAGTATTTAGATTAATTGGACTATCGTTTTTATCTTGCTTGTAATTCTCACAACTATTCGACCGAAGTAACAACCGGCCTTCTTAAAATGCGTCTTATCGAACTTGGTAAACTTTGTATCGAACTCGGGAATCTGTACGGAATTTTAAACTCAACACTTTATTTAATCAAAAGGTGCATATTTTTTTCGTCCCGTCAGACATAATTTGTACAATAATTTGAAGCATTTTGTTTTTAAAATATTTGAATGAGAAGTTAATATAACACTTACTGAAAACTTAAAAAAATGTAATTAACGAAACTTGCAATTAAATAACAAAATTAATGAAGATTTAAATGAAGATATGAACGAAAATTCAAATCGAAATTTGAATTAAATATAAATGTTATGAAAGTTTAAATTACAAATTTATGAAAATTTCAATTAAAATTTTAATTTAATAGAAAATTTAATGAAAATTTCAACAAAAGAATTAATGAAAATCCCCATAAAAATTTAAACTCAATCAACATTTACATTAAAATTTAATGAAAATAACAATGAAAAAGTCAATTCAATGAAAATTTAATGAAAGGTTCAATAAATATTAATAAAAATTCCAAACAAAATTCTAATTTTATGAATATTTAATAATTTAAATAAAAAACTAATGTAAATTCCAATGAACATTTCAATTTAATGCAAATCCCAATAAAAAATGAATGAAAAGTCAAGTAAAAATGTCTATTCTATTTCATATTCCAATAACTTTGAGACTTTCTGAATTATTTAACTCCAAGATATTCAACATTTTCCCATCCGAAGACCAATCGCTATTTTCGCATATTAGCAATATATTCTCAATGTCTTTTCAAGTATCTCGGCCATCTTTTGTATGTATTAAAATCCAAGTATTAAAGACTCATCGTCTATGCTACCTGCTGGTTTGACAAACATTTTTACTCGTTTAAACTTTTATTTTTGACTTATAGGCCCCTTGATTTATGAGAAGTAAAATTAGACAAAAAAGAGATATACAGGCGTCGTATTTTATTTATATTCTAGCTGCGCTTGCCAGTTCGCCATCACTTCGCATAGTTTTCTACTTGAAATAATTGAAACCAAAATAGTAAATAGTAAACATTTTATTCATCAGTTTGTATTAAACATAAGTCAAAAATGCTCGCATTTATCAATATAAATAGATATTCACATTTTTGTAATTTTTATACACATCTATGTATCATTTAGGTAACAAAATAAAAATCGATTCCTATCAGCGACGGGATATGTGTCCATTTGCGCGCGTCCTTTTAAAACTGAATTTAAAAATAAAAGATAAGTGGCGTAGGTTGCTAACGGGATGGAGCAGTTAGTCACACTCTTCTGTTTCTCCAGGTGTTGTTGCTAACGGGAGAGGGAGATAGAGGT
Source organism: Sepiola atlantica (assembly GCA_963556195.1). NCBI lineage: Eukaryota > Metazoa > Mollusca > Cephalopoda > Sepiida > Sepiolidae > Sepiola > Sepiola atlantica. The sequence goes on along the minus strand of OY744534.1, from coordinate 52,283,790 downwards.
CAGTGACATATTCTCTCCCATTTTCCGGACTTTTGCTTATGCGTCTTATATATTTCTTTTAAGTTAGTTTAATTAAAAATACCCGGCATGAAAATTAATCAGCAAATATTTTAAGAAAAGTTTAATAATCAATCATTTTCTTTTATTAAATCACCTTTATTAATTATTGTTTATATCTACCAAACTATTGCATATATATGGAAAAAAATAAGACCATAAAACTGTGAATGAATAACACCAAATATTAATTTATTATGAACTATTGTATTATGCTATTGATTTAAACAACAGTAAAATAGGAGCGATAAATTAAAAAAAAACTTTTGCATTTATTTATTTATTCTTTCCTTTAACATTTATGGAGAGAAATATTACACACTTTTCACGTGCTAATAAAATGTATTGTCATCTAAACCATAAACTATTTTCATATTCATCAAAATTAGTAACATTCCAGCCGTTATTGCTCATTTACATCAGACGATCAGAAACTAATCTCACCTTTTTTAAAATAATACTTGGAATCAGCTGTACCTGATGTTATATACTCCATTATCCTACTTAGGTCTCTGAGGAACAGCAGGTAAATGAGGTTTACTCGTTGAGAAACAATTGTAAGAGCACAAGCATTTCTGCCATGGAAAAATTAAAATAAAAAATAAACTATTGTTTCAAAACTAGATTTTTTTGATTATTGGATATAAACAATCACTAATATATATATATATATACTAGCTGATCCGACCGGGCGTTACCATAAATTATCTCATTGCACTTTGTAAAAACTTGCCAAGGAGATTTGACAAATCTCTTTTATAGTTATTTAAATGTCGGTGTTTCACGTATATGATTGTAATCGAACATATGATAATAATTTTGAAAACCCTTCTAAAAGTAAAAACTAAAGGAAAAAAATCTGCATTGACGAAACCTATGTTTACTGAAAATAATGGGGAAAAATGAAAACAAAAAATTAAGCGACATATTCAATGAAAATAAAAATGAAACGAAAAATATATGAACGCAAACAAAATCCAAGCTCACGTTGTACGAAGGTACATTATTGCCCGATCTGAACTTGTTTATTTGAAACCTGTATATGTTATTGTATTGATGTTTGTTCGTTAATAAAAACAAACAAAACTTGTAATTGTTGCATTACCCGTTTTTTCATGTTACCCGTTAAGGTCAACAAGAATGACAAAGAACAGAACGTATATAAAAAAACTTTGGTTTTCTTTATTTGCCATTACCGGATGGTTTACGCCGGCTACGCACACATATTAAACAATCTTTTGACATATTTTTGTCTCATGAAAGTCTTTTTCTTGCTGAGGTCACAAACTTGGTTTACGCTAGAAACTCGTTCGTATATACATTCGATTGGAAAGCAATTTGTTCTGCATTGTCTATCCGAGCGTGAACTGAAGCAATTGTTCTACAAGCACTTTGATGACGTACAAGTCAGAGGATTCTTTCACTGTACAAACTTGCTTATCAGCCGGGGATTCCTTCATTCCGCATTTTTAGTCAGCGGACACAAAACTCGCATTCTTCCGGTACATCGATAGTCCGATCACGAAGCGTTTCGGCTCTTCACGTTTTTGAAACCGTCGTTGTTCAAGTTCCTCTTGCACTGTCGAACCTTTTTCTTTTTAACAGTTATCAAGTCGCCTTTATTTCTTTCACGACGTCCCACCCACAATGGACTCGTCCACGATTCATTTTTGCCACTCTTCATTATCTTACATAATACCCAACATGCAACTTTAGTTACTTCAGTCTATCAAGGATATTGAAGTGTAGAATAGAAAAAGAGATGAAAAAACAACACACACACTTTGAATTAAACATAACACTTTCGGGTGGCAATACGAAAAAGAAAACAGCCTAAGCAATAGAGGGTCGTAACGTGTCTACTAAAAGTCAATGTTTGCATGAATTACTTCGTATTAAAGAGTGCAAATGCTTTCCAAAACATAATGAAATGGCTTTTTCGTATACCAATTAACTTTTGTATTAAAATAAGGTTAAAATTATAGTCACGCAGATGCGATAAACACACACGCATGCAAGATCAGGTGATATACTATATAGTTTTAAAATCATAAAATCAAAGAATTATCTGTTATGTTTTCGCAATTTTCAGGTTTCCTAACGTTAGTTAATTAATTATTATTTTATTATTATTATTCAAAAAAGATCATAGAAAGAAACCCAAACAGATTAATTTAATTGGTCCCCAAGAATTTGAGGCGAACACTTGATCTTCATATGAGATTAATAGATATTCGAGTATTCCATTAAAGTTCTCCGCTACCTCTCTAACGCTGAGCCAGTAAAGAAGTTAAGAACATCAATTTTCATCTCCCCAATTGACCAGTTAACTATGTCATAGTATATCTTTATTGGGGTCTCTTAGTCTTATCAGATTCCTGGACAAAATTTTCTCGTCTGATGGAGTATCCAGTTTTGTGCTGTAACTTGAGGTAACATTACTTAGAGAAGGTGCACCATTTCTCTTACAAGCTAGTGTCGGGTAGCTATACAAAAGGTGATCTTATTTGGGCTTCGAATACTATGTTATTTTGAATATTTAATTAACGTTTATTGAAGGGGGAGTATCCTCATGCCAGGTTATCCTGAAAAAAAAACCCTGTAAGATAGACCGTAGACACTCCAGGACAGTGTCTACTAGGCATTCTAGTTCTCTCCCAGTAGTCATTCCTGCTAATTCAATAAATTATTATTGGTTTTACTTCAGACAAAGTTCTCAGAAACTAAGGGACCCTTTCCTGGGGCTAACACTTGATCTCTATATGAGATACATACATATCGAAATATTTCAATATAGTACCTGTTAAATGTTGAGTAAGTCAAGAAGTTAGGAACATACATTTTACTCTCCCCAATTGTTATAGCATATCTTTATTGTGGTCCCTTGAATTACCGGATTCCAGGACAAGAATTCATCTAGTCTGGAGGAGTATCTAGCTAAGTGCTGTTACTTGAGGTAACATTACTTGGAGAAGGTGCACCATTCCTCGTAGTAGCCAGTATATAGCTGTGTCGAAGGTATCTTATTATGGCTTCGAATACTTGGATATATGGTCAAGGTTTACTTGTAGTGTGAAGTATACTCATGTCAGGTTGTCCTGACATACCCTTGTACAGAGAAACCGAAGACACTCGATAATGGTGTCTAGTAGGTAATTCAAACTCTTTTATATGCTTTGTTTTTATTCTACTTCAGTAAGTTCTCAGAAATTAACGGGTCTCTGTTTGGGGCTAATACTTGATTGGAATATGAGATACATATGCGCGTGCGTGTGTGTGTATATAGTGAAATAGAGACACGACGTGTCTTATTAAGATTGATATATGGATACATTTTTGTCCAATTACATTTTGCGTTGTGTGCATTTCTGCTTTATTTTTCTGATTAGCTTGCATATTTTTGCGTGAAAATTTTGTACGCGGTGGTCATGCTGAATCTGACTGTCTTGGTCATCTGATTCTGGTAACAGCTGGAACTGATAGGAGAAGACGACAACGAATTGATCCTGGTAAATATTAATTGATTGTTTCGAACAGCTGGTCATGATGTGGCATAAAGGGATGCGGAACAGTCTTATGTGACAAGATGGCGCCGGTAGGCTGACCGATGGCGTGTCGCTTCGATATACAATATAATATTTATCTGCATTGTTGTGATGGTTAATTATTATAATTATAATCATTTGATATTTTAGGTCAGATTTTCCTGTCCTGGTGTGACCCGCCACTTTGTGCGACCTGCACCCTGTGCGACCCGCCCCCTCTACGAGTTGAGTTGTCTTATGAAGAACGATGTTTCTAAGGAATATTCAAACTCCTTCAGTTACAGCTTAAAGATCTGATTATTTTCATTGAGAAACTTTATTCATCTTCCCCAATGTTCGGTGTTTACTTGTTGTAACAGATTTGAAAGGTGCCCAATAGACGGAACAGTGTGACTCCGATAGTTGTATTGCGTCAAATTCATTAGTTACAAGCATTTTAAAAGGTGTTCAATAAATTGAACCAAGAGACTAAAATCGTTCAATTCCCAAGCGGTACCCAGTCGCATATGTATCTCGCTCAGGCGAGATGACTTTAACGACATTAGTTTTGCAATTTTTTGGCAAGGAGGTGCCGCTGTTTTTCTTACATACAGCGCCGATATTCCGAAATATTCACCAATTTTGTACTGACCAGGCTCATCATCGCTTTACTTTAGTGATCTAATGAGAACATCTGTATTATCGTGATGATTCCGATTATCTCATTCTCTTGGCTGTTGTTAATCCATCGTTTTCCTTCTGACCTCCTGTTACGTTTAAACCTTGTGCTATTAATGCAAAAACTAAAGTTGTCATGATTACTAAAACACATGAAAGCTCCGACCTTAGTTGCTGCATTTATTTCCTTGTATGCCCTTTTTTGTGATCCTTTCCGACCGGGAGAACACCGCCTGCAAATAAGTGCTTTTATAACAATGTCGCTTGCCAGGGGAGTGTGAACCCGATGGTCTGCGCTTTGAGGCTTTACTCGAAGGGCTCTTATCGTTCTGGCATGGTACCCATTTCCCAGAGTGGCAAACGATAGGCACATTAACTTAATAAAAGGGGTTATACCCGGTCAGGTATTTGACGGGAATTACAACAGCGTCATTAATTCTGGCTTTATTAATTAATTATCTGGCTGGGACTGATGTGCTGCAAGGCTTGTAATGAGAGAACAGAGAAGCATATATTTTATATAAAAATATAATTATTTATTTTTACCTACGAAGTTAAACTTGAAAGTCGAGTCGGCTGAGTTGAGCGACCGACACCCGTCGTATGCGGATTACAAAACTCAAACTGTTTCAAAATCTCTCTCGCTGCAATATAGCGAGAGAGAGTGAGGGAGAGAGAGAACATAGAGATACAATATACATCACAAAAAGAAAGAGACAGAGAGATAATGCAGTCATTGTTGTGTTCAGTCTCAACTTGTCTCATGCGACAGCCGATTTGATCTTTATCCGGCACCCGGCTGTTTCAAAATGTTGATATTCAAGTTGTCATGTCGATCGCACCCGGTCATCCACGAAATTAAACAATCTGGAATTGCATTAGCTATGTCTACAACAGTAACATATTTTCGATTCTTCGTGTCCCTCTCAAAGTACAAAGAATGCTTGGCACAAGGATTTAAAGGTTGAGGATCTCTAGCTCCCACAAAACGGTCACTATCCTTGTTACACTTTCATAGCTCGAAAAATAAAATTGTCGAAGAAACGTATGTTTTTTCGCCTTGATCATCGCGACAAATCAGTGACTTGTGGAGTGGGGGAGACATACAGCGCATTTTTCAAAAACAATATTACCACTTTTAATGCTTCTAAGGAACTTTAGAATTCTTTCACTCACTCTCTCTTAGAGCCATGTGACGTCAAATCCGTTTATATCAATTCTCACAGCCGAGTAAAAACTAACCACGAGTCAAGCAAGTTGACCCCCAACTGAACTTTTATTTCCTGTTATTTTCAGCTAAACAATTTATATACTAGTGTGTTACTCGCCCAATTTGAAACACTTTTCAAGGGATTGGTGAGGAACGTGACTGCTCTCATGGAATTCTGAACAAAACACTTCATTAGGGTAAACAGATAAATTGTGTTACTTTCTTTGTTTGATTTAACTCAGAACTTAAATGACAGTGTGTAACTTACCTTGAGGTTCTGAGTCCGACAAATCTTCATAACGTCCATAAAATGTTTAAATAAAAAGCAAAATCCATGTTTTTTCAACAAAGATTACCAAAACTAAATATAGGTCAATGGATTGATAATACTACAGTAAGGTTATCTATATTGTACGATCCATGATTATAGATATTCTCTGTTTATTAGTAGATGGTACTGTAGAATATTTTCTCAACAGGGCTTATATTTGTTTTCCGATTCATCAGAACCCTTCAGCTCTGTGGTGATTATGTCTTCTCTTGGCCGGGTTGTAGCTGAAATAAAAGTTGCGATAAAAAAATGGAACCATAAGAATATTTACAATCATTACAGTAATCATAGACGCCACTGGGCTCATTAAAAATAACTTAAAAACAACCTGGCGAATATACCAGGTGAACAAAGTGCAAGATAGGTTAAAACAATTCTACTTAAAGGGACTGTTAGAATCTTAAAACGATCTCTAAAATAGCGAGTAAATGTATGACATTCGGTAGGATGCCCCACCCACAGCGAAAACACAAGGAAAAGAAAATTGAAAAAAGAAAGAAAATTAATTTGTCCGTTTTGCCTATTTCGACATCGAACTATCGATTTCAATCAAACTCTTAACATAATTGAACCGAATATATACACTATTAATATATAAGAAACACTCAAATTTTGTTTAATAGTTTATCCCATAGTTTCCTTAAATCATCTCTAATTATTTTATTTACCATTCTGAAATTCATCTAATTCCACGCAAGTGACACTAAACGACATAAACTTCCAATCATACATAATTCCTCGAAAATCCAAAGGTATACCATCCGGCTAAGATAGAACATAATTCAAACACTTTCAAAGGAAAAACCAGACAAGTAGAATTTTAGACATTTATAAAAATACTCGATGTACAGTGACCCGTTTAGTCAGAACTACTACCAATACTTATTCTACTTTTAAATAGTTCCGATTACTACGTGTTTGCATGTGGCTGTTCGTTGTTTTATTTTTGTTTTTAATTTATTATATTACATCTCTATGCTGACGAGTCCCGATTAAAAAGGACGAAACGTACACGTACATAGATAATAAACAACAACAAAAACATATTTGTAGCCCCTAGAAAACCCTTTAGATGGGCACTGTAAGTGTAGTATTAACAAAACATGACGTCTCTAGCTTTAAATGCATCTTCTTTCATTAACTTGAACGCTTTTATGACGTCAAGCTGCCAAAATAAGTGTTAAAATTATCACTGTTTACCAGCTATTCGGCGGTGGCCGTATGGTCTTAGATGTCGGAATTTGAGTTGTGAAAATACTCGCAGCCCGGGTTTTCGAATCGTGCGACCGGTAGTGAATAGTTACATCTCTATGCTGACGAGTCCCGATAAAAACGGATGACCCGTATACGTATATAGATAATAAACAAAAACAAATATTTATTATTTGTAGCTCCTAGAAAACCCGTCTAGATGGGCACTGTAAGTATAGTATTAACACAGCATGACGTCGCTAGCTTTAAATGTATCGTTCTTACATTTAGTTGAACGCTTTTATGACGTCAAGCCGCCGAAATAAGTGTTAAAATTATCACTGTTCATCCAGCTATTCGGCGGTGGCCGTATGGTTCTAGTTGTCGGAATTTGAGTTGTAAAAATACTCGCAGCACAGGGTTTCGAATCGTGCTGACGAGTCCCGATAAAAACGGACGAAACGTATATGTACATACAAATACTATATATATATATATATATATATATATATATATATATATAGCGGTTAGTCACATTTTTTTTACTTAGGTCAGGAGTCGAATAACATTTGATCGGAAATACAGGCTGAGGTTCCCATGCTCAACAAACGATAAGTAAAAAAAAACGTAACAGCAAAATCAGACGGACAAGCAATTAAAATACTTTTGACTTACCAGATCAACAGACTGTGACCCTTCTTTTTAAAATGCTAGGCTTAAAATAAAATTGTTTTAACACGCGTCTAATATTCAAATTCAAAATCTGATTTAGTGCAATTTAAACATATTTTCATGCTTTATACTTCTGAAGTATTCGAATATCAAACGCACGACAAACTATTTCACATAAGTTCAAAAGCTTAGCACTAGCTTGTTTTGTAGCTTGTCTAATTCTCTATTGACCTGCCTCACAACTAGGGGAGAGCTATACACAAGGTCGGTGTGAATGTGGGGAAATCTAGATCTCCAAAAAGAAACACTCTTTATTAGAACAAAAATGAAACTGTCTCAGTCTAGAAGGATTTCCCCTCTATTGACCTAGAACGGAATAGGTACTACACTTTGATACCAGCACGAATATAGACCTAGTGCGCGTCATGGTTTTGCTCAGCGCGATACCCAACACCAGCGAACTGCTCTCTCAGTTTAAAACTGTATTAATTCTAGACGTACCCGTTGCGTTGGGTTTAAAGCACTAATACTCTTTGTTCCACTTTGATTTTATTCCAAAATTCATAAACTGTGAAATATCTTTTAAGACATTATTTTTGCATAACCCAAAATAATTACTTTCATACTATTATCATTATTATTATTGTAGTCTCAACTATTGGATGTGTTTAGTTGGATTTTTCTTTTTGACCATCAAGTCAATTCCCTTGACTTTAGACATTCAAGCTGTACCTCAACAATTTTTTTCGTTTCTAACAGGCAATCCTTTTGCAGAATTGGAATAGGAATTATCGCGTAAATCTGTTTAAGCCATTTATGGTGGCTTTTCGTTATGCTTCCAACCTTCTCAATTACAACGGGAATCGCATTGACTTCTTTATACATCCATAGTCTAAGTAATTCCTATTTTAGATCTTCATATTTTCTTTTCGTGTTCTTTCTCCTGCACTCTGGTATCGAAGGAGCAGGCTATATCAATGATTAAGCAAGTTATCTTGTTTTTGTTTAGAAAGATTAAGTCGTGTTTATCAGTTTGTATGCGCATGTCTCAAAAAAGTTTGACTACTACTGTGGAACTACTAACCTTGCCATGGGGTGGGTAGATTATGAGAAAGCATTTGGCATGGTTCCTCATTCATGGATACACAAATGCTTGGGAATTTTCAGAATAGCCCCCGACATTCAAATAGCTTTAGAGAATAGAAAGACGAATTGGGAAACAATATCAGGAAGTGTCGCATTAGGTAAAGGGAAACTCAGAAAAGGGATTTTCCAGAGCGATAGCTTTTCCCATTTGCTGCTTGTCATTAGTTATATCTCGATGACACTTTACTTACGTAATGTGAAGGCAGTATATTAACTTTTGAAATGACTTACTAAAGTCAACCACTTACTATTTAGTAACGACATATGAATGGAATTTGGCATCACCAAATGTGCTATTCTTGTTAGAAAATGAAATAAACTTGTTCACTCAGATCGCCTTGGACTCCCAACAACAGATCTTATAAAGAATGTTGACAGTGAGATGGGCTACCAATACTTGGGAATATTTGAGGCAAATAAGATTAAAAACAAGGTAATGAAAAACCAGGTCACAGCTGAGTACAACAGAAGAGTAAGGGTTATTCTTAAATCGCACCTCAACAGTCGAAATACAATCTATGCTATCAATGCCAGTATACTGCTGGTATACCTGACTAGAATGTTAATGAATTAAAATTTTTTGACAACAAAACACGAAAAATGCTTACAATTTATGGAGCTTTTGCAAAGAAAGGAGATGCAGCTCAATTGTATCTACCTAGAAAAGATAGTGATCGAGGTTTACTTAGTGTGAATATGTCGTGAATATAGGAGAAGGTTGTCACTGTAAATATATTTCTGAAAATAATGAGATTCTTCTTCGGGAAGTGAAAAGAGAGGAAATACTAAGAACTGGGGTGAAAAAAAATCAAAGGTTAAAAGAGAGAGAGAGTTAAAATTATTTGGAAAAAAACTACACAGTGTATTTCTAAAGAATACTGCATTTAGAGATAATGACAGCTGGAATTGGTTGACCATGAGTGATCTCAAAAGATCTACTGAGAGCACCTTAATGGCAGCTCAGGAACAAGCAACTTCCACTAGGTCAATCAAACATTACATTGATAAAACTGCAGAATAACCGATGTGCAGATTGTGCAATGAAATGGAAGAACCTTAGCGCACATTGTATCTAAATGTCCTATGTTAGCACAACATCAATATCAAAAATGGAGACACGACAAAGTCGCTCAGGTACTATACTAGAATATATGCAAACTTAATGAATTGGGCAACAATAAGAAGTGGTATGAGCATAAGCCAGAAGTGGTAAAGAGGAACGACAATGTCAAACTTCTTTGTCACATGCGCATATAGACTGATAAGGTTCTTGAACATTCAAACCCAGCTTAATCTTTCTAAGCATAAGCAAAGAAGTGCCTCATTATTTTCAGAAATATATTTATATAGACATGATCCTTGACCCTCTACGACTATTTTGTGTGGTGTCAGTCGAGACCGGTGCCATTTTATTTATTTTTGTTTCTTGCAGTTTATGTTCCTTGGTTCATGCAGTGTTATTCTTCCTGTGGTTTTGTTTTCTTCCTGTTTCTTTCATGTGACTGGTTACCATTCGTATCTTATGCAGGTTGGTTTCCGCATTCTATGATTTTCCTTAAGATTGCAGCTGTTTGGATCATTGTCTTCCTTTGTATGGTCTCAATGATCCCTTTGATTCCAATTCTTTCCCAGTCTTTACTCCAGGATTTTTTGGACTGTTCCTAGTGCTCCTTCGATTATTGGTATTATATTGACTTTCTTGATGCTCCACGTTCCTTTCAGGTGTCCTTTTCTTAGCCATGCCCAGCAGTTTTCGTTGGTTTCTTCTCTTGTCAGTCTTATGAAGCGTCCATGTAGTTGTTTTTCTTCCCATTTTTCTTTTCTTGTCGTTTTGTTTCTGGTTTCGGTGCTTCCTGAGTTATTCGTTTGGACAGTGTCTCTGGATGCGATGATTAGCTTTTCCGGGTTCTGGGTTATATATTTCTCCAGCCCTTTCTTGTGTCTTCCACACAGTCTTCTATACTTACCAGTCCTCTTCCCCCTTCGTTTCTTTTCATGTAAATTCTGTTCGTATCGTCTTTTGTTTGTAGTGCGTTGTGCATGGTCATTAATTTTCTAGTCCTCTGGTCAAGGTGCATGAGTTCTTATTTAGCGAAGCGTATGAATAGTTCAGAGTATCTTATTAGTTATACTGCCCAGATATTTATGCCTTTTACTAGATTTATGCTATATAATTTCGTTTCTAAGTGTTTTCTTTTTCTTTGTAAATATTATTTTCCAATCTTCTTTTTCATTTCTGTAGATTTTATAGTGTCTGCTTCTAGAACACTGAAATATTTATTTCTATCCGGTTTGCATTATTATTATTATTATTATTATTATTATTATTATTATTATTATTATTATTATTATTATTATTATTATTATTATTATTATTTACTCACTAAGAGTTCTCACACAACTTATCAGTGATTAGTCACCGACAACCGGTGGTATTCCCTGGAGTCTGAGTGACAACAAGTCTCCCCAGATTTCCAGTATTCTCCACCTCTTTTCGATAGCCACCGCAAATAAACTTGCAATATCACAACAGCCGTTTACCATTGAGTTCTCGCTGGTAAGGACCATTGGTCTTCTCTGGGGTTTGGGTGGCAATAAGCCTCCCCAAGATCCCAGCAGTCTCTGCACTTCCAGTGGAGGTCTGGTTTGTGCTGTCGGTATCGTCTTTTGAATGTAGTGCGTTGTGCATGGTAATTAATTTTCTAGTTCTCTGGTCTTCCTATAAATGGTCCAGAGTATCTTATTAGTGATACTGCCCAGTTTTTTTAATTTTTATTTTATTTATTTATTTATTTTTTTTTTTTAATTTTTTTTTTATTTTTATTTTTATTATTATTATTATTATTATTATTATTATTATTATTATTATTATTATTATTACTACTACTACTACTACTACTACTACTACTACTACTACTACTACTACTACTACTACTACTCACTAGGAGTTATCACACTGGTCATCGTCAGTGGTCACAAACTGCCGACAACCTGTGGTATTCCCTGGAGTCCGAGTGACAACAAGTCTCCTCAGGCCTCCAGTATGCTCCACCTCTTTTCGTTCATCACCGCTGATGACCTTGCGGTAATCGCAACAGCCACCTACCAACGATTTCCCGCTGATAAGGGCCATTGGTCCCCTCTGGGGCCCAAGTGGCAACAAGCCTTCCCAAGGTCCCAGAGCTGTCCGCGCTCTTCCAGTGGAGGTCTGGTTTTGCGCTTTCCCTCCTCGACCCTCTGTCCATAATTTTCGTGGCGTCAGCCTATGCTTGCGCCTCTCTCGTGCGGTTGTATTTTCCCCGGTTCTGTTGTTTTGTGCTTCCATGTGTTTGTTCTCCATTCGTTGCTTATGTGGGTTGGTTTCCGCATTCGAGGACATTTTTCAGGATTGTAGCTGTTTTGATCATTACTGTCCTTTGTATGGTCCCTTTGATTCCTATTTCTCCTAGTCTTTTCTCCATGTTTTTGGGGACTGTTCCTAGTGCTCCTATGATTATTGGTGTTATACTGACTTTCTTCATGTTCCATATTCCTTTCAATTCTCTGGCAAGTTCAGTATATTTGCTTCTCTTTTCCGTCTCTTTGATCTTCACTCTGTGGTCTGCTGGAACGGCAAAGTCTACGATTTTGCAGGATTTTTCTTTCTTGTTGATTATTATCATATCCGGTCTCCTTGCTGTTATGGGTTTGTCTGTTTGTACATTCATATCCCATATGATTTTGTGTTTTTCGTTTTCTAGTACAGTTTCTGGTTTGTGTTTGTACCGTTTTCTTGCATATTCGAAATTCAGTTGTTTGCACATTTCCCGGTGTACTTCTTTCCCCATGCTGTCATGTCTGTTCTTGTATTCCTTTTGTGCTAGCTTGCTGCATTCACTTATTATATGATTTATCGTTTCGTCTCTTTGTCCACACAATCTGCATTTGCTGTTTTCCTGGGTTTTATCTATCTTCGCTTTAATAAAGTTTGTCCTAATCGCATTGTTCTGTGCGGCCGTCAGCAGAGATTCCGTTTCTCTGTTCAGGTTTCCTTTTCTTAGCCATGCCCAGCTGTTTTCATTGGCTTCATCGCTTGTGAGTCTTATAAAGCGTCCATGTAGTTGTTTTTCTTCCCACTTTTCCTTTCTTGTCTTTTTGTTTCTGGGTTCAGTGCTTCCGGGGTTGTTTGTTGAGCTGGTGTCTCTTGCTGTGGTGATTAGTCTTTCCGTGTTCTGGGTTACATATTTCTCCAGCTCTTTTTTGGTGTCTTCCACACAGTCTTCTATACTTACCAGTCCTCTACCTCCTTCATTTCTTTTCACGTAGAGTCTGTCCGTGTCGTCTTTTGGGTGCAGTGCATTGTGCATAGTCATTAGTTTTCTAGTTCTTTGGTCAAGGTGCCTGAGTTCTTCTTTGGTCCAGCCTATGAATGGTCCAGAGTATCTTATTAGTGATACAACCCATGTGTTTATCCCTTTTACTAGGTTTCTGCTATATAGTTTAGTTTCTAAGAGTTTTCTTGTTCTTCGTAGATATTCTTTTCCAATCTTCTCTTTCATTTCTGTATATTTGATTGTTTCTGCTTCCAGAACTCCCAAGTATTTATAACTACTTGTTCTCCTAGCGCCCTCATCTCCTCTTGGTTGGGGAGTTCTATACCTTCTGTCGTCTCCAGTTTTCCTCTTTTAATCTCTAGCTGTGCACATTTTTCTATTCCAAACTCCATTTGGATATCCTTGCTGAATATCCTGGTTGTATTTATCAGCTTTTCCAGTTCTTTTTTGTTTTTTGCAAACAGTTTAAGGTCATCCATGTACATCAGGTGGTTTATTCTTTGTTCTGTATCCGTAAACCTGTATCCGGCATCACACTTTCAGAGTATGTAGGCATCATGGCTATTATAAACAATAGTGGTGATAGGGAGTCTCCTTGAAAGATGCCTCTCTGTATTTTTATCTCAGACAGGTGTTGTCCTCCGGCTGTCAGTTTTAGTCTCCATGTTTCCATTGCTTTCTGGATGAGATTAATAATCCTGCCTGGTATCTTGTATATTTTTAAGCATTCAATTATCCATGTTTGGGGGATCCTGTCGTAAGCTTTCTTGTAGTCAATCCATGCCATGGTTATGTTCTTTTGTTTGCTCTTCACCTCCTTCAGGGTCTTTTGATCAATGTATAGTAGATCATGTGCCCCTCTTTCTCCTTTCCGGCATCCTTTTTGTTCCTCGGGGAGCAGTCCACGTTTGTCCAGGGATTGGTAGATTTGTTCTCTCAGTTGTGCTGTTAGAATTTTCCACATTATTGGTAGACATGTTATCGGTCTGTAGTTGCTGGGGGTCGTTCCCTTTTTGGGGTCTTTTTGTATTAATGTTGTTCTTCCTTCCGTCATCCATTCTGGTACGTCTGTTTTGCGGATACATCCACTCAGTTTCTGCGCTAGTCTTTCATGCAGGGTCGTGAATTTTTTAAACCAGTATGCATGTATTCCATCGTGGCCTGGTGCTCTCCAGTTTGCCATTTTTCTTAAGGTTTTCTTGATCGTTTCTTTGTTAATTTCCGTTTCGATTCCTTCTTCGATTTCCTGCAGTTCATCTTTCATGTTTTTCAACCATTGGGCATTCTTGTTGTGCTTTTTCGGTTCTTCCCATATCTTGCTCCAGAATTGTTTTGTTTCTGTTGGGTTCGGTTGCCCTGTTGTTGTTTTTTCTCCATTTACGTTTTTGTAAAACTGGCTTTCATTGTTTTCAAAGGTCCTGTTCTGTTTGCTCTGTTCTGATTTGTACCTGTATCGTCTCAGTCTTCCTTCTATTGCTGCTATCTTTTGTTTTATGTCTTCATGTTTCTCATTTAATTTTTCCTTGCGTTTCTGATTTTTGCTTCTTAATCGTTTCATGTCCTCCCTCCTTCTGTTCACGGTTTTAGCTTCTTTCCGCAGTTTGGTGATCTGGGTTTCCAGTCTGATTTCCCATCCAGGTTTCGTCAGTCCTCTCTTTTGTCCATTCTCTTCGTTTCTTAGTTTCATACTTACCGATTTTGCCCCTGCATATATCAGGTTGTTTAGGTCTGTAATAGTTTCTGTTGGGATGTGTGTGAGGAGTCTGTTTACTCTTTCTGTTTCTGCTTTTAACTTCTTCGCTACTTCATTCCTGAGAGATGGGAGTTTTGTTTTGTTTTCTAACATGTATCGTCTAATGTTCTCCACTTCACTTTTTTCTTTTTCGTTGAGTTCTATCTCAGCAGGTTCTGTGGTTCCGCAGAATTCTATCTCATCTGTTTCTGTGATTCCGTAGTCTTCAATCTCTTCAGTTTCAGTGTGTATGTTTTGCCCGTCCTCTTCCTGTGGTTTCTCCTTCGTTGGTGTTTCTTGCTCCGTTTCGCAATTCATCTTCTGTCTGATTTCCGTCAGTTCCATCTCCGAGAACCATCCTCGCTTGAGGATCTGTCGCGCTTGATCTGCTATCCTTTGTTCCGTTGTATAGTAGTCATTAGCAATGTCCCAGAGATGTTTCATTCGTTTTCGGTAGCCTCTTTCTGTAGGGTAGCGGCTTTTATAATAGCACTCCATCACCAGTCTGTTCTCTTTCGTGGTCCATTTCTTTCTATATCCTTTCAGTTTGCTGTTTTCGCTCTGGTTTTCCTGTCTTTGGTCTGTGTCCTTGTCGTACCTGGAATCAGAGAGGTTATTATTATTATTATTATTATTATTATTATTATTATTATTATTATTATTATGTACTCACTAGGAGTTCTCACACAGGTCATCAGTGATTGCTCACCGACAACAGATGGTATTCCCTGGAGTCTGAGTGACAAAATGTCTCCCCAGATTTCCAGTATTCTCCACCTCTTTTCGATAGCCACCGCAAATAAACTTGCAGTATCACAACAGCCGTTTACCATTGATTTCTCGCTGGTAAGAAACATTGGTCTTCTCTCGGATTTGGATAACAATAAGCCTCCCCAAGGTCCTAGCAGTCTCTGCACTTCCAGCGGAGGTCTAGTTTGTGCTGTCCCTCCTCGGTCTTCTCCACCTTGACCCTATGCAAATATTTTGTGTGGTGTCAGCCAAGGCTGGTACACTTTTTTAAATTAAAAAAACAATTTTTTATGTTATTATTATTATTTTCCTGACAGTGTTTCTTGCTATTTCTGTTCATTGGTTCATTTTTGTGTCGTGTCAGTTGAGGCCAGTGTAATTTATTGGGTGGGGGGGGGTGCTTATAAAGTGATGTTTCTTGCATTTTCTGTTTCTTTGTTTGTGATGTGTTCTTTATGTGGTTTTGTTTTCTTCCTGTAGTAGATTCTGTGTGACCCTTCGTAGCTTTTGCGGGTTGGTTCTCGCATTCAATGCTTTTTCTTAAGATTGTAGCTGTTTTGATCATTGTCGTCCTTTGTATAGTTCCAATGATCCCTTTGATTCCAATTTCTCCCAGTCCTTTTTCCAGTTTTTTTTATTATTATTTTATTTTTCCTCACGAGGAGTTCTCACACTGGTCATCCCCAGCGATCGTACACTGACAATAACCTCTGGTGTTCCCTGAAGTCCGAATGACAACAACTCTCCCCAAATTTTCAGTACTCTCCACCTCTTTTGATAACGATTGCAAATGACTTTGTGTTATCGTAACAGCCGTTTACCATTGATTTTTCGCTGGCAACGAAGATTGGTCTTCTTTGGGAATTGAGTGGCAAAAAGCCTCCCCCCCAAAGTCATGGTATTTCCCACACTCTTCCAGTGGAAGTCTGGTCTGTGCTCTCTCTTCGGTCTTTCTATTCTCCTTATTTCTTCATGACTATTTGACGTGGCACCAGCTGACGTCTGTGTCATCTTGGGGGGCAGTTAACGTTTAGTTCTCTTAGACTAATGTGGTCGTGTTCTTTCTGTTATGTTTTTATTTTATTTCTATTGCAATTTCCATGTGACTGGTAAGTGTTCGCAGTTTATATGGGTTGGTTTCCGCATTCGAGTAATTTCTTTAAGATTTCAGCTGTTGTTATTATTGTCGTCCGTTGCATCGTCTCAGCCTTCCATTTGATTCCGATTTCTCTCATTCTGTTTTGGAGGTTTTTCGGGATTGGTTCTGGTGTTCCTAAGATTATTGGTTTATCTTGACTTTCTTCATGTTCCATATCCCTTTCAGTTCTCTGGCCAGTTCCGTGTATTTGCTTGGCTTTTCTGTCTCCTTTATATTCAGTTGGTGGACTGTTGAGACGGTAGAATCTACGTTTTTTTTTCAGTTTTTTTCCTTCTTGTTGACTATTATGACGCATGGTCTCTTTGTTTGAATGAGTTTGTTTGTACCTCCATGTCCCAGATTATTTTGTGATTTTCGGTTTCCAGTACTGCCTTCGGTTTGTGTTTGAACCATTTTTCTGGGTGTTCGAAATGCAGTTCTTCGCATAGTTCTTAGCCTTCCCACTTCGCCACGTCTGTTCTTATAGTCTTTTTAGGCAAGTTTGCTGTATTCACTTATGTGGTTTACCGTTTTGTCTTTTAGTCCACAGAGTCTATATTTGCTGTTTTCTTGAGTTTTGTCGATGTTAGCTTTGATATGGTCAGTTCTAATCGCGTTGTATTGTTCAGCTGTCAGCAGTGATTCAGTTTCTCTGTTTAAGTGTGCTTTTCGTAGCCATGTCCATGCTTTTTTGTGGGTCTCTTCTCTTATCATTCTTATGAATCGTCCATGTAGCTGTTTCTCTTCCCACTTTTCTTTTCGTGTCTTATCTCTTGCCTTTTTGTTCTCTTTATTGTTGATTTTACGGTGTCTCTTGCTGCAATTATTAGCCTTTCTGTGTTCGGTGTTATATATTTTTCTAATTCTTTTTTTGTGTAATTCACGCAGTCGTCTATACTAACTAGTCTTCTTCCCCCGTTTTTCTTTTTCACGTATTATCCTTCGGGTGCAGTGCATTGTGCATGCTCATTTGTTTCCTAGTTTGCTGGTCCAGATGCCTCTTTCTTCTTTGGTCCAGCCTAAGAACAGTTCAGAGTATCTTATGAGTAATACTGCTCGTGTGTTTATTCTTTTTATTAGGTTCCTGCTATATAATTTAGTTTCTAGGAGTTTTCTCGTTCTTCTCAATATCCTATTCCAATCTTTTCCTTAATTTATGTTGATTACATGGTTTCTGCTTCCAGAACTATCAAATATAAGTATCATATTCGCCTAATGCCCTTATTTCCCCGTGGTTGGGTAGTTTTATATCCTCCCCCGCTGCCTCTAATTTTCCCTTTCTCAGTTCTAGTAGTGCGCACTTTTCTATTCCGAATTCCATTTGAATGTCCTGGCTGAAGATTATGGTACTGTTTATCAACATTTCGAGTTCTTTTTTGATTCTTGCAAATACTTTCAGGTCGTTCATATCCATTAAGTGATTTATTAATTCTTCTTCTTCTTCTTCTTCTTCTTCTTCATTATCATTATCATTATCATTATCATTATCATTATTATTATCATTATTATTATTATTATTATTATTATTATTATTATTATTATTAGAATATACAAGTGTTATAATTCTTTATAATTTTCTTATAGAAGTAAAATATTTAATATTTTACCGTTTAATTTACACACGTGTTTAGGGTTGGTACAGCCACTTGTAGAGTAGATTACAGCGCTGTAAATATTCATGATGAGTGATTTACCAATGCCCCCTTCTATATTTCTGTGGCTCAGGTTTTCATGAAAGGTAAAATGATGAATTTTTTAATGAAATTAAAGAAGAATAAATAGTTGTAGTGGTTGGAACACGGGTACGTCTAGTGCATACACACACAGATATATATATATATATATATATATATATATATATATATATATATTTATATATATATATATATTAAATTCATGAAACAGTTTCTCATGGTAAACAACTGATGATCTCTTAAATAATGTTAGAAGCAAACTAATATAATTACTGTAAAAACTAAATTGACTTACATGAGTGATTTTCCACTGAACGACTTGGGACTTAAGGGTTTTTTGGTTTTTTTTTATAGTTTTAATGGTCGAGAAACTTCCGAGACTATATATATATATATATATATATATATATATATATATATATATATATATATATATACAGAGAGAGAGAGAGAGAAAGACAGAGAGAGAGAGAGAGAGAGAGAGATCCTATGGTTAGAGTAAACACTTAGAACAACACTTATATACTGTACTACTTAAGCATATATATATATATATATATATATATATATATATATTTATTCGAACATTGTTAAAATAACAGAAATCGTCTGTTTAATTATACCTTTTTTTATTTTTTCTGATTATCTTTTTTTATTAAAATAAAAAATATATAAATGTTATATAGGTTTCACGAACCTTTTCGATTTTTCGTTGAATAAGCAAATGAACACAAAAGTTGGAAAAAGAATAGAATTTTAAAAAAGACGTCTTAGCAACGATCGTACGCTAAATATTTGTGAAGTATGAATTCTTTTGAACTGCTATAACAAAAATGTGCTACCTTCTCTATATATCGTCGTTGCTCTAATGCACGTTCCCCAGCAGTAGAAACAACTTTACAATGGCTGCCTGTAATAAGTTTGCAATCTCGTTGATTAAACGGGTTGTTCATACCGGTCGTGTAAATAATCATCTCTACACTGACGATTCCCGTATAAATGAAACGCATACGTATCTAGATAAAAACGAATATTTTATAATTATATATATATATATATATATATATGTAAATATATATAAGTAAATATTTATACTTAAATATATATATCTAAATATATATATATATATATATGTATAAATGTATATATAAATATATATATATAAAAATATCTTTCTAAATAATATATCTGTCTAAAATATATATATACATATGAATATATAAATATATATATATATATGTATATATATGTATATATATGTATATATATATATGATTATATATATATATATGTATATGTATGTATATATGTATATATATATCTATATGTATATATGCATATGTATATTTATGTATATATATATGCATATGTATATTTATGTATATATATATATATATATATATATATATATATGCTTTTACATATATATATATATATGTATATGTATATATATATGTGTATATATGTATATACATATGTATATATATGGATATATGTATGTATATGTATGTATATATATTTATGTATATATATATATTTATATATATGTATATCTATGCATATATATATATATGTATATATATTCATACATATACGTATATCTATGCATATATATATATACATAAAGCATATATACTTATATATACATACATATATATATAAAGCATATACATTTAACTTGAATAAATTGCCTTTTTGCGGAATATACCTTGCTTTGAACTTTTGAATTGAATTTTGATTTGGCTTTTGCTTCCTCTAATTCCTTTCCATTCTCCTTCATTATATATATAAAGCATATATATTCATATATATATATATATATATATATATATATATATATATGAACGTGCAGGATCTGTGCTTAGACGTTTCCAATGGGGGTATTATTTTATTGAAAACAACTATATGAGTAGAAAATTTATATATATATATATATATATATATATATATATATATATATATATATATATATATAAATGTATATATATATATATATATATATATATATAAATGTATATATATATATTAATATATATATGTATATAAATTTATATGTATATAAATATATATGTATATATATGAATATATTTATATTTATATATATATATATATATATATAAATGCATATTTATATTTATATATATATATATAAATGTATATATATATTTATATATATATGTATATAAATTTGTATGTATATAATTATATATGTATATATATAAATATATATATATATAATACATATATATATATATATATAAATATATGTATATTAATAAATATATATATATATTTTATATATATGTCTATATACGTATGTATATATATGTATATATACATATACTGATTTATATATTTATATTTATATATATATATATAAAGTAGATATATAAATATATATATGTATGTATAAATATATACATATATATAATTATATATATATATGTATATAAAAATGTATATATATAAATATATGTGTATTAATATATGTATATCAATATGTATATATATATGTAATAGTAATAAGGAAATGCTCTGCTGCACTGGCCCCTGTCTACTTTAAACCTTACAAAAATGCCTTGCTGAATCTTGCTTCCTCGTCAGCTGGAATAATACCCTGTGTAGTACTAGACTTCAAGAATTCTGGTTATAGAACTGATACTCAAAACAACTGCTCAATTAGTCTATTTCCGATCTTTGTCTTAAATCCTTGAATCTTTAATCCATTAAGCGATAGTCTGATACTTTGTTTATGCTAAACTTCTGTCTGACAATTAGTATGGATTTAGACAACCACGATATACTGCGGATATTCTTACGGTCATCTCTGAACGCATATCCCATACACCGGACCAGGCAGGTGAAGCTAGGGCGGTAGCGCTGGATGTATCCAAAGTCTTGACAAAACATGGTCTGGCACAAAGAGCTTCTCTCAAAAATGTACTCATATGTTATTACTGGACAAATATTTAATATAATTAGATCTTTGTTAACCAAAAGAAAGACCTAGTTTGTCATCGATGACCTCTTATCTAAGCAACATGACATAAATGCTGGTGTACCCCAGGGACCTATCATTGAACTTTTTCTGTTCCCGATTTTTATACACACCCTCCCTGATGAGATTGAGTTTGAGATAAGTATATTTGCTGACGACACATAGCTCCAGGTACGTCATGTCGGCAAAACGGACGCTCGCATATCCGAGACAATGGGTGAATCCTTTGGAAATTACCTCCACATTGTACTGGAATGTGGTCATAAATAAATAGTAACTTTTAATGCTGCATTAACTTTAACCTCTGATTGCCATGGCAAAAAACATACCCTACCTGAGGGGTAAACATTAAAACTCATTGGCCTAACATTCAGAGGTAACATGAATTGGAACAAATACATTGAAGACATTGCCAAGGCTGCTGAAAAAAAATGTGAGCTCCCTCTACCGTGCTAGTAAACTTTTCACACCTGACATTACCCTATATCTTTACAAAGCAACCATCCGCTCATGCATGGAATATCTTTGCACCACTTGGGCTGGTGCATCATCCACTAGTCGCCCCCTCTTAGACAAGGCCTAAAAAAGAGTCGCCAACTTAACACGTCCCTCACTGTCAACCAAGTTCCAGCTCCTGTCCCATCGCCGCAATTTTGCATTCTTGTGCCTGTTTTACAAGTACTTCAATGAATTGTGCTCCGATGAGCTTGCTGCTTTAGTGCCCCCCTCGACGTAAATACACTCGACCAACATGACAATCAGCTAAATGCCATCCATTCACTGTTGAGGTCCCCAGATGCCGGAGAGCCTTCTACTCTAATAGCTTCTGTCCTCGTGTTGCCGGCTTCTGGAACACCCTCCCTGCTTCCTGTTTCCTCCGACTGATCCGACATGCAAAAATTTAAAACTAATGTAAACAGACATCTCGCTGCACAGCTTCTGACTTAGGATGACTACAAAACTACACACTAGTTTTCAGTAGCCCCTTATGTCTACAGTGGCCACCCGTCTTGTTGATGTGAACTTTTGTTAAAAAAGAAAAAGTAATTTAGTTGATTAAAATTCAATTTTGCCTTTTTTTAGCGAGAACAAATCTTGATTGACTGAGGCATTCTTTGGTACCAATCGAGTGCCCCTTTTTGGAGAGATGTGTATTTCTCTACACTAAAGACTGACCGTCTAGCAGAACTTATCATCGTTGAAAAGCCATGAAATCGGCAGACTATAATTTTATTTATTGAATTTCAAAAACATAGAAAAAATACACTGGAAAAGTTTAAACTTGAAAAGGAAGTAAAGAAAAAGAAAAGTTAGGAAAAAGTATTTGTATATTTGTAAATAACAAAATTCTAAAACATCAAATTTATTTTACCTACAATTTTTTTTACGTATTAGCGTTAATAAAAACAAATGTAATTGAAAGCTCCTACCAAAAAATATTCATGTTTTTCCACCGCTAATTCCAATCTTTTAAATCGAAGCAAAGTCTCGTTCTTGTTTGTTAGAAAATTTTTGTAAAATATATCCTGATTTTATTTTAAATATAGTAGAGTATTAATCCTAAAAAAACCCCATAAAATAACCCATTTAACTGTAAGTAATTTATTTGATAAAAAAATAATTTAACAAGGATACGTTTCCCGACGTGTGTGTTTATAATAAATGCTTTCTTGTTTGTGTGTAAATACTTGTTAAATAGTTTATATTGAAAATATTCTTTTAACAACGTAGCAAATACAACATATCCCCGAAGGAATTGTTTTTTATAACGCTTAAGAAGAAATCATTCTCGACTAAGACAATTTTAATTTTGTTTGAAGAACGGAATTTTCCACAAAAAAATAATGAAAATAGTTTATAAATTCGGTATTTATATAAATAGTCTAATAGTTTTTTTCCATAAATAGAAATGAATTAAAAGAAATCAATGTTTTCTTTGTGTGTTTGAAAATACATTCACAGGTAACATATTTGTAAGGAAATATTGTTCTAATAATCGGACCCTAATAGTGGAATCGGATTTTGTTTTGTGGAGGCTAAACTCGGCCAAGAAAAGTAAAAAAAAAACAAACAAAAAACAACAACCAACGTGTATGGAAATGTTTTCTTGTTATGTTTTTATGGAAATCGCCCCAGGCATGAATCCACTTATTGTAAAGAGCTAAAAAAAAACTTTAAGGTAAAAATCTTGTCAACGATAAGTGTTAGATAAATAGATTTCGACGCAGAAAACAGCAATTTAGTCCCTCTTTGTTAGAAACATCGCCCATGGAAAGTGAGGACTAAAGGACAAAATAAGGGAAGCGAGAGTTACGAACCTGTAGAAAGTAAACTCAAGGTTCGTTTTCTACTCTATTACGATCTTTTACGATCAAACGTATTAAGAACTAAAGTGTAATTTGTCTTCTTAAAAAAGTATAGATTCGTAATAATTTACGTACGTGAAAGTCGACAGAAGGCGTCATGTTGAAAAAGGGTCCGTCCGTTAGATAGAATATTCCGCTTTATTCTGGAATGTTAAAAAATGTCTACGGAATATGTTGACAGAACGGCGGGCAACATTTATTGTTTAATTCTTAATAAATAGTAGATGTTCTCTGTTTAACATGAAGAACATGAGAAGTAAAAAATATACTGTAATTAAAAAATAATCGGAAACGTTTACCGGTGCAGACGTCTAAAATTCATAGATAATAAATTTTACAATCAGTATCCCATGTGAAAGTATTTTTAGCTAGGAAATTTGTCTGGGTCAAAATATGTCATAACCAAGCTTGGCTGATAGTGGATGTGGGGCCGGGGGGGGGGGGGAGTCTGAATCTGCCGTAGTAGATAGAAGAGTACATTTTCTTTTGTTTGGTATGAGTTATTTGTTGTCTACTTGTTTTTCCCTCCCGTTTCCTTGTTAACTATACTGCACAATCGCACAAAGGGGATAACGCTGCACAGGAGGAAAATTGGGCTTGAAAATCCTACCGGAGAATTGTCGAAACGGCGAGAAAATCCCTTCTGTCGTTGGACTGAAAAGCTACTGGCTCAGCAGTAGCCCAGTCTTTACAGAATTATTCTACATAAAACGGACGTTTTTTTTAAAAGTCAGTTGATGACGTCGGTCGATTCATTGAGTTGAATGACAACCCCATTTTTCAGACTCTCACTCTCTTATTTATAACGTAGCAGCAGCAGCCTATCTTCTCTAAGGCACCAAGTATTGATTTACTCCTCTCCAGGAGTTAGGCACAAGGCCAGTTTTTATCTTACTCCCACAAGTAAGATGTGACCCAAGGTCGGGTCGGGAAAGTGGGGTTTAAAAATTGCCTGGGCAGTCCTGTCGGCATTCCCCGGTAGGGGCGCCTCAGACAGTAAGCAATATACTTACTCCTCCCCAAAGAGGGGAAGCGAAGCCTGGGAGGGTGGACCTCCTAGAACTGCACAGGACACACGCATAGACCGGCGTAAATCAAGCCCCGAAGGTCAAGACAATACCAGTCTATGGGGTTCAGTATCCATCGGAACAGATACTACACTTTGATCTTAGCCAAAAGGTCAAGAAATACCCAAGTAGACATCACGTGCTACAACTACAATGTCTCGT
>OY744534.1:52176261-52253761 GCA_963556195.1 Sepiola atlantica | reverse complement strand
TCGTAGCCATGGCCATGCTTTTTTGTGAATCTTTTCTCTTATCATTCTTATGAATCGTCCATGTAGCTGTTTCTCTTCCCACTTTTCTTTTCGTGTCTTATCTCTTGCCTTTTTGTTCTCTTTATTGTTGATTTTACGGTGTCTCTTGCTGCAATTATTAGCCTTTCTGTGTTCGGTGTTATATATATTTCTAATTCTTTTTTTTGTGTAATTCACGCAGTCGTCTATACTAACTAGTCTTCTTCCCCCGTTTTTCTTTTTCACGTATTATCCTTCGGGTGCTGTGCATTGTGCATGCTCATTTGTTTCCTAGTTTGCTGGTCCAGATGCCTCTTTCTTCTTTGGTCCAGCCTAAGAACAGTTCAGAGTATCTTATGAGTAATACTGCTCGTGTGTTTATTCCTTTTATTAGGTTCCTGCTATATAATTTAGTTTGTAGGAGTTGTCTCGTTTTTCTCAATATCCTATTCTAATCTTTTCCTTAATTTATGTTGATTACATGGTTTCTGCTTCCAGAACTATCAAATATAAGTATCATATTCGCCTAATGTCCTTATTTCCCCGTGGTTGGGTAGTTTCATATCTTCCCCCGCTGCCTCTAATTTTCCCTTTCTCAGTTCTAGTAGTGCGCACTTTTCTATTCCGAATTCCATTTGAATGTCCTGGCTGAAGATTATGGTACTGTTTATCAACATTTCGAGTTCTTTTTTGATTCTTGCAAATACTTTCAGGTCGTTCATATCCATTAAGTGATTTATTCATTCTTCTTCTTCTTCTTCTTCTTCTTCTTCTTCTTCTTCTTCTTCTTCTTCTTCTTCTTCTTCTTCTTCTTCATCATCATTATCATTATTATTATTATTATTATTATTATTATTATTAGAATATACAAGTGTTATAATTCTTTATTATTCTCTTATAGAAGTAAAATATTTAATATTTTACCGTTTAATTTACACACGTGTTTAGGGTTGGTACAGCCACTTGTAGAGTAGATTACAGCGCTGTAAATATTCATGATGAGTGATTTACCAATGCCCCCTTCTATATTTTTCTGGCTCAGGTTTTCATGAAAGGTAAAATGATGAATTTTTGAATTAAATCAAAGAAGAATAAATAGTTGTAGTGGTTGGAACACGGGTACGTCTAGTGCATACACACACAGCTATATATATATATATATATATATATATATATATATATATATATATATATATATATATATATATATATATATATATATATATATATTAAATTCCCGAAACAGTTTTTCATGGTAAACAACTGATGATCTCTTAAATAATGTTAGAAGCAAACTAATATAATAACTGTAAAAACTAAATTGATTTACATGAGTGATTTTCCACTGAACGACTCGGGACTTAAGGGTTTTTAAATTTTTTTAATAGTTTTAATGGTTGAGAAACTTCCGAGACTATATATATATATATATATATATATATATATATATATATATATATATATATATATAACGTAAAATATAATAACACGAAATTACATGATTGTCGATGCAATAATTTATTTCAACCTTGCGGTTTTATTCAAGCATCCAATTTGACAATTACATTTTTGAGACTGACAGAAAACTGAATTTACCCTCGACACTTCAAACACAACCAGAGAGAGTGGTGGTCGCAGCCAGTCTGAGTACCTATTACAGAGCGAGTAGGAATTAACATCTTATATTTAACTAAAGCAATCGAAAGGGATCTTATGTTTTTTTTGTATATTTTTATTAAAATAATAACGTCTGAGTTAAGCGCACATATTCTTTCTACATTTCCGACCTGGTGACATTTAACATTCATACGCCTCCATACACACGCACACATATACCTATTCTTAACATCACACACACACAATTTTTGGCTAGCCCGAAATTCAGTTTTCGGCCCGGAAATATATATATATGTGTAAGTACATGCATGTGTTTGTGTATGTGCAGGCATGTATGTGTGTGTGTGTATGTGTGTGTGTGTATGTATATCTTGCATATTTATTTTGTCAATATATGTTACTATTTAATTAAACTCTTACCCCGGTTGTTTAAAACTTTCCAGGCCGTATATATTATTTTATATATGTGTATGTGTATATATGTGTATACATGTGTGCAGGTGTATGTGTGCATGTATGGGCATGTGCGCGTATATGAGTATAGGTATGTATGTACGTATGCGTATGACTGTGTATGTTTATATGTATGCGTGCATATGTGCATTTGTGTATGTCTATGTATACATGTATGTGTGTCTCTATTTTGCACATCTGTGTCTATGTGTGCATGTGCGTATATATGTGTGTATACGTATATGTATATGTGTGTATGTGTGTGTATGTGCATATGTATGGATATGTGTGTGTGTGTGTGTAGGTATACATTCATTTAGTAAGGATGTTTTTTAATGAATACTTAAAGACGAAACACATTTATCCTCGATGTCTTAAAATTTTTTAATTCAAGGTAGTAGGTATGGGTGTGCATGTATATATGTGTATGTGTGTGTGTGTATGTGTATATATATATATATATGTATATATGTGTATATATATATGTGTGTGTATATGTATGTATATATATATGTGTGTGTAGAGATAGGTGTGTGTATATGTGGGGATGTATGCATATATAATTGTACTTTAAGATATTCGTTTATTCTGATTATTTACTTAAAATAAGATAGTGAATTAAATTAAGTGTATAATATTATCACTAGACAATATTAGATTGGAATTAGGCTATAATTATAGACTTCCATAGATTATAAAACTAATGTGAGATGAATTTGTGAAACTCTGAGTATTAAAATATTACATTTGGAATATAATCTTAAATACTTTTTAGTTTTCAAATTGATACTGGCACGCGGATCTAGACAGAATGGGGCACGAGAAGTGTCAATCGGCTGATGACACGCTAACGTGTGTTAATGTCTTATCTCTCTTCCTCCTTCCGGGCCGAAAACTGAATTTCGGGCTAGCCAAAAATTGTGTGTGTGTGATGTTAAGAATAGGTATATGTGTGCGTGTGTATGGAGGCGTATGAACGTTAAATGTCACCAGGTCGGAAATGTAGAAAGAATATGTGCGCTTAACTCAGACGTTATTATTTTAATAAAAATAAACAAAAAAAACCATAAGATCCATTTCGATTGCTTTAGTTAAATATAAGATGTTAATTCCTACTCGCTCTGTAATAGGTACTCAGACTGGCTGCGACCACCACTCTCTCTGGTTGTGTTTGAAGTGTCGAGGGTAAATTCAGTTTTCTGTCAGTCTCAAAAATGTAATTGTCAAATTGGATGCTTGAATAAAACCGTAAGGTTGAAATAAATTATTGCATCGACAATCATGTAATTTCGTGTTATTATATTTTACGTTATTCCTGCTCTGTTTACCACATTGAGCTCTCTTACCCGGATTTCTTCCTGGAATTATTCCATTATAACACTAAATATATATATATATATATATATATATATACAGAGAGAGAGAGAGAGAAAGAGAGAGAGAGAAAGACAGAGAGAGATCCTCTGGTTAGAGTAAACACTTAGAACAACACTTATATACTGTACTAATTAAGCATATATATATATATATATATATATATTTATGCGAACATTGTTAAAAATAACAGAAATCGTCTGTTTAATTATACCTTTTTTATTTTTTCTGATTATCTTTTTAGTATTAAAATAAAAAAAAATATAAATGTTATATAGGTTTCACGAACCTTTTCGATTTTTCGTTGAATCAGCAAATGAACACAAAAGTTGGAGAAAGAATAGAATTTTAAAAAAGACATCTTAGCAACGATCGTACGCTTAATATTTGTGCAGTATGAATTCTTTTGAACTGCTATAAAAAAATGTGCGACCTTCTCTATATATCGTCGGTGCTCTAATGCACGTTCCCCAGCAGTAGAAACAACTTTACAATGGCTGCCTGTAAATAAGTTTGCTATCTCGTTGATTAAACGGGTTGTTCATACCGGTCGTGTAAATAATCATCTCTACACTGACGATTCCCGTATAAATGAAACGCATACGTATCTAGATGAAAACAAATATTTTATCATTATATATATATATATACAAATATATATAAGTAAATATTTATACTTAAATATATATATCTAAATATCTAAATATATATATATATATGTGTATAAATGTATATATAAATATATATATATATACATATATCTTTCTAAATAAAAATATCTGTCTAATATATATATATGAATATATATGTATATATATGTATATATATGTAAATATATATATATATATATATATATGATTATATATATATATGTATATGTATGTATATATGTATATATATATCTACTAGCTGTACCCGGCCACGCGTTGCTGTGGCTGTTAGTTGAAATGAAGAGGTGGCCTTTTGGAGTTCATTTTGATCCAGTTCCTTAAGTTGCCATTTAATATGAATGGTTTAATTTTCCAATACTTGTGGATACACAATATTCTTAGTGGTTCCTGTTTCAGTGTAGATGAAGAGATTGTCCGGTTTTTAATGGTTCTGGTGGATCTGCCAGTTGAGGTAGTTTAATTTTCCCTGCGGCACAACACAATCCTTTAGTTTCTCCCTTAAATTTCAGAGCTTTGCAATAGGGACACACTTCAGTCATAGTGCCTATGTGAACATGGTGGCTTAAACTATAATCCTCATGAGGGTTGTAATGAAATGCTAGGCGATCCCAATCCAGGGATTGTTGAGCATGGAGCCTTGTTTGTCGCCGATCTGCTAGTCTCAGCCTCTCGCGTTCGTTACGTTGTGAACGAAGCAGATCTGAAGATGCCTGACGGGATTGTTGTACCCGCAACCGTTCCTCTTCAAGTCTGGCTGCACGTTGCTGTGCTGATTCATTCGCACGTACTTGAATCATCCTTTGTCTAGCTTGTTGGTTTGCAGATGCCAGTTGTTCATGAGTTTGATTTGCAAGTAATCGACGCCTTGTTTCTGCACGGCGAGTATGACGACCTAAGTTTGATCTTCGGGGGGGGGCATGTTTGTTAGTTACGTATTAAATTTTACCTGTATAAATGTAACAGTAGGAAAGAATAATTGTATAAAGGTAAATGGATTAAAAAAAACAATCAATTATAACCCGCTTCAGGGTTGTCGAAGAAATGCAAGTATGGTTTTTTTTTATAGATGAAGCATGTTAAAAGTAAGAAAATGAGGAAGAAGGCCGGTTTAAAAAACAACGAAGTAGATACGAAATGAAATTAAAGCACGTCTGTTAAGTATTAAATCGTACCTGAAGGATGGTTAAAGTCTAAAAAATGAGTAAATGCGAAATGAAATTAAAGCACGTGGGTTATGTATTAAATCCTACCTGTAAAAATGAAACAGTAGAAATGAATAATTTTATAAAGGTAACTGGTTTTAAAATAAACAATCAATTATAACGCGCGAATGCAAGTAGTGTTGTTTTGTTTTTTTTTGAGATGAAGCATGATTAAAGGGAAGAAAATGATGAAGGAAGCAGGTTTTAAAAACATCGAAGTAAAGAGGAAATGAAATTAACGCACGTTGAGTTTTTTTTTTTAGAGAGGTAACTGGTTTTAAAATAAACAATCAATTATAACGCGCGAGTAAGGGTTGTTTTTTTTTTTAGATGAAGCATGATTAAAGGGAAGAAAATGAGGAAGGAAGCAAGTTTTAAAAAACATCGAAGTAGAGAGGAAATTAAATTAAGGCACGTTTGTTAGGTAAGTATTAGTGTAAACGTTTGTTTAGGGAAACAAACAACGAATAAGGAAAACACTTTTTACGTATGAAGTAGATACGTGACAGCGGGAGGAGGAAGGTAAATCCGGAAGTGAAGTTGGACATGCAGATTCGCAGAAACGGATTGTAAACCGGAAGTGCAACTTAGTAGGAACGAATTGTAATAAAAAGTGTTTTTTTATGTGTAAAGTAAAAATTATGTTAATAACATAAAAACATAGCTCGAATGTAAGGATTTGCTATAAAAAGATTTCAGTGGTAATGGTATAGTGGAAGTATATTTCCATGGGAAACGAACAAACCAACATTACATTTTTATATATATAGATATGTATATATGCATATGTATATTTATGTATATATATATGCATATGTATATTTATGTATATAATTATATACATATGTTTTTCCATATATATACATATATGTATATGTATATATATGTGTATATATGTATATACATATGTATATATATGGATGTATGTATATATATGGATATATGTATGTATATATATATATGTATGTATACATATGTATATATATTTATGTATATATATATATATATATTTATATATATGTATATCTATGCATATATATATATATGTATATATATTCATATATATACGTATATCTATGCATATATATACATAAAGCATATATACTTATATATACATATATATATAAAGCATATATATTCATATATACATATATATATATAAAGCATATATATATACTAGCAGGATCTGTGCTCAGACGTTTCCAGTGGGGTATTATTTTATTAAAAATATAACTATATGAGTTGAAATTTGATATATATATATATATATATATATATATATATAAATGTATGTATATATTTATATATATATATATATGTATATAATTTATATGTATATAAATATATATGTATATATATGAATATATTTATATTTATATATATATAAATGTATATATATATTTATATATATATGTATATAAATTTGTATGTATATAATTATATATGTATATATATAAATATATATATAATACATATATTATACATATATAAATGTATATATATATAAATATATGTATATTAATAAATATGTATATATATTTTATATATATGTCTATATACGTATGTATATATATATATATACATATATAGATTTATATATTTATATTTATATATATATATAAAGTATATATATAAATATATATATGTATATATAAATATATACATATATATAATTATATATAGATATATATACATATAAATGTATATATATATAAATATATGTGTATTAATATATGTATATCAATATCTATATATATATGTAATAGTAATAAGGAAATGCTCTGCTGCACTGGCCCTTGTCTAATTGAAACATTACAAAAATGCCTTGCTGAATCTTGCTTCCCTGTCAGCTTGAATAATAGCCTGTGTAGTACTAGACTTCAAGAATTCTGGTTATAGAACTTATACTCAAAACAACCGCTCAATTAGTCTATTTCCGATCTTTGTCTTAAATCCTTGAATCTTTAATCCATCTAGCGATAGTCCGATACCTTGTTAATGCTAAACTTCTGTCTGACAATTAGTATAGATTTAGACAAACACGATATACTGCGGATATTCCTACGGTCATCTCTGAACGCATATATAATCCACCGGACCAGGCAGGTGAAGCTAGGGCGGTAGCGCTGGATGTATCCAAAGTCTTGACAAAACATGGTCTGGCACAAAGGGCTTCTCTCAAAAATGTACTCATATGTTATTACTGGACAAATATTTAATATAATTAGATCTTTGCTAACCAAAAGAAAGATCTAGTTTGTCATCGATGGCCTCTTATCTAAGCAACATGCCATAAATGCTGGTGTACCCCAGGGACCTATCATTGAACTTTTTCTGTTCCCGATTTTTATACACACCCTCCCTGATGAGATTGAGTTTGAGATAAGTATATTTGCTGACGACACATAGCTCCAGGTACGTCATGTCGGACAAAACGGACGCTCGCATATCCGAGACAATGGGTGAATCCTTTGAAAATTACCTCCACATTGTACTGGAATGGGGTCATAAATAAATAGTTACTTTTAATGCTGAATTAACTTTAACCTCTGATTGCCATGGCAAAAACATACCCTACCTGAGGGGTAAACATTAAAACTCATTGGCCTAACATTCAGAGGTAACATGAATTTGAACAAATACATTGAAGACATTGTCAAGGCTGCTGCAAAGTGCTAGTAAACTTTTCACACCTGACATTACCCTATATCTTTACAAAGCAACCATCCGCTCATGCATGGAATATCTTTGCACCACTTGGGCTGGTGCATCATCCACTAGTCGCCCCCTCTAAGACAAGGCCCAAAAAAGAGTCGCCAACTTAATACGTCCCTCACTATCCACCAAGCCCCAACTCCTGTCCCATCGCCGCAATGTTGCATTTTTGTACCTGTTTTACAAGTACTTCAATGAATTGTGCTCCGATGAGCTTGCTGCTTTAGTGCCCCCCTCGACGTAAATACACTCGACCAACATGACAATCAGCTAAATCCCATCCATTCACTGTGGAGGTCCCCAGATGCCGGAGAGCCTTCTACTCTAATAGCTTCTGTCCTCGTGTTGCCGGCCTCTGGAACACCCTCCCTGCTCCCTGTTTCCTCTGACTGATCCGACATACAAACATTTAAAACTAATGTAAACAAACATCTCGCTGCACAGCGTCTGACTTAAGATGACTACAAAACTACACACTAGTTTTCAGTAGCCCCTTATGTCTACAGTGGCAACCCGTCTTGTTGATGTGAACTTTTGTTAAAAAAGAAAAAGTAATTTAGTTGATTAAAATTCAATTTTGTCATGTTTTAGAGAGAACAAATCTTGATTGACTGAGGCATTTTTTGGTACCAATCGAGTGCCCCTTTTTGGAGAGATGTGTATTTCTCTACACTAAAGACTGACCGTCTAGCAGAACTTACCATCGTTGAAAAGCCATGAAATCGGCAGACTATAATTTTATTTATTGAATTTCAAAAACATAGAAAAAATACACTGGAAAAGTTTAAACTTGAAAAGGAAGTAAGGAAAAAGAAAAGTTAGGAAAAAGTATTTGTATATTTGTAAATAACAAAATTCTAAAACATCAAATTTATTTTACCTACAATTTTTTTACGTATTAGCGTTTATAAAAACAAATGCAATTTGTTAGGATCGAGGGTCGTGTCCCCCGATTATTTACGTGTTCGTATAATCAAGCAATTGTTGCATGCAAATACAGAGTAATAATTAATAAACAAAATGAAGTAGTTCAAATAAGGTTTATTGAACGTGTGTGTACGTGGAATGATGAAGTGTGTGATGTATGCATGTGTGTCGATGGAAAAACAGTTCTTGAAGAGGTATAAGAAGAAATGAATCCGGTGTAGGAAAAGTCTTTGAAAGCCGTACACAAAGAAAATGAGTTGAGAACTCTTACCGTTGTTTGACCACGTGTGTTGGTAGTTGTTATGCCGATGCTAGTTGAAAAGAAAAAGAGAAAAGCGTGATGCGAAACGCTAGTGTATTAGCGTCGTTCTACCGAGGCCAATTGACCAGAAAAGAAGAGTGAAACGGAACGCTAGTGTCAGCGTACTCCTGTCGAGGCTGGTGAAGAAGAGAGGGATTTTCCGTTTGCAACGGTTTTTATAGTCAGAAGGGCAGACAACTCTGGTGTCGCTTTACAGTGCCACCTGTCGGTGAAAAAGCGACACCTACCGGCAAACCGGTGTAGTTACGTTTTGAAAGGAGGAGGTAACTGCTACAAGGACTCCCCCCCCAGATTTAAAAATATTGAAAATCTTATTCAATATGTACAGTTGTAGATGAGAAGCAGTCTTTGTGGGTATGTCTGTTTTGCTGTTGAAGATTAGAAAAAGTAGTGTGTACGCTACTTATTTCTGTTTTTCTATCTGTATTGAATGATTGATCGCAAGTGCGTCTGCGGAATTGAGTGTTTGTAACGCATGTGGATCTGCGTGTTGTTTGCATGCAATTGGGTCTGCATCAAGTTTGAGCGCAAGTGAGTCTGCGGTCGAAAAATGCTGAGTGCAAGCGAATTTGCACTTGTTGGTGGCGTTGTTCATGTTGATTAGTCTGCGTGATGCAGAGCTGATGAACAAACGTTGAATTGTCAGTGTTGTCCGGGAATGTTTGGTGCTTGGGTCTGCGCGGTTGTTGATGAGTGAGCACAAGTGGGTCTGTGCGGTGTTGATGAGCGAGCACAAGTGAATCTGTGCAGTGTTGATGAATTAGCACAAGTGAGTCTGTGCAGTTGTTGATGAATGAGCACAAGTGAGTCTGTGCAATTGTTGATGAATGAGCACAAGTGAGTCTGTGCAATTGTTGATGAATGAGCACAAGTGAGTCTGTGCAGGTGTTGATGAATGAGCACAAGTGAGTCTGTGCAGTTGTTGATGAATGAGCACAAGTGAGTCTGTGCGGTGTTGATGAGTGAGCACAAGTGAGTCTGTGCAGTTGTTGATGTTGTTCATGTTAATTAGTCCGTGTTGTGGAACTGATGAACAAACATCTAGTTGTTGAGATCGGTGGTACACTATGGTCAAAGTCAGATGCACAAATGTCTGCAAGTGAGTTAGCAGGTCCAGGTACAAGTGGGTCTTTACTGGTGTTGGTGCGCGTCGTTCGAGTTTATGTGTCCCCCAGTTGATCAACGAACGTCCAGTTGTTGAGTATTTAGTGGTGCTTGTGCAGTTGTACTCATTTTAAACTGGTGTGATTTCTTCCATAGTGTTGTCAGTGAGGTCCGGAAATGTTTGGTGCTTGATGAAAGTCCGGGAAAATGTGGTTGTTCAAGTTGATGAGTCCCCCTGTTGATCAATGAACGTCCAGCTGTTGAAGAGGGTTGGTAGCCCTTGAAGGGTGATGTTGGTGCTTGCTGAGCC
The DNA here is from genome assembly GCA_963556195.1 of Sepiola atlantica. NCBI lineage: Eukaryota > Metazoa > Mollusca > Cephalopoda > Sepiida > Sepiolidae > Sepiola > Sepiola atlantica. Next base: position 52,243,048 of record OY744534.1, on the reverse strand, counting down.
TGACTTTTTACAACCAGTATTAAGTCTTTGGGCTTGGTGATGTTGTTCGTGTTTGGCATCGTGTTGTCTGTTTTGTAGTTTTCTTTTCTTTTATATATATATTTCCAACACGTGGGTACAAGGGAAAAAGAAAAAAAAATGGAGTCGTAATTTGTTTCACACGAGGAATGACGTTTTGTTTTCGTTTTAGTTTGTTTGAATGTTAGTTTCCATGTAGGGAAAGAATGGCGGCTTCTCTTTTCTTTGTTGTCGAAAAGAAAGAAAGAAAAATCGTATTTTCTTTTTTTTGTTTGTTGTTGAAACAGAGAAAATAAGTTCGTATTTTCTTTTTTTTGTTTGAATTTTCATTTCCACGTGGTCCGAGAAATAAAAATGGTGTTTTTTTTTTTGAATTTTTTTTATCTACACGTGGTCATGGCGAAGAGTGGCGGCATTTTTTTGAATTTTTTTTATCAACACGTGGCCACGAAAAAGATGGGCAGAGTGAGCGTTTGTTTTCTTTTGTTTTCTTTTTATCTCCACGTGTTCAAAACAAAGAAAGTGGCGTCTTGTAAGGTCCTTTTGTTCGTCGAAAAAGAAAAAAAGAAGGATTGGCAAAAGTTTGTCTTTTTCTTTGTATATAATTTTCCGACACGTGGGTAGAGAAAGAGAAGAAGAAAAAATGAAATTGTAATTTGTTTTATACTCGGAGAGAGCCGAGAAATGTTTTTGTTTTTCTTTATTTGGCTATTTCCACGTGGCCAGAAGAAAAAAAATGGCGGCTTCTTTTCTTTTGTTTGTTTGTATATTTCTACCACGTGGGTAGAAAAAAAAGGAAAAAGATGGGTGCGTAATTCGTTTCACCACGGAAAGATAAAACGAGAAATGATATATATATTTTTTTTGTTCTAGTACGAAATTAATTACTCCCCCACATACAACAATGCTTGCACGTCGGGTCACCAATTGTTAAGATCGAGGGTGATGTTCCCGGACTATAAACGTGCAAAGTTGAATCAAGCAATTGTTGCATGCAAAGACAGAGTAATAATTAATAAACAAAATGAAGTAGTTCAAATAAATTTTATTGAACGTGTGTGTACGTGGAATGATGAAGTGTGTGATGTATGCATGTGTGTCGATGGAAAAACAGTTCTTGAAGAGGTATAAGAAGAAATGAATCCGGCGTAGGAAAAGTCTTTGAAAGCCGTACACAAAGAAAATGAGTTGAGAACTCTTACCGTTGTTTGACCACGTGTGTTGGTAGTTGTTATGCCGATGCTAGTTGAAAAGAAAAAGAGAAAAGCGTGATGCGAAACGCTAGTGTATTAGCGTCGTTCTACCGAGGCCAATTGACCAGAAAAGAAGAGTGAAACGGAACGCTAGTGTCAGCGTACTCCTGTCGAGGCTGGTGAAGAAGAGAGGGATTTTCCGTTTGCAACGGTTTTTATAGTCAGAAGGGCAGACAACTCTGGTGTCGCTTTACAGTGCCACCTGTCGGTGAAAAAGCGACACCTACCGGCAAACCGGTGTAGTTACGTTTTGAAAGGAGGAGGTAACTGCTACAAATTGAAAGCTTCTACCAAAAAATATTCATGTTTTTCCACCGCTAATTCAAATCTTTTAAATCGAAGCAAAGTCTCGTTCTTGTATGTTAAAAAAGTCTTGTAAAATATATCCTGATTTTATTTTAAATATAGTAGAGTATTAATCCTAAAAAAAACCCATAAAATAACCCATTTAACTGTAAGTAATTTATTTGATGAAAAAATAATTTAACAAGGATACGTTTCCCGGCGTGTGTGTTTATAATAAATGCTTTCTTGTTTGTGTGTAAATACTTGTTAAATAGTTTATATTGAAAATATTCTTTTAACAACGTAGCAAATACAAAATACCCCCGAAGGAATTGTTTTTTATTACGCTTAAGAAGAAATCATTCTCGACTGAGACAATTTTAATTTTGTTTGAAGAACGGAATTTTCCACAAAAAATAATGAAAATAGTTTATAAATTCGGTATTTATATAAATAGTCTAATAGTTTTTTTCCATAAATAGAAATGAATTAAAAGAAAGCAATGTTTTCTTTGTGTGTTTCAAAATACATTCACAGGTAACATATTTGTAAGGAAATATTGTTCTAATAATCGGACCCTAATAGTGGAATCGGATTTTGTTTTGTGGAGGCTAAACTCGGCCAGGAAAAGTAAAAAAAAACAAAAAAACAACAACCAACGTGTATGGAAATGTTTTCTTGTTATGTTTTTATGGAAATCGCCCCAGGCATGAATCCACTTATTGAAAAGAGCTAAAAAAAAAACTTAGATAGAATATTCCGCTCTATTCTGCAATGTTAAAAAATGTCTACGGAATATGTTGACAGAACGGCGGGCAACATTTATTGTTTAATTCTTAATAAATAGAAGATGTTCTCTGTTTAACATGAAGAGTATGAGAAGTAAAAAATATACTGTAATTAAAAAATAATCGGAAACGTTTACCGGTGCAGACGTCTAAAATTCATAGATAATAAATTTTACAATCAGTATCCCATGTGAAAGTATTTTTAGCTAGGAAATTTGTCTGGGTCAAAATATGTCATAACCAAGCTTGGCTGATAGTGGATGTGGGGTCGGGGGGGAGTCTGAATCTGCCGTAGTAGATAGAAGAGTACATTTTCTTTTGTTTCGTATGAGTTATTTGTTGTCTACTTGTTTTTCCCTCCCTTTTCCTTGTTAACTATACTGAACAATCGCACAAAGGGGATAACGCTGCACAGGAGGCACATTGGGCTTGAAAATCCTACCGAGAATTGATGGAGTCAATCTGTCATGCAACAGATTTCCGTAATACAGTTCGTTCTGCTTGAAGAAATTGTCGAAACGGCGAGAAAATCCCTTCCTGTCGTTGGACCGAAAAGCTATTGGCTCAGCAGTAGCTCAGTCTTTACAGAATTGTTCTACATAAAACGGACGTTTTTTAAAGTCAGTTGATGACGTCGGTCGATTCATTGAGTTGAATGACAACCCCATATTTCAGACTCTCACTCTCCTATTTATAACGTAGCAGCAGCAGCAGCCTATCTTATCTAAGGCACCAAGTATTGATTTACTCCTCTCCAGGAGTTAGGCACAAGGCCAGTTTTTATCTTACTCCCACAAGTAAGATGTGACCCAAGGTCGGGTCGGGAAAGTGGGGTTTAAAAATTGCCTGGGCAGTCCTGTCGGCATTCCCCGGTAGGGGCGCCTCAGACAGTAAGCAATATACTTACTCCTCCCCAAAGAGGGGAAGCGAAGCCTGGGAGGGTGGACCTCCTAGAACTGCACAGGACACACGCATAGACCGGCGTAAATCAAGCCCCGAAGGCCAAGACAATACCAGTCTATGGGGTTCAGTATCCATCGGAACAGATACTACACTTTGATCTTAGCCAAAAGGTCAAGAAATACCCAAGTAGAGTAATTTACTCCTCTCCAGGAGTTAGGCACAAGGCCAGTTTTTATCCTACTCCCACAAGTAAGATGTGACCCAAGCTCGGGTCGGAAAGTGGGGGTTGAAAAGCCAGCGCCCGAGAGGTGAGCACTCTGAAGTAGACATCACGTGCTACAACTACAATGTCTCGTGTTCCCTCTTCTTCACACTTGATTCGGAAAGAGAGCTTAGCGGAAACTCATACCCGTACCTTAGACGATTTCGGATGAATCATTGGAAAGCTTCTTTGTCGGTTCGGTTTGCTGGATCGTGGAACAAGCTATCAGAAGCCGTGGTCATGTTGAAGTTCAAGGCGGTGCTGGACGCATCGTGACCGCTTATCTTCGGATGATTTTCGTCTGTACATAACCCTCCCACATCTTTTTTTAACTCGCTTTTACATGGCTCTAGATCTGCGCTAATCTTTTGTCAATCTATTGAATTGAATTTAACGTGCCCCTTTATTTCTTTCAGGAGTCAAAATAAGTTAGTAAAATAAATATCTTCAACTCTTCGTAATCTAATGTCGATTACAATCTTCATGCGTGATGTTGATTTCATGGTTATGAATCAGGTAGATGTTATGTGTAAAAAAGTCTGCGAATCTGGACTTACTTGATATCTCTCAACAATCAATCGTCTAGTAGTTTCTAGCATCATTTTATTTTTACACGTTCTTTTTTCGACAACAAAACACACATGTTTCTAGGAGCAGAGAACAGAAAAGACTAAGACAAAAAGGACTTTACGTTGTTTAACTTTTATTACTTATTACGCACTCGTTTTCCTATTTCTCAAATGTTGAACAACGAGCCATAGAGACGAAGTTAATTTATTATATATCTACGCTTCAGATAATGTATAATATAGGAGTTCAAATATGAAAGTCGGTAATATATTTGAATTAACTATGCGTGACGTTGCTTCTGATTGTTATGTATCACATAACTATTACATTTATTGGGGTCATTCGCTTGTAACTCATCAAGATACAACGTATCATAGAAACAACACTGTACATCTTGACTTACTTGGTATCTCTCGGCCGTCGGTCGTCTAGTCATTTATAGCAGCATTTCCCCCAGCAAGTTAGAACATAAGGAACACTTATAGCTTATTTTAACATTCATTTCTATATGTCCAATCCTACCTGAACGAATCCTACTGAGGAAGCAAAGCACAGGATCTTCTCGCTTGTCGCATTCAAGTAAGTCTCCCTCGTTTTTTTATCAGCTCTGTGTTTATTTTTACACAAATATAATTTACTGACTGACTTTCCTAAATAACAACTCGTCAAAACAACACAATCTTGAATTCCAGATGCGATATAATTCTATTTGCTAACCTATTTTTGCGTTGTCTCTTGTTATGCAAGTGGAAATATCTTGATTGGGTACCTGATTACAGCATAGGATGTGGCAAAGTAAGATAGTGGTTCCGTTTCTAACAACACTCTACAGCGCCGTCCCGAGGTGATAATCAGTCAGTAGATCATCACGTTAAATATTATTACCCAATCATTTAGTTGGCAATGTTGATCGATATCTCTCCGAGACGGCGTGGTAGAGTATTGTTAGAAACGGAAACACTCTCTTACTTCACCACTGCTACTGCTGTCATTAAGTACTCAATCTAGATATTTGCCGCTTGTATAACAAGAGACGCCGCAATAGTGTGCGCCTTAATGATTTTTGTTACAAGTCGTGCGACTCGATATGAGGCTTTCACCATTCCTGTCCTCTTTTGGTAGAACTAACTAGGGTTATCTATGCGCTGTGGTTCACATTCTCGGCATGTCGCTGGAAGAAGCTCTCATCTCGGTCTTTCTTTTAACCGTTATTCTGTTGTATTTCTGTTGTGCTTTAAAGAACGACGACTACATTGATGCATAAAAATATGATACATTTGTATATTCGGTGTCAGTGAACGAGTGTGTGGAAGTGAGAAAGGGGGATGCACATGAGTTTATAGAGTTGTCTTCTCGAACGCGTGCCAGGCGAATGTCGATCTCAATTTTGGGTTGATATTATATAACAATTTGTGACACCCACGCATCCACCTGTAAACGCCTATTCTGAGATGTCGCCTTCGCTGTCAATGTAGCGACGCACCTAAGGCGTTTATTTAGTGACGATGTGGTTTTACATCAATCAACAATTATTTTATTCCCCACAACTCACTGTGTTTTGTTTCCCGCGACCAGGTGGTTTCGAATCAATCAACAATTTTCTTTCCGAGAATAAATCGTGGCTGGCTTCTTCCAGCCAAGTACGCGTCTGTGTCAAGTATGCTTCACTCCTGCCAAGTGAGACACTCGCAGTACACCCGGGCAGGATTTTCAACAAATCGTTAAACATTTTTTTTGAATAGGCTAGATGTCATGATCGTATTGAAAAGGGACTTAGTGCCCAGCACGGACGAAGGACATTGCTCGTCGTTTTCTACTCTATCATGATTTCAAAAACTCGTTTCCATTCCAAAAGTGCAAAGTACTCTCCTTTTTTCCGCTGTATACCTAAGATCAAACGGAACTTCCACAAACATAATTTATTTCCGAGAATTCCCCAATTGTGGAACACGTTACCGCGGGAATGCTTCTCTAAAGTCTACAACATGATCGTTTTCAAGTCCAATGCCAACAAAATATCTGTCGAATCATCTTCTGAATTAACCATAGTTCTCAATACTTTCATCATCAAACTGAAAATTTCACTAAAACTTATCCTCGGGTTGCTTTTGGCCTTTATAGTGTTGAACGATTATATATAAAAAAGAAACCCTGTCTAAGGATTTAACATTTCTGTTATCTAAACATCACATATCACTTCGAAATTGCTCACGTAAGCCTATCGTGTAGTACGAGTGGAAGAAAATGATTTTCGTGGCGAAAGTCGCCTGATGATTCTTCGTCCCTAAATACCAGTCGAGAATACGGAGACTGGCCATTTTTTGCGGCCTTTTATCTGTCGGACTGTGGTATACGGCTTGGGTTGTCCTAGGGTGTCCACCCTATCAAGCCTTGCCTCCTCTCTTTAGGAAGGAGTTAGTTAATTACTAACTGCTTGAGGCGCCCCTACCGAGGAATGCCAATTGGGCTGCCCATGCTATTGTTAGAGGTCAGCTGTGCTCTTTCACTGGGGCACTGACCATTTCTCCTCCCACCTTTCGGGCTTGTGCCACATTATGTTTCGTGGGAAGTATAAAAATACTGATTGATACGCGTACCACAGGTTGGGAACCACTGCTATAAAGAGTTCACGCCAAGTATAACATATTTGTGTTGCTTTTCTATCGACCCATGAGAGTTTCATTATATTTCCGACCAACGAAAATCTCCGAAGACTGAGAACACGTGTTTTCTTTGGTCGACTATGTACGAGAAGAATATTATCGTTACAATAAAAACAATAATATGTTTGGCATGAAACGAAAATCAAGTGATTATTTTTGGATACGCTTTACGCGGTGTTAGCTGTGGTTGTGCACAATACTATCAAATAGCTTCTTCATCGGTTTGAAACTGTATAAACATAGTGTTTTTTGTAAGCTGATTCTTGTCGTCTCCACGTGCTGATCTTAGCAACAGAGCACGATATGAAAATGACCTACCGGCTAGAGAGTAATTGATAAAATACCAGTAATCTATTGGCCTTTTGGTCAAGATCAAAGTGTAGTATCTGTTTCGATGGATACTGCACCCCCATAGACTGGAATTGTCTTGGCCTTCGGGGCTTGATTTACGTCGGTCTATGAGTCTGTCCTGTGCAGTTCTAGGAGGTCCACCCTCCCAGGCTTCGCCTCCCCTCTTTGGGGAGGAGTAAGTTTATTGCTAACTGCCTGAGGCGCCCCTACCGGGAAATGCCGACGGGGCTGCCCAGACAATTTTTAAACCCAACTTTCCCGACCCGGCCTTTGGGTCACATCTTACTTGTGGGAGTAAGATAAAAACTGGCCTTGTGCCTAACTCCTGGAGAGGAGTAAATCAATACCAGTAATCTCTTGGCCTTTTGGCTAAGATCAAATTGTAGCATCTGTTTCGATGGATATTACACCTCATAAACTGGTATTATCTTGGCCTTCGGGGATTGATTTACGCCGGTCTATGGGTCGGTCCTGTGCAGTTCTAGGAAGTCCACCCTCCCAGGCTTTGCTTTCCTTCTTTGGGGAGGAGTAAATTTATTGCTTACTGTCTGAGGCGCCCCTATCGGGGAATTCCGACGGGGTTGCCCAGGCAATTTTTAATGGCCAGAGTGCTCACTTTCTCGGGCGCTTGCTTTTCAAACCCCACTTTCCCGACCCGACCTTGGGTCACATCTTACTTATGGGAGTAAGATAAAACTGGCCTTGTGCCTAACCTCCTGGAGAGGAGGTAAATAAATACCAGTAATCTCTTGTCCTTTTGGCTAAGATCAAAGTGTAGTATCTGTTCCGATGGATACTGCACCCCATAGACTGGTATTATCTTGGCCTTCGGGGATTGATTTACGCCGGTCTATGGGTCGGTCCTGTGCAGTTCTAGGCGGTCCATCCTCCCAGGCTTCGCCTCCCCTCTTTGGGGAGGAGTAAGTTTATAGCTTACTGCCTGAGGCACCCCTACCGGGGAATGCCGACGGGGCTGCTAAGGCAATTTTTAATGGCCAGAGTGCTCACCTCTCGGGCGCTGGCTTTTCAAACCCCACTTTCCCAACTCGACCTTGGGTCACATCTTACTTGTGGGAGTAAGATAAAACTGGCCTGGAGAGGAGTAAATAAATACTCTATGGCTTGTATCACACTACTAGTTAAAATAGTTGAATGTGCGGGTGGAGGTGGGGTGACAGGACGAGGGGATACCGTCGTAGTCAAGTTAAGTGGGTGTTGATCCTATTTACCTGCATTTCTACGACGGCATAGTTAGACACAAGGTCGGGTTTTAATGCGGAGAAAATCCAGCTCTCCCCAAAAGAGGTACTCTCAATTGGAACAAAAATAAAAATTGTCTCGGTCAGAAAGATTTCTCTTTCATTGACAGAAGTGTAGCATCAGAACTGATACTACACTTTGTTCCGAGTCGAATAGTAAAGTTGTGTCGGTGTTGTTTCAGAAAAAAAAATCGGTATTATTGTAGATAAACAATCTCCGCTAAAAAAACTTAAATTCTACCTTTATTTACGCGATGCCTTGATTACGTATGAACAACGTGAAAAAATTCGCGGAAAAAAAACAACAACAAAAAAAACAATCATTTTAGAATTTAGAACTTTCATACTAATACTTTTCTTTAGGAAGAAAACTCATATTATATTCTCCAATTTAAAATGAGTTACCCCCTTGATAATCTTTATTTTTAGGTGATTATTTAAAAATGTTTTAACCTTTGTCAGCTTACTTTAATTAATATATTGAGGGATTGGCATATATATATACAATACTATAACAATACTAGTTTTTATATAAATTTAACGTAATAAGATCCCCCATTTATGGGACATTTTAGTGTTTTAGGGTGGTTAACCAAATGTGGGGTTGCAGTGGAATTGATAAGATTTGGGGATACCGTCGCAGTCAATGTGTTCGGGTGCTGTCTCAGAAAAATACAGAAATTCCGGTATTATTGTCTTGGTTGGTAACTAAGTGCCCGCCGTTTCTTAAATTTAAATTTAAAAGGTTTAATAAAAAAAAGCTATTAATCAATAATCTATTACTCTCCATTGTTTGTTTAGAACTTCTTCCAAATGTTCAACAATATCTTCAATACATCGTTGACAGAAATTAAAATTAAACAAATGAAAAAAAAAATAAGTACAAAATGGAGGTGTCGAAAATGTTAATTTTTCTTAATTTAACAGTCGATTTTAATGATCTAAAACGTAACAGAAATTAACTTAAATGAATTTGAAAAAAATAATTGATTCCAAAATTTAAAAAGACAAAACAAAAAGAAACAGCGACAACTTAGTTGAAAACCCAGTAGATAACCACCCTCCCCTAAATCATTATACCCCTCACTCGCCCCAAATTGAGGTTGTCCTTTTATTAGGCGATTATTTGTGAACAACTTGAAAAACTTGGCAAAGTTGAATTAACTTCAACACAATATCCTCCTTGGCCTTTTGGCTAAGATCAGAGTGTAGTATCTGTTCCGATGGATGCTCACTCTGTAGACCGGTATTGTCTTGGCCTTCTGGCCTTGATTCTGCCGGTCTGAGGTACTGTCCTGTGCAGTTCTAGGAGGTGCACCCTCCCAGGCTTTGCCTCCCCTCTTTGGGGAGGAGTAAGTTTATTGCTTACTGCCTGAGGCGCCTCTACCGGGGAATGCTGACGGGGCTGCCCAGGCAATTTTTAATGGCCAGAGTGCTCACCTTCTCGGGCGCTGGCTTTTCAAGTCCCACTTTCCCGACCCGACATTGGGTCACATCTTACTTTGTGGGAGTAAGATAAAACTGGCCTTGTGCCTAACCTCCTGGGGAGGTAAATAAAAACTTGAAAAACCTGGCGGAAAGTAAAAAATAAAAACAAAAATAACAACAATTATTTTAGAATTTGGTAACGGGGAAAAGTTTCGTATATCAATTTAGTGTATAATAATTTCATGTTTCCAGAGCATTGTAGCATTTTAGGGCAGTTAATCAATTTTATTTTTGCTAACGGACACAAATGCTGTGCGTTTCTTTTGTGCGTGCGTGTGTGTGTGTGTGTGTGTGTGTGTGTGTGTGTGTGAGGGGGGCTCGATTTTTAAGGTGATTACGTGTGTTTTTACGACCTGGCCACTCGGAATTAGGGATACTGGAAAAAGATTTTGTTAACTGTCTGAAAAAGCTGTAATGATCCGCAAATATGGGATTATTTTATGTTAAATTCACATACGAAACTGATCCCCACCCTTAATTCTAATATTATTTTAGTGTTTAGTTTCTCAGGATGTTCCAAAGTAATCGCTACCAAAATAGAATCTTATTTTTTTTTTTGGGGGGGGGGCGGGTAATCAGTGAAGAGTGTTATTCTACAAATTTATCGAAATTTCACAGAATTTATCTGAATTCTCAATTCAGTTTATGATATCCGGTTAGTGTCTGTTCGGTACAGATCACAACGACCTACGCAGGATTGTCTGTTATGTTCATTGTGTGTTTCAGATTATATTAATTGTAATTTTAAGTGTAGAAACATTTTACCTTTACTAACGAAGGACAGGCAAAATGTAGTATCAGAACAGGTGTCGATGTGTAGGCATAACAGTTCAATTTTATATACAAAATAAATTAGAATTTTGTATTAGGACAAAGAAAACGTTTTATGTTATGCAGACTTGTTATTGTGTAACAAAAATATTTCAAATTAATTTTAAGAAAAACAAGCAAATATTTGTTTTTCATTTAAGGTTTTCCTAGACAGATTTGAGAATCCATCTCTAATTTTAGTCTAAATAACCTTCAAATCAGTACCTTTAAAACAATACGACCAAAACCATTAGTATCTGTTTTTGAATACAAAAAAAAAAAAAATAAATCAATATATCTAAGACAGATATGAACATCGCCTCTGTTCATATGTAGTGTGTAACCGTTCCTTCTAAAGCGTCTTGTTTATTGCTTAGCACGAACCACGATGACTTCAGCAGAAAAAAAAACGAAACTCAATAGAATGGCCTACTCATTACTAATGCCACGGTTCGAGCATCTACCGTTATTTTATGTTTAAAAACGCGTATTCATAGAGAGAATAATGCTCGAACACTTTTCTGTTGTGGACACTTTAACCACGTTTGCCAGAATGTCAAAAAAATAATAGTACTACTTCCCAGCGAGTGATCGTGTGTATTTGTAGTCTTCTTTACCCATATGTTACTTCTTTACACATATGTTATTTCTTTACACATATGTTACTTCTTTACACATATGTTATTTCTTTACACATATGTTATTTCTTTACACATATGTTATTTCTTTACACATATGTTATTTCTTTACACATATGTTATTTCTTTACACCTATGTTACTTCTTTACACATATGTTATTTCTTTACACCTATGTTACTATTTTACACATATGTTATTTCTTTACACATATGTTACTTCCTTACACCTATGTTACTATTTTACACATATGTTATTTTTTTACACATGTGTTACTTCTTTACACATATGTTACGTCTTTACACCTATGTTACTTCTTTACACATATGTTATTTCTTTACACATATGTTACTATTTTACACATATGTTATTTCTTTACACATATGTTACTTCTTTACCCATATGTTATTACTTTACACATATGTAACTTCTTTTACATATGTTACTTCTTTACACATATGTTATTTCTTTACACATATGTTACTTCTTTACACATATGTTATTTCTTTACACCTATGTTACTTCTTTACACATATGTTATTTCTTTACACATATGTTACTATTTTACACATATGTTATTTCTTTAAACATATGTTACTTCTTTACACATATGTCATTTCTTTACACATATGTTACTATGTTACACATATGTTATTTCTTTACACATATGTTACTTCTTTACACATATGTTATTTCTTTACACATATGTTATTATTTTACACATATGTTATTTATTTACACATATGTTACTTCTTTACACATATGTTATTTCTTTACACATATGTAACTTCTTTTAAATATGTTACTTCTTTACACATATGTTATTTCTTTACACATATATTACTTCTTTACACATATGTTATTTCTTTACACCTATGTTACTTCTTTACACATATGTTATTTCTTTACACATATGTTACTTCTTTACACATATGTTACTTCTTTACACATATGTTATTTCTTTTCACATATGTTACTTCTTTTACATATGTTACTTCTTTACACATATGTTATTTCTTTACACCTATGTTACTTCTTTACACATATGTTATTTCTTTACACATATGTTACTATTTTACACATATGTTATTTCTTTACACATATGTTACTTCTTTACACATATGTTATTTCTTTACACCTATGTTACTTCTTTACACGTATGTTATTTCTTTACACATATGTTACTATTTTACACATATGTTATTTCTTTACACGTATGTTACTTCTTTACACATATGTTATTTCTTTACATATATGTTACTTCTTTACACATATGTAACTTCTTTACACATATGTTACTTCTTTACACATATGTTATTTCTTTACACATATTTTACTTTTTTATTAATTTAAACACTTAATAAAATAATAAGATAAAATAATAAACACTAATAAAATTTAAATGGCATTTACAATTTCATTGTAAATCATTTGCATGCTTTAATTACGATCCTCTAATTTATAATAAACGAATTTGGAATTATCTTACCGTGTCAAAATTATTGAATTTTCCGGACACCACAAATCTTCCGATATTAAAAAATTAAAAACTTACATGTTTAATATTTAAATAAGGAAGAGAGGTAAGTTGGATCTCCAGGTGGTAAGAGATAACATTCCCTTGTGTAGCTAGTCAATTTACGTTAATCTAACATATCGAACTCGATCCACTTTGTGGCACTCTAAAAATTTAACAGGTAGGTTTTAAAAATATATATATTTATAATCTTTAAAGATTTTACTGAATCGAGAGTACCATAAAACATGTAATGTGCGCACCTTTGTAATGGTCGTAGGTTATTTTCAGCATAAAATTGGTTTAAAAAAACGTCTACCCATGTAAAATGCACACCTTAAATATTTCCGAACTGATAAGCAGAATAAGTGTTTTCTATCTAATTTTATTTATTGAAAAAGCTTCTGGTTGACTATTTTAATTGTTTATGAAAACATTCAAGAAACATTTTGTTAACTTACGGCGAACTACTGCAAATCAAATTTGTTTTAATAGAGAAATAAATCTTTCAATCAATTATAGGAAAATATATAAGAAAAATAATTACTGATGTAATTTACACCCTCCCCACAATTGTATTTTTACTTTTGCGAAAATATATGTACACATTACACGGGTTTTACGGTTATTCGAAAATTAAAAGAAAAGATTAACTCTATAACTAAATATTTAGAAATCTAAACATTTCAAAATCCCTATTCCGGTAACTTACACATTCAGATTCCCGAATCAATAATTGTATCGAAATTGGGATGGAACAAAATGGGTAATATATAGGAATCGGGAAACATTTTAAAATTATCCCATCATTAGCGAAGATAGTAAGATATTCAGACACTTTATCTAATATGATAAGTTTATTAACCTCTCTCTCTTATATATATATATATATATATATATATATATATATATATATATATATATATATATATAGCATAATATGAAATGAAATAATAAAATAAGATGCGAATCAAATTTTATTAGAATTAAAAATTCAGGCAAAGTATTTAGACGTCCTTAACTCATGTGTTTTCAAAGATAATTCTTCTCCTCAGAGGACCATTACCGCAGTGACGTTACTGCAGGTGATAAAATTACACTTTCAAAATATATAAAAATATATACAAAAATACATAAAAGTACATAACACGTCAAATATATCAAGCCAAAAACATACTTATTTGTTAAAGTTATAAAATCCATCAAAGTCATACAAATTGAAACATATTCAGGAAAAATATTCAAGAGGTTGATTGAAGATTGATCCAGGTATTGAGTGATAGTCAAAAAGCGAAAAATTTGAAAAAAACTGAAAAACCGAAAAAGTTATCCAGTCGCTTTTTCGGATTTTATAACTTTAACAAAGAAGTATGTTTTTGGCTTGATATATTTGATGTGTTATGTAAAAAACAAAACACAAAAGTTTGTTTATTTTTTGGAAAATCACACAATATTGGTAAACTCTGACAATGGAATTTTATTCCGAAATTAATAAGATTAATATAAAAAATTCATCTTGCATTAATAAAGGCTTCTCTTTTCAATTTTAATAATTCTGAGCCATCAATGCTTTAAAATGAACGACTTATATTTCTAAAATACCAGCATGCACATGCGTCATCGTTCGACAACCAGAATTTGAATTCATAACCGCCAAGATAACACTGAGCCATCAATGCTTTAAAATGAACAACATATATTTCTAAAATCTATCTATCTATCTATCTATCTATCTATCTATCTATCTATCTATCTATCTATCTTACTCTCTAAGAAAAATAACAATTGAACTTTAGGGATCCAGCATTCTATATATATATACAGAAAATGAATGATGAACATAAAAGTTGTACAATTAGAATATTTATCAAATCATCAGAAGTTCAAAAATAATGAGTGATCTCTCTTTGTTTTTGACCTTCTGATGATGTAATAAATATTGTAATTGTATTATTTTTATTTTCATCATTCATTTTCTGAATTTATTGCTTTTTTCAATATATTGGGCTTTCTATTATCACGATATATTATTTAAAGATACATCATTCACCTTTAAATTTTATTCAATGCTATATATATATATATATATATATATATATATATATATATATATATACATACTATATTTGATCTGTGATGGATTGGCTGTTTTTGATGTAATGTAATGCAGAGCAAGGACAAAGTTAAAAAAAGAAAACTGAAATCAAAATACTTGTACTATAATTTATTTAGTCTCGGAACGGAATGTCATCGGGTTCTTTACAAGTGGCAAACTATCGAAAATGTACCTGGACGAAATAAATTCGAGCTCAAATGGCTTAATATTTTTGTTTGCTTTTTTTCTTCAGATGAAAAGATATTCACTGTTTATGCGGTTCTGAACCGCAGAAATGACAAATTTCTCTCAAAATCGACAGCTGAGGTTAAGAGGACATTAAAAAAAAGATCCTGATAAACTTATTGCTTTTGTTATTATGATTTCCGATGGAAAGAAAATGTCTATAAAATTCTGTAAAGCTGATGAAAAGATCAATGTTTACACTTACTAGAAGACTTCGAGATACAAGATATTACCATCGCTTGAGGCAAACTACACAGATGGTAATTATGTATGTATATAGGATAGTGCTCCGGTTCACTCATCTAGAAAAATAGAAGATTTCTGCCAATCCAAATTTAGCAACTTTCGGTAATCATGTTTATGGCCGCCTTCTAGCCCAAACCTAAATTCTCTGGATCATGCTATTTAGGGCGTTTTAGAACATGTTTACCATAGAACATCAACCAGCAATATTGACTCTCTAAAATATACTATTAAAGCAGAATCGGATAAGTTGTCTCACCAATATTTGAGAAACACTCGTGGAGCGTGTCAAGCCAGTTATTGAGAAAGAAATAGGCCACATAGAATAAAAACATTTTCTATTATTTACATTTTTATTTTTGGCAAATAAATTCTCTGGATTTTCAATAAACTAATTGGTCATACAATGTCTTCAAAACATGACTCAAAATATTGTATACTTTTTAATCACTGGCTCAAAATATTGTACATTTTTCTTCTCCACCATGTGTACATCTATGAGTATGTTTGGGTAAATATACACTTGGATTGATGCATATTTCTGAGTGCGTGTGCTGTGTTTGTATATACATATATATATATGTGTGTGTATGTATATACGTACATATATTCTATTTTTTCATATTTGTGCATTTATATCTGTGTTCATTTGTGTAGCCCTTAATATTTTGGAGAAATAGTGTCTTACCAAATCATATCTCAGCTCAATTTTTATTCATTCAAATATATTTTATCTTTTGCCTTGTTTCGACCTGGCTTGAGAATTACGTATTGCTAGGCAAATACTATGTGTGCTCGTCTATGCACGTTAAGATGTATGTGTTTCACATACGGATACTAGTCTTTTGTGCACCTTTCTTCTAACTGTTTTGTAATAGTGAGCTGTTGATTCATTATTAAATGAACAGTTTTCGTAAGAGCAGCCTGCTAAGCTAAATACGATATTTATCTTAACGAGTTGTAAAACGCACGTAAGACAGAATAGAAAAATATAGACATTCACTGAAATACAATGAAAATAAATAAATAAATAAATAAAAATGATTATTGTAGATTGATTATTCTTTGGTCATTTGAATGCAACCAAACTGAAGCTAAACACATAATTTCATTAAGCTTGTAATTTAAACAATTTTGATGATACATATATATATATATATATATATACCTAAAAATATATTTTTAATATAAACTCAGAAATATATATATGTTTCAGTATTTGTTTCAATAGTTCTCAATACATGAATAGGGCTATGATTAGTATAAAAATATTTTTATGGCAAACTCAACGTATGTGTCGCACCTTCAGAGATCATCAACGTCTTGGTCTCAGAAGAAGTAAAACACACATATTTATGTGTAGATTGACATAAGTATATTTGTATAATACTATATATATATATATATATATATATATATATATATATATATATATATATATATATAATATTATAGTACATTTTTTAATAATTTATTTTCCACATACGTATGTGCTTCACACTTTTCAGGGAACCATCAGTGTGGAGGATGATTTTTCTGCCGGTCCAACGATTCGAATCTTATTAGACCAAAATAAACATTTTAACTTGTGTCTGAACCCCTAGAACAATGCGGTCAACCTAACAACCACGGGGAAAGTAAGATAATTAAAGTCATGTAATTTCTTTACGAGTGGACGTATCTAGAAGACTGTCACAAACAGTGTTCAACGACGATATATATATATATATATATATATATATATATATATATATATATATATATATATACATATGATGAAAATTATGGAAATAATATTCCAACTTGATGGAAAATGAAAAACGGAAAAACTAATTCTAACCCTTGTTTCGTTTGAAAAAACACAAAGAATAAAAAATTATTTTCACGTTACAAACGCACGACATAGTTTCAAATATTGTACTTTTATGCTATTTCTTCAAATTAATACTCTCTAGAAAGTCTTGAAATAAGGACAAAACATTGATGAATATATGAATTATTTTTTGTTTTTTCATTTACATTTTTCACATGCAAACATTGTTAAAAATAACAGAATTCGTCTTTTTAATTATACCTTTTTCATTTTTTCAATTTGTCTGATGGCCTTTGTTGTATTAAAATAAAAAAAGATTTAATAAATGTTATATATATCGAGGCAAGTAAGAGTCTTCAATCATTTGTATTTTTAATCTTTTCGATTTTTCCAACAATCTTCTTAGTTTCTAGTTGTAATTGATGAAATCTGGATAGTTTTTCGCGATCGTCAACAGGAGTTAATTTTCTATTGCTGTGTTGTTTTATTCGGCGTGTTTTGGAGAGGAAAAAAATTGTAATACAATCTGTTAGTCGTTATTTATTTACTTAGTTATTTATTTAGTTTGTTAACGTTTGTTGTTCTTTATGCGTTTTTTTAAAAGTTAATTTATCTAGCTAAGTTTGATTTTATGTTGACTTTGCAGTTTCTTGTTTTTATTACTGGGTTAGATGCTTTGAATCTAGTGTAATAGATAGTTTAAATTTGTTTTGAGGTAGTTTTAGTATGTCTAGTATATGTGTAATTGTTTGTTCATCGAGTTTGTAGTATGTGTGGTTTTTATAGGATATGATAAAAGTGTCGTCTTTGTTACAGGTTTAAGTTTTTCGTTGGTGTATGGAGTCGATATAGGGTTTAATTCGTTTGTAGAAAATGATATTAGTATGTTGCTGAGTTTGTTTTAATGAAATATACTTCTTAATTAAGTTAGGTTGTATGTGCGATTGGCGCATGCTTTAATTAATGCTACGATAATTGAAAAGGCTGAAGTTATTACTATTATTATTATTTTGTATGTGCATCTTATGCATTTCTTAGGATTATTGTTGTATTGGGCGGGGCTTAATAAAAATCTATATTAGAAAAATATAATAAGTATATTTATTATCGGTGACGATGAGGGTGGTGGTCGGAGAGGCTTTGTGCACAGGGAACTAGACGGTTGATTCTCTCCGAGGTTCGATCGTCAACTGACTGTCTTTTGATTTTCGGTTGTTATTATATAACGATTTTGCGCCGCCTGGACGACCTCATTGAGATTGCACTCAGTGACAGCTTGAACTTTATTTGACACTTCCAAAATCTGTCCATCTTTTCCTGGTATGACACAACCGCACCTGGCAATATGATCTTTAACCTTTCCGACATCTCTGTTTTTTTCTGACATCACTGTTTAAGTGATTCTTGCAGGTGCATCCTTTTTTTGTCAGAAGAAACTGATCTTTTGACAATCGATCATATGTTGCCTTTTCCTGTGCAGGTGTTTGTCTGGTTGTGAGTTTTTTAAATTTTATTTTCAAATAACTTTTTGGTCATCCGACAATTATCTTATCAACTGACAATCGCCAGGTGCATCTGTTTCATCAACAACATTTCCGTGCACCGACTCGGATATGTAACAATATGTGAAGGAATGGGATTGTATCGTTGATATTTATTTCAATAGTAAATTTTAAGACTGAATGATTTTCGAGTGTTTGTTGGAGTTTTTCATGTTTTCCTGTGATTCGGTTGTTATATACGTATCTGCTGTATATAGTGTGTTTGGCTATCACTCCAGTGATGATTTCGTTTCCGATGTGCACCATGTAATATTCAACATAGCCTTCAAATCGTCAGGCTTAGTCAGCCTTATTCGGGGACGCAGTGGCAAGGATGGATGGAGGCAGCTCAACCCATTTCGGATCAATGCCGTTCCAAGTATAAGTCGTAGTATGTTTTATTCTGGAAAATGATCCGGAAGAGTGATTCCATCGATACGCAGTCGGGTTTACAAAACAATGTTACTGGATGGGTCTTTTATGGTGCATGCTAAGTGAAGATTTTAAACTGTTTTCGGTTTTATTACTGCACTGGATAAGGTTGTGTTGTTTGTAAACGTTGCTAACTTGTTTTCCATAATATGCATGAGAGCATGGGTAAATAAATAAGCTTTTGGTGCACAGGGAGTGGTTTATATAGTTTTGGAGGAAGTTTGATTATAATAGTTGTCAGTAGTAGATTTTATATTGTATTTATTAGGTAATAACACCTGAGAAAATGACCTCCAGTCTATAGTAGAATGGAGACGTGAAAAGATGGTAACATTTAATGCTACTAATACTAAGCTTCTTTCCTTTTACAATTGCAAAAAAACATTCTCAGCTACCGCTTGCCATGGCTAACAACATTCTACCTGAGAGTTCATCATTCAAACTCACATACCTAACATTCACAGGCAACGTGAATTGAAACAAATACATAGAAGACATTGCCAAGGATGCTGCAACGAAGATGAGCCTCCTCTACCGCGCTAGAAAACTACCTTTGCATGCCAGTTTCCTGTATCTCTACAAAGCCACCATTCGCCTACGCATGGAGTCTTGTTGCCACATCTGAGTTTGTACATTTACCACTAGTCTCTCCTTCGTAGACAGGGTCCCAAAAATGTGTTTTCTACCTAATAGATCTCGCACTGTGAATCAAGCTCTAACCCCTGTCCCATCGCTGCAATGTTGCATCCGATAGACATTTCGCTGCTAAACTCCCTATATAGTGTCCCTGTAGGCATGGTCACTAATAGTAGCCTTTTACATCCCAGTGGCAATGTGCCTTGTTTGGGTTAATAAGAGTATATATATATATATATATATATATATATATATATATATATATATATATATGTGTGTGTGTGTGTGTGAGTGTGTATATATATGTATATGTATATATATATGTATATATATATGTGTGTATATATATGTATATATATGTATATATATATATATATATATATATATATATATATATATATATATATATATATATATATATATATATATATATATATATATATATACGATTTAAGAATTGTGGGGATGATGGGTCGCACGGGTTATCCTTGTTTATGGGTTATGTATATGTATCCAGGTTTACAGTCGCCTATAACTTTCCTTTAGTTTCAGTGTTCGAATTTCAGCGTTGTTCGTGATGATTATTTGGTTTAGTTGTGTAGTATTTTCGTGGTTCTGTGAGGTTTTGTGAAGTTATTTTTATTTTGTTTCATTGTTTAGGATATTTTTAAATGAAGTATTTGTTATGGTGTTATGGTTGATCTACCTTCTTTCGGGTGTCGATAGACTCTTCCAGATACTATGAATAGAGTTACTATTAAGTGTCGTATCAGTCATGGCGGTATTAATTTGCCGTCCGGTGAGGATGACTGGAATAACAGTCGAGGTTCTCATCACGACAATCAGTCCGGCAGAAACTGGGTCATTTCGGTGGCTTTTTATCTGTCGGACTGAGATATTAGTCATGGATAGTCCTAGAATGTCTACCCTCCAAGGCATTGCCTTCCCTCTTTGAGGTGGAGTAAATTTCTTGCTTACTGCCTGAGGCGCTGATCGTATAATGCCGACGGGGCTACACAAGCAATTTTTAAAAGCCAAGAGTGCTCCTTCTTTAGGAGCGTTAGTTTGACTCTCACCACCTTCCGGCCTTGTGCCACATCTTCCTGCGGTGGTAAGGAAGTAAATTGCATCACGGCGGCATTTATTTGCCGTCCGGTGAGGATGACGGACATACCAGTAGAGGTTCTAATCTCGACAAATAATCCGGCAGAAACTTAGCCATTTCGGTGGTCTTTTTTTCTGTCGGGCTGAGGGATTTGTCCTTGGTAGTCTTAGGAGGTGCACCCTCTCAGACCTTGCCTCCCCTTTTTAAAAGGCCAGAGTGCTCCTTCTGTAGGGGTGCTTGTTTAACTCCCTACTTTCTGGACTTTTGCCATATCTTCATGCGGTGAGAAGGAAGTAAATACCGTCATGGCGTAAATCATTTGTTACAGTCATAGCCACAGTATCGGACGCATACTTTCTGTTACATACTATTCTGTACTTCTGTAAATACACTCTAGTAAATATACCAATTGTTTTGTCTAAATTATTATCGGCCCTTCGAGGTCACAGCAGTATTATAGTTTGCGTTATTTGAGACGGTGTAGATGAATCTTTTATCATTAACATACCTTTTTTAATTATTTTAGATACTACCTGACTTCTATGATCAAAGTGTGATATCTGTTCCGGGAGGTAAGGAGTTCATCCTCCTAGACACTAACGACTACTTTAGGAAGAGGTGGTGATGGTTAATCGCTTGAGGCGCCTTCACGTAGAATTTCGATCATCATTTATTTTGCAACTATTTAGAGTGTTTCTTTTTGGGGGAGCTGTGTTAACATAATGCATAGATCCTGCGTCAAGGTTTGCTGCTGTGGGATGCAGATAAACAAACTACACGATTAACTTGATTATAAGAATGATGACCTCACCCATAAATAAATCACGTGCATATATTAGATGCGTTATTTAAATCGTTTAGGGAGGTATAGATCCCTTTATTTTCTCCTACAATAACTTAGCTTCTACTACCTGCTATTCATGATCAAATTGTAGTATCTGTTCGATCGATCACATATATTTACCTCCCAAGCATTACCGTTTTCTGTGGGAGGGAGTGGTCATGTTTGATCGCCTGAAGCGCCTTTAGCGGGAAATTTCGACGGGGTCGATAATTATTTATTTTTCAATTATTCAAAATGACTCTTTTTGGGGGAGCTAAATTCCCACATTAAACTGATTCTGTGTCAAATTTTGCTGCTGTGCGAGGGAGGCAAACACACTACACGCTTAACGTGATTATAACAGTGATGACATCACCAACGGCTCAGCCCGGTGAACCTACTAGATGCGTTATTTTAAATATTGAGGGAAGTAATAGAATCCCTTAATTTACCCCGATAATAAGTCAGTTAGCAGATCGTGTTCAGCAAATCAATAAATGAGTTACTGATTCAGAATTCTGTAAATTTGATATCAATTTGTCATTATCACATGTTCATGTCTGGTCAGCACAGATAACAACAACAGAAGTGGACTATATGTTGTGTTCGTTGCAATTACAAACCCACTAAGACCGGGTGTATAAATAGCATCTGGCATTACTAAATCAGCTAAGGATAAACCTCGGTTCACTTCGGTGATCTTACGGCAACCGGTTTGTCAACGTTATTATAGTTGTATTTACTGATTCTAAACAATTTATTTTTAATTTTTACTAGCTGTACAAACCCGACATTACACTGTTGTACATTTTTTCTGAAGTGTTATCTTGGTGAGGCTGCGTGGTAATATCCTGGGGTAAATCTTATTCCCTGTCACTGCGCTACAAGACACTGGACGTCGATAGTAACATTTCCTTTTCGAGGCAGCGCTTGACCATTGTCTAGGGCCCACGTTGTGTCTAAGATCCCCAATAACTTGTGGTTTACTGCAACTATGTTCTCTGGGGAGTATATCGGTAGCATGAGTAATTAATCATTATGCTCTACAGCAATTTTATTATTGTGACTTCAGGTACGAGGAACCATTGCAGCTTAAAAATTGAATGCATGATAAAAATGAACTAGAAATCCTCTTGTGTTTTTTCATAAAATACAATTTATTGTTTATCTGAAATTTGACAAAAATGCTGACGCTCTCAAAATTCGTCTCTTTCTTTGTTTATAAAACCCATAAAGAATTATTCCGACCGAAAAAAGGAAGGAGGAAAGGATCAAACCAGAGAGAAAAAGGGTGAATCCACCCAACAGGTGCTCTCTACCCTTCGCTTGTATATTTGCCTGCCAGCTACTAGCAAAAACAGGCTCGTACGATATTTCGAAACAAGCGGACGTAGGCTCAAAACGGAGTAGAGGGAGTGGGGGAGTTATAACTGACAGCTTACTATAACCACATAGCAGGGGCCTTTTAAATGGGGTATAATACGATATTTGAACGTTTGGAAATCGTTTTATCTCTCCCCGTTCCAGGATTAGTTTATAGTCGCACAAATAGGAGTGCCCCTTCCTGCGGTGTGCCACAACTCGGGATACAGTAAATCGTAAATAATAATAAGTTTAACACTTCCACTTATAAAAAAACAACCAGCTTAAATTCTAGTCTTTTAACTTTTAAGAGCGAGTGTCCTTATCGCTACAAAATAGCTATTGCTAACAATCTATTAAACCGTGCAAATTAATCTCCTCTTCTACAAAACATTGAATTAAAAATATAAAACAAGTACTTATTAACAACGAATTCCCTAATTATATCGTTGATAAATAAATAAAATTAATGATTCGAAACTAAAAAAACCACCAGTACAAATAATAATAAAAATAAAAATTAAAATAATAATAATAATAATATTCAACATCACAACTCGAAAAATATTAACATATACTATTGTAATAAAATGTAACCAAACTTCAGATGATAAAAAAGCCATAAAAATATTATACACATATACATATCCCCAATTGACAATAACATTACAGTTAGCCTCATTATTTACTATAAGAAATTTAAAACCCAAAATCTTGTAGTAAAAGAACTCCCCCCCCCCCAACTAAAAAAACACTAGAAAGAACCAATGTTATTTATAAGCTTAAATGCCCCTTGGGAGAATGTAACTCCCATAACAATAAAGCTAATAGCTACATTGGTTTTACGCGCACTACCCTATCCCGCCGCCTTACCATACATCTTGTAAACTCTAGTTCAATTTACAAACATCTACAAAAGCATAATTTCACTCCCTCTGATTTAAGATAAATTCTAGTTAATAACACTAAAATTATACATTCTGAAACCAATCTAAAAAAATAAAAAATACTAGAAGCTATCTACATAAAAACACAACAACCTAAAATTAACAACATCACATATGAAACCAGTAGTAACATTTTAAAATGCTTAATATACTACGTTTTTGTTCGGTGATGCCATCCAGCGTTGCTGAATTTAAATCGTCAACAACTTCCTGGAACAATGCGAAAACGTTCTCTGTGCGTTTCTTCGCTGGCTTTTTAAAATTCTCTTCTGTCTCCAGCTTTTTTTGTTCATTTTGTTTTGACAATTGAGGATGATTCGACGAAGAATCGAAACATTTATTTTGTTGATTTAATACAAAAAATACCATCAGAAAAAAATAAATAAAAGGGACAATTAAACAGACGTAATTTTTTTAACAGTGTTTGCATAAATATATATATATATATATATATATATATATATATATATATATATATATATATATATATATATATATGTTACTAATTACTTAATTTTTACGTACATATTAAAGGAAACTATAGACACGTGTTTCTGTGTATCAACCGTCATCAGCATGGTTACCCTGGATCCTTGACCAGGGTAGTCATGCTGATGACTTCGGATAGCGAGAAACACGTGTCTATGGATTCATTTTATATGTACGTAAAAATTAAGTAATAAATATATATAAAATTAAAAAATAATTACACGCCCTATTAAAAAAGGCGACTTAATGCAATGTTTTTTTTACCGCTTAGGAAGTGGAAAATACTAAGAAAAAAGGTGTGCTTCTATCGCCAGTAAAAACAATAACAAAAACTATATATACATATATATATATATATACACACACACACAAACACACACACACACACAGATATATATATATATATATATATTTATATATATGGAAAAGATATATGTTTGTTCATATACTTTCTCATTTTTTTATAGACCAACATTTTCAACGTAAAAGTTAGACGATTGCTCACATATAACAACATAACATATATAAATAAACAATGTTAGGCTAAATTCTTGTGACCAGGATTCTATTTCTTTTACTGTTCTTTGAATTTTCAAATTAAAACGTCAGTATATTTTTACGTACCGTTTCGTTCATAGACGACCAACCAAATTAATATACCACGACTATAAGCTCATCATAAAACCAAAGTTCCTTTTCAAAAAAATACACATTGATTACATTTTCTCTCGTACCTATTGAGTCAGTCATCGTATCTGATTTACTAATTCGGTTGATCGTCTATGAACGAGAGGGTCCGTAAAAATGTGCCGAAATTTTTTATTTTGAAAAAAATGAACAGTACACTGAATAAAATCTTGGTCACTGGCACGAAAAAAAAAGTAAAAGTAAAAAAGAGAGTACTATTTTCTGAAGATTAATTTTTACACCTGAAACTGAGTTTTATTTAAATAAATAAATATTTATTTGAAAAATATATATGCGTTATTTGGGCTTTAAAAACAATATTTCGGTTCTATATTATCCAACGCATTGAAAAAGGAGGGCAAACTTCTAATACATTTACGCACGTCCGCGCTGAATCCTGACAAAAACATTTTTTTAAAATTCACTGCTGCAAGAGCATACGTTTGTTTAGTGATATTATGTCACGAATAAAAAGAAAAATGAAATTTTTTTTACAATTTACTGAAGATGACTTTTAACAGTTGAAACTTTGTTGACTTTCAATGAATAAAGATATTTTTAAATATGCGTTGTTTGGGCTTTAAAATAAAATTTCCTATATGTATATATATATATATGTATATGTATATATATATATATATATATATATATATATATATATATATATGTATATATATATGTATATATATATATATATATATATGTATATATATATGTATATATATATATATATATGTATATATATATATATGTATATATATGTATATGTTTATATATATATATGTATATATATATATATGTATATATATGTATATGTTTATATATATATATGTATATATGTATATGTATATGTATATATGAGAAAGGAAGGATGAAGGTAATACATTTCCCATATATATATATATATATATATATATATATATTAATATATATATATATATATATATATATACTACGAGAATACGCGTCCGAGGACGGGTAAAATAAATTCCCTGGCCATAACAGTTTCACACTCCTTTTATGTCCTCTTACGGAGATTAATAATCAAGATAAAAATCTTACTAAACGTTATGTCTAGAATTTTTATTCCAATATTGAACAAAATTCATGATATAATTTTGATTCTAGAAAATGTCTTATATCAAAGCTTAATATGCCTTAAGAAAAAACTGAAATTCAGGAAATCTTACTTAACTGGTATCTAATAACTATGGATCAAATTCCATGCCAATCCGACACACTTGAATTTTAAAATCAGATGTTGTGCCCTAATTTTATCCCTTGACAACAACTTTTCAAATTTTTCTAAAGCAACTTGGATTTGGGGAATATATATATTATATGATGTCTAATAGCTTTTTTAAAAAAAATCAGAAAAATCGAATTTTTAAGAAAGGTTTCAACCCCCTTTTACTCAGTTTACATGAAATTAAATTAAAGTAGATAAAGCTTACATTACCATCCTTTACGCCTAGCAAGTGTGTTTGAAAAGTTCATAACTATCTGTTAATTGGTGTATGTGTGAATCTGGTGCATACATACATATATCTAAACATATACACATACCTTATATATATATATATATATATATATATATATATATATATATATATATATATATATATATATATATATAGTTATAAATATAAATATATATATGATAAATAATTGTGGAAATACTAATCAAACGTACTGAAAAAATGTGTATATATATACACCCACAGACCGACACACACACACACATATATATATATATATATATATATACAGACACACACACACACATACACACACACACACACACATATATATATATATATATATATATATATATATATATATATATATATATATATATATATATATATATATATATATACAACTGTTATTTTATATACTTCAGATCGATTCTTTATGGGATCAAATTCCAAAACAAACTAAAGCTCAGTGTTCAAAACTTTAAATAGTAATTTCAAAATTTATTATAGAACTATAAATAGATAAATTGACATAAAACAACACCAAACAACTAAGAAAACAATAAAGAAACGGGAATTGACACATTTTGAACAAAGATTCAAATCATTCAGCCTCGAATAGTCAGAAAAATTGATTGCACATTGAAACTGTTCACTGGCTAGAAACTTAAAAGTTAACACAAGATTAAGCTAGAAATACCGAAAAGAAGTATCATGGATATTTGAGGACATTTTTCATGAAATTTCGCTTTGATGGTTTACCGCTTTTCATCTGAACAACAAGCTCTGACGACTAGAGTTTTTTGTTTATATTGTATTTATTTCGCATATGTTTTTGATTCTCCTAGAAACACGTGTTTGCATTTCATTGATTCGAAACCAACAATCAATCACAGTTTTACATAACGCTTAGTAAGTTATGAGAATATATTTATGGCAATTAAGCAACACAGAGGCTTCCGCGTTTCATCTCCGAAGGAAATAATCAAGCCAAAACTTACGTATCGAGCACTGTTAGAAGAAAATACTGAAAATATTAATTATTTATTACCTACAGGCATCGATGTTTCATGCTTACGCAACTTTCAATGCAGAAAGTTGATTTATAATATATATAAGTAAACATTATAAAAATAACATAACTCGTCTTGTTTTAAATCTTTTCAATCTTCATAGCGATTTTCTTTTTGTTCCAATCAAAATAATTGATGAAAGTTCTGTATGTGCCACTTACGTTTTCGATTAGTGACACATAAACAACTTTTATCAATTCTTTTAATTTTAACACAAAAAGATCATTAGAAAGATTGAAAAAATTTTGAAAAGTATAACTAGACAAACGAATACTGTTATTTTTAATAATGTTTGCTTGAATGATGCCTGATTCATCTTCACATTGCTAGTCATGCATCCTTAAGTCTTTGTTTCATCACCGTTCAATGGTATGCGAGGACACTTTAGTGATCGTTTCATCAGTAGAAGGTGTGATCCTGAATGTGATTCACACTTAGCAGACCTAAACCCCTAGATTTCTCTGTGGGGTTATCGCAAAGATAATATCTATCAAAAGAATCCCCAGACTATTCATTAACACAAGAAGTTCATAGTAGCCAAACTCAGGGAAGTGCCAATGTTACATACCCTTTAATTTCTCGTATCTTTTCTTCTTCGTCGCGGAGGGGATGTCGTCTCGATGTCGTCTAGTAGTCGAGTTCTTTCTTCGTTTCTGTACTGCCGTGAACATCGTCGTCCGCTGTGTCTACAACAAAACCTTCATAACACGATTCACTAGACAAACAATCTTTTAAACTTTGATTGGTTTTATTCAGGCGTCAGTTACTGTCGCTGTTAGAGATGTTTCACTAACGTCGAGGGAGAGACCAAATTACTACTTTATCGTAGTTAATTCCTAGCCTATGTCCTGAGCCATTCGAGGAGAAGGGAAGAAGGAATCTCATGCCTGTATTCTCTTAGGGAATTTAATTCCCATAATCATTTCGGACTAGATAGAGAAATACGTCTGTTCGACTTGCTTCCAAAAACTAGACTGGCAAAACTCCGTTTCCCACACAAAAGCCTGTGACGTCACATAAGCCCTATGCGCAGGTGCACCTTGCCCCTTGACTTAAGGTCTCGTCAACGTGGTGGCCCCGTCAACGTTTGTGATCTCCAACTGTGAGAACCAGTTTATTCTGCAGTCGACTGTACGGGTCCACTCGCACTAAATCGCGCAAGCAAAACCAAACGATCTCCCACACATACGTCCACTTCAACATGCGTCCGGCCTCACAGGGCCATCATCCAACACCAAGAGAAGTGCGTCAGAGTTATTGAGAATTTTGCACGTCATTTCCAAGTGTGCGTTTAATTGCACAGCGATAAAACACAGGCTGTTGGACATTTTTGACTGAAACTTGCTGGACAAGTCAGGGATAGAATGAGGTTTCTTTGTGCCAAATATGGTTAGAATGTTGAAACGATTGTGAATTTTATTAACAAATTCATGGGTGGCATTTTTTTCGGGTAATCTGAAAGTGAAGGTTTTTCCATTAAAAGTTAAACGTTTTTTAGTTCCCCTCTGTTAACATCGCAAGCTGCTGCACAAGTATTACTAGACGATAAAATTGCCAGTTGATGGGTTTTAAAGAGGATCTATTTCCAGATTTACTGATTTCAAGGCAATTTAAGTATAGTTCGATTTACTTAGTCCAGTTTTAACGCATTACACTGGAACCGAAGAACTGCCGATAGATCTGCCTGATTTGGAAGTCGACAACTGTTTAAAACGGATGATTGAAAGTAAGATTTAAATCTTATTTTTACACACTCAACTCCAATATAATTAGTCCCCTGATTTATAAAATCTGGGGACTTATGTTTGAGGCATGTCCGTCCGTCCGTCCAGACTTTTCTCCGCAACCATCCATTGAATTTCTCTGAAATTTTGCATGAAGTTGTAACTTTTGGCCACGTTAGAAAGTGACATTCTCTGATTTTGAAAAAAAAAATCCGGTAAGCCCCCCAGTTGGTCAAAAGGCCCCGAAATGACAAAAAATGACATTTTTTGCCCCATAACTTTTTATCCATCCATTCAATTTCTCTGAAACTTGGCCAAAATATGGAAGCAATTGTTCCTAATAGAAAATAAGTATCGCTGACCTTGGAAAAAATCTGGTTCGCCCCCAGGGGGTCAAAAGCCCCAAAATTGAAAAAAATGACCCTTTTCTCCCATAACATTTGATCCATCCATTCAATTTTTCTGAAACATTGCCAAAATGTAGAGGCAATTGTTCTGGATATGAAATGAGCATACTTGACCTCAGAAAAATTCTGGTTTGCGCCCCCAGGGGGTCAAAGGGGGGTAAAAATGCTCCAAATTGCCCAAATTTATTGCATTTTACACTCGCCACATCGAGTCACATACATGCGCGGCTTGTTATTTATATAATTGACCTCTTTCAGCTTCTCTGATCGTTCGCCCTTTATTTATATTATTCGCCTTACCTCCCAGCATCTAAAACAGTCATGCACAGCTGGCGCGTGCACGGTGACAAGCAAGATAACATCATCAGGATTTAGTAGCATATAGATGTGCATTAAGATTCATTGTCAGACGAGTAATAAATTTTGAAAAGAAAAGTTGCCGAATAATCATGTCATGCTTTGAAGCAGGAAGTAATTTAACGATACATGATATTCACAGTGATAACAAGATTAATCACCCTCGTAAAAGTTGATATATTGCGTCATACTGTTGTTGGAATTTATTTGCTTCCCACTGGAGCAAAGTGTGACACAAGGCCAGAAGGTTGGATAAAATAAACTCCCTCGAGGGGTCACTATAGTCGGGTATAAAAATAGCCGAGAACTAACACGTCGGCATTGCTCCGTAGGAACGTCTACAGCGATTGGCAATGACGCACCCTCTTTCGAAGAAGGCGATTATGCTTGAAGGTTTAACGTTACCATAAACCAATTCTTGTTTCCAGCAGATCATCTGGACGGCGACTGATCGCATAAACAGCTGGAGTCTTGTTGTGTAGATAACAAGAAGTAGTTGTAGTCGTCGCAATCATGATGCTCTCTTCACCCCCCCCCGTTTCTTGTTGCTGCAGTTCATATTTACTTGCTTCTCCGTGAGGGCGGATTTAGACAAATGATCGGGTTTCAATGTTGGGTGAATCTATCTACCTAAACCGGAGCACTCTTTATTTGGACAGCAATAAAAAAAAAATGCTTCAATCTCGAAAGGTTGCTTCTTCACTGACCGAGGACAGAAAAGATGAAGTGTAATATCAACGTCTTCTTCTTTCTAATAACAGTTGTTGCTTTTAGAATTCCCTCCCTGCTCGCTGTTTCTTCGACCGTACAAACATGTAATATGACTTGTTGTGACTAATAAAATAAAATAAACAGATTGCGACAAAAAAGTGTTCTCTGAGCGGCACTTCCCCAGATATGGCAGCCGTACTTTATTTTAGGACGTATCTGACTCTTACATAGGTAGAGGAGGTTCTACGGCACATCAACCGGTATTGAGTTATTTAATGCTGGAACTCAATACCTAGTGTAAATAATTAATTGTATACGATCAATTAAACACAACTTGCTATATTGCTCATAGCTAGTAGGGAAGGGATTGCTGACATTGATAACTTTTCTAGCAATATTAGTGTGTAAATGGCCGCTATAAGATCGATAGAATTTAACCCAGAATGGCCAATTGCGCAATATAACCATTAAACCAAGCATGACAAGCATGCGACCCTTGTTCCGCAAGCAGACAGTCGCCTACACATTTGCACCCTCCCCCCAAAAAAGATACTGTATTTCATCATTTAACAACCAACATTGCAGTTTTTATCATTTAAGTTTTGTAAACGCTCGCTTTTCGTTATTCAGAACGTCTCATTCCGCTTAACAGCGATATACCATATTTTATCGCTTTCAAAATATATTCGTTGCCGTTGACTGCAAATCTTTTCCGTTTCAAACCTCGTCATTTTTCTTTCGTTATACTAATTCCTTAATTCTTAAGTCCTTAACCTTTTTGCTTGGAAGAACATGTAGTATCTGTTCTGATATTATACTTCATCTTTTCTGTCCTCGATCAGTGAACGATAGATCCTTCCAGACTGAAACAATTTTTTTTTTTATTCCAATCCAGAGTGCCCAATATTTGGGACGTGGATTTTTACCCACACTAAAAAATCAACCTTCTGTCTAACTCTGCCCTTGTGGAGAGCCAAGTAAATAGGAACTACTTCTTTAATTTTTATGTATGAATGTAGCTAAATAGTTTATATGTATATTGTATATTTTTAATATAAGTACCAAAAAATACTGTTTTGAGGAACTACATTTTATTGTCTATTTAACGCGCTTGAAAATCAAAAAAAGGAAACATGTCTAAAGCTCAAAGATCGCAATCAAGTTACCATATTCCGGCTTACGTGATTTTGGCCTGTTGGCACTGGTCTTTAATTACTATCCGATATAATCAGCCAATGGCAGCTGATCG
This sequence comes from Sepiola atlantica, assembly GCA_963556195.1. Classification (NCBI taxonomy): domain Eukaryota; kingdom Metazoa; phylum Mollusca; class Cephalopoda; order Sepiida; family Sepiolidae; genus Sepiola; species Sepiola atlantica. The sequence goes on along the minus strand of OY744534.1, from coordinate 52,210,827 downwards.
CCTGAGCTTCAATCTATGGCCCTCCTCCCTGTAAAACATTCACAACAAAAACTCGTCTACCTACAACCAATGTTAATAATTCCCCTTTCTCTCTGCGTGTGCCTCAAACTAAACGAAACTTCCATGAGCAAAGTTTATTTCCTAGAACTACCCGTCTTTGGAACACAACACTGCGGGGCTGCTTCACACCGAACTACAACATTTTCGCTTTCGAGTTACAATGTAAACAAATTCTTCTAACAAACTCATTAACCTTTATCCTCGAGTGGCCTTTGGGCCTTGGTAAGCGGTGACTGTTTAGTAAAAATAAAGGTATGTACGTGAGGGACCACGCGAATGGAAACCGACATATGGAAACCGACATCCCGAATTAAATTACTACTGCTGAACGGATATGATTTGAACATGGCACGCCGTGTTGCAGTATATAGATCCAGCGTCTACTTCATCACCACCGTCGACTCCCTCTTCTCTAAAAGACATCCATTCTCTTCTACTTATCCGGTGCTTGTGTTCTAGTTGACGTTTCGTCATATCAATTTGTTGTTTTATTTCTTTGAGAGGGAGGGGGTATTTTTCTGCAATGGTGACACATTTTTCTACCAAACTGAAGTCTTTTATTGCGAACCGTTCTCGATTAGAAAGCCATAGTGCCCTTCTTTTTCATCCTCTTTTTCATCTTCTTATTTGACTGGAGTTTCAAATTACGATGCTGGTCGTTTTAACCTGGATCTCATGCCATGGCGAAAACGTCAGTCCTGTTTATGTATGTATAAAAAAAAAATGTTCTCAGCGATAATACGCTTTCTGTTTTGAAAAGATAGAGTGAAAGGAAGGGACGATAGAGGAAGCCGGTGATAAATGATGTTTAAAGTGGAAACGAGTTGAAGAGGCAAGGAAATAAGTTACGAATGTAAAAGATATAGACGCAAAAAAGTCAAATATGTTCCTTACTTGCGTCAATTACATCTGCGCGATTAGCGAAGAAAACGTTTTTTTCAACTTTAAGCCTGACAGACAGACGAACATCTTATTTCAAATTTAAGTGTGATAGATTTAGAAACATCTTATTTTAAACTTAAAGATGACAGCGTCAAAAATCTTATTTTAAATTAAAGCGTGACAGACTGGCGAACATTTTATTTAAAATGTAAGCGTGACAGACCGACGAAAATCTTATTTCGACTATAAGCCATGACAGCTCGACGAAAATCTAATGTAAATCTTAAGCGTTACAGTACGTTTTTCAGACTTAAGTTTGACAATCTCACGACTAACTAATAAAAAAAACAACTTTTAGGAAAAATTTGACTTTATTCATCAACATAGTCTCCTTTTAGCGTGATACACTCATTGAAACGCTTCTCTAACAATTCAATGCCTTTTTTGTAGAACGATTCGTTTTTGGTTCCAAAATAGGCCTTAATGTCTTATATATTTATTTACCTCCTCTTTAGGAGGTTAGGCACATGGCCAGTTTTATCTTACTCCCACAAGGTAAGATGTGAGCCAAGGTCGGGTCGGAAAAGTGGGACTTGAAAAGCCAGCGCCCGAGAAGGTTAGAACTCTGGCCATTTAAAATTGCCTGAGCAGCCCCGTCGGCATTCCCCGGTAGGGGCGCCTCAGACAGTAAGCAATAAACTTTCTCCTCCCCAAAGAGGGGAGGCAAAGCCTGAGAGGGTGGACCTCCTAGAACTGCACAGGACAAACCCACAGACCGGCGGAATCAAGCCCCGAAGGACAAGACGACACCGGTGTATAGGGTGCAATATGTCTTATATCACTTTTTCGTTGGAGCATTTTATTCAGGTTTGCAAACAGCCAGTAGTCACTGGGGGGCAGATCTGGAGAATAGGGTTAGCACGGAAGCAATTTAAAGTGCAATTAATGTACTTTGTGACACAGTACATTGTCTTGGTGAAAGAATATATCTTCTTATTCATTACTTGCCATTTTTGACAATTTCTTCCTTCAAACGCATTAATAATGCTATACAATATTCGTTATTGATTTTTTCTTTTTCAAGATTTTTCAACCTAGATAGCTGATGTTTGAACTTTTGGTCGTTTCGGACGGCTTTTACTTTCTGCTGTCCACTCAGTTGACTGCCGATTTGATACCAGTGTTAAGTTGTGGATCCATCTCATATCCATTTACATACTGACGTAAAAACCTCGTCGAGACATTGTTGATCGAGGGTGAGAAAACGCGGCACTCACTTTGAACATAGCTTTCTCAGCGAAAAAAATATTCATGCAAAATGGTGAATACGCTGCCTTCCGATATCTGTGAATGCTCTGTTATCTCAGACAATTTCAATTTAGGATTGGATAAAAAAATGTGTTGACTTATGTTTTCCGAGACAACTGCCGAATTTGGGCGACCTGAGCGTTAATCATCATTTGTGTCCGTACGACGGGGTTTTAAGTCAGCATACGACCTCGCCGTTGTCTTCGAACAAGCAGAGTCCGAATAACACTTATCAAACCATTGCTTTGCTTCAATAGTATTTTACGATCAGAACGAAATGCTTTATCAACACTCGAAATTCATATTTTTCCATTGTTTTGAAAATTTGCAACTCTACTTTGTATATTAATAATCTGATTGGTTCATTATAAATAATATATAAGGTTATAATATATATATATATATATATATATATATATATATATATATATATATATATATATATATATATATATATATATATATGTATATATATAGTAATACAAGTACTGATATATAGTGATAAGTAGTAAGACTACACATAGAAAAAAACAAGAATAGGTTTAAACCTCCAAAAAATATTACTAGTACTACCCGCAAGGGGCCGTGGCGTAGTGGATATAGTACTAAGTTAAATTCAGTTCTAAGTGATAGTCGTGTGAAGTTTGAAGGTTCAATACTCGCTGCGGGCGATACGAAGAATTGCGAATTACTGAAGACTTCTACCAGTCATGGCTGACTGAAAAAAGATATGCTACCTACATGGATTAACTAAATGGTTCCGTTCAAAATTCCGTCCAGATTCCTGAGTTCGACAAAAATATTCCCGAGTTCAAAGATACACCTGAAGAAGGCCGGACGTTACACTCTCAAGATGAGAAATGTAGTCCGAATAACCAAAATTACACAAGTTTGTTTAATTAATCACTCCTAAAACGGGTTACTGCTATTTAAATCAATAATACAACAAGTTTTATTTACCTCCCCAGGAGGTTAGGCCACAAGGCCAGTTTTATCTTACTCCCACAAGGTAAGATGTGACCCAAGGTCGGGTCGGGAAAGTGGGACTTGAAAAGCCAGCGCCCGAGCACTCTGGCCATTTAAAAATTGCCTGGACAGCCCCGTCGGCATTCCCCGGTAGGTGCGCCTCAGACGGTAAGCAATTAACTTACTCCTCCCCAAAGAAGGGAAGGTAAAGCCTGGGAGGGTGGACCTCCTAGAACTGCATAGGACAGATCAGACCCATAGACCGGCGAGAATCAAGCCCCGAAGGCCAAGACAATACCGATCTATGAAGTGCAGTATCCATCGGAATAGATACTACACTTTGATCTTAGCCAAAAGGCCAAGGAACTATAAAGATGTTTTTTTTTATGAATAGGTATTTTTAAACGAATAAAAAAATCTGATTTAATTTATTATTGCAATATGTTTTAATGGGATCGTCAGTGTAGTATCGGTTCTGTTGTCATGAGACCGTCCTCCCAGAAATTTTCTAAGGACTTAAGAGTAATCCTCCTAGGTATTACATCCTCCTTTGACAGAACGTTGATGTAGTATCTGTTCTATTGTAATAAGACCATTTCCCCAGATACAACTTTCTCTTTTTGTTTCGTGGAAGGGGTAGTGTAGTATCTTTTCTGTGGTTCCTTCCGCTTTTATTGGGCAAATCCTCCCAGGTTTTACCTTCTGTATTTTGGAGGGGTGGTTATACCATCTTACCACTCATTACCTCCTCCTTTGAGGGTCAGTGCACGTATCCGTGCATCATAATATCATTCTCGCAGCCTAGCACAAATATGTGACCGGAGTGTACATATATTTGCTTGTATTATATAAAGGTCAGTGACAGACTGACCGACCGACGGGCCGACGAACAAAGCCTCTTATTGAGAAGCGGATACGCTTCTCATATAACTATTTCAAACTCAAGTGTTATCCACCGACAAAGTTGTTTGTTTACACAAGAAATGGCAAGAAATGAAAAAGCCTTTTGCGTTCTCAACCCCGCGAAAACTCATCCAGTTGTTATAGCGCAACGTGTTTTCCAATGACATTCGACATTAATCCGCGTTCTCCTCTGAAAAATCGACGGTAGATTAAACAGTTTGAATAGAGTGGGTGTCTGTTTAAAGGAAGAAGTCAAGAACGCACACGTGTTTGGGAGAAACAAGTGGCAAGAATCCGTGCTGCGACCGAGGAGAGTCTACAAATTGAACTAGCCGCTAAGTTGTCATCCCTAAATCTTGCAACTGGGATGCATTAAGGAAATGTCTACATCTCATTCAAGCATTTATGAGAAATGTCATTTATACTCCTAACTGTTTCGAACGTTCTTATAAATAAAGAAAATAAAAGAATTAATCCAAAACAATTTCATAAAATATGAGTTCTAAAATAGTGTCTTTAAAACAATTGTAAAAAACTATTTGCATAAATTTCTTTTAAATTAGCTGAAACCCATCTATAAATATATACATTTATATAATTACTTAAGTTTTTAAAGTAAATAAATAATTTATTTTAAATAACATAAATAAATGCGTTGTCCAGGTTTTCAAAATATATTTTCAAAATATTTTTCTTATTATTGCCATTTCATCACCGCTTCCAGGTGTGTCTTTTCATTCCACTTTATTCATGTAACCGCGTGCTATACACAGCGACATATCAACATTAATCGTCGATAACATTAAGACGAATTTCAAGTTGACTGCGATAAATATGTCTCAATCAAGGATGATGAAACGAAAAATGAAGAGGAAAAAAATATGCTCATAATTTTGACAAGTGTTTATTTTACCGAAAGTACTCAAGTTTTTAAAGTAAATAAATGATTTATTTAAAAAAAAACATAAATAAATGCGTTGTCCATTATTGCCATTTCATCAACGCTTCCAAGTGTGTCTTTTCATTCTCTCTCTCTCTCTCTCTCTCTCTCTCTCTCTCTCTCTCTCTCTCTATATATATATATATATATATATATATATATATATATATATATATATATAAATATAATATGTGAGTGGTTGTTTAAAAGAAACACGTCCAGAACGCACACGTGTTTGGGAGAAACACATGGCGAAAGTCCGTGCTGCGTTTGAGGGGAGTCAACAAATCGAGCATAATCGCGTTGACACACCGGTTCTTGTTAGATCATCGGAGTTAAGCAACATGTAGCCTGATCAGCACTAGATGGGTGACCATTCGGGAATACAAGGCGCTTGATGTGTGTGGACGTCGGCACCTCCTGCAACAACTGCAAAACCTAACGTCGTCATCTTCCCTAACCGGAATGTACATGCGACTGGGGACCACTTGTGAATTTGATACTCCCATGCAAATCCTTTCTTCAGAAGAAGGTGGTTCAATATGCCCAGGGTGAATGCCGTACCAGGTACATGTAGGGGTACAAATCGATCTACTCATTGTCATCCCTATTCCTTGTAACTGGCATGTTTCTAGATCTCATTCAAGCACTTATGAAAAATGTCATTTATACTTCTAATTGTTTCGAACGTTCTTATAAAGAAAGAAAAAAATGAATGAATCTGAAACAATTTCATAAAATATTAGTTCTAAAAATAAATTGGATTTGAAACAATTGTACAAAATCTTTGCATAAAATTCATTTTAAATTAGCTAAAATACTATCTTTAATTATATATATATATATATATATATATATATATATATATATATATATATATATATATAAATAAAAGGTTTAGGATGTGCATATATTTCTATGTAAACGATAATCTAAAAAAATACATAGATCATTATACATTTAGAAATATATATTTTTGGCAAAAATATCTAAAGTTTAAAGCTTAAGCTGAAGGAGTCTTAATAAAAAGTCGAAATTCATGGAATCTTGCTTGATTTGTGTCTAATTAACCTGTATTAAATTTAATGCAAATCTGCAAAAGTTTAATTTTTAAATGGGATATTGTGCCGATATGATGCATCCTAAAAACATTTAAAATACTTCAAAGACAGACAGCTTTGCTTTATCATATATCTTAAGTGAAGCTAAACTAACACCAGCTCCAAACGGGGATCGAACCTACGACCATCAAGTTGCTATTCAGCGATTCGAACCACTTGAAGACGACGATTCGATGTTTTTTTTATATATTTAAACATTTCCAACTACTACAGTGCTTATTTGTTAATTTGCAAAGAGCTTTGGATACCATACTCATGTGTCTTTGCTCTCTGTACAAAGGTTTGGTAGTTTTGTTTTACGGCATATCAACCCTTTTTGGGTTATTTAATGCCGAATCTGGTCATTATAGTAAAAGTTTTTATGCTTCAAGTTCTTTATATCTTCAAATGTTTAATCATCGTTTTTGGTTTGGTAGTTTTGTTTTACGGCATATCAACCCTTTTTGGGTTATTCAATGTCGAATCTGGTCATTATAGTAAAAGTTTTTATGCTTCAAGTTCTAAAAATAAAATAAAAAAGGGGAGGGAGAAAGGGAGAGGGGCTGTTGTTTTTGTTTTTGGTTTTGTAGAACATAATTAAGTTTTACAAAAAAACAAAAAAACAAAACAAAAAAAAACGTCAATGTAGGTGAATTTCGTCTCAGGGAGCCACAGGGCAGCCTGATCTGGTATCACCAGTCTGTACAAAGGAAAGCCTGGCCTGAGGATACTTCACATTACAAGTAAATCCAGATCAAATATTCAAAATAACATTGTATTCGAAGCACAAATAAGAGCCACTCGACACGGCTGTACACTGGCTCATACGAGGAATGGTGCACCTTCTCCAAGTTATGTTACCTCAAGTAACAGCACTTAGCTGGATACTCTACCAGAAAATATTAATTCTTGTCTTAGTATCCGGTAAGACCAAGAGATCACAAGAAATATATACTATAACATAGGCAATTGGGCAATTGGGTAGAGGAAAATTAATGTTCTTCACTTCTTTACTAAATTGACGTTTGGCCGATAAAGGGGAACCTTAATGGAACATTTGAATATCTATCTATCTCATATAGAAATCAACTGTTAGCCAAAAAGGGGCCGCTTACTTTCTTAGAACTTCGACTGAAGTAAAATGAAGAAAAAAGTTATATATTCATACCAACTTTATATATATATATATATATATATATATATATATATATATATATTATATATATATATATATATATATATATATATATCAACACGTACACATAAACGCAAATATACAATATATGAGTACATAAAATACAATTCATAGAATTTGGTATATTCGGACTACTGTTCTCATCTTGGGTGTTTTTATCATAACGTTTCGGTCGATGCAACCTCCGACCTTACTCAGGTGTATTTTGTCGAACTCAGGAATCTTTCTGTCGAACTCGGGAATCTGGACGGAATTTTGAACGGAACCCTTAATTTAATCCACGGGGGTAGCATGCTCTCGTTCCATCTATCATGACTGGGAAGAAGTCTTCAGTAATTCGCAATTCTTCGTATCGCCCACACCGAGGATTGAACCTTGAACCTTGAACCTTCATATGACTGTCACTTAGAACTGAATTTTACTTAGTACTATATCTACTGCGCCACGTGGTCCGCAAGTCATGGAAGATGGAACGAGAGCATTCTACCCCCGTGGATTAAATAAAGGGTTCCGTTCGAAATTCCGTCCAGATTCCCGAGTTCGACAACGTACATCTGAAGAAGGTCGGAGGTTACATCATCCGAAACGTTGTGATAAAAACACCCAATATGTGAACAGTAGTCCGAATATACCAAATTCTACGTATTATCAACCCTCATCTAAAAAATTCCAAAGCATAAAATACAACACTAATACATACGTAGACACTACACCCCCACATATATACTTATCTATATATACAAGACAACGATATAAACTAAGTAGATTTGTCAACGGTGTAAATTATGGAGGATATTATTTCTGGTTGATTAACAATTTCAAAATAAATCATCTGAAGTAAGAGTTAAAAATACTTAATAAATTTTGACGTTCGTCGTGCTGAAGTTTCAGTTACAGATGCATAATCTCCATTATAATAACATGTAATCTTAACTGTGTTAATGTACATCGGATTTAGATTATTTAATAACAAATGTTGTTGAATTTTCCGGAATGTCAACTATTGTTGGGCCATTTTATGCCAAAACAAAATGTTTCTGTATACGATTGATTTGTAGATTAATTTGATTTTGAAGATATTTTTGTCACACATGGTCACTCATTTAGTACTGGTCAGGTTCAACGTCGCTTAACTTCGGTGGTCTAAAGAGAATAGGTTTATCAACGTGGCTATAGGCGTATACAAAAAAGAGGAGAAAAATGACTGAATGATCGTTCACGCGCATGCCATCTGTTTAATATATGTTAACTAGAATGCCATAAACGGATTCATTTTAGGAGTAACATTCAGGCAATGTCAAGCCTGGGAATCAGATTAGAAACATACATGGAATAGTTTACATGGTAATAAACAGAGACCAAAATCGCAAAGCTGCTGTCTCTCTTTAGTTAAACTTGTTTATATTTCAAAAGCTACAACATCGAATTGTCGCCGTTTTCCAGTCAAACGCGACAACTTTCGCCTTCTCAAAGTAAAAAAAATTGGTCAATGCATACTTTTTTCTCTCCAAACTAGCTGTAATCACTCGGCGTTGCCTCGGTAGATGGTTGGAGACATATTGCGTTTTAACATTATGCCATACACGAATGAAAGTTCATAATCATACCTTTGTTAGCCACTTGCTCTTGTACGCTCCTTTTCCCACGATTTTTCCAGACTGAGGAAACGCCACCTGAAAATAGGTTCGTTCATAAATCGAAAAAGGACAAAGTCAAGACAAAACTGTTTGAAGGCAGAGGAGATTTGTTTGACTTGATCTTCTTTCAAAATCACAGACCAGCGGGGTGGGGTGGGGAGACAATGAGCGATCAATAATCACTGTTTAATAATATCTTAGCGCATTATAAAATAAAATATTCACACGTGTAATGCTTTTACGGAACTGCCCAAACCTCTCACCTACCCTCTCTTTAAGCTATGTGACGTCAAATCCGTTTCTCTCAATTCTCACAGTTTAGTAAATTCACTCTCGAGGTCACCAAGTTGACCACTACCGATCTTTAAATCACTGTTATTTTCAAATAAGCACTTTATATACTAGTGCATTTACTCGTTTAGTATTGAGATGTTAGAGAAAAATAATTCAAAATATAAGACTGTTTACACATTTTTGCTAAATACGGATTTTTAAATCCGTTTTAGTTTCCGAATTTTTATTTTTATTACAATAAACGATTAATAAAAAAAATTCAATTAAATGTGTGTTTGTTAACGTTACAGAACGGTGAAACATACAAAGACACGTGACAGCTCGTCTGATAGATTTATTAATACAGAAATTCTAAATCTACGTAAAATTGTGTTCGGATAAGATTATTTGAATCAGAAAAAGTTTACAGAATTAAAAAAGTAAAGACAGATTCGAAAATTAGTTTTTCTGTTCACTATATCTCCATCTCTCTTTTTTCCTCACGCTTCATTTATTGGGTTAATTGTATAAATACTTGTGATGATATTTCCTTTTTTTATAATGAACTATTCCAACCTTCTCTTTTATAATTAGTTGTATTAATCGTAACTTTTAATAAACAGAGAGAAGAAGAAGAAGTAGAAGAGATAGATAGAGAGAGAGAGAGCGAGAGAGAGAGTGTGTGTGTGTGTGTTGATATGAACTGTATAAAATAAGGGCGAAGAGTCAAACACCATAGTGTTAGAGAGGGTAAGAGTAATAGGCATACCTTTGTAAGAGATCGGTAACTTAGTGCGTTAATTGCAAATTACAGCTAATTAGAACAATTAAAATGGATAGTTTAAAAACATAACTGGATCACAAAACCGAGGAATATTGTAACATGTATTTTCTGTGATCAAAATATATGAAAAAAAAAACAAGCATTCGGGAAAAAACATTGACTTACTTCATTTCCAGTATAATAAGAGATAGATATTTTTTTATTTAATAAATTTGATTGTCAGTTCGTGCCAATTTGACAGACAATCTTTGAGATGCTGAGTTTGTTGTGGAGGCGTAAATCCTCCTCCTCATCAACCTCCTCCTCCTCCTACTGCTACTACTACCTAATATATTAATCACTAAGCTATTCATATATATATACATATATATATATATATATATATATATATATATATATTTTGGTACAGAAAAATTAGTACAACATTCGTACCGTCGGTTTCAAGCACAGAAGGACTTAGCAATCCGGCTCTCTTCAGCTTCTATTGTCATCTGTTTCGGAAATTTTTCTGTACCAAAATAAATAAATATTACGCTCTTAATCTTTAATTTTTAACTTCAATTCTTAATTAATCGAGCACTCTGCTGGGATTTTTCCTGCTATATTACAAAGAAGATATATATAAAGAGCTCGACTGCAGAACGCGATAAACGCCATTTAAAAATGACGAAGCTATCACTACAAAAAGTATTACGTTTCAACACTCGACGAAACCTCAAAATGATGTTTTGCATAATATGATACCCGAAGTCTACATTGAATATATTCGTCGTTTTATTGTTAAATGTCTCGATTTAAACAAATTGGTCATTCTGTGTTCAGAATGGGTTTAATCGTTGTGTGCTCAGTCTGAATAAGATAAAATAGAACATTATCACTCAGTCATGGCCGCCATATCTGAAATTGGAAATTTCGACCGATGTTACCCCCCCCCTCTCCCCCCCTCCCCAAAAATCTCCCATTATATCATAAATTTCAATTATGGTTTTCGTGCGTAATACTAGTTGGATTTTAACTCGAAATAATTTCTCGGTTAATATTATTTAATGATAACAGTAACATAATACCATTCCTTATTCTTATACACGTAATTTATCGCATTCTGTGCGGAGGCACTTTTATAAGGATAGCACAAGTGGGTGCTCATTTGGTGATAAATGTATAAATAAAAAATGATCTGATTCTAAAATTTTAAATATTAAGACAAAAAAATGAATTTCTTCTTTGCGGATAAGTGCATTTATAACAGCAGCTAACAGCACGAAAGAGGTGTGAAAAAAATAAATAGGCAACAAATAAATATTACGAAAGGCAAGATGAGTTACTTTTCTACTAACCTGAATAAGTTTATTTGTGTTTTAACTTATTTAAAAGCGAATTTTGTTAAAAACAAACCTTGAATTCACCTGTTCAATTAGAATGAAAAAGAAAACTGGCTGAAATGACAGAGTTTCGATAATCGCTCTAAAAACGAAAATGAAGTCAAAATACTGGTAGAACATCATATTTTCCCACGATTGGTGACATTTATTAGATGTGTTTCTAACATTATTTTTTTAATTTTCGATTTTTCACCGATTATCAACGGTCTCCTGCTGGGCTCATGAACAGTAATTTTGCTTTCCGTTCGAACTGAACAGGTGGACACCGGGTTTGTTTTGAACATAAAACGCTTTAAAATAAGTTAATGTACAAATAAACTTATCCAGGTTAGTAGAAGATTAACTTATTTTGCCTTTCGTAATATTTATTTGTTGCCAATTTGTGTTTAACCCCTTTCTCATTCTGTTAGCTGTTGTTGAAAATGTCCAAAGTTTTATTTAAGTAATGAGTTTGAAATAAAAACGCTGTGTGCGTGTGTTTGTTCAACATACGGAGGGAGAGAGAGACAGGGAGACAAAAGCCTCGTTCTCAATTTTTCACTAAGCAAAAGAAATAAGTACATTAATTTGTAAGCATTCTTACAATCTGATGGCGACAGCTCAGTTAGTAAGAAGAGAGATTGTAAATCTTAAGTTTCCGTTTTCGATTCGCAGTCTCGTCGCAAAGTTTATTTAGTGATTAAGATGTACCCTAATGTATTTCTTACGTTTACACAAATTCTCGAACACGGACAGAGAGACACATCCCCTCAACAATTGATAGAGAAAATGAGGATGACAGTTAAATGGTCATAATAATTAGTGATATTCAATCATGAGGAATAGAGAGGTGAGATTACTTAGACCTCAGTTAGATCCGACGGAGAGAGAGAGAGAAAAGGAGATAGAGAGAGACAAGGCGACAAAAGCCTCGTTCTCAATTTTTCACTAAGCAAAAGAAATAAGTACATTGATTTGTAAGCATTCTTACAATCTGATGGCGACAGCTCAGTTAGTAAGACGAGAGATTGGAAACCTTTAGTTTCCATTTTCGATTCGCAGTCTCGTCGCAAAGTTTATTTAGTGATTAAGATGTACCCTAATGTATTTGTTACGTTTACACAAATTCTCGAACACGGACTGACAGAAATCGTGACAGAGAACCTCTTCCTTATATAGATATGTTGATAACACTAATAATTTTTCTTATTTTTCAGGTTTTCTCACTTTTATTTGAATTGGAGCAGTTTTATTGGCCATGTGTTCACTCGAAGCAAATAACTAATGCGACAGGTTATTCTTTAAACGGGACTCATAGAAATTCCACAGGGGCTTTTTTCATCTATCTCTATTATTTATAGTGAATCTATTACGAATTGGAGATTTGGTATTTGTCTATCTGAAGCCAAAACTATATTATTACGTCTATATCTGAAGCCGAAACAATGATATTACTATCTGTTAATACTCAATTTAGTTTACTATACTATTTCAAACTAATGAATTACATTTCAATGCTCAATTCATTATCATTCACAAATAAATATTCTTTAAATAAATAAGACGAATGCGACTTTTTGAATTTATTCATTTAAAATTGAAACAATTTAAATATTTTTAAAACCATAATTATTCTTTTTCTACTCACCGTAAAACTTATTGTAAGCTAAATATTTTTTGTAATAAATAAAACGAACGTTTTAATACTTTACTTTTTTGTAAATACACATGATTAGAAATTTAGATTAATTCAAAAGAAAAAGAATGCAAATAGTAGGTTTAAAAAAAGTTTACTGATTGAGATTATTCTATTCATAGCTCTATATGGCAGGTTGCGGTGGCTAAGTGGTTAACGACACGGACTGATGACGTGGGTGTTCCAAGTTCGAATCCAGCTCATTCCACGGAGACACTTGATATTAGGATGCTCGCAACCTTAACGCGGCCTTTCCTGTATGTGCCTGAGTTCTTTCTAAAGATAATTCTGACTAGAAAGATATCAGGGAAACGAATGCCAACAATAGAATAAACGGATTTATAAGATATGAATGAATTGCTTAGCATCTGATTTTGGAGCAATTCATTTTAAAATGGGTAAGATTTTGACTAACAGCGACATCAGATAATCATTAATTACGTTCATCGTTGGTGATCAGGCGATCTCATTTTTGAAATTGAGTGGACGGTGATAATGTACGTATACACGAATGTAAAAGGGTAGTGCGATGAGATTATACTTAGTATTTTAATATTAATATCTTCAACATTCAAGGGGCTCCTTACGCCAAATTTGGTACACTGCTATTCATTGGAGTCTTAATGTAAATTAGATAGCCGCACTGGGAATAGAGAGCCTTTCTCTAAATGCTCACATATATATTAAGAAATATTAGAGTGGTTGAATCAACATAGAGTTAGTGTTGACGCGAGTAATAAATAGATATCTAAGGGAGAGATAGGTGACATGTTTAGATAATTACAATTTACGGCTAATTAGAAAAAATTAAATAGATCAATTTTTCAAAAATAACTCAATCCCAGAACTAAAATATATTTATCATGTATTAAAAAAGTATATAAGAAAAACATCCAGGAAAATAAAGTCCTGCAGCAACAGCAGCCTTCTCCCTTTAGAATCCCTGGTGGACGAGACGGCATTTTCGCTACCACAAAGCCAGTCACCAGTCATCGGCGATAGTTCCGACCTGACTGCTATCACCATCACTATCTTCAACATAGCGCAAGCTGACCAACAACAACATATGCAGCTTGTTTTCCGGCCAGTTAAAGTCCTACAACATCTGGCTCAATAGGAAGAGCTCCCAACAAAAAAGCAAAGGTTCATCATCATCATCATCATCATCATCATCATCATCATCATCATCATCATCATCATCATCATCATCATCGTCGTCGTCGTCGTCGTCGTCGTCGTCGTCGTCGTCGTCGTCGTCGTCGTCGTCGTCGTCGTCATTTCTATCTATCTATCTATACCTCATCACCAAAGGGCATTTGTGTCGAATTTGATACACTGCTATTCAATGGACCCTTAGTGTAAATTAGATGGTCACGCTGACAAAAGAAATACTTTCTCTCAATGCTCACAGCGATAGTAATAAATATTAGAGTGTTTTAATCAACATAGAGTGAGAGAGGGCGAGATGGGTGACAAACATTGAGACGGTTTATATAAGCAATATTTTCTAATTGTCTTTTTTACATGGCTTGCTGCACTTTGCTATGTCTTTGACAATAAAATCGCTTATTGCTTGATAAACTACAAAATAAAAATAAAAACGAACATCGACATCGTACAGTAACGATTTATCATCTTTCCTGTTACTTAACTGAATCATGAACTCTATTCTTAATGCTTACATATTTATTTCTTTGAAATAAATGCCACCTGTATATTTTTCTGTACACACGAGTTTTTTTCCATTGCCGTATTTATGTATGTGTCTCTTTCTTAGTTGTAAGGTCGATCACTACATTATGTCTCTATATAGAGACGTCATCAAACTACTTCATTCAGTTCTTCTCCATTATTACTCATGCACATTTGGTGCAATAAATGCAACCTCTATTTTACACTGCTCATCTGCGTTTGCCCTCACTTATTGTCATTACTGTATTCTTGCTTGTGTCTCTTTCTTAGTTGTAAGATCGACTACCAGCATCGGCTGTGCAACAAACTCACATTTGCTATAATAATAGATCCTGTTCTTTAGTTGCTTGAGTGTAAAGAGATACTCTTATCTTTTGTCTTAAATTTGAATTTTCTTACAAACTTTATCACTAACACAAGTAGGACTTATAAAAAAATCATAAATGAATTGCAACGCTTTAAATAAATCGAATGCCGTCAAGTGTGTGTATGGAGAGAGGGAAGGGCGAGTAATGTTTGATTTAAAATTTAGATTCCGGATCGATCGTAGAATTCTTTTAGATAAGAAATCGAAGTTTTGAAAGCTTTGAGTTCCTCTGGAAGAATATTGGATTAACGTAAACAAGAACATGTTATAAACATAACCTTGTTACGTCACATTCTTGAGTATGCCATCCAAGCAATACATCCCTATCTTCAAAAAGAAATGGTAAACCTTGGGCGTGTTCAACGGTTAACCAGCATCACTTGAGCAACGAAGGATGCGAGCAGACTAAATTCTTGCATACAACATCATCAACGGGAATGTAAATCTAGTTTTAGAGAAGATTTCCACTCCAATACCTCGTCGCGGTATCCGCGGCCACCCGAAGAAGATGTACCATCGTGGCTTTTGTCTCAACAGAAGAAAAGCAGCATTAAGTGTCGTTTTCATCCAAAGAGAAGGAGGAAATGCTTCGGAGGATAGCCTCAAGGCAATAATTTCTAGCCCCATCCGAAAACCTAGCTACGCCAGACCGGAGGCCTAAATAAACGTGAATGATACCCGGCAGACACACTGTTTGCGTAAAATATGTTTTACATAGTAATTCTAAAAAGGTTTATACAATTGTGATAGGATGTCTTACTTTTATGAATTTATTTAAATACATGTGAATAAATAGATATTCACATTCTTTATTTTAATTCATTGTATCATGTGGCCCTATATAGATATGGATTTTACGTATATTAGTTATAACTGCAGATATAATGTTCAGTTTACTAATGAAGAGCCCATTGTGAAAATGTCTTGCTACCTTTAAAAAAAGAAAAAATACCTGGGAAGATTGTGGTTTGGCAACAGAACATATACTAAACTACTTCAAAGGATGATGTAATACCTGGGGGATAGTCTAATGTAAACAGAAAAGATACTACATTATTCCCCTAAAAAAAGGGAAGGTGATATCTGGGAAGATGCTATCATGACAACATAACCAATACTACAATCTCCCCTCCCGAAAATAAGGAGGATGTAATTTCTGTGAGGATGGTATTATGACGAACAAACATATACTACATCATCAGCATCCGCCCAAAAAAGTACTAATGCCTGGAAGGATGTCTCATAATAACAACTAAAATACTGCACTACCCAGCAAAGAAAGAGATAAGGCCTGGGGGATGATCTCTTAACGACCGGACATACTACACTACTCAAAGGAAGAGGTAATGTCGGGGAAGATAGTCTTATGACAACATAACAGATTCTATAATACCCCCTCTGAATTGAGCATTGAAATATGTAATAGCATAGTTTCGGTTCAAGACAGAAAGATACCAAATCTCCATTAGTAATAATTAAGAGAGTAATTGAAATAAATATAAATAGATAACATTTCCTAAATATTTTTCTGCGAAATAATCAGTCTCTCTCTGCTTATATTTGCATTGTTTTCTATCATCCTGGACTTTTCCATGCTGAGGTTAAATATCGAAAGAGATACGTGAACGACGCATAGCCCCTTAAAATATTACATAAAAAATGATAGCCGTGTACGTACTCTTTTGAAATGGAGGGATATGTTTACGTTAAACTTACATAGCAAACTTCTTGCTCTTCTAAAAATAATTAAGTATTTAAAAAAGTGACATAATCTATTTTATTTAATCGATAGTATTACTAACAGTAGAAACAATATTTTACCCGAGATAATATTTTTGTTTGTTTTTAAATAAACTGCGTCATTTTTTTGGTAAAAATCTGGAAATAAAATCTTCAAGCATTTTTGAGGAAGCTTTTTGATGATAATAAAGACATAATATAAAAAATCTCACCAAATGAGTTAATTTGATTCTATTGTTTTAGGATGTCAGCTATTTTTCTATTCATTCCTATATGTTGTTTGATATTATTCAAAGGAAAAATAACGGTTTCCACTTAACGCAAAAGTAATACTATTGTTAAAGAATACAGTTATCTTAACTTATAGGAATAGTTTTTAATTAGGCTCTTTCTGGCTCTCTCTTTCGGCCTGGAGCAAGTGGTTCAATGGGGGGAAAAACTTTTAATGCGTCAAAGACCAAGCCCATCTTCTTTCACCACCAACGCTCCGATCCCTGCTTTTCCCTAGTTGAAATAAAGCTCACTGCATTGATACGCTCCTTAGACTGTCCTTCTTTTCAGACTTGAAATGGAAGACTTACACCAAATCTGTTTGCTAAGAACGCTGGAAAAATAGTTGGATCATTCTAACGCTCTAGAAGGTATCTCACGCCCGATGCCATCCTCTACCTGTACAAGAGTACAAATACGTCCAAAGATGGGGTACTGCTGCCACATATGGGGAGGTGCCGCTCAGAGCACCCTTTCCTGCCTTGACAGAGTTAAAAACCAACTTCGAAATCTAGTGGGGGATGTCCTCTTCTCTTCCATACAGTCACTCTCTCACAGAATAGATGTTGCTAGTCTTTCTTAGCTCTACCGTTATTTTCATGGTAGGTGTTCGACTGAGCTCAAATCAATGGCCCCACCCTTGTAGAATATTCACAATAAGAACTCGCCTAGTTACTACCACTGTCAATGATTTCACGCTGTCCCTCTCGTGCCCAAGACGAAACGAAACTTCCATGGACAGAGCTTATTTCCTAGAACTGCCCGTCTGTTGTACATAGTGCACGAGCCTTCTTCCCTGCCAACTACAATATGGTTGTCTTCAAGTCAAATGTAAACAAGTTCTTGTTGAACCGTCCCTGTAAATAATACATTTCTGCCTTGCTACAACCATCGGACCGGTGAACGCGATGTTGTCTCACTATCTACCAGTCAAACTATTTAACCCTTATTCTCGAGTCAAACATATCCTGGAGTGGCCTTTGGGCCTTGATAAGCGGCGACCTTTAATGTAAAAAAGGCTCTTTACTTTAGTTTTTTTGGACAATTAGTCAACCACTGATAATTAAACTCTAGAACCTATATATACTTTTTCTCATTCTATTATTATACATGTTAATGATCCTTCGTTCTAATGGCATTTATATTTTGTATACTATGATAAATGTCTTGCGTTTCCTTTTGATGTACCACTCCTTAAGGTTATAGTGCATCCGTCTCCTTCAACTTTGAACCGCTATACATCCCTAAATAATGTTTCAATTTGAGGGCAACATACATTAACTCCTCTCATCGTTTCTAATTTACTATATAATTGCGGATGTTGGTCTCAATAACATTGATGCCTTTTATGATTTTAATTTAGTATCAATGCCCTTTTCTTAAGATGTAATTTGATATTAATAATAGAAATACATGGTCTCAGAAACGATCGTACACAATCTGTTGTGATATTGAAGTCTTGGAACCCAAATTAATAATGTAATTGGGGTTTAATAAATCTATGCTATATATATATATATATATATATATATATATATATATATATTAAATTTAATTATACACGGACACGTGTTTTGTCGTTTACAACACATCGGCGTGATGGAACCTAGCGAGATTCGAAAGCAGGACCCCACAGTGTAAAGCCTAAAACTCTACCACTGAGTCCATTCCCGTTATAGATGTTATTTATTTGTTTATTTTGTTTGTGATTCTTTTGAACGAATTCAATTATTTATCCGAAAACGCATTTTACCTAAATGCTAGTTGAGATGCATAGATGAAAGATCCTGGAAATAAATTTTTATTCCTGGTTGTTTATATATGAGCGAAGCAGAATGTATTTGATTTTGGAAAATAAACAAATGAATAACGACGTGGTCACAAATTCTTTTTTAGCTTATTATTGTTTACATCATCATCATCATCATCATCATCATCATCATCATCATCATCATCATCATCATCATCATCATCATCATCATCATCATCATCATCATCATCATCATTAGGGTTTTTTATTTCACTCCTGGTGGATGAACCTCTCCCTGTTTTTTTCTCACCTTGATTTTTCTGTTTGGTGTTATCAAGGGAGGCACGAGAGCGCTCAATCCCTTTATAGACTTCAAAAACGGCCTATGCTAGAAATCTCATTTCTTTGATCAATCATAACTCAAAAACCAATAAACCAAATTAGTTAAAAATTTGCACACATTTTTTTATAGGTTCTATAAGTGTGTAGAATTTCAGCATCATTAGTCAAGGCAACCGAGACATCCAGAAAGGTCAGACATGATTTTGTGTCATCTGTGTGTACGTACGTACGTACGTATGTGCCACCCTGTATCTCATCAACTATTTGATGGATTCAGCTGATTTTTGGCATAGATAGAGGTTCTAGGGTCTAGTTGATGGCATTTTAATTTCAGTTTACCATATACTTTAGTTTTCTACAAAATTAAAAAACAACAACTTCAAAATGACTATTGTGTATGAGGCATAGCCTTTACAAAAGTAGTGACATTCCATGATAAATGCCAGTATACTGAAATCATATGCCCTTAATAGGGTTAAGATGAAAATTCATATACACTAAATGTACAAAAGCAAGGAAATTCCCAAATGTTTACACTTTTATTGTCATTAAGGGTATGCGAGCACAACATGGCTATTTATTTTACTGGTAGAAGTTTTCTTCAGCGCACCTCACACACTTCATCCACTCATGCATAGAGATTTATACTGTAATGATGTGATAATGAAATGGTTTGGTTTATATGTAGTCATACCCTTAATTAATGACAATAAAAGTGTAAAAATTTGGGAATTTCCTTGCTTTTGTACATTTAGTGTATATGAATTTTTATCTTAACCCTATTAAGGACATATGATTTCAGTATACTGGCATTTATCATGGAAGATATATATATATATATATATATATATATATATATATATATATATATATATATATATATATATACTTACTTATATGCTTACTAGCAATGATCAGTAACCAAACAAACCCTCCCCTTCTCTTCTACCAGCATCGGTCATAGTTGATTTAACTAACCCTATCACCACCCACCTTCTTTATCTTTTATTTTTACCCTTTCTTTGGCGTTGTCTCCAACCAGAGCTGCCGCTTTTCTTAGACTCGATCGAAGTCACTACTTAAATTCCCGACTGCCTGCGTTTAATATACACAGCTCAATCTCAACTTAAAAAAAAACTACTTCCATTCTCGGTCACCGGAAGTTTTTTAAAATTACCCTAATTCTCAAAATTACATCCGAATAAGTGCGTTCCATCTACGATTGAACTAAACATCTTTCTATTGGATTTACTTCATTTTTGAACATTTTTAACGCTGCCTACACGAAACTCCTTTTTTTCCCATCTTTAAATTTCATTTCACCGGACACCTTATCTACGGACATTCACCAACTGGACAGACTCCGTATTTTTTTACACGCACACTCTTACTCTCCATTACTTTATATTTTCCCAATTTTTTAATTTTGGCTTTTCTACTGCCAACTTATCCATCTATGTAATTCCTCTAATGATAAGATTTTAATCTTTAAAAGCCTTGGCTTAAGGAAAGAAAAATAAACATGTTTTTACCGAGTACACCTGGCATTGAACAATTGAAGTTGAAACAGATTTGTCATTCGTACATATGTATTCATCTACTTTCATTTATCTTTATTTATATATATGTATATATATAAAACATAAAGAAAGCGGCAAAATGCCTTCATAAAAACCATGTGTTAGATGCAGATATTTTTTTATTAAAATCAAAATAAAAAAAATCAAAACATTTTTTTTTCTTCATCTTGACTTTTTTATTTAATATTTCGCTTGATATAACAAGCCTCGAAAGAGCTTTAGACAAATAAAATGTATTAACCTTTTTTTTTCGTAATAATCCTTCGTGGTCTTCTAGAAGTGGTTTCCGATGTTGTTGACTAACGGTGCAAATGTCTGGTTTAAATTGAACTTAAATCGCGCATGGTCGCTGGTAGGTATACATTTGGGAAGGTTCGTTTTTTTAAGCATCTTTAGAATTTTAAACATAAAGATAGAGGCAAGATGCCTTCATAAAAACCATGTGTTAGATGCAGATTTTTTTTATTAAAAAAAAAAAATGAAAACATTTTTTTTTCTTCATCTTGACTTTTTTATATTTCTTAATCTAATATTTCGCTTGATATAACAAGCCTCGACAGAGCTTTAGACAAATAAAATGTATTAACCTTTTTTTTCTCGTAATAATCCTTCCTGGTTTTCATTTGTTATAATTATCATGATTTTATGTATTTTTATTTTATTTATATAATTGCAAATCTTACTTGGTCTTAGCTTTCCCCATGAAGGAGATATAATTTTTTATGCATCAATTTTCAGTATTTACTTCAACAGTGCTCGATACGTAAGTAGAGCTAGGTAGTAAGTTATGAAAATATATTTATGGCAATTAAGCTACATAGAGGCTCCCGCGTTTCATCCCCGGGGGAATCTTCATGCTAAAATGTTTTAGCCTGAAGATCCCTCAGGGATGTAACGCGGGAGCCTCTGTGTAGCTTAACTGCCATAAATATACTTTTATAACTTACTATATATATATATATATATATATATATATTGTACCATCTGAATTCGTCAAGTATTTATTATAAAGTTTGCAAACCCGATCAACTAAATGTTCTGTCTGAGCCAAAATCGACACCGAAACTACTCATTCGATTGTCAGAGGTGTAAGATTTGTATCAATTTGTTTCGTGTTTCACAAATGTATTTTGCTTGTATTTTTGTTTACCGAATGGATCGATTTAATCGAAATGGGCTTCGATTCTAATGAAATTCGTTTTATTTTTTGGTCGAGGTAAAAAGTCGACAGGAAATGGTGAAAATCGCATAGTGCGAATCATATTAGTGTGGATGTGTTCAAACCTGTTTTGTTTTATAACCTTTTTTTTTTTAATTTTCAATTTACTTCCATTGCATTTAACCAACATCAAGAATTACATTTGTTGTGTATTTTAGGTTTGATTATCTGATTAAAAATCTGTTTGCAAATAAAGAAAAACACATAAATAGCTTCGACAAAAGCGAATAGTTTTGTTCACACAGAGTGAATTCGGATTTGATTTTAACGTGTTGGATTTTTGCCAAATTTTAATTCTGTAAATGAACTGAAGACTATCACGAAATAATAATAATAATAATAATAATAATAATAATAATAATAATGATAAGAATAATAATCGTAAATAATGTCTAAAAGGAAAGTTAAAAAAAAAACGGTTCCCGCGCAGATGGGCCAAGCTTTTAAAACACTGCCTGCGTTTTTGTGAAGCCGCACAAGATCAGTGAGGAGAATTTTGTCTGGCAGAAAATCGAACAGAAAAGTGAGAAAAAGTAACGTGGATGACGAAAGGAAAATCGTTCAACGAGAAACAAACAATAACAGCAACAATAAGAAAAATAATAAGATGAAAGAAAGAAAACGGACAGCAATAATAATAATAATAATAATAATAATAATAATAATAATAATAAGAAGAAGAAGACGAAAACGAAGAAGAAGAGGAAGAGGAAGATTGAAACCAAGCATAACAGGAGCAAAACAACAATAATAACAATAATAAGAATAAGAAGATGATGAAAAAAAGACAACAACAATAATAGAAATGATTAAATATATAATAATAATAATAATAATAATAATAATAATAATAATAATAATAATAATAATAATAATAATAAGAAGAAGAAGATGATGAATAAGAATAAGAATATGATGTTGAAGAATAAGAAGAAGAAGAACAACAATAATAGTAATAATCACATTAATAATAAGAAGAAGAAGCAGATGAAAAAGAAGGGAATGATGGATAAGAATTAGAACAACAACAAGAAGAAAAAAAGAAGAATAGAAAAATTTTCTGAAAGAGGACATCGTGAAGACAATAAATGGCGTCGACTGCTACATTTCTTTCATTTTACATTCGTCGACATTATGTTTATCATTTTAACATCACGATTCAAAAAAGTAAAATAACGCACTTAGCAAATAATTTAGCAGACTAGCCAACACATCTTCCCTATGGTCGTATATTTCAGCTAGACTTCTGCGTCTTTTCATGTTGCAACGGAATCAACCGAGCGGGTCAATGAATTAGGGTCGGGGGTCCGAGTTTTGGAAATTAGGGTTAAGGAATTAATATTAGGGTTGGAGGGCGAGTTTTAGAGTTAGAAAATTAGGGTTAAGGAATTAATATTAGGGTTGGAGGGCGAGTTTTAGGGTTAGAAAATTAGGGTTAAGGAATTAATATTAGGGTTTTAGGGCGAGTTTTAGGGTTAGAAAATTAGGGTTAAGGAATTAATATTAGGGTTGGAGGGCGAGTTTTAGGGTTAGAAAATTAGGGTTAAGGAATTAATATTAGGGTTGGAGGGCGAGTTTTAGGGTTAGAAAATTAGGGTTAAGGAATTAATATTAGGGTTGGAGGGCGAGTTTTAGGGTTAGAAAATTAGGGTTAAGGAATTAATATTAGGGTTGGAGGGCGAGTTTTAGGGTTAGAAAATTAGGGTTAAGGAATTAATATTAGGGTTGGAGGGCGAGTTTTAGGGTTAGAAAATTAGGGTTAAGGAATTAATATTAGGGTTGGAGGGCGAGTTTTAGGGTTAGAAAATTAGGGTTAAGGAATTAATATTAGGGTTGGAGGGCGAGTTTTAGAGTTAGAAAATTAGGGTTAAGGAATTAATATTAGGGTTGGAGGGCGAGTTTTAGGGTTAGAAAATTAGGGTTAAGGAATTAATATTAAGGTTGGAGGGCGAGTTTTAGGGTTAGAAAATTAGGGTTAAGGAATTAATATTAGGGTTGGAGGGCGAGTTTTAGGGTTAGAAAATTAGGGTTAAGGAATTAATATTAGGGTTGGAGGGCGAGTTTTAGGGTTAGAAAATTAGGGTTAAGCAATTAATATTAGGGTTGGAGGGCGAGTTTTAGGGTTAGAAAATTAGGGTTAAGGAATTAATATTAGGGTTGGAGGGCGAGTTTTAGGGTTAGAAAAATAGGGTTAAGGAATTAATATTAGGGTTGGAGGGCGAGTTTTAGGGTTAGAAAATTAGGGTTAAGGAATTAATATTAGGGTTGGAGGGCGAGTTTTAGGGTTAGAAAATTAGGGTTAAGGAATTAATATTAGGGTTGGAGGGCGAGTTTTAGGGTTAGAAAATTAGGGTTAAGGAATTAATATTAGGGTTGGAGGGCGAGTTTTAGGGTTAGAAAATTAGGGTTAAGCAATTAATATTAGGGTTGGAGGGCGAGTTTTAGGGTTAGAAAATTAGGGTTAAGGAATTAATATTAGGGTTTGAGGGCGAGTTTTAGGGTTAGAAAATTAGGGTTAAGCAATTAATATTAGGGTTGGAGGGCGAGTTTTAGGGTTAGAAAATTAGGGTTAAGGAATTAATATTAGGGTTGGAGGGCGAGTTTTAGGGTTAGAAAATTAGGGTTAAGGAATTAATATTAGGGTTGGAGGGCGAGTTTTAGGGTTAGAAAATTAGGGTTAAGGAATTAATGTTAGGGTTGGAGGGCGAGTTTTAGGGTTAGAAAATTAGGGTTAAGGAATTAATATTAGGGTTGGAGGGCGAGTTTTAGGGTTAGAAAATTAGGGTTAAGGAATTAATATTAGGGTTGGAGGGCGAGTTTTAGGGTTAGAAAATTAGGGTTAAGGAATTAATATTAGGGTTGGAGGGCGAGTTTTAGGGTTAGAAAATTAGGGTTAAGGAATTAATATTAGGGTTGGAGGGCGAGTTTTAGGGTTAGAAAATTAGGGTTAAGGAATTAATATTAGGGTTGGAGGGCGAGTTTTAGGGTTAGAAAATTAGGGTTAAGGAATTAATATTAGGGTTGGAGGGCGAGTTTTAGGGTTAGAAAATTAGGGTTAAGGAATTAATATTAGGGTTGGAGGGCGAGTTTTAGGGTTAGAAAATTAGGGTTAGTGTTAGGGAATTAGTGTAAGGATAAAAATAAATTATAAAATACCCCTTAAATTTGAAACCCATTTCGATTACATGCCTAAAGGGGCTAAATTACTACGTGTTTTTATTGAACAAGTAACGCCCTCCCAAAAAATTGCAAACTCAAGTCGGTTACATGTCTCATTTACGTTAACTAGCCACGAAATAGGTGCTCATTTTACGTTAAATGTATAAAGAAAAGTGATCCCCCACCCTAAAATCTTTTTGTATTTATTTCCTTCTTTGCGGATATATTTTAGGCTGTTTAAATGTAATCACACAAAAAAGTAGAATTTGAACTTATTTTGGGGGTAAACTGCGCCGGGTAGGATAGTAAACAATTACGCAATTATCAATTATACATGTAATTTGTTTTTCTTTACAAATTTTTGTTTTACTTAATTTTTAAACATTTTTCCTGTACTTTTTAAATACTGTATCCCTTTTACCACTAACACTAAATCCAGGTGGTAAAACGAAAGATATATTTTTTTTAAATATGCATTGTATTACTCATCTTTCGCGGAAAGAAAAATACAACACTTATTTTAGAATGCAAATTGGGGGATCAGTTTTGCAAATAATTTTAACATAAAATGATCCACCATTTCCGGGCTATTATTACATTTTAGGTCAGTTAACAAAGTTACTTTTGCGATGGAAGATACATTTTATGCATTTGTTTCTATTTTTTAAAACAAGTATTTTCTATTTATCAACTTGTGCCATTTTTACCGGTGCTATGTTAACTAAATTCAGTGAAAATACCGATTTGAGAGAAAGTTTAGCAGTCACGAGTTTGCAAATTTCAAATTATATGCAAAATTATTCTTTCAATTTGCATTCTAAAATAATAATTTTTTTTCGCGAAAGACGAGTAATACAATACATAATATATATATATATGAATATTTTAAATAATAATAATAATAAAAAAATAGAATACTAATTAAAAACAACACTACTTATTTAGCGTGTGTCTAGGTTATAATTTTTAAAGAACAAATTAGGAGACGAAAAGACTAACACGTGTTCCTATGTGTATTTTTGTTGTATCGTAGTAAAGATTCAGGACGACGAATGTTCATTTTCTAAATTTCGTCAAGGCACAACGAGATCACACAATAACAGAATTTGCAAAAAAAAAGTATAATTTATTTTTTAAATATTATTTACTTTGAATTGGAATTTATTTTCCAATTTGTTAATTAATAGCAACGTGAAAAACAGAAAAGTAAAAAGAAAAAATGTACATCTCATATTATATAATATCAAAAGGGGGAAAAAACATTTCTAAATATCTGAATCAGAAGGGCTTTCAGTATATTTGTCAGTTTAGCTCAGTTATCGAGAAAGAAGAAATTTGATTAAATACATCTAGGTTCCGAGTTCGAATAACACTCTCGGCCTCATATTTATTTATTTATTATTTATGTATTATTTAGATGTGTCATCGTGTAGTTCGTACGTTTTTATCCTGAATTTATGTTTTTGATTTTTAATTCTCCTCGACGGACAGACGGAAATTGTGATAGGTGACGGAGGTAGTGGCCGTATCGAGAGGAACTGTCTCTATGAAAAAGAAGGTAAAACATCCTCATCTAAATAAAATTCTCGAAGGAACATAAGCTGTCTTAAAAAGGTCGTAGATCCCTTGTAACGATTGTGAAGAAAGAGCACAACACCACGACACACAAAATTACAGCAGAGCGTAACAATTATCTGCATAATCCCAGTTCAACAAAAACTGTTCGCCGAGAGCTTCACAGTGCTGGATTTAAAAGTGGGCTTCCATATATTTCTATTATTTAGTTCAACCCCTGTATTTAGATTATTAAGAAGTTACATTTGGTTTCCTGCTGACTTCCCAGACGGAGAGAAGGCTTGAAACGTTCCCTCGAATAATGGCGATGGAGAGGTGCTGAAAGAGTCAATTCAGTGTAAAATTGGTAACATAAAGTTGGAATTATGTTCTATACGTTTATATCAGTCCGGAGACGCTTTGCAGCAGTTATATGCAATTGGAACGACTACTTATTAACATTCTTTATTGTACGCATACAACAGGTATATGATAATGAACTAGTGTACCAACATATCTGATAGATAAACAATATCCATGTGAATGGATCGTACATATAATAATCCTGGGTCTGCTGTTGACACACACAACAACAAAAGCATGAAAAAGAATGACATGAAATAAATATAAAATCATTTGATAGCGAACGTGGGTGACCTGATCGGCATCATGCGATTGTCGTTTCTACTTATTCCAGAAGACTGAACACGGCATTCCAAATTGAAGTATATAATTATTATCAATACAACAGAAAGACCACGCAGAAGAAGAAATAAACCCCAAATGAAATAAGACTAGTAACGATTAACTATTATAAAAGCAAACTAACGCAAAAATACCTCGTTAGAAATATAGAAAATAATCCTGAATTTATGTTTTTGATTTTTAAAATAACCTGTCTTTACACTGCGACCAACAATAATAGCTTTCCAATAAAAATTAAATTTATTTATTCTGTGGACACATTTCAGCAATTGATTTATGGAAATTCTGGCACTTTATGATAACATTATTTGATTGATTTACATATTGTTGTGAATAGTTTGTACAGTAATTAACGTTTTTTTAAATTTTAGGGTGGCTTCAGATGATAGCTTTTTTTCTTAAAAACAATGGAACATTCAAAATCACTGAGAGAGAAAAATAAATTATAATAAAGGAAACGGCTGAAGAAACCTTTCCTGGTGTAATAGTCCGAAAATAAGTCGTCATGTTGATATTGTAAAAAGATTTCTGAAAGACGCTTTCCCAAAGACAAAATGATCAGATGCTGGAATATACAAGACTGTCACAAACTAGGATTTGAGGAATATTGGTCATCAACTCCGTAGAAAACCTGCACAATCAAGAAAAATCACAGCAGCTGGTTGTCCTGACGTACCAAAATAAATACGGAATGTTATCCTTAAAGCAATGGCCTCTGTGAAAGTTTCACTTTCAAAGCGTCTCTTTACACCAAGACACAACAATTTGAGAATGTAATGGTCAAAGAAATATATAATAATGGATATGAGTTAGTTTCTTTTCACTGATGAAACCCGGGCAACACTTGATGGACCTGATGGCTTGGCAAAAGGATAGGGTTTTTCTCGGAGATTAAGGTCACCATTATTTGAGACGACAACAAAAGAGTGCAGGAGACATGATGTGGGTAGGTATCATTGGAGATAGACTTGTTTGTCTCATGAGAGTATCTGAATGAGTAAAAATTACGTCTGCTGCCTATTGCAATCTCTTGAGAGAATCTCTGGTACTTTAACTCGATGACTTTAATCTTGCTCTACTAAGGAACTTAGTTTTTTATGTAAGACAATGCTCCTTATCATTCTTCTCAAGCATTCTTAACATCTTTGGTAATTAAAAGTACAAAGTTGATAATCTG
Organism: Sepiola atlantica; assembly: GCA_963556195.1. Classification (NCBI taxonomy): domain Eukaryota; kingdom Metazoa; phylum Mollusca; class Cephalopoda; order Sepiida; family Sepiolidae; genus Sepiola; species Sepiola atlantica. The sequence continues at coordinate 52,182,167 of OY744534.1, read as the reverse complement.
GCATCCATCCTCCCCAGATTTAAACCCAACAGAAATCTTTTGGTCTATCATCAAACAGGTTGTTTATGCCAATGGACGTAAATTTACATCTAAAACGGACTCATGGGAAACCATTAATACTGCAGCAAGGACTGTTCCACCAGACCGATTAAGTTAATACAACACTTTTCGGGGTTATAAAGGTCGAGGGTGGTTATGTGGATACATAAGGTATTGGTTCATCATATGTATTGAACTATATAATATTATATATTTAATTATATCAATTAATTGTTAAATATAACCGTCATTCATCTTTATTTTATTTATTTATTCCTTATTTTCACTAATAAACGTTAAGTTTAGTTGTTTTAATTGAAAAGCTATTATCATTGGTTGGTAAACATTCAGTGATTTCAAAAACATATTTTATTTATTTATTCCTTATTTTCACTAATAAACGTTAAGTTTAGTTGTTTTAATTGAAAAGCTATTACCATTGGTTGGTAAACATTCAGTGATTTCAACAAATATTTTATTTATTTATTCCTTATTTTCACTAATAAACGTTAAGTTTAGTTGTTTTAATTGAAAAGCTATTATCATTGGTTGGTAAACATTCAGTTATTTCAAAAAAATATTTTATTTATTTATTCCTTATTTTCACTAATAAACGTTAAGTTTAGTTGTTTTAATTGAAAAGCTATTATCATTGGCTGGTAACATTCAGTCATTTCAACAAATATTTTATTTATTTATTCCTTATTTTCACTAATAAACGTTAAGTTTAGTTGTTTTAATTGAAAAGCTATTATCATTGGTTGGTAAACATTCAGTTATTTCAAAAAAATATTTTATTTATTTATTCCTTATTTTGACTAATAAACGTTAAGTTTAGTTGTTTTAATTGAAAAGCTATTATCATTGGCTGGTAAACATTCAGTTATTTCAAAAAAAATATTTTATTTATTTATTCCTTATTTTGACTAATAAACGTTAAGTTTAGTTGTTTTAATTGAAAAGCTATTATCATTGGCTGGTAAACATTCAGTCATTTCAACAAATATTTTATTTATTTAATCCTTATTTTCACTAATAAACGTTAAGTTTAGTTGTTTTAATTGAAAAGCTATTATCATTGGTTGGTAAACATTCAGTGATTTCAAAAAAATATTTTATTTATTTATTCCTTATTTTGACTAATAAACGTTAAGTTTAGTTGTTTTAATTGAAAAGCTATTATCATTGGCTGGTAAACATTCAGTCATTTCAACAAATATTTTATTTATTTATTCCTTATTTTCACTAATAAACGTTAAGTTTAGTTGTTTTAATTGAAAAGCTATTACCATTGGTTGGTAAACATCCAGTGATTTCAAAATATATTTTATTTTGCAAATAATAGCTAGTAGTTTATGCTTACTTTTTAACAACAATTTTATAACAGACTGCTAGATACCTGTGACAATTTTTTCAAATTTAGTCAAAGAAAATTGAGACTTATCTATTTTTTGTTAGAACGCTATTATCGCTGGTCGCAGTGTATGTGGTGAAAATAAGACAAAATGGAAAAACACGTTTCGTACTATTCAGTACATTGTCATTTGCAAACTGATAACATACTTTATTGAACAACTTTTCTGAACACTTTTGATTAGGTTAACTAAAATTATTATAATTTTTCGTTTGATGGAAAAGTACGAAACAAGTCAAACTTCTCAAGTTATTTTTATTTCGCCTCTTTTACTAATTTAGTTCTTTATTTATATAGCCATAAACACGTGTCCATGGATTTCATTTATGTATGTAAATTAATTAATAGATATATAAAATAAAAATAATGACACATCCGATTAAGGGCGACTGAATGCAATATTCTGCATATTCCTAACCGCTGAGGCAGTGAAGCACTACTAAAAAAACAACACTGTTCTATCGCTAGTAAAAACAATAACAATATATATATATATATATATATATATATATATATATATATGTGTAAAGAACAGAAGAGTAAAGATATGATGTATACCGTTGAAATCAAAACTATCAAAACTATCATGAAGAATTGATGCTCGATATACGAAATAGAGCAATTAAATATACTAGGAAATATATGCTCCCTCCGGTCGCATATTTTTGCTAATCGTTTAATTTAATTGCTTTCTTTCTCTTTCTCTTTCTCTTTTTTTCTCTCTCTCTTTTCTCTTTCTCTCTCATTCTCCTTCTCTCTTTCTTGAAATAGAACTTTTTGTGCGTTCCAATAATCAAAGGGCGAGTAACCAAATGTTGGAATGGCAGCGGCTGTTCTATCCTATTCCATTAACATCTAATTTAATTACGTAACTCAATTATCTAGATTTAAAAAGTGTCTTTAATTAATTCTATCTATAATTTTTATTAAGATTATTATCGAGGAAAATATTTTAAATACATCTGAGAAAAAAGCAATCGTCAGTGTATATTTCCGAATATTAATTTATTTGAAGCTTTAAAAAAAATTATATATGTAAATTTGAAAGATGCGTGATGTTTTGGGAAGCTTTGGAATGGGTATATAAAGCAGCTGATAAGTAGATATAAAAAGAGAGCGATCAAAACTAATAATATAGTTTTGGCTTCAGACAGACAGGCAGATACATAATCTCAATTATAATCACACATACACCCACACACAAACACACACACACAGACACACACACACCCACCCACACACACATATATATATATATATATATATATATATATATATATATATATATATATATATATATATATATATATATATATATATATACAGTGCAGAGTGGAATGGTTTCGATGAGAATTCGAGTAAAAGAGCTCAATGTACTTTTTAACCAAGCAAGTATAAATTTAAAAGAAATAAACTAAACACACATTAGCGCTGTTCGCATTATAAATTATTAAGACCTATTTTTTAATATATATATATATATATATATATATATATATATAGTCTCGGAAGTTTCTCAACCATTTAAACTATATACGGAAAAAACCCCAAAACAAACAAAAAAACATTTTAGTCCCAAGTCGTTCAGTAGAAAATCACTCATGTAAGTCAATTTATTTTTTGTAGTTACTATATTAGTTTGCTTCCAAAAATTTACACTAGTCTTAACATTATTTAAGGGATCCTCAGTTGTTTATATATATATATATATATATATATATATATATATATATATATATATATATATATATATATATATATATATATATATATATATGGCTCATTGCTGAAGGCTGACGAATATAAACTAGATTGTTGAGGGTTTGATCCATGACTTATGATGTGTTATAGTCTAGCCGCACCGAGGAGCTGTGATACAGCGAAACAGTCTTTCTAGTGTTGACCTTCGTGTAGAGTATGATCGTTAAATAAGATCACCTGCTACTACTTAGCTCTTTGTAAACAAACGAATAGAGAACTGCCGACTATCAACTTGATGGATCGAGATTCGATCACTGGTTTGGGATTGCTGCTAGTATAACCGAACTGAAGAGCTGTTATACAACGAAACAGTTTCTCTGTGGAGGACTATACGAGACCATTCTTCTCGGGTTGAGTACTGTCGTTAAATGAGATCGTGTGATACTATTTAGCGTAATGCAAACATCTTTGGAAACAAACAAATAGATCACTGTAGAGTTGGAAAAAATATTTTTGTAAAAACATTGTAGATATGATTCATCCGCGACTGTCTCTGGTCAGAGGTGCTGACGATCAACTAGATGTTTGGAGGTTCGATTTCTGACTTGGGATGGGTGCTAGTCTAACGGCATTGAAGAGCTGTAATACAGCGAAATACTCTGTCTGTGGATCACACACACACACACACACACACAGATATATATATATATATATATATATATATATATATATATATATATATGATTATTTTTATTAACACAGACATGTACAAAATCTTCGACACTGGCATGTCGATGTTATCGATCGACAGTTATTATAAACTGAGATCTCATCAGGGAGAGTTAGAATCCGATCTTAACCTTAGATCATTTTTTTATTTCCAAAATATGATCGAAGGTTAAGATCGGATTCGAACTCTGCCTGATGAGATCTCAGTTTATAATAACTGTTGATCGATAACACGGACATGCCAGTGTCGCAGATTTTGTACATGTCTGTGTAAATAAAAATAATCATATAGAAATGCTCTATATCATATTGAGCATATTTTATAAACCCGGTTGAAATTCTTTGGATTACTACCCTGTGGATGTTTTACCTGGATTATTATTATTATTATTATATATATATATATATATATATATATATATATATATATATATATATATATATATTTGTAAGTTGTTATGAAAAAATATGTTTAGGTATACACTTTTTATAATTTCTGAAATTGTTTCAAATTTGATCGATGTCTTGTTTTGGAGAAAAGTTAGTTGAGACTAGCTGGACTGGTTTTGAATCCTATATGACGACGTTTCAAGTTTCGGTGCAACGCCTTGGGGGGGGGGCCTTCGTGATATATGTCAACTTTTTTATGAGTTTTTCATGCGTTTTAACTTGCAATTTTTATTATCAAGCTCTTTTCTTGGGCTTTTCCCATCTTCCTTTCTTCTGTTTGTGATGGATATGTTTTCCATTACTATTAAATAAATCATTTCTCTGATGATCAGCGATGTGAAAATAAAAACTATGTTTTTTTTTCCTGACTGAGCTGTAAAATGCGCGTCAGAAAAAGTTTTAAAAAATTGAAAAAAAATTAAATATAAATTTTGTTAGTAAGACGAAAGAGAAAGAGAAATACAGGTATTTATCGAAGTCAGAATATCACAAAAATGGAGAAAAATTAATATATACAAATTATAGTTATGGATTGAATATTCATTCAGTCATTAGAATATAACTAATATATATATATATATATATATATATATATATATATATATATATATACATATATATATATATATATATATATGATAATTTTATTTACACAGACATATACAAAATCTGCGACACTGGCATGTCGATGTTATCGATCAACAGTTACTATAAACTGAGATCACATCAGGCAGAGTTAGAATCCGATCTTAACCTCAGATCATATTTGGAGAGAATGAAGTGGAGGGATAGAGAAAGAGAAGAAGAAGGAAATAAATTTAACATTTCAAAAATTAAGGCCGTTAAAAAAATTCGTGCATGTCTACCACCCCTCCTTCCCTCTCGATCTGAATCAACAGACGCCCTCTCTTTCTCCTTCTTTTCCTCTATGTGTCTACCTTCCCACCACCTCTCCCCTCATCATTATTTGTTCCTCTTTCCACCTTATTTATTTATTTATTTATTTATTTGCCCTGTTTGTTTCAGATTCTAGATTTTAGATTTTTTGTTTTTTGTTTTTTAGATTTTTTAAATTTTTAAATTTTTAATTTTTAATTTTTTTAACGGCCTTAATTTTTGAAATGTTAAATTTATTTCCTTCTTCTTCTCTTTCTCTATCCCTCCACTTCATTCTCTCCAAATATGATCTGAGGTTAAGATCGGATTCTAACTCTGCCTGATGAGATCTCAGTTTATAGTAACTGTTGATCGATAACATCGACATACCAGTGTCGCAGATTTTGTACATGTCTGTGTAAATAAAATTATCATATATAAAGCTCTATTTTGATATTGAGCACTTTTTATAAACCCGGTTAAAATTCTCTGGATTACCACCCTGTGGATATTTTTCACCTGGATTATTACCATTATTATATATATATATATATATATATATATATATATATATATATATATATATATATATATATATGTGTGTGTGTGTGTGTGTGTGTGTGTGTGTAAATATGAAGGTGATAATTCTGAGGCAGAAGCAATACAATGTTGAAAAACCGGAAGGTTGAATAAGAAT
>OY744534.1:52101261-52166261 GCA_963556195.1 Sepiola atlantica | reverse complement strand
TATATATATATATATATTTAAATATTTTCTTTGTAGTACAACACTTTATAATGGCATGAAAGAGACAATATTTATTAATCATGATGAATTAAGGATTAAAAAGATATATATATATATATATATATATATATATATATATATATATATATATATATATATATGTATAATTGGGCAGCATTCCTTCTTTGATGTTATAATCCAAGGAGTGGAAAAAATCTCCGTATTTTGTGCGAACGTTTTTGACCGACATCGGTCGTCGTCAGGCGGTTGCAAGATGAAAAATTTAGGAACATTTTAACAAATAACACATCCATTCTGGCGGTTTCGGGTTGCAGTGTTCGCCTCCCCATCATGGAAGCATTACTAAACCAAACATAAACCATACCCGTTATGAGGGGGGGGTGAAGGTGTATTGAAGTGCTGTTGAAATAATTTAAAAGAGCGCCCTCTTGATAGATTCACCAATTTATTTCATTTTGCAACTGCCTGACGACGACCGATGTCGGTCGAAAACGTTCGCACAAAATACGGAGATTTTTTACACTCCTTGGCTTATAACATTAAATCTGTTGTACGAAGACTAGAAAAAACAGATCAAAAGCTGAATAAGCAGAAGTGGGCACTCATGTTTAATCAAACATGCACACACACACACACACACACACACACACACACACACACACACACACACACATATATATATATATATAATTATTTAATAATAAATAGTTAATTATTATCTACATACGTATACGTTTTACCTCTGGGGAATCATCAGTGTAGGGATAGCTGTTTAAACCGGTTGCACGATTCGAATCCCGGAACAAGGGTCACTTTTTACTCAATTCTGAACACTCTAATCAATGAGGCCAATTCCAACCGTTTCACGACGTGATGAAAAGTAAATTCGATTTATGTCAAGTAGGCGGACAACTATAGTCAGTCGTCCTAACAGTATTCAACAGAAAGGAACTTGCATTTATAGCTTAGATTAGACAACTTATATTATTTCTCATTAAAGGGATATATATATATATATATATATATGCATATACATATGTATATATGTATATATGTATTGATATATTTTTTATTCATACAGAGATGTACAGACGCGACACTGACAAGATGATGTTTCGATTAATAGTTGCTAAAACTACGATCTCCTCAGTTTGAAAGTTTGTATTTTCATTTAATTTTTTCGTATTGAAAAAGAAAGAAGAAGAAGGAAAAAGGTAAACTTTAGATTCAAAACTGATCTGTTACATTATCAAATTTCAAAAAGTAATATTTAAATCGACCGTTTGTATGTTTTCAGTTAAAACGATTAATCAAATGTCCTATTGTTAGCATTGGCTACGTGGGTCGTCAGACAGTATGTCAAGAATAGGTAAGGAGGGGGGCGGATGTAGCAATTCATACGAGTTGTGAGGTAGTGGTAGGCTAGCATATACTAAATAAGAAAAGTGGAATGTTTTTTTTGTTAAGGGAAGGGAGAGTTAGCATAAAAGGCTAGACTTGGCTAAGTATTTACTTTATTTCACCAGTAATAAACCGAGATATTCGGCACATATCAAAAGATTTTGAATCCTTCGAGATACATAAAACCGGACCTACCAAGATGTGTAGGATCACGTGTCACGGGACTTGTCTGTTCCAAATAGGAGCAGTGGACAAACGAATGCTGGCAATATTTACTTGCTTCCCCACGAGAGCAGAGTTAAACACAACGTGAGTCTTTAATGTGGAGAAAATCCCCCCCCCCCAAAAAAAAAGGGTACTCTGGATTCGGGTATAAACAACACTTTCTTAGTCTAAAAGGATTTCTACTTCACTGGGATTAAACTCTGAACGATGCAGGCAAATGTAACAAAAAGTCTAGAAGGATTTATCCTTCCCTGACCGAGGCAACAAAAAATTACGTCTAGTATCAGAACGGATCCTAATTTTGCTTCTAGCCAAAAAGGCCAATGTATTATCTTGAATTTTACATCAGAAGGGGAAATTCTTTGTATAAAATTTGAAAATGTGGCACAAGGCCACAATTGGATTGTGAGGGACGGGGGTCGTTTGTTATCCTGTTAGTCTATTCTCTAAGCTAATTACAGTCACCAAAATACCACATTCACTATTTCGGCAAACCTACTTAACATTACCCTCAGTGTTTAGACATATGTTTTATTTACGTTGAAGAACTGCGATTGAGATCTAGGTTTACGTCGACCTTTAACCAAGTGATCGGAGATGAGTTTGGGAAAAGCTTTCTCAACCTCAGGGCTCTACGCAGACTTCTCTATTAATGTTTGGCTCATGGATGACAGTCTCTCGACATGTCGATGACTTGCCAAGTCAGCCACCTCCTAATCGTTCGGACGTTCGTTAAGTACTGTCTACGGATTAGCGGCTTCTTGCCCTGCTACAAAAGTGTGACTGAGCTGACGGGTAAGAGCCGCCAAGCAGCAGTAGTACAGCCAATCGGTAAACGATGAGCGGAAAGACCCAAGAGGCGCATACCTCAGCTTTAGCTTTAGGGAAAGCCCCTTTCGAAGCCAATCCTCACAGACACTTCGACCTTTTGGCTAAGATCAAAGTGTAGTATCTGTTCCGATGGATACTGCACGCCTGTCCTGTGCAGTTCTAGGAGGTCCACCCTCCCAGGCTTCGCCTCCCCTCTTTGGGGAGGAGTAAGTTTATTGCTTACTGTCTGAGGCGCCCCTACCGGGGAATGCCGACGGGGCTGCCAAGGCAATTTTTAAATGGCCAGAGTGCTCACCTCTCGAGCGCTGGCTTTTAACCCCACTTGCTCGACCCGATCTTGGGTCACATCTTACTTGTGGGAGTAAGATAAAACTGGCCTTGTGCCTAACTCCGCGAGGAGTAAATAAACTTCGACCTTCGACTGTACTTCTCACCACTTCTTTTCAAGTTGGATGTCCGGTCCGACCAAACGCTAAAGATCTGATCCGACTTCAGGCCATAGGCCAAGGATGTTGATTTTACCGACACAAAGGAAAAAAAAACAGAGGATATGACATACACCTTTTGCCAATACGGCGATATGCCCTAAAAAAGAAAAAAGGTAGTGGACTCTGAGTCACACCGTTTATATCAATGACCACGTGGCTAAAACAAACAATGGTTTACTACCCTTGTCCGCTGAAAATCTTACTCGTCTTGATTTATTTGCGCTTATAAGCAATACACCTTAATATGCAACGCATGTTAGAACTTCCAAATACATTGAAATATGAAATGACGGAATTACCAAGATGTGTTGGACAAGTACAAAATATCTGCCAAGGGCAGAACAAACCGTAGGATAGACAGAGAATAACCAACACCCACATATTTCTCTACACTCTTGATGGCCCCTCTGTCTTATTTGCCAAAATGTATATTTCATATTTTGATGCAAATAAATAATTCAAAGTGTAGTATCTGTTCTGATACTACACTCCATCTTTTCTGTCCTCGGTGAGTAAAAATAATCTTTCTAGACTGAAGCAATTTTAATTTTTGCCCCAATCCCGAGTGCCCTTTTTTGGGAGCCGCATTTTCCACACATTCAAAAAGGACTTTGTGTCTAAGTCTGTTCTTGTGGGGAAGCAAGTATATAAGGATTCACAACATGTTGTCCCAGTGGAATCTTGACAGAGCTGGTTTGGTGGCGAGGAAATAATCGCATGTCACAGGGATAATCTGGTCAAGACAGGAGCAGTGGACAACGAATTTTGTCCATCCGGTATTTAAACCGGAAATGGGGGAAAACATAAAGATTTTGGGAAACATATTGCCTCGCCAGAGGCTAGACACGAACAGAGAGACAATTTGAGTCACACCTTTTGTATCGGTGACCACCTAACTAAATCAACCAATAAATAACTGCGCCATATTCACGTGGTTTTTAGCTCAACACATAAAAAAACGACTGAATAACCAACACCATTTTAGATATTGCTTGACGAAAGTGAAGATTCACATAATTCCAATACGCGTTCGACCGTATACGAACGCAACAGATCGATACATTGTTGATTCTGTCGTATCGATTCCACGATAGATACCAATAAGAATTGCGCAACTTGCAACAAGGAAATAGCAACAGGAAGAAGTAGTAGTATTATTAGCACCCAAAGCAGTAGCAGCAGTAGCTGGTGTTGTAATAGCAGCAGGACTTGCAATAGTGCTAATAGTTTAAGTAGTAGTAGTAGCACAGCTTTAGGGTCATCAGTAATATTAGAAGTAGCATCGGTTACATTAATAGTTCCAGTAGTAAAATCAGAAGCATCGGCGATAGTAGTAGTTGCAGCAGTAGTATCAGCACCTCCTTCACTGATAGTAGTAGTAGTAAAAGTATACCAGTATCAGTAGTAGTAGTAGTAGTAGTAGTAGTAGTAGTTTTAACAGCAATAGTAGTATCAGAAAGTAGTTGCAATTGTATTATCAGCGACCTCAGAAATAGTAGTGGTATTAAAAGTAGTAGTACTATCTGACTCTTCTAATAGTAGTAGTAATATACACTGCATTAGCGAGCGTAGTATTAGCAGTAGTATTACTATCGATCGCATCGGAAAGCATAGCAATAGTAACAGTAGGAGTAGGGATAGTAGTATAAGTAGATTTAGTAGAAATTGTAGTAATACCAGCAGTCTTATTAATAGCAATACTAGTTAATCATTAGTTAAAAAGGGATAATTCTAGCACTATATTCATTTAGTTTGTCCGGAGGAAGAAGAAGAAGAAGAAGAAGAAGAAGAAGAAGAAGAAGAAGAAGAAGAAGAAGAAGACGAGAACGAGAAGGAAGACGGAAAGGGCGAGGGGTCAGAAGTACGGCGACGAAAAAGAAAAAGAAGAAGATAAAGAAGAAGAAGAAGAATGTGGGGGAAAAAGAAAAGAACAACAGAAAGGTCAATAGCAAAAAGATAAGGGAGCGAGGAGGTTAGGGGAGAGTAGGGCGAAGAAGAAGATAAAGAAGAAAAAGAAAAAGAAGAGGAAGAAAAAGAAAAAGGAAAAGAAAAGAAGGAGAAGAAAAAGAAGAATAAAGAAAAGATGAAGAACAAGAACAAGAAAAGGAAGAGGAGGTAGTGGGAGGCGGGAGAACGAAAAAGAAGAAAAAGAGGAGGAAGACGGAAGGGACGAGAGGGTCAGAAGTACGGCGATGAAAAAGAAAAAAAGAAGAAGAAAAAGAAGAAAAAAAAAGGAAAAGAAGAAAAAAGAAGAAAAAGAAGAAGAAAAAGAAGAAGAATGTGGGGAAAAAGAAAAGAACAACAAAAAGGACAATAACAAGAAGACAAGGGAGCAAGGAGGTAAGGGGACAGTAGGGCGAAGAAAGAGAAAAACAGAAAAAAGAAAAAAAGAAGAAAAAGAAGAAGAAGAAAAAGAAAAAGAAGAAAAAGAAAAAGAAGAAAAAGAAGAAGAAGAAGAGGAAAAAGAAAAAGAAGAAGAAGAAGAAGAGGAAAAAGAAAAAGAAGAAGTTAATAAGAGAAATAAAAACCGATAAGAACGACGTTAAAATGATTTGATGATATGTTTTTCAAAATGTCTTTGCAAACAAACAAATCGATAAACACTTTCACAAATATTCGCGTCGAGATATGAAAATTGGTTCATAGATTTATAGTGAGATGACTTGGGAAGAACCGAGCATCTAAATAGATGCATATGATGATGATGATGATGCTGATGATGATGGTTGTTTTTTCGTCACCATTTGTTATTCCCTAATTCCATTTTATTCAGAAGGAATGGAACAATAAAATTAATTTACAACTTTTCATTTCATTTCGTTACAAAGACTTAGCTATTCTTTTTTTCTTTTCATTTTACTTCAGTTTAAGTTTTCAAAAATCATGGAGACCTTTTCCATGAGGCTAACACTTGATCTCTATATGAGTTAGATAGATATCGGAATGTTCAATTAAAATTATCCTTAACCTGTCAAACGTTGATTTAGTAAAGAAGCGAAGAGCATTAATCTCCCTCTCACTAATTGACCAGTTAACTATGTTATAGTATATCCTTCTTACGATCTCTTGGTCTCACCGGATTCCAGGGCAAGACTTCATCTTGTATTTCAGAGTATCCAGCTTAGTGATGTTACTAGAGGCAACATCACTTATGGAATGTGCACCATTCCTTGTATAAGCCAGTATATAGCCATACAGAAGAGGTCTTTTATTTATCTTCCTCCCACAAGGTAAGATGTGACACAAGGTCGGGAAAGTGGGACTTGTAAAGCCAGCGCTCGTGAAGGTGAGCAGTCTGGCCTACAAAAATGCCTGGGCAGCCCCGTCGGCATTCCCCGGTAGGGGCGCCTCGGGCAGTAAGGAATAAACTTACTCCTCCCTAAAGAGGGGAGGCAAATCCTGGGAGGGCGGACCTCATTGAACTGCACAGGACGAACCCACAGACCGGTGAAATAAAGACCTGAAGGCCAAGACGATATCGGTCTATAGGGTGTAGTATCCATCGGAACTAATACTACACTTTGATCTTGGCCAAAAGATCAAATACAGAAGAGGTCTTATTTGGGGTTCGAATAGTATGTTATTTTGCAGATTTGGTCATGGTTTACTTCTAGGGGTACGTACCTAATGCTGAGAAACCCCTGTACATAAATACCTTAGACACTCGAGGACAGTGTCTAGTGGGCCCTCACATTCTCCCCATTTTAATGTTCGTTACTGTGTGAGTTCCAAAGTCTGTGGGTGTACATTCGTACTAACCTTGGTGGGATGATAATTGCGTAATTGTTCTTTGAAAATTGTCATGTAATCTCCAGCATCCTGTACGCATATTACATGAGCGATGTTTCTTACAAAGGGAGCAGAATTGCTGTTTTCTGGGTCAGAATCAACCCATATAACATCTTGAAGTAGTATTTCTTTTAGTTCCTTACATCAAGTTGCTTCATGCCTTGAAAGAAATTGCCTCGTCAGAGACGACTCAGTTATATGTCGAGTATTCTGATTAGATGAAGTTGCGGAGCACAGGTCATTATAAGAGGTCGAGTGTTTTGCACTTGAGAAGTTTTGGTTAAGGTATGGAATTTCACTTTCAAAGAGGCGACCTGAATTTCTTGGTCTCAGATTTCGTTTGTGTGAAAGTGCCTGAAAGCGGCGATGAATTAGTGCATCGCTGACGATCTCCCTTGATGCATCTAGAAAAATATATTTTAGGGTTGACTTCACCCATATATAGAACTTTCCAGAAAACAATGTTCTATTACCATAAGTAAAGGGAGAAACCATTGCATTTTTCGAGGGGTTTTGGTACTTTCAGTCACCAGATATAAGGCAGTTATGGACAGACTGTATGTGTACAGCATTTAACAGAATATAACATAGAATTCCAGGGAATTAATTAATGCTGTCGTCTATCAATTTCAAACAGATGCGTTTGTTATTCCACCAAAGCTGTAACATGACTTATTTACAATTGCGGCAATAGATACACTTGATGTTAATACCAACCCCCATCTCTCTTTCACAGATAGATACACATACACCCCCCCCCCCCACACACATATATATATATATATATATATATATATATATATAACATAATTCACCCTAAACAAGGCAAGTTGCTGCCACTTTAGATGTAAGGGGCTACTGAGAATTAGGGTAAATCTTTTTTTTTTTGAGTGGGGGGGGGGGGTCATACTAAATTGGGAGCTGTGTAGCGAGATGCTTGTTAACATTAAGTTTACATTTCAGCATTTGACGACAGTCAGAGAAACGGGGAGCAGGGAGAGAGTTTCAAAGTCCGAAATAATACCAGTCTTTTATTGCTTATTCCGACATTGTGTCTAGACCTCTTCTTGCAAACGATGTTTTAAACAATGCCAGCTCAGGAGAGGCGTGGTTAAAAATTATGCAACCCTTGCTTTAGTATAGACTCATCGAGAAGACCCCCTTGCCGGTAGTATCCAATGTCTTTCGAGGCTGAAAGGAGACAATGACTTCCTAGAATTCATTTAGTCTATCCCCATTTACATTTAAATATCATTTATAAGACTTGTACCAGCAGAGGCGCTGATTTTGTACGTAGGAAAAGGGATCGACTTTCGAGCATCGTATGCCATAATCGCTAACGATGAAGGCAGGAACGCAATACCAAGGAAATGTATCCCTGCTGACTACAACATAGTCGTCTTCAAGTACAATGCCAACAAATACGTGCCGAACACTCCTCTTAAGTAATCAAATTATGCTCTTTCCATCCATCGTTCTAATCCTCTCATAGTATCGTACATAATTCAATTAATAATCTTATTAACCCTTACGGCATAATCATGTTGAGACACTGGTTCCCATTACATCACCGAAGTTAAGCAACGTTAAGTCTGGCCAGTACAAAATTGGAGACCATTTGAGAATATCAGGTGGTGTGTGTTACCTGAAAAGTACATGGACTACATCAGGTTTTATCATACAGATACATATTTGCCAGACTCCCAAACGACGCCCCTTGATGTTATGGGATATCATTATTAACATTATCCTTGAGTGGCCTCAGTAAGCGATAACTCATTAGTCGAAAAATAATAATGATCACACTTAAAGAAGCCGACAGAATCTGAACACCCAGGTCTTTGATTTGACATTGCTTATCATGCCAATTATCTGTGCCTATTAAAGACTGATATCTTTCGCAATACGATTTAGATCAATAACGAATCGCCGATATGTTTGTATCTGTGATTGATCCCACGTGTTACTTATTAATGCTACAATTTTATATTATGTCTGTGTCGACAATTACCCTTAATCCTCGAGCGACTTTTAGGCCTTGAAAAGCGATGACTCGTTAGTACGTGAAAAAGCAGCACCAGGCAAGTGATCACAATGTATTGTCATGTACTCAGTCCATGGTTCGTCGGGAGATCTTTTACTTACATTCGTCTGAAGGCGCTCTTAGTATTCCAAGTGGTGAGATTCCTCAACATACACTTCGCTTAAACTACTTAGACCGAATGTGTACACCTTGTGAGAGAAACGTTGAATTCTGATAGGACACCAAGAAAACCTTTCTGGCTTTGAAAAGTGTGAACTCGCATGGGGGTGAGGCATTTCGATTACCGCGAGGCGAGTGCTCTTTTTATCGCGAGTGTCGGCAGTCCTTGAAGTTCCTTCTACGGGTGGCAGAAAACTTTTCTGACACTAGAGTGTAGTCCCGTAGAGAATTATATCGGGTAATGGTGAGAGGAGTTGTTCGAGACGATATGACTGAAGTATTTGGTCTTATAAAAGGAGAACTTAGCTTATCTGGCCTTGGGCGCCTGGGTTGAAATGTTTCGGTAATTACGAAGCATTACTCACCTGGCTGATCCTAAGAAATCCACTCAGAGTCGGCAAACAAAATTTATGCAGCGGGTTAAACTGATACACCGAGTTGTGTCCAATGTGGTGATTGGGAGGAAGCAACCAGTCATACTTTCTTTTCTTGCGCCATAGTTCACCCGCTGTGTGAGTTAGTTAAAGGCTACACGGTTCGTATGTTGCAATTGTGCACTGACCATGACGTGGGAGTAACACTATGTGCTTCTTTGCTTCCTGGTGTTTATGAGAGGCGTAATTTGGTCGACACGACAGAAGGAAGTTTACGGGGAAGAGACCTTCACTTCTTCCCAGCTTGTTTTCAAACATCGCCTGAAACTGCATATCAGGCTGGAGAAGATTAAACTCTCTCCGGCAAATTCTAACGCGTTTGTGTCGAGTGAATGGACCTAACCTTCAGTGGTATTTAGACTTACCTTAGACTGAATATTGGGTAGTCAAAACAAACACTGCCCCTTATATTTGACCCGGTTAAATAAGAGTAATTATGTTTTGTTCCTCTCCTTTTTTAAATTAGCTAGTGTATGTAAGATGGCAAACCCCCTTTTTTATTTTTGTCTTTTATATCCCGTGTTTTCCCCGCACCTTTATTTTATAATTCCCATCATCAACAACTATTAGGTGACATATTTTCTGTTTTGCCAGAGATGCAGGGCTGCTTTCGTAATTTCGGAAGAAGTGTATTAAATAAAGCTTTCGGAACCTGCATCGTCTTTTCTGACTGACAAAACTACTTATCTGCCACATACTTTAGTAGGAGGTTCTTATACTAACGCTGAAATTTGGTTCATTATATATATATCATCAATTTATATATAACATTTTTATTCCCCAACTGTCCATTTCATGTTTATATTGTAATTGTTGGGTTTTAAGTAGGTTAATCGTGGGGTGAATTTGTTTTGCTGATTGTGAATAGTAAAGTTAATAAATGTTAGTAAAGTTAATGAATGTTAGTAAAGTGAATAAATGTTAGTAAAGTTCATAAATGTTAATAAAGTTCATGAATATTAGTAAAGTTAATAAATGTCAGTAAAGTTAATAAATGTCAGTAAAGTTAATGAATGTTAGTAAGGTCCATATTCTCCTCAGTACCCTTTTTCGGTCTTGTGCCACATTTTGTGAAATATTTTTGCAAATAAATATTTTTGTAGCTTTCTTTCGTAATCAAAACCTTTGCGAACAGGTTTCAAGGTCTGTTATTATTCTCCTTCTCACTAAAACTTTAATTCCAGAATAATAATAGACAATATACTTCGTCCCGAACGATTCGACACCGAGTCTAAAGCCTTTAATGCAGAAAACAATACAAACATTGAAAGCGTACTTTCATGAATTATTTGCATACGTTTAACGATACTAAAGTAACTGGAAGCACTCAAACCGACTTCTATGCACTGATAAATAGCATATAGTCAGAAGTATTTGAAATCATTAGTGACACCAACAACTACACCTCTACCATGAGAACTCTTGATGCGGCTTTCATTGAACCCACTAATATAGTCTACAATAGGTATCAACTAATCACGATGAAACATCAGTCATCGCAAACAGTGGATTTTGTCGTGTTACAGTTTGAAAATATTGCTAAAACATGCAACTCCCAGGCCGTGAGTACCGAAAAAATTTTTAAAAAACAATATATGCCATAGGCCTTTATAGCGGTATCTCTTCCCCCCCCCCCCCCCCCTGAACTAGACAACGACTTCTCGAGACATTCTCACTAACATTCCAGGAAATTTACAAGATGTCAACTTGAACAAGCTGAAAACACTCTGCGCGCTACGACCAGGAGACTATGAGTTCTGCCCTAATAATCTCTTCAAAAGAAAATACAAGTCTGAGAGCGACACAAACATATACGAGGCTAAGGGAATTTTTTCCGAGAATTTCCGTCATCCGCATCACCTTTGTCCGGCCCGTGACTCAAGCGGCAAAACGTGTTCGAAAAAAAGACATCAGGCGAAGGTCTTCAGATCTTCCGTATCGGCAGTGTTAAATGAAGATCCTGAATTCCCTAGTCTCGCGTGACAAAGAAGAGAAAATTACATTACATTAACTAAGTGAACAAAAAGGTTGCACTGTCAATGCCATGGTAGATTCTGTTAGCGTATGTACTTTTATTAACGACAATACTGCAAGAATCTTGAACCGTAAACTTATTCTCAAGCAATATCATTGGCTGACCCAAACATGTGTGCGAAAATTGTTAGATAAACTAAAAACGATATCTCTCTAAACAATAGCACACACTCTGAAATGCTAGTTGAGGTAATTAAGAATTTATTTGTCGACATTATCATAGGGGAAAGTCGTTCTATGTAAATACAACAAGCTAACCTTTGAAATGTGATAGACCGGACGACGAACTTATTATCAGAGCAGTCACCAAGAATAATTGTTTTCCATCCATAAATGTTCCCCCATTATTTTCTCATCTCTCTACGAACGCAACTCCAAGCAGCACGAAGTCGCGCCTCCAACATAATCTCTAGTAGCAAATTCATAAGAATAGAGACTGCAAAATTGTTGGAGGAAAATATAATAGAACCATCGATTTCACCTTGGCGAGTGCAGGTTCTAGTAACATCAAATAAAGATCAAACGAAGAATGCTGATCGATTATAGCAACACCATCAACAGATTCACGGAACTGGACGCTTACCCTGTGCCGAATATATACAAAATGGTCGAGGAAATATCCAAGTATAATATTTTTACTATAGGGTGGGCAAAAATAAGGGTCCTATTTTTAAAAATTCATAACTTTTTTATTTATTGATTTAAAAAAATTTTTTTTTTAGAATAAGTAAAGGACCCCTTCCGAAGCAAGCATGAGCCGTATTAGCCCTAAGGAACGTACCCTCATTTAGAAAACATTATTTTTGCTTAAAAAACTCAAAACAGTGTAAAAAACAATACTTTAGTTTTTGTAAGTTTTAAGAAGTGTTTTTCGGCTAAAATTTGTTTTGTTTATTTCAAAAAATCTCGGAAGGGTCAGTTTACACACACATAAAGTTTGGTGAGTTTAACTTTTATTTTGTGGAAGTTATTCAAATTCAAGTTATTCAAATTTAAAGATAGGACCCTTATTTTGGCCCACCCTGTATATTGAGCTTTAATCAGCTTACAATTAAATCCCTATCGGTAGCTAGGGTCGTTAATTTACATCCTTCGAGGAAGATGATTAATTGTACCAGTTTACTTGCCTGTCACTCGGTGTTACTAATGTATTTAATGCGTTCAAAACAAGCATTGACAGCATTGGCGGCAGAGAGTAATAATCAGATACATTTGTCTATGTAGATCCATCTGTGGAAAAACACCAAAACAACATGGCTACAATCTTCAAAGATTTTATGAAGTAGCTAAACTTAATTAGAATAAAAGCATCGTGTCAGTATCGATCATAGCTTTACCTGGGTACACTATCAAAACAACCAGATATCGCTTGACTACGATCGCCTTAAACCTCTACTTTAGATGTCACCTCATATTAATCTGAAATGACAAAGACGGATTATTGTAATGTTCTCTTACTACAGCGATCTTAGCCAGAATTTTTCAGAGAAAATATTAGCACTATACCGCAACAGAAGATTCCCATTAACTTAATCCGTATTGGACTCCTTTCAAAGGCTAAAAACGATTTGAAAGATGCTATTCTGATAACAGTTGACCTAGAAAAAGAGTTTGTAATAGAAACCGACGCTAGTAACAATTGTATAGCGGCTACTTTTAATCAACAAAATCGTCCAGTTCCATTCTATTCCAAAACACTGAGTCCCATTGAAACTAAACATCATGCAGTAGAAACAGAGGCATCTGCTATTGTCGAACCTCTACGAAAGTAGCGCCATTTACTTCATTAGTGATCACTTTACTCTAATTACAGACCATGTTTTATGATACCAGGAAATCAAAAATGAAAATCGACAAAATATGCCGTTGGCACGTTGAACTGTCACAATTTAAGTCTAGCATCGTATACCGTCCTGGACAGGAAAATACTGTTGCTGATATGTTATCCTGAATATCTGCACTCACTCATTCCTTAAAAGATCTTCGACGTTTACTGTAAATTATGCCACCCTGGCATTACACGACTGGTTCATTTTTCAAAAGAAAGTAACCTTCCTTTCTCACTCTACCAAATAAAATGCATTACTTATTCGTGGTTGTCTTTCCAGTATCTAAACCTAAATTCTTTACCGATAACAAAAGAACTCCCATAAAAGCAATATTACTAGTGAGGCGGCTAATGGAAAAATCATGCATTTGATGATACAAGCACCAAAATTGGCATAATGACTCCATAAAGTATACTAAAACATATCTGTCCGACTAGCCACCTCAAAATCTTTGTAATTTGTGATTTATTTTATTAATAGTCTTGTAAGTGGTGCTCAAATGGTTTCTAGAGTGTCATAAATGAATTCAGCATGATCCAAAACATACAATTTGACACCAAGATCATTACATACGGTTGACCAGATACCAATTTATAAAGAGTATCGTTATCGCGAACTCCTGATGGTGGCCATCTTGAAAAATGTCCACGATATTTGGTTTTTAGGTGACTAGTTAGACAGATATGTTTAGTATACCTTATGGAGTCATCACGCTAATTTTAGTGCTTGTATGATTATATTATATGGCATTTTTGCATTTAGCCACATTTAGCCAGAGAATAAACATGGATTTTAAGGAACAGATACCTACTTACAATAATCAACGAATAATCACGTTTTCCCATTGAATTCCCATGCAAAGATATAACAAGCACAACTGCCACGATGTTTGGATCAACAAGTTGCCATATTTGACATGCCCGAGATGATTCACAGATAGAACAACTGACTTTCTGTCAGAGAAAACAACTGACTACTGACATGGAAAAGGTTTTTCGACTTCAAAAACGAGTAGATATCACCCGGAAGACAATTGGCAAATTGAGAAATTACATGGAAAACTATGGAAGGCAATACAAGCAACTTTGAATTCACGCAATATGCGGCTATCCTGTTGGGAAAATATTCAACCTGATGCTCTACATTTTATTCGATCGTTGCTCTGCACAGCTACGAATGTGATCTTTCATGATAGATTGTTTAAGTACAGCCGATAATCTACTTCTGGTACTTCAATTCTTTAATGGGTAAAACCAGGCCAGGTATACGTCAAATCATACCAGGTCGAGTATGTACGACCTTCCGGTTACGTTACTGAAAATCAATCATCACTATGCCCATGCACATCTACCTTCTGCCATCGAAACTACCGTCAACGTAAGAGATGTGGTTCCTAAATAAATATAGATAATACTATAAGTCTAGAGGGTGTTTTCATGCCACCTGTAAGGAATTCAGAAAATCCTACAAGTGAAAAGGAAAGTACGCAATTTTTCTAAACCGATAAAAAAATAAAACCCTTATAGAGAGCCAGTTGGGAGCGAAGTTCTGGCCGAGCAACTACGAAGATCTTGCAGAATACGAACATTTCCTGATAAATACAATGACTTTATTCCTACATAGAGCAATATTAAGAAAAAATAAAATGAATAAATAAAAAAATTAAACAAATAAATGGGAAACCAATTAGGTAAAATAAAAACAAACTTGAAAGACAAGGATTTTACTACCGAAATAGGAAACTTTTAACTCCTTCTAATGATGAAAGTTGAAGGCGAAATAATTGTAATTTATATTCTTAACCTCTCCTCCCCCCAGTGGATGAACGCATCCGTCAAACTTGCTTTCGTTAAACCCAAGACTATTTAAATACCTCCTCACTGTGTATTATTTGTTAGAACTTTTTTGTTGTAATTAAAACCTTTACCAAAGGTTTTCAGGTCTTCTCCTCGTCACAACATGTACACAAACAAACAAACATAATGTTTCGGTGGCGTAACGGATATATATGCTAAGTAATCATCAGTTCTAAGTGACAGTCTTTTGGGGGTTCAAGGTTCAATCCCTACTAAGAATACCATTTCGAATTACTTAAGACTTCTACACGGTTATGGCTAACGGAACGAGAGCAAGCTACCCTCGTGGATTAAATAAAGGGTTCCGTTCGAAATTCCGTACAGATTTCTGAATTCGACAGAAAGATTCCAGAGTTCGACAATAAGCATCTAAAGAAGGTCGGAGGTTACATCGGCCTAAACATTGTGAGAATAACAGTAGTCCGAATGATCCAATCATACAAAAAACAGTGACAAACAGATTCGATCGAAAAGATAACCTCTTTGGCGGATATTATAATGATATTAAGGTGAAAACTGAGAGTAAGTCATGATTATGGTTTTAGTTATAAAGGTGTGTTGATAAAATATAGGTTTAGATCGGAATGCAATTCTCAATGCACTTTTGAAATTCAAGGTTGAGTTTATTTTAACATGTTGGGAGTTTCGAGTTGAAATAAAATATAAACAGGTTCTCCTTTGTTATTTAAAGAAAATATGTGTGAAAACAATAAAATAGTTTTGATGAATACGATCACCGATGAGAAAAAAACGAGAGAGCTAAGATTAGCACACAGTTTCGAGGAAGTCCTGTGCTCTGTTCAGCGTTGCAGGTCGATGAAAAAATTCTTTAAAACTTAAGAGTGAGGGACTTGGGGAATGATCACGGGTTTTTATAGAGATACTAATATGTTTGGTGCGATTACACTTGGAGCGATAGAGAAAGTAATAATAATACTATTTCTAATAATAGTAGAAATTCAACTATTGCATCTTTCCTCGGTTGTATATTGTTGCTGTGCTTAAACGGAGTCTGATCTATTTCCGTTCTATGCACGTCCGGTGCAAACGCTTTTAGCCCACATCATTATTTTACAAACTTTGCTCAAACGCAAACATATGTTTAACAACTTTGATTTAATTTAATTTTAGAATATATCTGGTGATTAGAGTCATCTCCAAAACCTTTGTATGGGTTTATGATATATTGGGTAGACCAAAACGTTCGTTGTTTTTGTTTTAAGGTGGATATTAATGCAATTCATTTTCCGCGCTTGATTTGGAAATCTTGAATGTCTGCGACTTGTCTGATTATCAAACGGCAATGATATTAAACTACGGCTTTCACTTGGTCACTGTCGATCATCTTTGGCTGGCCAGAGCGAGCCGCATCTCTCACTGAAAATTTTCCTGTTCGAAATCGAGCAAATCATTTCGGGCACACCCGTTTTGTAACAGCATTCTCCTGATATATATGGTATATCTTTATGCAGGTTTGTGTAACTTTTGTTTCCTTTTCTGTGGTAAAAACAGCATCAGATGTCGGTAGTGCTCTGGTTAATATTCTGTTTCAGAGCGTGAAATACAAGCAAAAATGTAAGAACTCCTCTGCTCAGGGGCTTATTACACACTGACGTCAACATACTCGCCACACTAAATACAAAATTTGAAGGATAGGAATATAACACGATTTTTAGTAGACCGGAAAGAGTACATTAAAAAACGAACGAACTTTTTGGCCAACCCAATATTTCCATGATATGGGCATCTGGCGCGAATGCGGAATCCACAATATTATTGTGCAATCTTTTGACAGAACTGATGCGGCTCTTTGTTCCTAGCCCGAAAGTAAGAAACACGAATTAAGTTCCACGCTTAACACAATAGCAATATTAGATAAAGTTTATAAAAAAATTGCATTGCATCTTCAGCGATCGGGCAATTTCATCTTTTTAAAACAGGTAGAAAGTGATAACGTACGTACGATCATAAAATTGTCTGAGCGTATTATCATATAGACTAACAGGATCCCGTGGAAATTTCACGGTGCTTGTATAAAGCACCGTGAAATTTCCACATCACCGTGATATTCCACATCAATATGTACAATTTACTTTAAATAATGATATTTTATTCTGAAAGAATAAATGTCTGTCAGGGTCAATACTATAAAAAAACTTTCTTCCGTAAAAATAATCGTCATTATAATATAAATATTCTTTAAAAAAATGTAACTCTTTCTTTAATTTTTTTAGATTGAAGCAATTTACTTATTTTTAAAACAGCAAAGTTCTGTCTTCTTATCCTAAAAATAATTGTCAGCTAAATATTTTTCAAATCCATAAAACGAATGTCGCTTTTTTGTAATGCATATATTGTAAGAAAAGATATAGACGGTCGTACCTATTGAGTGGGTGAAGCCTTCAGGATGGGGGAATATGATACCCCACGAAGCAAAGTTGGACGAGGCCATTCTTGGTTAAAGGAGGAGAGGTAATACAAATACCTATGTCTAGGTTCTGCCCTTTCTCACTCAGAGAGAACAGGGCTCACATAGTGCAAACAGTGGCGGCCGCCGCCAATACCCATACTCTCTTACGAGTCGGACATTTCAAATGTAGGTTTTTCGTTTATAGTGGTATATCGACACTCTATTACGAGGGAGATGTTTCAACTACAGTTTTTCCACTTACAGTAGTGGATATGGACAGACTTTTACGATGCTGAAGGAACTTCGACACCGAGGAGTTCTCTCGGATTCACACGTCGACCCCTCAACGAGATCGACAAACACTCTTACGAGCGGGTAGCCATTAGCACGACGTACGCATACTCTGTTACAAGTGCGGCGTCAGTGGTACGACTTTGCTCCAACCAGAGACTCCATTTTTTTTTTTTACCAGACCCTGTTGGGTGGGTCGCTGAAGGAGCAATTCTTTTAGCAAGACCTTCCGACTACTGCCTCGGCCTTCTTCAGGGTACATCCGGTAGGAAGATGTTGGATATATTTTTTTGTATTTCAAATATCTTCTATTTTTCCTTTTTTTTCCAACAATATTTACAATTGTACTGTTTTAGACGACGAGACGATAGCATTTGATTTGGGAACAATTCCTTTTAAAATGGGTAACGTCGGAATTGTTTATAACTTCGCGACATCAGATTAATCATCAATCTCTGTCTTTGCTGATCGAACAAACTCATTTTTTACAAGTGAGAGGTGATAACGTACGTACAAATGTCTCTGTCACCATGACTTAATATAATTGACCACCTTATTATCTATATAATTATAGATAAGGTGGTCAATTATAGTAAGTCACGGAGACGGTTTTTGCGAGAAAAAGTGATTAATAAAATATTTGTTATGCTTAAACACATAAAAATGCGAGTTGCTTCTGCATTATTGGGACACATGAAATTTCATATTTTATTTAGTCAGTTAAAAGTGGAGATAATTCAAACTTTTTTATTTGTAACCATGACCCATAATGAAAATCCAAATAATTAGTGAGAAAATAAATGTTAAAAGGTACTGATGCAGTTTACGGACCGGGTTGAAATCGCGTTATAATTTAGAAAGCCATTTTTGTCGACGACCGAGATCTTTGCGTTTTTTATAGACTGAAACAATGTCTCGTGGGGATGGGAGCAAACATTTGCTGTCGACGACCAAGACCCTGTGGTTTTGTGAATGACTAAACACATTCTCAAAAGGAAATTAGGAAAGTTTTCATTGTTTTTCTTCGTCCGAAATAAATCCTCCTTTATATAAAAAAAAAGTGACTGTCTTTTTATAATTTTGACTGACGATGGTTCGGTTTGATTTTGCATTTTACCGGCTGTTTACGTGAATCTGCTTCGGCAAAGGTCGGTTTTGTTTGGTTTAACTTTTGTAGGAGTTCCGATTTAAGATAAGACGTGACATAAAAATATAAACATTTAAGCAACGTCTCATACTGGTACTTCCTTTAAAATGGTGAGAGCTACGTCACGTATAGAGATCTCTCCTTCTTGGAGAAGGTAAAGTCATTAACCTAATAGGTGCCGCACTGTCAACCAAGATTCGGCCTCTGTCGCATCGCCGCAATTTTGCATCGCTTTGCTTTATTTGTAAGTACTTCCACGGAATATGCTTACTGCATCTGTACCTCATCAGCATAAATACCCTCGACAAATCCGACTAGCATCAAAATCTCACGCATTCACTGTGGAGGTCCCCAGATATGGGAAAACATACTCTTATAGCTTCTTTGCTGGCATTGCTTATCTGTGGAATGCCATTCTTGCTACCTGTTTCATATTTAAATGTAATGTTAACAAACATTTTTTTTTGCTCAACTCCCCAGTTGTATAAATCTGGCTTCCAAATACAATAGCCTCTTACGTTTTAAGTGGCAATATCCCTTGTGTGGTATTCACTCCAAACTCGAATAAATAAAATTTAACTATTACATGACGACATTTTTATTAACGAAGCAGTAACTGGTGTGCACTAGACCGACGTTGATTCATCTAAAATGCTATCTTCAAACTTACACGCGAGAGAATAATGAAAATGTTTTTTGAAACTTAAACGTGATAGAGCACTGGACCGTGCTGTCCGTCGAACAGAGCCTGTTATATGGATGATTGGACGCAGCTAAATATTCCGACAGTATAGAAAGAATCATATATTCACTGTGCGTCACATTTCTGAAGCATACTTTAACGCCATAAAGTTTATGTGCGACTTTATGACATAAATAAACGCTGCCCCCTTCATTATCTATGCCAGAACGATTTATGTCCCACGAAAGTACATTGGCTGGAAATAAGTCGCCTAACAAGAAAGCCAGTGTTCATTATTTATTAGAAAAAACGTCATGCCGGCACTTATTTATTTATTAATTTATTTATATATTCATATTTATTTATGTATTTGTTGATGTATTAACTTCTTTTTTTTTTATTCCTCTGGGCTTCTCATTAACAACTCTGTGTGAAAAAGAAACAAAATAATTGCGCAATCCCATTTCAACATTAATAAGATATGAACTGGTTTGAGGTGATGTCGGTGCGGTAGAAAAAAAGAAGAAAATAGAAACAAGAAAAACAAAAACAAGATAGTTAAACACTTTTTGTAAAATCTACTTTTTTAACATTTCGGAACATGCATCTTGTCACATTTCTTTTCTGTAAACCAAAAGAACGTTTCTTTTTCTTTGTTTCTTTTTTTTGGTAAGAGTTTTCACCCGAAATATCAATATTTTCCACTATTTCGGATTCTATTAAGAATGAGTGAATGATTTACTGAATGTTAGCCTTTTGGCTAGGAACAAAGTGTAGTATCTTTTCTGGTGCTATACGTTGACAATCCTGTCCTAGGTCAGTGAAGAAGTCCCTCTATACTGAGATTTTTTATTTTTGTTTTAATTTAAAGTGCCTTTTTTGAAAGCTAAATTTTTCCCACGTTAAAACCGATCTTGTGTCTAACTCTGCCCTTTTGATGAGGCAAGTAAAGAACAGTGTGAAAGATATAGTGACAAATAAATAGATAAGTTTTGCAAGAAAAATATCACATTATCACATTCTATTATTTGCCTTTGTTATCTTCTTTCAACATTCCGGGTTTTCCACATTGCTTACAGCCTTATTCAATATCTATATACATATTAAAAACGTTTAAAAAGTAAATAATTTTTTTTCTTTCATACAGCATAGACATCACCTCGACATCAGTCCATATCTTCAAAAATAATAATCTGAAACCTCCAAATGTAATATAGTGGGTAACCTAGGACCATTCCGTAGACACAGGTTGTGAAGCTAGCTATCGGCGGGTCAAAGGTTAAATTATTTATTTGCGAAATAATTAGACTACATTGACACAAATTCTGCGCAAGACGCTCAAAAGTATTAGGGATCGTTGGTCATCTATATCTTACTCATAACTAGGCGTATTCTTACCCATTCGTCCAAGCACTGTTCTGTTCTCTCTTATACAATTTTTACCATCACTTTCACTCCAGCAGTCACCACAATGCACATTTAATCTATGGGCTAGCCTATTTAAAATATCCTCAATCGTAGAAATATTATTGTTTCACGTGACGTCATCAATCAAGCTTAGAGTAGGGGGCAGACAAGGAAGTGTTGCATCCTATGGTCCTCTTCTCTTCATTCGCAGGTGGTTGGTCCGGTTTTGTAGCCCCATCTAGTCACAGTAATTTTTGATCGTCCCATTCTCGTTCTCAAGCGGTTGAGTGTTTTTTTTTTACTGGACCCTGGTGTTTCTGAGCAAATTTCTGGGCTTTACCAGAGGTGGAGTCCAATGTCAGTAGGAGGGGGGGCATTTTCTACCCGTCTTGTCCACAGATGTAGTATGGTCTCTACCTATAATGTTGTTAGGAGTTCGACATGACTGATTAAGATTCTCTTTGATTTCGGTCGTTGGGACGGGGATCAAGTTCGTGAAGGAAATGGCGTTTATCATTGGTAGACTTTGTGATCTCTACTCGGCTGGCAACTTCCCGTTTCACATCTTCAGATCTAAAGATATAGAATAATGCATGAGAGAGAGAGAGAGAGAGAGAGAGAGAGAGCACATCCTTGTACTGAGCCGGACCATACTTCCCCTGACAGAAGACCTGGAACCGCCACGGCGACTCCTGGTCTTTTGCTTTGAGTGACGAGAACCTATCTTCGGTCGGTATAAAAAAGGGTGTAGGGGAAACAAACTCCCTGCTAATCTTACATTCTGCTTTTATAGACATGAAGTGATTTGCAAATAAAACATCACCTTCGTTAACAGAAGACGTTCATGCCCTTCAATCATCTTATACTTGTAATTATAATAAAATGTCTTGGCGCGTATGTCGCCTTATTATTATAAGGGGTCACTACTATTCATAGTTATTTTGTTTTCACTCATTGCATCAGAAATCGGTTAATTTCTGGAGCGATAGAATGATCCAACCATTTTATCCAGGAATTTTCGCAATAGATTTGATGTTTTCCATTTTAGATCTGGAATGAAAGTCAATCCGTGGAGCTTATCAAAACAATGGGTTTCCCCGAGAAAAGAGCTACATGGTTGTCACTATTTTTTAGCTCATGCGTTGTTACAAAGTTTTAAACGTTACAGGGTTTCTTTGTGTCCAGTTAAAATCGAAATTTTATTTTGTGTAACTCTGGGAATGGTTCGATAAAGGCGTCCTATATAGGTAGATATATTTATTCTCATAAAATTAGGTATATTTACATGTTTATATATTTTCATGTTCATGATTCATTCCTAAACTAATTAACCGATCATTACCAATTTTTGAACAGTTTCTAGGCTTACGGGTTCTTAATGGGCGCTATATTCTGTTTAATATAGTCTTACGCAAAGGGAGTTAGAAGGGTGTAAAAGCCTTTCGTGAAAATCTAGATCCTCTATTTAAAAAAAATTGCAATAGATATAAGATATCAATTAATAACTATTCCATAAATTTGAAATTATTGGTATTTTTAAATGTTTTTTAAATATCTCTTTGGGGGGCATAGTATAGACACCACCTTATATTTTAAAAATCAAATATTTTATATTTGCATTAAATTTTACCCATAGTACTTGGACACTAATAAAGCAAGATTACCTGAATTTAAATTTCTTATTAAGACCCGTTAAATTTTAGACATTTTCTAGAATCAAAATCATGTAATGGAATTTTATAGAAAATTTGAATAAGGATTCTAGGCATAAGATTTTTTTTATTTGGATTATTCGAACTACTGTCCTCATCTTGGATGTTGTTCTCACAAATTTTCGGTCGATGTAACCTCCGACCTTCTTCAGGTGTACTTTGTCGACCTCGGGAATATTTCTGTTGAACTAATAAATTTTTTAACAGTAAATTTCAACAGCCGATCACGTTTTCACATATATAAGAGCTGAAGTTTCTTTTTACTAGATTAATTTCAACCATTTTACTGTATGTTGTGTTATTATATTGCTAACTAGCAGGACCCGTGTCCCGGCGTTGCCCGGGGAAATATAACAGCCTGATTTTAATTTTTAAGTTAAATAAATAGATTCAGAAAATAAATCATTTCACTGGAAGTAATTTAAGTAATTAAAATAGGATTGATGTTTTACCTTCTGGTGACAATATGTATAGACATTGTGGAGAGCCTACCCTTGAACATCCTACATAAAACTGCCCATGGCTAAAGCAAGGTGAAGTCAAGTTTAGACCAACCACTGCCAATGATTGTCCTTGGAACTTGTTAATTGTCATGGCAAAACACAATTTAACTGGGAACTGAAGCCTTTTAAATTCTATTGCAGAATCCGACGGAATAATGGGTATTCTGGGAAGGAATGTCAGTTTGCTCCTTGCCACACCAGTTAGTATTACAGCTTCTATCACATGAGGTTTCATGCGTTTAACACACAGTCTCGTTCCATTACATAGCCTTGGAACATCAAGATTCCGGAGTAACATAATTGGGCATCCAGCTTTCAGCTTTAATTTGTGTGTTGGCATACCAAGCAATTCTAATGAATTAAAAAATTCTGTAGGGTATTGTACAGCCTGGTCGTCATCGAGAGTAGAATCCACAGAAGTGAAAGTTTGTTTATCATCTGGAATTTCATCAATCAGTTGTTGATTGATGACATGTACCATGTCATTTTCAGTAGCTAGAATTGCTCTCTCCGTTAGCCATTCAGGATGCACATAGTTTTCGGCTATATTTGGATAAACTTTGCTACTAAGTTCTGTGAGTGATGAAACAATTGAGCCAATACCTGGAGTAATAACAATCGTGCCATTGTTGGTTGTTGCAAGCTTGCCATCACCTATTTTTAGGAGTAGGGAGGCAAACTCACCAGCCATTGGGTCACTATTGAGATGTACACGCATGTTTGTAAATAACGTTACAGTCTTAATGTACTTCCACAAATATGACAATTTAATGCAAGCATTAAGCTCGTCAGCGGGACTTCCACGTGGAACAATAGTAAGCGTTTGTCGGAAGTCACTTGATAATAAAAGTGTTATGCCACCCATAATACATCACGTTTCTTGAGATCACGCAATGTTTTATCTAGAGCATCGAACGCTTGTTTATGTGCCATTGTACATTCATCCCATACGATCAAGGAACAATTCTGTAAAACTTTAGCTGGATCTGATCCTCTTTCTCTTTGACAAATTGGATCAGCATCTTTTGTTAAGGATAATGGCAACTTAAATGTGGAGTGAGCTGTTATACCACCAGGAAGAAGAGTGGTTGCAATGGCAGATAATGTGACTGCCCCAGCTATTTTGCCTTCTGACCTAACTTTAGCAAGAATTAACTTGGTAACAAATGTCTTTCCTGTACCTCTGGGTGCATCAAGGAATATCAGGCCACCTTGCTGATCTTCTACAGTATTAACTATAGTACGGAAAATATGAATTTGCTCATTATTTAGTTCCATTTAGATCGATTAGGTGAGGTAAGACCCAATTTTGTCAGTGTTTTACCATTCATCCTATAAGTCATAGCTTCTATATGTACTAAAGCCATATTGAAGATGTCGTCTTAAAGTGTTATATCAACTTCAGGCTGTTGATTGCATTTCCTAAGAAGGAAATCTTCAGTAAAAGCTTCTTCAAGTAGTCCATGTGCACTACATGCATCCCTGAATGTAGTCATAACTTGACCATTGATCGTTTTTAGGTCATTAAAGCTCTGTGTACCTCTAACATTGTGTAGAAGCAGTCTCAAACAGAAGCAGTGAAATTGATTTGGATGCACGGTGCATACCCTGCCCGAAACTTCTGTTTTTTTAACGCACGGATAGCCTGGAACTGGCTTACCCTGTAATCGTTGCTTGAAGACCTTATTTTTTGTGTCCCAGGTATAATAAAGTGGAACTTCTGAGTACAAAAGTGTACATGCAAAAAAATCTGTTTGACACAATTTGAAGAAAGCTGTTATAGTGGTTGAAGTTGGATTTGCAACTCTATCTGCCGCAGTACTTTCAGTAAAGTATATCCGCTGTCCATTTTCTAGATGAACTGATAGGTGAATAACTGGGGGATGATATACATGTATGTGAAAGTTAAGTATTCTCCAAATGGTTTCATTGGTTGATATGTAACGTTCCGTTTCGTACTCTTAACTTCATCATGAGCATTACTTTCAATTGTGAAGGTATCTTGATCACTACCTTTATTTACATATTTACAAATGTATTTTATTGATTTCACACTGTTGCAATATTCAACATTGATATGTGAATCAAAAATCTTACAAAGCAGTTTATTATGTGGTTCAATGCATCGGTTATCTACAGGAACTGTTATGTTGCCAGGTAGGGTAACTGTCGTCTCAAAACCTCCAGCTAAAGAAGATAGTTGTCGATATTGTGGGTAGCCATTTGTATCCGATTGAGTTTCACTCAAGAAGTGTCTGGGATATCTCTTACTGCAGTGTCCATCTTTGAGACAGAGTGAACATCTGTTTATGTTTCCACATGGTCCATGAATCATATGGTGCCTAATGATATCATATAAAAGATGCCACTGGATCCGGAATTTCCACACTGATAACTGAATCTATGTCAGAGGATCTCAATTTTTGTTGCACCTCCATTATGCTCCATCGCCATCTGAAATTGTTGGATATATACATTTTCTCTGTGAAGCATGCTTTGCAATGCAAGAACAATATCTAATTTAGTGTTTGAGAAAGAGTTATATCTAATCGGCCCATACATTTGCTCGCCAGAAGGTGAATCGTAACATAAAACGGGCAGCACTTTTCACTGCCACCATCGTCCGCCACCAGGCATTTGGCTCATGTGACTCAATCGCAGTCATTTAAAAATAGAGAATAATGTTTATTATTATAAATAGTCATATAATAGGCAATTCCCCCCTCCCAATACATGTTATTTTATTTCGGTTTAGTTTTATTTGTTTTACTTTTCGAAATAGTAGAAGTAACGTTGATGGATTTTCCGCACATTCCTGAGTCTTCTGTCGATTTAAATATATTGTACAATTCGGTGTTTTATGCCCCCCTCTCTCGGATACAATATTTTTCTTTTCGGTTTATTTATATTTTGTTACTTTTCAAAACAGATCCACCACATCAACCTATCAATCCCGCCACACCCCACTGCTAGGCATTTGACTCATGTCACTCAATCGCAGTCAATTAAAAAAATAGCGAATAGTCTTCCTTATTGAAAATAATCATATAATCGTCATTTTATTTCTCCCCGACCATCCGAATACAATTTGTAATGCTCTGCAGGTTACATTAATTATGTGTGTGTTTCAGTGGTGCTCATTTTCCATTTGTCTTTTCAGCCAAAGAAAATGGAATTTCTATACAAAGATAATGTGGGGTGGGGTGATTTTAATGGGGCTCTGTAGGCCTCTTTAATTAATCGCTGAGATTTCAATTCCCCCCCCCCACCCCCAACATTGGATTAAAAAAAATGTATCTAGTCTGTTTTGGTAATTTTCTCAAAGTATTTAACGTTGAGGGAACTTTTCACAAGGAAGCAATTGTTAGTTTAATTTATTTATTAATAATTTATAAAAAATAATAATATTTATTTTTATTCTATGAAATAAACTGTATCAAAGTAGTGAACAGTTATTTTGAAAATAAAAAGTTATCATTTAAATGAATAGCCATTAAAAGAATGGGAAAATATGTGCGAAGGAAGAAGTAGGTAATGTCATTTGGCTAATCTATAACCTTTTTTTTCCGAACGTATTACATTGGGTCAAATTCTGTAGAAGTAAAGTTTTTTGTGTTTCTATTAGTAAGTAAACACGTTTTATCTTATTTTTTATAGTTGAAATATTTCATGTTTGTTATTATGTAATCGCTGTCCTTTAAGTGTAATAATGAGAAAAACGTAAAGGAAAAATGTATCTTTTCGGTTTGTTTATGTTTTGTATATTTTATCAAAGGATTTAACGGTTAGGGAAGTTTTCCCAAAGAAGCAATTGTTATTGTATTTTAGTTAGTAATAATTTATAAAAATAATATTTGTTTTTTTTTTATTGTACGAATTAAAAAATTTTCAAAGTAGTCAACAGTTATTTTTGGAAATGAACTGTTATCATTTAAATGAATAGACAGTAAAAGAATGGGAAGAATCCGTGCGAAGCAAGAATTAGGGAATCTAATTCGGCTATTCTGTAACCGTGTTTTTTTTCTTAACGTAATCCGTTGTTTTTTTTTTTTGTAAAGTATTACGGTGGGTAAAAATCTGTAGAAGTAACTGTATTTATTTTGTATTGTATTTTAGTTAGTAATAATTTATAAAAATAATATTTGTTTGTTTTTTATTGTACGAATTAAAAGTTTCTCAAAGTAGTCAACAGTTATTTTTGGAAATGAACTGTTATCATTTAAATGAATAGACAGTAAAAGAATGGGAAGAATCCGTGCGAAGCAAGAATTAGGGAATCTAATTCGGCTATTCTGTAACCGTGATTTTTTTCTTAACGTAATCCGTTGTTTTTTTTTTTTGTAAAGTATTACGGTGGGTAAAAATCTGTAGAAGTAACTGTATTTATTTTGTTTTAGTAAGGAAAACGTAATTTTTTTATATTATTTTTTAGAGATGAAATGTAATGTATTTGTTTTTATGTAATTGGTGTCGTTTATGTAAACTAATGTGAAAAACGTAAAGAATAGATGTATGTAATCGGTTTGTTTATGTTTTGTTTATTTTCTCTAAGTATTTAACGGTGAGGGAAGTTATCCCAAAAAAGCAATTGTTATTGTATTTTATTTAATAATAATTTATAAAAGTAATATTTGTTTATTTATTGCAGGAATGACAAATTTCTCAGAATAGTGAACAGTTATTTTTTAAATGTGAAGGTATAATGTAAATGAATAGCCATTAAAAGAATGGGGAAAATCGGTGTGAAGTAAGAATTAGGGAATGTTAATCAGTTAATCTGTAACAGTTTATTTTTTTCTTAACGTATTCCGTTGGATCAAATTGTGTAGAAGTTTTTTTTTTTTTAAGTAAGTAAAACGTAATGTTGTTTATGGTAGATGTATGGTAAATAGCAGAACAGGAACGGCGTATTACCTGAACGTAGTGAATGTGGCAGGCGTTTCGTGAACTGTATACGCTGTTCGAGGCTGAGAGTATGAGATTGCGTAATAGTATTTAACGGAAGTGACGTAGGCACATGTAATGAAGGGAGCGTCTGTTATATTTTCTGTGCAACGTATGCTACTGTGTTGTAATTTGAAGACGGACCTAACATAAATAATAAGGTGTAAAGTATCCGTTGTGTAGTTGTACCCGGTGTAGACTGGTAGCGTGGGAGGAGTAAAATGTTAGAGAGAAATGTTCTTGCTACTACCTGTATGGTGTCTGTTTTGGGGAGAGTGACTGAGTGAGGAACGAAAGTAACAATTTGCCCGTGGTGGATGTAAGACTGCAGAGTTTGCTAAGAACACGCTCGAGCGAATAAGCTTGATGTTGTAGCGATTGAGTTCGAGTTTATTTTCCTATTCGACGCGAAGGTACAGGGGAAAAAACGTCTTTACTTTATATATAAGATAATTAGTACCTGTCCTCATTTACCGAAATCACTAGACTGTAATTGAACCAAACGTTTTAGTGAGTTCCTTTTGCATGAATGACGTTAAGCTGATAAAAGTAAATACAGAAGCCGCCAATCGCCATATTGTGTGCACAGTCATTAAAATTACCACAAAAAACACTAGAACTCATTTCTCGCTTATTATTTTTGTATCTAACTTATTTTTGAAGTTTTGTGAAGGAGGGTGCGAGTTTTGGTTGGCGCACTCCCTAAATGGTAAAGTTTACAAAAAAAAAATAATGTGTCCATTTTACTCACAGGAGTATCGATAATATATATTTTAACATTTATAATGTTCGATTCTATAAAAAATGTTTTTTTAAAAATAAAAACTTTACATATATGCCCCATGTAAATGTTAACATTTACAAAAAAAAATATGTAACCATGTTGCTAACTGTATGTTTTTAGAATATATATTCCAAAATTCATAATTCGGTCATTATTTTTAGAGATCAAAAGTTTTTGTTTCAGTCGACGAAACCCTAAATTGTACTTTTTTTTTTCAA
The DNA here is from genome assembly GCA_963556195.1 of Sepiola atlantica. NCBI lineage: Eukaryota > Metazoa > Mollusca > Cephalopoda > Sepiida > Sepiolidae > Sepiola > Sepiola atlantica. The sequence continues at coordinate 52,137,052 of OY744534.1, read as the reverse complement.
AAAAGTACATGAACATATTAATTACCGGGTTTACAAGAATATGTATTCAAACATTAGTTAATGATCAGTTTATCAAAAATAAATTAAAAAAACGCTTTTATTATATTCACCCCATTAATGTTAACATTTACAAAAAATAATGTGTCTGTTACTCCGCGTATTTTTATAATACATATTCCACAATTCACGGCAATTCGTTCATTAGTTTAAGAGATCAACATTGTTTTTTTTTTTGAGGGGGGGGGGGCAGGTTTAGATGAAATGGGTAATTTTACAAAAATAATGTTCCACTATTAGTCACCGGGTTGCTGAGAATATATATTCCAAAATTCATGATGACCGGTTCATTAAAAGAAAAATTAATTGAAAAAAACTTTTCATATATAAATCCCATAAATGTTCATATTTACAAAAAAATTATGTACCCATGTTACTCACCGTATCTTTTTTTACATATATTCCAAAATTCATAATGATTCGTTCATTAATTTAGAAGATTACCTTGTACACACTCACACACACAATCATCCTTATGGAAATGTGGACAAATAAACTAACATTTTAGTAAAATAAGGACAAAATACATCATTAGAGGTGGACCAAGATATTTTGGTCGAAGGGTTCAACCATATTCGTTTTGTTATGTGGCTTTATTGAAAACAAAACTCAACATTTTTATACAATGTATGAAGTAAAGAAAAAAGCGGGTTAAGGAGAAATGGTAGTGGGAGGAAGGACGTAATAGATGCTGAGTGTATTAGATATGTAAGAGGAGGGAAAGGAGAGGCGTTGGAAGAGTAGTACATGTGTGAAAGGAGGAGAAGGAGTGGGAAGAGTAGTGAGTAAAGCAGAAGAAAATTAAAGGCATAGTTGGTAACATAAACATTAGTGGCAGTATGTGGAGAAATAAATTGAGGTAGATGTGGTGGGCAGAATAAATAAGAAACACGACAAGGAAGGGAAATCAAACAAAACGAAATATGGCGAACTAAAATTTAAATCAATGGATTAATAAAAATAATAATGATAATAAAATAGAAATGAAACCACGTGGTAAGAAAATAAAACAAATAGGGAGGAATGGGAAGAGTATTGAGTAGTGAGTAAGGGGGAGGATATAAAATACATGGTTGGTAGCAGAATAAGAACACAATTACAGCACGGAGAGAGAAAAAATGTCTAAAAATAGTGGACAGAATAAAATAGGAACACGTGACAGAAGCAAAATGAATCAATAGATAAAATAGTAAACTAGAACTTAAACTAACATTTTATCTGAAATGTTTATTTCATATCGACTCCCTCACATATAGTGCAATCTTCCAACACTTGAAAGAACATAACTGCCTCTATTCACAATTTAGACATTGCGTAGTCACCAACACAAAAATGACATTACGATCCCAATGTAAAAAAGACAAAACCCTAGAAGCATTTTACATAAAGACTAGAAACCTTACAATCAACAAAATCAATCATGAATCTAGTCACAATATTTGAAAGTGCCGAGATTAGTAATTGACCCCAACATATCCGTAGCCGACCCCCCTCCCAAATGACGTTAAACTTTTTTGAATATTACAATCTTTAATTATTCATGTGCTTTCCACGTGATCACGTTCCACATAAGCCATACGTACTTTAAAAAAAAAACACTATAAATTGCCGTACCGTTCGAACTCAGAAGGCATTCAACAAGCCTGACCAATATTCCGTCTGATTACGATTGGATGAACAATCGAAAGTACTCTAAAAAAAAAAAATGGAACAAAAACCACTCACGGACAATTCGACAGAAATACGCGATGGATCATCCGAAAAGTCGAGAAAATTAAAAAAAGACCAATTAAGCAGAAACATTCCGTGTTGTAAAATAACGTTTGTCTTGATGAAAATATGCTGTCTAAATACACCCATATATAAATACACATACCTAACTTTATAAATATAGAGATTAAAGTATTTAGTAAGTAATAAATGAATATAATTAAATATTTATTTTATTAAAAAAATAGATTGCAAAACAGAAAATACATATTAAAACTCTGTTACCGACTCAAAAATCGGAATTTAAAATTATTTCTAATATCCGATTTAAAAATAATCGGTACTTCTGAAATAAAAAGCCGAAAAAAAGTTGTTTTTGTCTTTTAGTGTAGGAGAGGTAAATAAGGGGCAGGTAACTCTTACCACGCTTTTTAAACACGATTTTCTCTGAAATTAGGAAATTTAATCTAACCTTAACCCTAAATTTAATTTAGATTATTAATCTAAATTAAATTTAGGGTTAAGGTTAGATTAAATTTCCTAATAGAACAAAAATATGTATTTTATGGAAAAATATTGTTTGAAAGCTGGAGCTGGTGAGAAGAGTTATCTGCCCCTTATTTTCCATCTCCAACACTAAGACAAAAACAACTTTTTTTTCGGCTTTTTATTACAGAAGCACCAACAATTCTTATCGATCTTTAGGTTTCTAACGAAAGCTGCGTTTAATTTCTGTTCTCTCTGATCGGAGGAGAAACCCTTCTCGGTTATTTCCTATTTTAGTTACGAATAATATAAACTGCGGGACACGTGGGAATTCCATAGTTGTATCTTCTGTAGTTTCAGTATGCATCTCGTTATGAGGGTCTAATCTCCAAAACCTTTGTATAAGTTTTTGACATATTTTCATTCTATGGACGTCCGACGCGAACGGAGACGTTACGATATCATTGTAACATATTCGGACAGAACTGGTACTACACTTTGATCCTAGCCAAAAGGCCAAGAAAGTGTATTATAATTTGAGTTTCACGTTCGACACTACAGCGTCATCAGATGAAATTTAAAAATATACTTTTTTTTAGAGGGAATCGTCGGCGATCCCATCTTTTTAAAATTGATGGTGGGTGATAACGTACGTACGAATATGAAATTGTCTAAGCGTATTATTATATAGATGAGTTTTGCCATTCTTGTGTGTTACTTGCCTATACGTAACTTTGATAAATACACAATAATATATTATCTTTCTTAAATAATTAATGAAGGATAAAATAAACGATAAACATGTGGGAGGACAATAAGTGAATCAAACTTGAAAGTAAACAGACAACGACGGGCAGATATCGTCCGTATTAAAAATATCTTTAAAATCAGCGTTTTACAAACATACTCAGATATGTATTTGTTTATAGGTAGATCAATAACTAATAAAGCGAATTGATTTGAATAAATTGTATACTAAGAATATATTTCTGTAAGATTCATTAGAGGAATCTTATTGGAATTCAACTGTGTTGCGTTATGCTCCCTTTTATACGGATGTTAAAATGCTGTTTAGAGACGGGTTCTCCCTCATAAGGAGCGCACAAAGTTGTACAATGCCGACATTATCTTGGCACACTCGCCTTTACATATACAGTTAGCTCCCCCACTCCCGCTGCAGGGAGCAAAAGGCATAACGTCCGCCCACCTCGATCTCAACCTTAGCTGGGTTGTTGCCTCCTCCCTCATGGTTCTCTCTCGATCGGTGACCGTAAGTTTGAAAATTGTTTCTCTTCACACATTCAAGCGTGATTAAAGAAATTCCTAGTCACACACATAACGATAACCTGTATAGTTTTCTGTATATGTATATGCTGGGATCAAATCAAATTTTCTATCATGAAGATTGGTACATAGCAACATTTTGAAACTTATAACAAGACCCAAACCATTGCATGTTTTCGTGAAAGACTCAACAAATCCTGCATCTAACTGTGTGGCTGAACTAAACACCTAGGTACAACAAGGGTTTTCGTACGTTACTTAAACAGTATAAACGCGTCAACAACAAGAGACGAAAAAGTGCCATTGTTAACAGAATATACATTTACTAAGAAGATTTCTTAATAAACTACAATAAAACTTAAAGAAGGCATACAAGGTAGATTATAAATATAATTAATACAAACCTAAAATACAACTTATTGAACATTATTGTAATAAAGACGTAAGAAATTCGTGCGAAGCAAAACTACAGTAGCCCAATGGGCGTTTAATCGTAGAAAGCGAACCAAACGTTGCAGATCTGTCCAGCCCATCAAGCAACTACCGGAATGATCAGGGTCTCAATCTCGGACCTGCGTGATCGCATGAGAGTAGCAAGGAGGTCTCCTATTCTCACGAGATTTTGAGACGTTATATCTAAAGGTGGACCGTGGCCCATTTTCCAAAGGGCATAATTCTACCCTTTAAACGTTCTATTTACGAAGGGGAGTAACTTTGTCGTTTCTACACATTTATTTATGAAAATTAGATTTTATAAGTACGGATGGTTCAAATAAACTATATGTTTTCTTTATTCTTCTAAAAGTCAGTGGAATTAAACAAAAAAAATTGACAATATCGTATACATATACTCTTAATATCCGATTCAATCATTTTTTCCTTATTCCTTCTAGAAACTGTTGGTATATTTTAACTCACTGATGGCTGTATAAACCACTGTACACACGTGCCGTCGTCGAAGTCAGGTTGTAGATACAATCGCCCAGACGCCGATGTTTATAATAAAGGTTTATTAAAAAAAGGGAGACAGTCACAGAAAATATCAGAGTGAAAGACTACCTGTGTACGCGTAAGAGAGAGAGAGAGAGAGAGAGAGAGAGAGAGAGAGAGAGAGAGAGAGAGCAAGAGAAAGAGAGAGAGGGAGGCGGACAGACAGACAGACAGATGGATAGACAGATAGTGCATTTCGTTACACACAACCGTATTGTGTACGCTGCCCTCCACCCCATTTGAGACAACACCCAGACACATTTTTTCTGCTTGAAGTCTCACCAGTCATAGACATCTAAAATCTTCCTTAAAAAAGTCACGTGGTTGCATCGACTTTCAGTCTGGGGTAACCTTTAAACTTTAAGGTGTCACTTAAACACGACTCTCATTATGTTACACTGTTTCATGTCGATTTTTATCTTTTCTAGCGGATTAGGTTCCGGGGATGACCTTAAACTATATCCGGTCATGCATTTCCAGAATATCAGGAAATGAACAAAGTGTAGTATCTTTTCTGTATTCGGTTAGGGAAGGATGAATCATTCTCGACTGGAGCAATTTTTATTTTTCTCTCATCAAGAGTGCCTAGATTTTAAAAGCTAGATATACCCCACATTAAAAATCAACTTTGTGTCATACTTTGCTCTCGTAGAGAGGCAAATAAATAGGGCCGATGTAAAGATATTATCTAGAGCTACCAGATCAGGCTGTCTCAAGATACGTGCTTCCTGACCAAAATTGCACCAAACATTGATATTATTGTTTTTTTCCTTTCCGTTAGCAAATTTAAATCATGTTCTCAATGGCAACAATAAAACAACAATTTTTCTCTACAAAACAACAAAACCAAAGAGCATCAATATATATTTGAGGACATATAGCACTTAAAGTATAACCACTTTTAGCTAAATGCCCGGATTAGACATGAAATAATCCGAAAGGGTTGATATGCCTTATAAGAAAACAACCAAACCAAACACCATAAATACATATTTGAAGATATAAATAACTTGAAGCATAGAAACTGTTACAAAAAATGACCGGATTCGGCATTGTTTAATCCGAAAAGGGTTGATATGCCGTAAAACAAAACCGAACGAAACCTATAAAGATATAAAGTTTGAATTATGTAAGAACATAATTCAAAGTTTGAGTTAGATAACAATGTACTTCTGTCGATGATGATGGCATTAAGGGACAAAGAGATTAAAGGATAAGACGTACTTATCCGGATTAGCGATTCCGTTCTGCTGGGCGGGACCTCTTTGTCTGTAGTCGGATCGTTTTTACAATAATGGCAATTATTAACGCGAAAGCGTTTTTATCCAAAATCATGTTGTTTATTCTATAATCTTATGTACATCATTCGGACAGAGTATTTCTCTTTCTATAAAAATTTAGTAACATGTATATATTTATATACAGGGTGGGCCAAAATAAGGGTCCTATCTTTAAATTTGAATAACTTGAATTTGAATAACTTCCACAAAATAAAAGTTAAACTCACCAAACTTTATGTGTGTGTAGACTGACCCTTCCGAGATTTTTTGAAATAAACAAAACAAATTTTAGCCGAAAAACACTTCTTAAAACTTACAAAAACTAAAGTATTGTTTTTTACATTGTTTTGAGTTTTTTAAGCAAAAATAATGTTTTCTAAATGAGGGTACGTTCCTTAGGGCTAATACGGCTCATGCTTGTTTCGGAAGGGGTCCTTTACTTATTCTAAAAAAAAAAAAAAAAAATCAATAAATAAAAAAGTTATGAATTTTTAAAAATAGGACCCTTATTTTTGCCCACCCTGTATTAGTATGTACAGGATTCAATCTTAAACTAATCAAGCTATAATTATGGATTTTAGAACATAGTTGCGGGGCGTAAAGTGTTCAAATGTAGACAATATTTAGTTTTATTTAGTTTCAGAAAAAGGGAGTAAAAAAGTGGTGGAAGCCCTTCGTGAAATTTCAGATACAATCAATTTGTTTGTGAAGATTTAACAGTAAGTATTAGACAGCAACGAATAAAGATTCACACAATTTCTATTTCTTTTGTGTATTTTAAAGGGTTTTAGGGGACATAATATGAGCACAGCCTCCCATATGACAATTCAAATGTTTCAGATTTTAATTAAATTTGATCCAGTCTTTAGACATCATTCATAAGAGAATCTTTAAATTTTAATTTTTTCTTAAGACATCTTATGTTAAAGCTTTACATTTTAGACACTTTCTATGATAAAAATGATTTAATGGATTCTTCTCAACATTTGAATAAGGATTCTAGACACAAGATAAAGTATCATTATATCTTAATTAAGGGACATAAAAGTAGTGCAACTGTTTGTTTAGGAAAATTAATTTTGTCTGTCCTGCGACAAGTATTCTTCTAATATATATATATATATATATATATATATATATATATATATATATATATATATATATATATATATATATATATATATATCTATTAATAATGGAGATTATGTATCTGTCTATCTGTCTGTCTGTCTGAAGCCAAAACTATATTATTAGTTTTGATCCCTCTCCTTTTATATCTAATTATCAGCTCCTATATATACCCATTCCAAAGTTTCCCAAACATCACGCGTTAATCGAATTTACATAATTAATTTGTTTCAAAGCTTCTAATAAATTAATATTCGCAAATATACACTCATGATTGTTTTTTTCAGATTTCCAGATGTATTACAAACACTTTTTTGCTAGTAATAAAGAGAAATTATAAATAGAATTAATTAAAGACATTGTTTTTTATCAATATAATTGAGTTACGTAATTAAATTAGATTGTAATGGAATATGACGGAACAGCTGGCGGCCATTCCAACATTTCGTAACCTGCCCTCTAGTTATTCGAACGCACAGAAAGTTCTATTTCAAGAAAGAGAGATCAATAAAGAGAGGGAGAGAGAAAAATAAAGAGAAGAGAGAGAGAGAGAGAAAGAAGGAGAGAGAAAGATATATATATATATATATATATATATGAGAGAGAGAGAGGGATGGGCACACGTTATTTGATTAGTAACATGTAAACAACTAATTCTCTGATATTTATGGTACGAGTCGCTCAAAAATTATATAGTTACTTTGATTTTTTTCATTAAAACGTGTTTTTTATATCTTATTAGAAATTATGTTTTAAAGAGCAAATTTATTGAATCAAGTGATAATAGTAGTATTAGTCGTGGCGATGGTGGTAGTGGTAATATCAGTACGAATAGTCAACACGTTGCTGGGAGTACTTGTTGTTGATGTTATTATAGCAGTACAAATAGTCAATTATCGTGGTAGTATTTGTTGTTTATATAGAAATAATAGTACGAATAGTTGTATGTTGATAGTTGGTGTAAATGTTACAATATTAGTACAAGCTGTCGTGTTACGTGGTCGTAGTCATTGAACATTGTTTTATAAAAAAATAATAGATTTAAAAATATGTAAAAACTGTTTTTTATTATTCAGTGTTTTATTTATTAAAATAAAAGTAAGGTAATTTTCTATTTTTTTTTTAAAACAAAGTGATTTTACTAAGAAATTAAATTATAATTTTAGAATCGCGTTCACTGTATTTTACTTTTTAATTATTGATTTTTCTGAAAGTACACTTCTTCTGAAACAATAAAATAACTTCCAGTTAACAACTTTCTTCTATTTATCGAAAATAATTTGAAAGCATTGTTTTCTGAACACTTTGCCTGCTGTTACCTTTACTTAGTTGAAAATGTAATATATGTAATATGTAACAACTAGCAAAAATATGCGACGAAAGGGAGGATAAATTTTCTAGTATATAGAATATATAACTATATATATGTATATATATATATTTGACATATATATATATAATATGTATATATAATATATGTATAATATCTATATGATATATATAATGTATATATATAATATATGTATAAAATCTATATAATATATATAATATATATAATATACATGTATAATATCGATATACTATATAATATAATATATATGTATAATATCTATATAATATATATACATATACTATAAATGTATGATATCAATATAATCTATAATATATATATGTATACTATATATAATATATATATATAATATAGATGTATAATATCGATATAATATATAATATAATATATATGAATAACATCTATATACTATATATAATATATATATATACATGTATATTATCGATATAATATATATATAATAGTAATATATATATATATATATATATATATATATATATAAACTATATATAATATATATATAATATAAATATATATATGTAATATATATAATATAAAATATATATATATAATTTATATAATATAAAATATATGTATAAACAAAAAAATGTATTGGGGGTGGGATACATGCTAATTGTTAATACGGAAGACTATTCTGTTCATAAGTGACTACGATTGAGTCACGTGAGCCAAAATGCTGGCACCGGGGGCTGGGCGGCGGTGGAAGGCCTGGGCGGTGTTGGGCGGCCTGGGCTGGGGGTAAAAGTGCTGCCGCGAATTTTATCAAACGCGCAGCATGCTAAGTAATACTTTCGTAGTCTCTCTTCCCTTACCATGCGTTAATTTTTAACTCATGACAAATTACATCTAGCCTTTTTTCCAAGGATATTTAAACATCTAAATATTAACCATTAGCTGTACTCTTTCGGCTGTGGTAAAGTCATTTTATTTTCTAATTTTAATTTGTTTTTACATTTTTAAATATAAGTTATACAACTCTTATTACATGTTTTTTTTTTTTTAATTTTAAAAGAGGCAACTCTGTTGCTTTTTTAATTAGTTGGTGATTATTTAAAAATGTATCACATGAGCAGTTTTCTGATTAAGTATTTCTAAAAATATGTTTTAGCAAAGTACGTTATACTGCCAATAACATGGTGCAGCATGTACAATTGAAAGTTGGATAGGCAGAAAAAAACACTTTGATTTGTCATATTAAATTTCGATCTGACTTCACACAATCTGACAAGAGTACTTTATAGGCTAGACATGCTGTTTAGTTGACTTTACCTCATTAAATCGGTCGACACATCTCGCCGTTTCAACCAAGCACTCTGTGCTTTGTTTTATTGTCAAATATAACAAGCTGTATTATCTTCCTCATTTTCACTGAAATAATCCCGATGTGTTATCCTCACTATAATGTCGGGGCTTCCCGTCTCGCGGGTATCAAACAATATGAAAGAACAACAACTCAGAAGGTAACGAGTTAACAACAGCTTGGTCGCAGATAGACTGCCGTCCAAACATATATTTATTGAAGAGCGCACATACCTAAGGGTAGATAACTCATAGAGTTATGTCCCTTTGATTGGGGACATCACACTCACCAATTCGATAACACCAGCACAACTATCATACATGGACTTTAAATGTATATTTCATATCGTTTGCACAATAACGTATGTCCACTTTTTTCTCACGTGTATAATACGATGGGGTGGGAGGTGACGGTGACTGACTGACAGATTGGGGGTGCCAAGTTCGAATCCAGTTCATTCCACAGAAACATTTTCACTTAGGATGTTGGTAATCTTCACGTGGTCCATCTTGTAAGTACCCGATGTCTTTCTAGGATGAATTTTAACTAAAAAGTTATCGAGGAAATCAATGCCAACCATAGAATTATCTGATTCATGGGAAATAAATCAATGAATACGATGGGGTGTTCTTAGAATTCCACGGCCTGTTCTTCTCGATCCACATGGTTCGTTTAGATAATTCACTGGTCATGTTTCTGGTGATACCAGATCAGGCTGCCCTGTGGCTCCCTGAGACGAAATTCACCTGCATTGACGTTTTTTTTTTTTTTTTTTTTTTTTGTAAAACTTAATTATGTTCTACAAAACCAAAAACAAAAACAACAGCCCCTCTCCCTTTCTCCCTCCCCTTTTTTTATTTTATTTTATTTTTAGAACTGGAAGCATAAATCTTTTACTATAATGACCGGATTCGGCATTAGATGGCCCGAAAAGGGTTGATATGCCGTAAAACAAAACTACCAAACCAAAAACGATGATTAAACATTTGAAGATATAACGAACTTGAAGCATAAAAACTTTTACTATAATGACCAGATTCGGCATTAAATAACCCAAAAAGGGTTGATATGCCGTAAAACAAAACTACCAAACCAAAAACGCTGATTAAACATTTGAAGATATAAAGAACTTGAAGCAGAAAAACTTTTACTATAATGACCAGATTCGGCATTAAATAACCCAAAAAGGGTTGATATGCCGTAAAACAAAACTACCAAACCAAACTGGTCATGTTTCTGTCATTTTCTTGTAGTGATGTGGCAGTCGACGTGGCGGAGGATCACTCTCTCTTATCTTATAGTTGCAATTGTCTACAACATTTAAAAAAGAACTGATGCGGCAGTGTTTCTCGATCGTCCATGCCTCTTGATTTGTTATTCCTTCAAGCTCCCCATCGCCCCACACCCTTCGGGGGAAGGTAAACAAAACCGAAGCTTCAAATAACTGCAACTGAACACAATCAGCTTATCTGCCCAAGGGAAAGACTTTTCTCCCTTCTTCCCTACGTGTCATTTCAGACTTCCGCCCATGATTCAACTTCCTGTACACGTATCTCTCATTCTACTCTTACTTCCAATGGAATCTTCCATTCTCTGACGTAATTTTAAACTTATATGAAACAAATTCAATCTAACTCTATAATTAACACACAACGTATCTAATAGCGTTGCTTTAAAATTATCATGCTTCCGGTTAGCCACATTTAGTTGCTTTCGAACTGTTACGTAACTTGACGAGTAGTTTTATAAGAAAACAAGCCCGACATGGCGTTGCTCGGTAATGGATAAGAAACTCTGTGTACCTCTTCCCCCAACATTAAACCCTATATTTTCATTAAAAAAATGTTCTGTAATTTAAATTTTTTATTTTTATTTTTATTTACGTCATTTATTTATCTATAATATATTCTCTACAGTCTACTACTAGTACTACTACTACTACTACTACTACTACTATTCGTAGTAGTAGTAGTAGTCTTTAGCGTTCTTCTTTTTGCACGTTATTTATGTATTTACGTCATCTCTTGTTAAAATGGAGACGAAAATGAAAACTTACCAGCTTCAAGATGCATTAGATGTTTCGATATTGACATTGTTACAGGTACGAGACATTTGCGTAATCTTTGTTTCTTATATCTTCATTCAATACTTTTCGTTGCTGCTACTGCTTCTGTGAACCTGTGTATTTCGTTTAAATTCGGTGCTTGATTTCGACATTGGCCGTAGTGTAAATCATGTGGTATTGGTCCCCGCTGTAACAGAAGGATTTTCCTTTGAAACAAAATCGCAAATCAAGTTTAAAGTGAAGATGCTTTATTGTGAGAGGTTAAATTCTACTTGCCAATCAGAACTCTGAGCCCGACCAAATCAAAGAAAAGTCCAATCGAATGCAAACAGTCCTTTAGCTTAAAGCCAAGAGACCCACCTGTCTCTGGAATCTACAGAAACCGAACCTCCCCTATCTGCCCGTTCTGCATATATATATATATATATATATATATATATATATATATATATATATATATATATATATATATATATATATATATATATTATATATCATTGGTCTCATTTGGGATAGAGCATACAGCCAGCCTACCCGTAAAAATGGCTGTTTTACCACTGGACAAGAAAGCCTACTGTCCAGGGGGCCTCTCAAGTGACTCACAATCAGAGCATAGTACATCGTATCAAAGAAGACGATATACTGTAAAATAGCCAGCCAATTTCTAGGGTGGTCTAACCCCGAGGCAGATAATCTGTTATGAATTGCTTGTCGATTATAGCATGTGTTATATATTGGTCGAATAAATCGGCTAGTATATAATTTAATTAGTTACAAATAACTAGAAATACATGTCATGTCAGGGGCAACTTAGGGAAGTCGACAGTTCGTTGGAAGCACTAGAAGTGTGAATATGATTAGATAGTGATTATCGATATCTCCTTGTCTTCCCCACCACACTGGTCAGTGTTATGGAACAAAGATCCAGCGAAATAAACCTGCTCCGTCCTCCAATCATTTTTGTCTTTACTCAATTCGTCTTCGCGATATGAAATAACTTAATTGTCAGCAGTGCTTCCTCAGTCTGGCAAGATCACATAAAAGGCGTGTACAGGCGCAAGAAGAACAAAGTTAGATTGTGAACTTCTGTATATGACGCAAACTTGAAAAGCAACACATGCATCTATGCAGCACATAAAACATGCAGCCGTGCATATGTTTACACTACGCCGACTACCACGCCTTAACTCTTGCCACAATTATGTTGTCTCATTTACCATTCCGCCCACCGTATAAAATATTTAATGTGCAAACAAGAAAACGAGATTACAAAAGTTTTAGCATTATATAGATTTGCACACGCACATTATTAGATTAACACGATCTGACCGGCGATAATTCCGACCTTGTGCATCACGCATAACACGGACATTATAAATGTCATGTCGATAACGCTTACGAATGTTCACATAATTGATTAGTTGTCACTGGTTGAGCCTGGCGTTTTAAATGTATCATTTTTCAAGAACATTCTATTTCAAACATCTGCAACAATAATTAACCGTTAATGTTATACCTTTCCCAACTGTGTGATTTCCTATCACATTCCAAGTATCGCGACCTTAATAAAGTCTCACATTAAATCACCCATAATGGCGACTTTATATGCATCGACGAACATTTCGAACAAGCTGTTTCATCGAAAGATAGAAGGATTTTCTTTTCATCTCCAGGGGATCGTATAGTTTTAGGGCTGCACACGCACGACAGCCACAATTGTCAATTGGTTTCTCGTTAGTATAGTACGATCGATAAGCCCCCAATATACTTTCCCGAAGTTGAGATAACGATAAGTTTTAAATGCAAAGGCTACACCTGATGCTATCTTACAATCTTTCATTTTCACACTCTAATAGAAGATTTGGCCACCGGATTGTTCTGTAAACTTGCGTTTGCTAGACAATCCAGTTTCAGATAACGCAGTTATGTCTACATTGCAGTGTTTGCATCTATTTGTACACATTTCAGGAAATGTTTTAGTGGACTCGAAATTCAGGATAGCACAACAAAATTACCCGTGGGGAGCTTGAGAAAATACTACTATTATTACTACTAATACTACTACTACGACTATTAATAATTATAATAATATTACTACTACTACTGTTAATAGTAATAATAATTATATTTTGTAATCGCTCTTACGATGACGAGAGAACTGGGCTTGTTACAAAGTGTTGCTGATGAAATATAGGTTAAGAGTGGAATGCAATTCATAATGCGCTTTTCAGATTAAGGTATCGTTATTTGACAAATCGTGAGAATGAGTTTAATTGAGAGAAGGAAGCGACGTTTAGAGTAAAGGATCATGGTTGGAAAATCTGACATGTTCTTATAATCGAAGGAGCGAGGTATGGAGGAAAAGACCCATAATTTTGATCCAGAGCTTGATGAACAAAAAGTGAACTTTATTTAGACAAATATTATTCGGCTACATTTTTGCAGATATTTCTTCGCTCAAATTTATAAATTAGGTAGATCTCCCCGGGTCGAACGTCTCTGAACGAACGTAGAAACCTAACCTAAGGTTCCATAATCATGCAATCTATATTTGATGCTAAAACTTTATTTTCAAATAGCTCATTAAAATTATAAATTAATCTTAATTACAACTTTTTTTTTTACTTACCCCTAATATTAAGTATTTTTGTAGATAATTTTACCATATACTTGCTCTTTTACTTAATATTTCGATTGTTGTTTCTCCCACCTTTAGTTTAGTAGAAATGTGTTATAACTAGGCTTCTTACTTTAACCATTTTTTACCAATTGCTCTACCACTGATAATAAGACTTAAGATCTTTTATAAACTTTTTCCTATTGTATGATCATATGTGTAGATGTTTGTTTGCCTTTTCATAATTTTTATATTTTTAATAATATGATAAATGCTGTGCTGTTTTCTTCGGTGTTCTACTCCCTACATGTAATATTGCATCCGTTTTCTTTATCTTTGAACCACTAGATACACCCCATAACAATGTTTCAGCCTGGTCTGGTATAATTTTAGAAATACATACACCAACTCCTCTCTTTGTTTCTAATTTGCTGTATAATTGAGGATGTTGGTATCTGGCCCATTGTTGCTGCCTCTATGACTTTAATTTAGTGTCTATACCTTGTGCTGGCAATGAGATATGACAGTAATAATAAAAATGCATTGTCTCTGATACGATCGTACACACTCTTGTTGTTTGTTGATTTGTTGGAACGCAAATTGATCATGTAATTGTGTTTACATGAATCTCTCTCTCTCTCTCTCTCTCTCTCTATATATATATATATATATATATATATTATTAAGTTCTGTATGGAATAATGACTGCTAGGTGGCACTTTCTAATATTGACCTAGAAAGAGATACAAGAAAGAAAGAAAGAAATATAGCGGAGTGGGACATTCCGCCTGATATAGAATAGAGAAGATTAAGATAGTTCACTTGATATCAAACAGAATTTCACTGGACAGAGTTTTTTCAAGCCCTTTCCATCTGTAGAACACATTACTATGGAACTGCTTCCATACAGACTACGACATAATCGGCTTCAAATCTATTATCAACAAAAAATTGTCATAAACCGGCATTATGTAATCAAATTGTGTTCATTTCATTCGTCAGTTTCAATATTCCTCTATTATTTACTATCATTTCAGCTGTTAATCCATCCCATCTCTTTAACCCTTATTATCTAGTTATTTTTCTGATAAGTTAGTAAAAAAAACTAATCAACATTTTATTATCTTTAGTCATAAATAAAGGAAAAAGGAGGAGTTTTCACGCCATAATTCAGATATACTCGTACTTTACCCATGAACACCGAAAAATATAATAACATACATATTTAAAGATTCACAGGTGACAAAGAGGAACAGGGAGTCTTGATTTGTACTTTTAGCTTTCTTTACTCTCTTTTCTAATCTTGTCTTTGGCTAACAGGGGGGATAAAGGAAGAGAGTGATAGACAGACGGACGACAGACAGAATGCCGCCTGATGTGGTTCTAACCATAATTCGACTGTATGTGAGAGATAAAGAGTGAATTGATTGGGTGACTAAATCGGTTAGCACACCGTGCATAGAGGCAGAGATTATGAGTTCGAATCTCACCTGTAGATAAGTATTTTTCCTCTGATTTCTCCTTAAACGTTGCTAATTACAATATTATACAGATTATTTCGTTTTACCATTATTATTTTTTTTGTAATGGACATACTTTACGAAAATGAGAAAATCTGGAAATGCCAGGTAGCCCGGCTAGTTGTGTGTAAAATAGTTAATCGTCGGCATAGAAGTTTTCTAAATACAAAACAACTATTATTTTGAGATCTGAGATTACGTAAATTTGAAAAATCGGGGTTTAATTTACATTTTAGTGACATTAGTTACGATGTTATATTTAACCGGGTTGTGAAGATGCGTTTGTTCCAATTTAACCACATTAAAGATATCTCCAAAATTGTCCTCTTCCAAGCGATTGTTGTTGCGATCTTTTTTCAAGTGGACATTTTATTTTGAAAGTTCAATAGCCATACTTGGCGAATAGCACTAGTATTGTACGCTTCAACGTCGGTCAGCGGTTTGTGTTTAACAAAAAAAAAACTTTTACACTAATGAGTCACCACTTACCATAGCCAAAATGATCTCAAGGATAACGGATAATGAGATATGACAGCAGTACTCCATCATAGGACGTATCTAACTTATACAGGTGGAGAAGTGCATAAGGAGTAAGGTACTTACTGGAGTGGTAGTCTCATCCAACTATTTTCCCAGCGAATTTCGGAAAAGAATTCATGTAAGTCTTCAATTTTAAGTCTTGAGTAAAAGTCAGTCCTAAGAGCTTATCAAAACAAGAATTTCCTCAACCAAAGCGCAATCTATATCTTGGATTATGAACAATATTATCAAAGGATTAGAAACGATGTTTGGAATATAAATAATTTAATTACTTAAGAGGACGACTCGACAAGTATTTATTAACATAAGGATTGAAAATGACAATGTTGTAATCAACCTGGTAGCAGCTCCTCGGTATTGTGTTCCACAATAAGAAGTTTTTGGGAAAAACGCTGTTCATGAGGTGTCGATTTGGTGTTTAGGTACACAGAGGAAGAAATGGCAGATCTTTATAGTGGTTGTAGATTGACAAGTTTTTGTTTGAATGTTTTTCACAAGGGAACTAGAGATAAGCTAGAACTTTGGAGTGTCGAATATTAAGCTGAAGTTAAATTGCCCCAGATACTTTATCTAATAAATTACAAGTGGATTATTATTTTATACTTTAAAAATGTATCTTTATAAAACATATTGAAATATAAACTCCTTAATTGGTCATGTATGACCTAAATTTCCATTATTGTTATTGTGTCAATAATATGTGCGTCACTTGTGTCTGTCTTCCTATTTGTTTAAGAAATTACTCAATATCAACATTCTTGAGACATGTTAGCATAAAGTGTTTCCAACAAATATAAAAAATAGGATATTTCTTCACTTGTTACATCGGTACGTTGCTTCCAATTTCCATTTTGGTACACCTCTACGTTACTTTGAATTTCTGTTCTTGTTACACATGTACGTTGCTCACAATTTATATTTTATTAGACCTCTACGTTGCTCTCAATTTCTGTTCTTGTTACACATCTACGTTGCTCACGATTTACATTTTATTAGACCTCTACGTTGCTTTCAATTTCTGTTCTTGTTACACATCTACGTTGCTCACGATTTACATTTTATTAGACCTCTACGTTGCTCTTAATTTCTGTTCTTGTTACACATCTACGTTGCTCACGATTTACATTTTATTAGACTCTACGTTGCTTTCAATTTCTGTTCTTGTAACACATTTACGTTGCTCACGATTTACATTTTATTAGACTTCTACGTTGCTCTCAATTTCTGTTCTTGTTACACATCTACGTTGCTCACGATTTAAATTTTATTAGACTTTTACGTTGCTCTCAATTTCTGTTCTTGTTACACATCTACGTTGCTCACGATTTAAATTTTATTAGACCTCTACGTTGCTCTCAATTTCTGTTCTTGTTACACATCTACGTTGCTTACGATTTACATTTTATTAGACCTCTACGTTGCTCTCAATTTCTGTTCTTGTTACACATTTACGTTGCTCACAATTTACATTTTATTAGACCTGTACGTTGCTCTCAATTTCTGTTCTTGTTACCTATCTACGTTGCTTACGATTTACATTTTATTAGACCTCTACGTTGCTCTCAATTTCTGTTCTTGTTACACATCTACGTTGCTCACGATTTCCATTTTATTAGACCTCTACGTTGCTTTCAATTTATGTTCTTGTTACACATCTACGTTGCTCACGATTTACATTTTATTAGACCTTTACGTTGCTCTCACTTTCTGTTCTTGTTACACATTTACGTTGCTCACGATTTACATTTTATTAGACCTCTACTTTGCTTTCAATTTCTGTTCTTGTTACACATCTACGTTGCTCACGATTTACATTTTATTAGACCTCTACGTTGCTTTCAATTTCTGTTCTTGTTGCACATCTACGTTGCTCACGATTTACATTTTATTAGACCTCTACGTTGCTTTCAATTTCTCTTCTTGTTGCACATCTACGTTGCTCACAATATCCATTTTATTACATTTTTACGTTGCTCTCAATTTCTGTTGTAAACGCCTGCATTTTGCTTTCAATTATTCTTTTACTACCAATCTGTACGTTGCACGCAGTTTTCTCGTACTTTAATCTCAATTTACCTGTTGGTACACATGTTTCTTGCTCTCAATGTTCTCTTTTCGTACATATGTATGGTGAAGTCAATCTTATCATTTCTGACACCTACTGCGGATATCTTAACTGTCATCTCTGAACGCATATAACATACACTGGAAAGACAGGTTAAGCTAGGGCGTTTTATATATTCAAAGCCTTTGACAACAGCTGGCATAAAGCTCTTCTCATAAAAAATAAAGTCAGATGATATTACTGGACAAATATTTAATATAATTATTCTCATCTAAAATAAAAATTCAGATTGTATTCGATGGCCGTTAATCCAAACAACATTACATAAATGTAGGTGTACCCCAGGGATCAATCCTTGAACATTCATTTTTCCTGATTTTTATAAACTACCTCCATGATGACATTGTGTCTTATATGGATATATTTGCTGACAATACCACGCTCTACTCTCATCATGTGTGTAAAACGGACACGCACATATCCGATGCAATGGCTTAATCCTTAGAAAGTGACCTCCAGTCTGTAGTGGATGGGGTAATGCATAGATGTAATTTTTATGCCCTGCGACAAAGCTCTTTTCTTTCAACAACTACATAAAACTCCGATTGCCATAGCAAATAACACCCTACCTGAGAGCCCAACGTTCAAACTCCTCGGCCTATCATTCACATGTAACATACACTGAAACAAAGACATAGAAGACATTGCCAAGGCTGCTGCAAAGAAAGTAGGCTCCGTCTACCGACATAGAAAACTTCTCACACCTGGCAGTATCCTATATCTCAACAAACCCACCATGCGCATATGCATAAAGTATTGCTGTTACACCTGAGCTGGTGCACCATCCACCAGTCTATCCTTCTTAGACCCGGTCCAAAAAAGAGTATCTAATCTAATAGGTCCCTCACTATCTA
Source organism: Sepiola atlantica (assembly GCA_963556195.1). Classification (NCBI taxonomy): domain Eukaryota; kingdom Metazoa; phylum Mollusca; class Cephalopoda; order Sepiida; family Sepiolidae; genus Sepiola; species Sepiola atlantica. The sequence goes on along the minus strand of OY744534.1, from coordinate 52,117,724 downwards.
CCAAGCTGTAGCCTCTGTACCATCGCCGCAATGTTGCATCCTTATGCTTGTTTTACAAGTATTTCGATGGATTGTACTCCGATGAACTTGCTGCTCTAGTGCCTCCTCAACGTAAATATACTCTACCAACCCGACAATCAGCTAAATCACATCGATTCACTGTGGAGGTCTCCAGATGCCGGAGAGCCTTCTACTCCACTAGGTTCTTTCCTCAAGCTGCCGGCTGTTGGAAGTCCCTCATTGCTCTTTGTTTTCCCTGCTGTACCGGAGAAATTTAAAACTAATGTGAACAAGTATATCGCTGCAGAGCTTCCAACTTAGGATGACCCCCTAAACTTTCACCCTAATTCTCAGTAGCCCCTTACGTCTACAATGGCAACTTGCCCTTTTGGGGGTGAACTAAGTTAAAATAACAAAACACAACAACAAAAAACTGTACTTTGATGTCTATCTCCTCTCTTTGTACACTTGTACATTTCTCTCAATCTTCCATTTTTTTCTTACCTTTAGGTTGCTCCCAATTTTAATATTCATTACATCTGTGTCTTGTCCCCATTTTTTCCTAAAACATGTACGTTCCACTCAATTCTTACTTGCCTTAAATCTGTACACTGCTCTTAATCTTCCAGTTTTTGTTGTTGGTTTTCTAAAAATCGCTCCAGACAAGGCACGAAGCTACTTGATGCAAGGAGCTAAAAAAAACTACTACTTCAATTCAAAAACTAGCCAGCGATAAGTGTTAGATGGATAGATTTCGACCCAGAAAACAGCAAATCTTCCTCCTATGTCATAAACATCGCACATTGAATGTGAGGATAAAAGAACAAATAAAAGAAGCGAGAGTTACGAGGTTGCCGAAAGTAAACCCAAAGTCTACTTTCTACTCCTCTAAAATCCTTGTTGTTACCGCATTGGAGCGGCGATTCTCTATAAATTGGGAGATGTGATCACAAAACCCTATAGTTCATTCTTATAGAACTTTAACTCCAACGGAGAAAAAACTATTCTCCTTTATTGCACTTATGGATTGATGTAAATTTTTCTTTCTTTGATCGGGTTCTGTTTGAGTTTAAGCGACGAGGATACTTGCATGAACTCCCCCGAGAGACGTTACTAGTAGGAATCTTTGTTGCTCCTCACAAAACATAGGAGCCATTGCAACGTCTGTCGTCTACCATCTTTCAGCTGTCACCAGCAATGGTATGCTGTGATTTAATCGATCTAATCAATAACTCATGTGTCGTTTTATTACTATAGCTATTTATATTTAATCATTAAGTCATTTTATTTATACAATTGATCAAAACAACAAGGTTATCCTGTCTTAATTTATTAATATATATATATATATATATATATATATATATATATATATATATATATATTTGTAGGTTTTTATAAGGAATGCATATTTTCAATTTTATACTCCCTACAGTATCTGAAATTTACACTTACAAGCTCAATGAAGTTTTATTACACAATTTAGAGCATATATATATATATATATATATATATATATATATATATATATATATATATATATATATATATATATATATATTATATTGATTCATTCCAATGACCATGTAAAAATTAATCCAAAATCATGATGTTCATAAGTTCCTTCAATTTTTAATTTTTTTAATTTTTTAAATTCATTTAAACACTTCAGTGGATGTTTATTATTTCAATTATCATTATTATATAAAGAAAATAATAAAAAGATAAAAAATGAAGGAACTTATAAAAATTGTGATTTTAGATGACTCGAATAAATGGTCATTCGAATAATTCAATATATATATATATATATATTAATGTAATTATTTTCATTGGTGATTACAATCGTTGTTATTTTGCTTACTATTATTTCGATTGTCTCACTTGCTAAGTGATTAAGATGCAGAAAATTGCATTATTAGTCGTCCTTAACTTCATAGGACGTATTTTTCGTTAATATATATTATTATTTATTTTATACGTACATAAAAGTAATCCATGGACACGTGTTTCTGGCTCACAGCCGTCATCAGCATGGCTAACTTAGACAGAGATCGAACCTTCGATATTGTTGTCTATTGTCCAGCGTTCTACCACTGAACCAAGAAATGTCTAGAAATATTTACGATTTTTATCACCTAAATATTTAATGTATTTTTATGTAATTATTTTTGTTGGTGATTTTAGCGTTCGTTTTTATTTTGCTTATTATTATTTCGATTGTCTCACTTCCTAAGTGATTAAGATGCAGAAAATTGCATTATTAGTCGCCCTTTACTTCATAGGACATATTTTTCGTTAATGTATATTTATATTTATTTTATACGTACATAAACAAGATGACGGCTGTGAACCAGAAACACGTGTCCATAGATTATTACACACACACACACATATATATATATATATATATATATATATATATATATATATATATATCCATATATATATATCCTAGCTTGCAAAGCCAGCTAGGATATAGCTTTGCAAAGTTTGCTACTTGAAAAACATTGAACCAAAGCGTTAACTTTTAAAATAAGTCATTGATAAGTTTGTTTCAAACACGCATATTAAGATTTTGGTAATTTCGATCTTTTTTGATAAAACTGCCAAAACATGAACAGAAAGAGAAAATCAATTCTGGTCTGTTTGCGTGTGTTTTCTTTATTTTTATTTATTTAAAACAATAAAAAAAATGACGTCGATCGCTAAGAGGAGAAAGCAGTCAGACACGCTTCCCCTTCCTCTATATGGCAGTCAATCTTATCCCTTTTACGAACTATTACTTATTTCCCCTAGCAAATATTTTACAAGAGATATAATGTTATCCTTGTTAATATTGACAAAAATATTGCATATATATATGGAATAAACAGAACGATAAAATTACAAATTAATGACACCAAACATCAATTTATTATGAAAAATGTTTCGCAAATAAGGGATGGAAAGAGTTATTTGTGCCTTTCGTCTCTACGATATACAGCATTAAAAAATACTATGTTGTATTGTTGATTCAAAAGGCACTAACCCGTTTTGATCGTAATATGGTAGTTATAAATAAAAAACTTTTGCATTTATTAATTTTGATATATATATATATATATATATATATATATATATTTAATGACACTTGCATAAAAAATGACTTGCTGTCGAACTTTACACACACACACACACAAACACACACATATATATATGTATATATATATATATATATATATATATATATATATATATATTAGCAATTATATTCTTCTTTTCATCGTATACCTTAGACATTATATATGGTGAATGAACATATACAAAACTGCCCCCCAAAAGAGGTAATGCCTGGGAGGATTGTATAATCACAGACGGAGGACATATACTACAACACCCCAGAAGAGAAGGTAATGCCTGCGAGGGTGATTTCATGACAACTGAAAAGTTACTACATTACTTCCCCCAAAGGAGGAGATAATGCCTGGGAGAAGAGTATTACGACAACAGAACACACACTACTCTACCCCTCCCTAGTAGACGTTAATTCCGGGGAGAATAGTGTTGTGACCACCAAACAATACTACACTACACTCCTAAAAATTAAGAAATACCTAAGACGATGGTATCATGACAACAGAATAGATACGACATAATTACCCTGAAATGAGCATTTAAAGATAGTATATTAGTCTGAAATTATATAGTAAACTGAAGTGAATTTTCAAAGATGTTAATAGTATAGTTTCGGTTCATATATAGAAGTAATAGTATCGTTTCAGTTTCAGACAGACATATACAAAATGTCCATTAATAATAATAATAATAATAATAGTAATAATAATAATATATATATATATATATATATGTATATATATATATATATATGTATATATATATATATATATATATATATATATATATATATATATATATATATTATGTATATATAAACAAGGAATCACATATGTAGTGTTTCTGCTACCGTCAATGCTCATATTTCGGGGCAATAGATCAGATGTTTGGCTTCTGATCACATTTGGATGTTACCGGCTGTTTGGGGGTTGAGTTTCTATGTGGATTCACTTGCTACGTCTACATATACTACTGTACTGTAGACGTAAAAACAGACTTCCGCTGATAACTATATTATATACTAGCTAACCTAATCTGCCGTTGCCTGGGAGGAATTATAGTTTTGTACATACCAAGCTTGACCAGGAGAGTTTTTATTATCTTTTTTGTTTCGCATTTTTTTTCTTTGGTTATTACCAACTTCACCAAGCGATAACCTGATACTCACAAGTACCTCTTAAAAAGCTTGGTACTATAAAGTAACTCTTAAAAAGAAAATAAATGCACACACACACACACGAGAAGAATTAGGAGAGTTTGAATTACCTACCAGAGACTATCCTCGATTGTCTTCAGTTTCTCTGTACAGGACAACGTAACATGAGGATACTTCACTCTACATGTAAGCCCGGACCAAATATTCAAAATAACATAGTATTCGAAGCCCAAATAAGATCACCCGACGCGGTTATACACTGGCTCATACGTAGAATGGTACACTCAGATATTTTGTGTAGGCCGGAGTGTGCTAATCCTTGTGCACTGGCTTTTCAACTGAATACCTGGCATTGTGTCTAACCAGGAGAGGTTAATACAATAAGTTATGAACGTGTGTTTGTGTTTTAGTCACTGCACAGGCCGTGATCGCCCATGTGTTTTCTCCGTCTGAAGTCATTGCTCGATTCTGACATAGATCTCAGCCTCAATTTGGTGGTCCCAGTCAGTGCTTTAGCAGAAAGATACAACGTTTGATTTCGTAGGTTACAATGATACTTTTGTCGTTCTACTGAACAACAGACTTAGCCCGACCAAATCAAAACACAAGTCCAACCGATCAGGAACAGACTATCTTTCCCTGAGAAGCACCAAAAACCAACCGAGGAAAAGTAAAAGAATGCACCCGAGCAAAATAAAATAATTGCAAAGATAGAATAATACATATAACCGGCAACAAACAATCACGTCGTTTTGTTATTTAGTTAATTCTGGAATGTAAACAAAGTCTTTGGAATAGTCAAGCAAAACGCCCCAAAATCAAAAGAAAGCGATCCGTATTTAGGTTGTAGAAATATAGCAGGAAGTAGGCGATTGCGAGACAGACAACGTAATATAAAGACGGTGAGAATATCCTATGAAAAATATTTCCCGGTGTAAGGTGGTGGCAGTGGCCGTATATCTAAGCGTGGGAGTAAAGATTTCTCCGACTTTTTCTATGTATGACTATTTTAGGAGTAGCAGGCGAGTCGGAAAAAATGTAAACATTATTGAAACGGATGCATATTTTCCAAAGACACGCATCAAGAATCGACTTAAATCGTAAGCATAGTCAAATTCTATATTTTGCTTGTGTCTACAACGCTAAAATAGCCAATAAATACGAATAAATCAACTTTACTTTATTATGTAGAGAGATGAAAAATACAAAACCATTTTGATCTAGAGAGGAAAATGTAAATTGATGAATTTACATTTTCCAAATCAATAGTTGAAAATGTAAATTAATAGTTCCTTGTTGTCATTATTGTTTCGATTTTCTGTCCGACGTTGGTCCCTAATATGATAGTGATTTGCTGTGTATTGATAATAAGCAGTGCTTTTATTCATAAAAAAGACTATATTAAAAAAGATCGATCCTTAACAGTTACTAAAAAAAGAAAAGTCGAGCTAAATTACATTTCAAAGTCTTTATTTAAGCATGCGTTAAACTATCGTTTGCTGTCTGAAAACTTTTGTTCACAGGTCTAGCATTTCCTTACCCATCAACCATTCAAAAGAAGGTGAATCCGGGTGACTGTTATAGTCCAGAATAATGGTTTGGATTTTAATTTATGGATTTTAATGAATGAAATGTAAAATACTTAATAACAGAATCACTTTTACATACGCAGCAATTAAATTGCGATTAGATGCTAGTGGCTATTAGATATTTCCTTATTTTTAACGAACCAAGTAAATATGTGATTGACTAACAAAAATATATGATCAGTCAATAAAAAATACGCTGCAAATAGGAAGGGTTCTCTTACAAAAGTTTGGTATGTAATTGATGAACAATTTTGTTTGCAAATGACATTTATTTATAATTTACCTAATTTATTTCACACCAAACGAAAGGAATATTGCCACTGAGGCGTTTATTAAAGGCCAGATTTATAGAGAGCATCATAAGTGTCGAGTTGTGTAGCAATATGTTTGTTTACATTACATTTAAATTTCTGCATGTTATACAGACGGGGGAAAGAGAAGTAATGATAATAATTAACAAGAAGGGAAAAACGTGCAAAATAATAGATCTCACTGTCTCAGCAGTTCATAGGGTGAAGATACAGGAAGCAGAAAAAGTAAGCAGGTACATGGAGCTTGCCAGAATAGTGAAACGGAAAAGACAACTAAAATACGATTTCTTGTTAGAGTAGCGTCTATAAAGATAAAATTATTTTTGAAGAAATCTGTAATAAATAGAAAAGAACTAAAAGAAGTAGAACATGATACGGTTTACACCTCCATGTAACACAATAGTAAAAATAAAATTAGAATTTCAGAGAAGACCAACGTCGTTACTAGCGAGAAATCAATGATGGACGGCTGTTGCAATAACGTAAAATTATTTGCAAAGATTATCGAAAGAGCTTCAAAGGGCTTGAAATATTAGGATACTTGTGACTAGTACTCGAAGCGCCTGCATGTTTACCACATTTGACAAGAAGTCCTTTTTTCCCCAGCAAATGTTGTTACCTCGGTAATGTTCACCTTTTTGCATTCAACTTTCGACTTCGCCGCTGATGAGTACAGTCCTTTATACTTAATCAAACTTAATAACCATCAAACACGACAGTTTTTCTCCCATAGTGTTCAACAGTAAATGAGGCATAATCATTTGCAATCGAGCTGCATGTACTCCTCTCTTTCCATTTCAAACGGTGAATAAGAGACTCTCCGTCTAGCACATTGTGCTCTGTGACTGGTACGGTTTGTGTCACTTCACTGTCCAATTTTGTTTCAACATCATTTCTGAGAGCTGCTGCCAGCTGTGGTTTGTTTGCTTGACATAAGATGCGCTTTTCTTCCAACAAAGACATCGGGTAGAGACAGAGTTCATAGGACATGAGATCATCCAGCCTTAGATAACCCATCTGTGAGACCACGAGAAAACTCTGGAATAAAAGTACTGGGTCAATGCTACGATCTGCGGAAAATTTGACATTTTTGCTCGATGCTAAAGTCTTTGCTTTCAAACTCCGTTTTTGAGAGTAGGAGAAAACTGATTGTCCACTATATTTTGTACAATGTCCTTTCTGATTTCGAAAAGGTCCTGAACATTGACATCCTCGTTAGCAGTAATCCCTGTGATAATATTGCATAACGATTCATCGCCGGAAAACGGCTTGAAGCTGTCTAGTTGCTCTGCAACTTTTCAGATGTCTGTCTCATCTCTTCTCACCCGAGAGGCATACAGCCCCTTATGTTGTTCCCTTGTTGTATAACTGCGCACGGTAAGTTATTGCATGAAAACATTGTAAGCGGATGACATAGTGGACGACATGGCCCAAACTGTTCTCTGATGATCGGACATCCCACTACCCCGTGTGAGCCAACCATGGTTTTCGAGTGATCGCATTAGTGTTTGATCGATGACAAGATCGGAGCCAAGACTAGCCCAGTATTGGCTACTGTGTCTGATTACGTAAAACCTAAACAGGAACTTTTGATGTACTGCAAGGTTGTCATCTTTCAAGGCATACATCTTCTGGAGATATAGACGAGCCGACTTCAGATAATTTGGATGACCAGTGACTGCGAATATTGGCAAGCAAGCAAAGACAGAACTAAGACGCAGTTCCCAAGACTCCATTCGATCAGCTGCAACAAGTGCTCTAGAAATTCCTAGCGTGTGCTAATAGTTTATCTATAGATTTCTGGTTTTTGGAGGCCCTTACCAGTTCATACCTTATCAGAGTTAGACTGTTATAAATCCTACCGATGGACTCTGATTCCAACAATGACTTCAAGTCACATTCACTAGTCTTCATCAGCATGTACAGTTGCCCAAGTTCCTCTACTTGGTCCTGGAAACCAGGTTCATCCTCCAGGATTGTGACAACACTCTTACGTGTGAGACACTGATCCGCCAGCAGGTTGCCACGAAATGCTTGTTGCCCTGCTTTTCTGCTCATCATGTGGTCGACGGCATTTCCACCATCCTTGAGTCTACTGCCATCCAGCAACGCCCTATATATTCCCACTCCTTATGCATCAGGTGCATCATGCCTTGCTAGCTGGGAGTAGTCTAGTTGAAGCAAAAGAAAGCTTTGATGAGTTTCGCTGCGCTTTTGAGAATTGCTCGTGTTTATGCTTCCTTATCATCTGTCGGGGGTGAATTGTAGTATTCACGAAGAATGTCACAGTTTTTCCCCCTAAATGTCACAATGTTTGCGACACCGCAACTCCCTTTGGTCACAAATAAAGAGTTTCCATATCGACTTATCAGCTTTTCCTTAAGGTACTGCTTTCTATATGCCGTTAATTTACTACCTCGTAAGTATTCTCCCATGTAAGCAACAAGGTCCTATATCGTTATATGTTGCTCATCGTTTTCCTCCAAGTATACACACACCCTTTCGAATGCTTCATCCTGATCGCTGTCTTTTGGTCTTCCACTTTTTTGTCGTTTAGTTAATTCAACTGACGTGAACTGTCTTTGAATGCTTCGCATTGTATGGAAGTTGACGTTACATGACTGGTGGTACACGCAGTCTGCAGCATGAACATCCCCACCAAAATATTCGATCCGACTTTGAACAGCAGTGCCCCACTCATCCCCTTTTGTTTTAGAATGTACCAGGATAGTTTGAGAAAATGCATGTCTTCACATAACACATTTTTCCTTCAATTTTTCGTTTATAATCTTTTTTTTCAGTTCCACAGAAAAAGCAATGCGTTATACTGTCATATCGTCAGACAAACACAAGCGCCCCTTTGTCCTGGCCAACCAGAATCATCCTTCTTTTAGGCTTAAGCAATGTTCTTTTTTTATGTGAACACTAGTTCCGGCTTAAACAATGGCTTTAACACCTCTTTCGATACTTGCACGTTTGACACCTGCAGCACCCTTTTTTCAAAGCAGCACGGCCTCATCACAGTCAAATCCTGTTCGCATAAAGGACAAGTTTCTCTAATGTCGGCTGAACATGTTTGATCCTGAAAATATACGAAAATATATGTGTATTAGTATATGGAGCTAGTGAATTGTTTGTGAAGACAGTTTTTGACAGAGTAAAACGTGGTCTCTTTGGGTTTTTCAGTTGTTTTCTCGGGAATCCTATACCCTATAAAACAATTTCATTTATATACGGAGGTAAGGGGCCCGATTAATTGAAGAAAGTAATAATTCACCATTTGTACCCATATAAAAATAACAACCTATATGCCTGTTTGTGAACCTGGGTTAGTGCAATAAGGGGTTTAAGGGTACGGGTACCAATGTGGATGTAATGACAGGTTTAGGGGTCGGGTACCCCAAGATACGGTATAGGGTATATTTGGCATAACTGGTAACGCCTTTCATGTGAAAGATTGACCCTAAAAACTAGTAAAAATCCGAGATTTATTGATTTAACATGAAAACTGACCGAGTTAGTGCTTCACATGTAAATGGAAAATGACTTGTAAACCAAAATAAGTCATATTTCAAAATGTAACACTTTCCCATACTCCGATATTGTCCAATGTTTTGTATGTTGTTGACTAGACTTAGTCTAACATAAAACCACCAAAAATCAAATGTTGCAATGTTTTGAGGTATGGGTACTCTGGCAGTATATTGACCCGTTTAGATACTTTTTTTCAATATACTTGTTTACTCTACACTCTGAGTCCATGTCTTCCTTCCGGCCCGTTTACAGGGTCACACCAGTATTGATAATCAAATTAATTTAAATGATATAATTTCTTCTAGTAATAGTATTGATTTCGAAAGCGTCCGGATGTCTGTATATACGCTTATCTAGCCACACTGATAAGTCGTGAAAATAATCCAAGCCTAATGGCTAATATAAACGAGAGTGTAAGTAGTAATTAGAAAGTAAAATAAGTTACCCAATAATATGGTGAGTAATAAATAGCTTAATGTTTATTTTAAACAAAACTAATTGATTATCAAATAGTAGAAGTATTTAGAGAAATGGTACAACTTTATTTTTATGGTGTGCTTAAGCTTACGTTTCTGTTTAATCGATTGTCTACTTTAAGAGTATTCCTAGTTGGCCTAAGTATTACCAGATAAGAACTGAAACGAACGTAATTATATTATTGGTAATAAAAGTGAGAATAAAGAAAGTGTTGTCAGACAGTATTGATTTAAAGCTGTATTGCTATTTGGGTTTAACAGTTAAAGTCTTAAGTATATATATATATATATATATATATATATATATACTAATTTTATACGTACATAAAAGTAATCCATGGACACGTGTTTCTGGCTGACAGCTGTTATCAGCATGATTTATTTTTTAGTTTTTATTATCCATTTTTTATTAATTATTTCTTTTAGTTTTTTATCATTCTTTATCCTATTTATAACTGTACATTTTCCTCTTAATTTTGATGGCAATAAAATAATAAGGATGATAACATTAGAAGAATAAATTATAATTAACAAAAATTAACTAGGAATGATAAAATGCTAAAACAAATGATTAATAAAAAAAGGCAATAAAAATATAAAATTCAACTCGATTAGATCTAAAGGGCTTAACACCCATACTCCCCACCTTTAATCAAGGGCAGGCTATAGGCTGCGTCTTCCCTCCCACTTCCATATCGACGATACTATTGACGCGTAAAAGTAACTCTTAAAACACATTCAGCCATTAAATTGCCGTTAAAATGTGCCAAGACAATCTGATCGCCTTTTCTTTTTATCTCTTCATTCACAACATGAGTTTACATTATATTTAATTTTAGACAGTTGAAAATCTGACCACGTGATCTTCCAATCTTAATTTTTTTTTCTTTTCCTCTCTTTACTTCCAGCTTCATTCTTGACCTAAAAGAAGGATCAGTTTATTATTCTACATGATTAGATCTTAGCTTTAAACAGTTGTTGATCGATAACATCGACATGCCAGTGTCGCAGATTATGTGCTTGTATGTATAAATACAAATAATATATATATATATATATATATATATATATATATATATATTTCAGTGGAACGTGTGTCCAAATACAGACTCACTGCCCAAGTCTTTGAAATAAAAAACAAATAAAACAAATACACGGCCCCTATTTTGATACGTCTTTTTTTAGTGACAGCATCAATCGACTATTCCCTTCTTCCTTTATTATACGTTCGAAAGCGCAAAAAATCGTTGCAAAAAAGAATCTAGATTCAATGCTGATGGAGTGGCCTTTATTTCGTGGAGAGCTATCAGATGTCGCTAGCATTTCCTGTAATTCAATTCTTTGGATCCTTCAGGGTAAGGAAATTGCTGGAGTTTTCCACCAAGAAAACGCTACGCACACGTTCTCAAGATGGCGCCAAATCGACAGGCTAGTTCGCAAGCATTGTTAACATTTATTGGATCTGCGACGCGTGCAGTGATTACGCTCTACCTCATTGATATTGACGGACTCTCAAGATCTATAGCATCCTGGTATAAATGTGAAGGACACATCGTTTGAAATCGTTTGTGTTAGAACGCAAATGTGAGGGGGGACTGTGAGATACGAAGCCGTGATTAGTCTAGAAATATCACATGATAGTTATAAATAACGAGGATATCTACCATACAGGTAAGCATACAACAGACCCTTCCTCACGACCATATAGAAAGATACATGATAATAAAATCTCCCTTCCCTGAACTTGTAAGACAAAAAAACGATTGTTGTGGAATTGAGTCAATTAATATATATTATACGTTTCTATAACTCTTCTGTACTCGACTACATCAGCGGTGACAGTTACATATACGTAATATACCAATGTAATATTCTAGTTCATTCATCCATTTCTTATGAATAAGATGATTTTATTGTTGACATTGGTTTCGCTGATATCTTTCTAATTAGATTTAAAACAAAAAGAAATCATGTACTTACGGGATGGGCCATGTGAAGGTTGCCAACATTCGAACTAGATTTGAACTGAGCACACCCAGCTGTTCAGTGTTAGTGTCATTAACCACTTAGCCACAGCCCCTGCATATTCGACTTGTGCAGGCCTCAGGTCGTATACACGGTACACCCCCCACACACATAAATATATATATATATATATATATATATATATATATATATATATATATATATATATATATTAATAATGTATATTATGTATCTGTCTCTCTGAAGCCGAAACTTTACTCCTATTTCTATTTCTATTATTAATCATCTTATATATTAATAATGGAGATTATGATACCATCCTCCCTGGCATTGCCTCCTCCTTTTTTGAGAGGTGTGAAGGTCATATATGTTCTTTTATCATAGTACCATCATCCCACGCATTACTCCCTCCTTTTTAAGAGGTGTGGAAGTGGTGTAGAATCTGTTCTGTTGTAATGATACCATCCTCCCAGGCATTACCTCCCCCTTTTTAGAGGTGTGTAGGTAGTGTAGTATATGTGCTGTTGCCATGATACGATCCTTTCAGGGATTACCTCTTCTTTTTTTTTGGGGGGGGGGGGAGAGGATGTAGTATTTGTTCTGTGGTCATGATACTACCCTCCCAGGGATTACCTTCTCCGTTACTTTTTTTGAGGGGCAGATAGTTTACTATATGTTGTGTTTTTATGATACAATTTCCCCAGGCAATACCTCCTTCCTTGAGGGGTGTTAATGTAGTATATGTCTTACCCACTCTCTGATTATTAAGTAAATCGTTCTATTTCGAACACACAGAAAGTTCTATTTCAAATAAGAGAGAGAGAGAAAGAGAGAGAAAAAGAGAGAGAGGGACACAAGTCAGGGACGCGTTATTCGATTAATAAAATGTAAACAACACATTCTCTGAGATTTATCGTACGAGTCGCTCAAAAATGATATATTTACATGGATTTTTTAAATTAAAACGTTTTGGTTTTTATTTTTATTTTATTAGACATTCTGTTTTAAAGCACAAATATATTGAATACAAATTGTTTAATTTAAAAAATAATTGATTTAAAAATTACTATTTTTTTGTAAAAAAAAACAAACACATTTTACTGAGCAATTAAATAACTGAATTTTGAATCGTGTTCACTGTTTTTTATTTTTTATTTTTTATTGTTGATTTTATTTTAGGTACACCGTTTATCTTCGATTTTGAGTGACTTTAGGATTTTTTGTCTCACATTTTGCGCCGTAAAGGGTAAGTTTGGTTTAAAAAACTATGTTTTTATTATTTCGTGTTTTATCTATTTAAATAAAGGATGGAGTGATTTTTTTGATTTTTTTGTAAAAAAAACAAACACATTTTACTGAGCAATTAGCAAAACTATGCGACAGGAGGGAGCATATATTTGCTAGTATATATAATAAAACGACACAATAACAAATTAGTCAGTTTTTGTTCGCTATATCCCTCTTCTCTTTATCTCTTTTCTCTCTTTTCCTCTCGGATACGGGTTAAATTATTTTACTACTCTTTTGTTCATAATGGACGATTCCAATATTTTTATTCATTATTTTCTTTATTACATTCGACTGTTAATAAACAGGCAGAAAGAAAGAAAGCGCGCGCGCGAGAGAGAGAGATGGGGAGTGGGGGATACTATGTGTGTCTTTCATGAAAGCAATATCGATATAAACGGTATAAAATAAAAGCGGGGGGGGTGAACAACATTGACAGGTGAAGAAAATTGTTAATAGAAATTTCATAAGACATGAATCCCTTAGTGATATAACTAACACCTACGGCTAATAAGAACTGTTAAAATGGACTTTTTCCTAACATAACTCAATCCCAAAATTAAGGAATATCTTAGCATATATATATTTTGTGATTAAAATGTATGGGAAAAAGCCTTGAGCAGACAAACATTGATCAACTCAGCTTTAATATAATAATAGACATTCTCTATATCATATGTACTACTAAAACACTATTGATCTTACTTGTTTGTTTACTTGCACGCTGGATGACGTCACAAAACGTCACTAAAATTATGACATGGTCCGTTAAAACAAAGTTGTGGATAACCGGGTAGAGTGATTGACATAAAAAAACGTTGACGTCATCCACCAATAAAATAGATTGGAAGATTTGTGGAAGAGGTCATCACAGGAGTTTAGAGAAGAACGCAGAGAGAATGAGCAAGAAAAAATTAATTCTGTGAAGCATTGAAGAAAGAAAACCCGTAGCAGTTCACACTAATATGGCATCAAGAGACCCCACCGAAAACTACTGCATGGTCCGGACTTCATTCACCAAATGGCAATACAGCATATTCGATATTTTGCGCGAGCTGAAAAGAAAGTCTCTTTGTGAGTTATTCGAAGATTTGGGTCCTAGGACTATCAGGCGGATAACATCAGCCAAGGTAAAAGGTTTACCTTCAGTGCACGTATTAGTGTCATAACGACAAATATATAAAAAGAGAAAATGGCTCAAGTCATCTCCAAATACTGCTCACACTCCACAACTGTCGAGCCATGGTACAGTATTTTCTTCCTCCTTTATCACAGACATAGTTCAAGAACTGAAGAAGAAAGAATGGGAAGCTGGAGTGACAGGACTTCCGAAAAAAATGGATTTCTTGTTTTTACTGATGGTTCACCACCTATAAAGTCCCGGGACCAATCTAGGATAAAGGTTAAAGATATTGATTGATTGTCAGTTAGACGATTATCGCCACCGCGAAAGGATTAGAAACAATGGGGCAATGAGCAGGACATTAGTTAAAACATGGTGAAACGGACCGAACATAACTAAAGAGGAACTGATTATCTTAGAAGACGGATCGACAAGTAGTGTTTGCATTAGACTTTAAGACGACCATGCTGTAGTCGGTGGAGAAGCAGACTCGTGTATTCTTGTTCCACAGATGGGATGTTTATTTACTCCTCGCGGAGTTAGGCACAAGGCCAGTTTTATCTTACTCCCACAAGTAAGATGTGACCCAAGATCGGGTCGAGCAAGTGGGGTTAAAAGCCAGCGCTCGAGAGGTGAGCACTCTGGCTATTTAAAAATTGCTTGGGCAGCCCCGTCGGCATTCCCCGGTAGGGGCGCCTCAGACAGTAAGCAATAAACTTACTCCTCCCCAAAGAGGGGAGGCGAAGCATGGGAGGGTGGACCTCCTAGAACTGCACAGGACAGGCGTGCAGTATCCATCGGAACAGATACTACACTTTGATCTTAGCCAAAAATAAACTTTGTTCATAGAAGTTCCGTCTAGTGTTTGGTATACAGAGAGAGGAAAGGAAAGTCCTTTGCTGTGGTTGTAGCTAGACTGGCTCTTGCTGTGAATGTTTACAGGGAGGAAACCAGGTATTAGAGCTCAGTTGAGCACCGACCATGAACACAACGATACAGTAGAGAGAAGCTAGCAACATATCTTCTGTATAAAACAGGGACGAGAAGAGATACTTCCCCACTAGACTGCGAAGTTGATTTTGTACCCTGTCAAGACATGAAAAAGAGCTTCGTGTGGCATACCCCCAAATATTACAATAGTATTCAATTTTAGATGATATCTGGCTCTTTTACAGGTAAAAGGTTTCGTCAAGAGTGAGGTAATCTTTTGGAGCTGTAGAAAAATAACTGTCATTTTTATTGCGACCTCAGCAACATATTTGATGTAAGCTTTCCATTGTATGGTCTGGGGTGAAAGTCAGCCCTAGAAGCTTATAAAAAAGAGGGCTTCCTCGGGGAGATATCCATTTATTTTGACTGGGGAGAAGTGGGGATGAAAAGAGAGAAGCTTGGTTTTAGAGGCGTTAAAAGTAACAACCCACTTTTCTCCCATTGCACCACGTGCTTCAAGTCTGAAGAAACAGTCAGATAGATATCGATCACCAATGCTCTTTGAAGTGCTACCATAAACATTTGTATCGTCGGCGGCATGGATGTTAACGAATGAACTCATATTTGGAAGATTATTTATGAAAAGCAGGAAAATGGTTGGACCAAACTTTAATCCTTGAGGCACGTCGGCATAGATGATGTGTGCTTCGGATTTCTGCCCGTAAACAACTATTTTATAGACCTATGTCAGAAAAAACATTTGCTGGTTGAGAGGACATTTCCAGATATTCCATAGCTTGCAAGGTTGTGGGGGTAAACCTTTGGGCCAAACCCTATCTAAGGCCTTTGATGAATCAAGAGCTATCACCATAGCATCGAAGCTACCATTGATAGATGCACTGATCCTGTGAGCTTATCAAAGAATGGAAAAATATATCCACAGTGCATTTTCTA
>OY744534.1:52046261-52096261 GCA_963556195.1 Sepiola atlantica | reverse complement strand
ACAAATCTAAAATTCATAGTAAATTATGATTTTTAAATACGAACAAATTTAATTTGTAGTGCAAGTTTTTTTATAAATGTCAAAAAAATAGGCAGAGGTAAACATTCGTGTTGAAACGTACTCTAACATATAAATTTGCCTTATCGGATTTCCAATGCATGTGTCAAAGCGCTATTTGCTTCTGATTAGCCAGTCTTTCATTTTCATCCTTCCACCATGTACTTTAGTATAGAAACTATTATTTTCTTTGGTTTCTTTCAAAAATTACTTTATCATACTAGGAATAATTTTTCAGGTGGATACCACGTTTATCAGCAGCAGCAAATTAAAATCTAATAGGGACGCCTTATTGGTAGTCAGCAGAAAATTCACTTACTGATGGTAAATCTAAAAAAATAAATTCTTTCATTTTTATGAATTTTGATGTCGTCTGACATGATGTATATAAAAACATTTCCTATAAGAAACCTAAAATGTAGATAAATCTATTTGTGCTGTATAAAGGTCAAAATGACAGTCAAAAATGCGCACACAACATCGTAATAACACTGATAAAATTACGAAAACTAACACTCTCTCTCAGCTTTCAGAATCGTTCTGCTCGTCTTCAATTATCCTGTCTTTTTAAAGTCAGTTGATGTTTACGCATGTAAATTAGTTGCTCACGCATTCGGATTACTTATAAAAATCCATTATTTTGAGGACAAGTTTTCCCTCTAGAAAACGACCACCGACACGTAAAAAATATGGCACGTTTGAAGTTGGTACGTTTTTGTCTCTATTGTCGGTTCTCCATATTCAGGCGTTTCTAACGTGTTTATGTAAACGTTCGGTAATTGCCTCTTTTTCTATTTTGTCTTATTATTTATTTCATTTTACTTCACTCTAAGTACTTAGAAATCAAGGGGCCTATTCCTGGGGCGGTAACTTAATCTCAATATGAGATACATAAATATTCGAATATTCTATTGAAGTTTTCCTTTATTTCTCAAACGTTGAGTTAGTAAAGAAGTTAAGAACATTATTTTTTCTCTACCCAATTGACCAGTTAACTATGTTGCAGTATATCATTCTTGCGATCTCTTGGTCTTACTGGATTCCAGGACAAGAATTAATCTAGTCTGATGGAGTATCAAGCTAAGTGTTGTGACTTGGTGTAACATTACTTGGAAAAGGTGCACCATTACTCGTATGAACAAGCGTATAGCAGTGCTTAGGGATCTTATTTGGGCTGCGAATACTATATTATTTTGAATTTTTGGTCAGGGTTTACTTGTAGGGTGAACTATCTTCATGTCAGGTTGTTCTGACAAACTTTCGTAGAGAGAGAGAGAGCGAAGACCCTCGAGGATAGTGTCTAGTAGGTAATTCAAAGTCCCCATTTATCTCTGTGTATGTGTTTTGTAAATTCTTTTAACGGCTGTGCGAGTATTTGTTGTTTTTCTCTTTGCAATGTTCTACATCTGTTTGTTCAAACAATCAGTCGAAATAATTGGACGAGAACGACAGGACGGATAATAAATACATATGTTTCTTTTAAAATGTCCTGAGAATTAAATTAACAATCTAACCAGAAACCAGTTAAATTTTTCACTGGGTTACGGGTAAGGTAAGGGTTACGGGACAGTTATCGGACACAAAAAACCGGGCAGAGAAAGTAAAAAAGGAGGGGAATTACGTCGCACTGACTTAGCTTTGACCAATTTCAACGAATAATTAGTGACATAGATTGAGCTCATGTCCTCTTTAACACGCGTTTGTTATTTGCTGACTAAAAACTTAAAAAAAGAGCAGAATCTCTGCGGAGAGATTCCTTACATGATTGAGAACAGAACTTTAGCCGAGTTGTGCAGTTCTTCTGCTGTGTCAACACATGTATTTATAATACTTAATGATAACGTGTATTTTCATATTTATTTTTTTGCGGGAAGGTTTAATTGTCCTCTTACAAACAGCGCCTGATATTCCTAAATTGGGTACTTATCCAGATTAGGACCCAAGCTAACTATAACCCTTACCCTAACCCAAACGCTAACCCTAACCCTAACAGACGTCAAGTCGATTTTAGCTTCGGTCCTAATCTGGATAAGTCCCTCAAATTGTAACCCATCTGATACTAGCCAGGCTTAACGTCGCTTAACTTTGGTAATCAAACGAGAACCAGTGTATCGGCGTGATTACGCCATACATGGCCGATATAACAAAGCACAATAACACGGTGACGTTTTAACATCTTTTTAACATTAAGATTTAATAGTTATAAATAATTAAATCATAGAAAAAAATTAAGGGCTATTGAGTACGTTAACCAACAATGCGCACACTTCATTCATAACCGGTGTTAAGCATCACATTTCCTATTCTTAAGATAATCCATGTCGTTTAAGACCATTGGGATCTCGGACGACTATCGGGGAGAGGGTGCGTCCTGCGTTCGAGCCAGACATCCGTTAACAGCGAATACTACGTGTTAATATAATTTATTTACAAAATTTACAGAGATTAAAAAGTCTTTGCTTGACCTGGTCTGGTGGAGTATCCAGCTTAGTGGTGTTACTTGAGATTACATCAGTAGGAAAAGGTGCACCATTACTTCCCTTGTATGAGACAAGGAGATCTTATTTTGGCTTCGAATACAATATTATTGGGTTGCCAAAAAGGTTCGTTCGTTTTTTTAGGAATGAGGAACCCAAACATCAACTTTTGAAACCAAACAGAGTTTATGCAATTCATTTTTAACGCTCGCTTTGAAATTTTGAAAAATGTTTGCGATGTGTCTGGTTGTCAAACGGCAATCTTGTCCAATTACAGCTTTCACTTGGTCATTGTCGATCATCTCACTGAAAAAATTCGAGCTAACCATTTCTGGCCCACCCGTTCTGTCACAACATTCTCCCCATACACATGGTATATATTTATGCATGTTTTTTTTGCTTTTCCCCCTCTTTTCTGTAGTAAAATAGCATCAGATGTCGGTAGTTCTCAGCTCGATTTTCCATTTTAAGCCTTAAATACAAGCAAAAATGTAAGAATTCCTCTGCTCGGAGGCTTATTACACATCAACATACTCGCTACACCAAATACAGGATTTGTAGACGAGGAATATAAAACGATCTTTAGTAGGCCGGAAAAATGGCATTCAAAGAACGAACAAACTTTTGGTCAACCAAATATATAGAATATTTGGTTAGAGCTTACTTCTAAGGTTTAGTATCTCCATGTCAGCGTGTCCTGATAAACCTCTGTACAGAGATACTGAATATACCTAAGCATCGTGTCTGGTAAATACTAAAGCTCTCTCTCCCCCCCCCCTGCTTTCTCTCTCCCCCTCTCTGATGGTCTTGTATGTTAGGTTGGTACTAATTATGAGTATAATATTCAGCATAACGTTCAAAGTTAGAATACTAATTCATTCTGTATAAGACGGAGGGGAGTAAATATGTTTCTTCTGTTATTTTATGACTTTCTGTGTTCACAGGTTTTCGCGATAGTTTCTTGTGTCTTGCCTCCCCCCCGGGGAAGAGTTTCATGAGACTTTGTGGCCGGGTTGACAGCAACTGGAGACTGAGTCTTGAAGGCGATGCATTTAGTTTTAATCAAACCAATCAGCACCCACCGCTAAGCGCGAAATATTGAAACAAATCTTTCTTAAACTATTGCGGACGCATACTTTTTCTGCGCTTCTGATTGGCTGAGAGAAAATGCTTACATTAAGATACTTATCTAACCAAGAATTGATATTTTCAAACAATATTTCCTAGTTTCTGCTTCTCATGGAACAAGGTTTTACAACATAAAATAAAACATGAAAATGAACATTTAGTGAAATTTTTACATTCAAATCTTTAGTATAAACACTATTGTTAAGAACAATATATCGAACTGAAATGTGAATAATACATGTTTATAGTATTTAGAACATTAAAGTAATACTATTATTTTCAACTAGCAAGCTCACCCGACGTTTCTCGGGAATGAATGAACCACCCTATGTTCTCGTTCTCCCTGCTCTTTATCGCTACATTACCATCATTATTTTAATTGTAATGTCTATCATTAAAAAAACCAAAAATTTTAAATAAAATATAGTATAAAAGTAAAACGTCGTATTTGCTGTTCATGGATATCCGGCGTAAACGCAGACCCCACCATATTATAAAAAATATCTTCTGAATATCACCGCTGGATTTCTTCATAAAGTTTCTGTTGAGAACATTGTACTTGATCTTGGTTCAGGGTTTTGTTTTCAATTGCATCCCAAAACCGACGGACGGGCCGACATAAAGGGAACCCACATTTATACTATATATTATGTTACCTACATTTGACCATTTAAAATCTGTTTCATAGGATATATTAAAGAATAGTATTGTAATATTTTACTGCACATGACATGGATTTTAAAATTTTTATGGAAAACTTGTGCTAAGAACCGGCGTTACCCGGGATCCATTACGTTTAAACTAATTTTATAAAAATAACTATGTTCTATAACGACGCATTTTTGTTCAAAACACAGCACGACGTAAGTAAGAAAAAAGTAAAAAAAAGCTAGTAAGGAACGATAACTCTTACACAAAACAAGCGTTGTTTCTATTAGCTGCTTTTTCGTTTAAGGTGAGGATTTAAAACTTTCTACATATTCGAAAACTGCATATCTGATTATATATGTTTTACATTGCAGCGAAGTACGTTGGTGTATAGCTAACCACATGGTACAAAAATAACAACTGAAAGTTGGCTAGACACATTCAAAGTTTGATTAGTCAGCTTAAATCCTATCTAAGTTTATAGATATGGATAGATACGTTGCTTACTATGAAGCATCAATGAAGTATTATATTAATATGAGGAGAATTTATTTGGTATTCCGAATTCAGATGAATGTCGTTACCTCGAACCACCATTAAGGAGACACTCTGTAACAAATATTCTGTCTCGCGAGGCTCGTCATTCAAGGGAGACGCAATCACGCTAAACCCCCGATGGAACGCAACAGAATTAGTGAAAACAAGCCCAGAAGTCTCCACTGTCACTAGAATCCGAATAAAGCTGCGCACAAGAGAAGAATATCACTAGCAGGAACCCGCAGAATTTCCGCAGTTGTCTACTTACCGTTTTCGGTTTGGGTCGCTGCACAGTGGAACAGTCTGCCAGAAGCTGTGGTCAGCCTACGAACGATCAAGCAATCTAATGCAGCGCTGGGTGTATCGTGGCCGCTGATCTTTTGATAATCACTTTTCACTTGAGCAGCGGAGGATGCGTTTCGACGCGTTTCTGACATAAAACATCGACCAGGAATTAAATATACCTTTCGCAAAGTATTTCATGCTAACGCCAAGTCATGCTCTCTACGGAACACAGCAAAACATGTACCATAGTCGCTATCGCCTCATTAGAAACAAATGGAGCATTCATCTGTCCGTGTTACTGCTTTGTGGAACAGCCTACCAGAGATACTGACGATGCCTAACTTTAATCCTAACCCTAACCAGCGGTACTGACGATACCTATCATATCCAGCATTAAAATCGCATTGGATGAAACTTTTAGACGTTATATAGATGTATACATCTTCTAACTGTCCTTCTACATGGCTTGTTGCACTTTGCTATGTTTTACCAATAAATTCAATTTGATTGATTTTATTCTTCTTTCTTCTTTCTGCGACATCAGATAAGCATCATTTACTGCATTATTATGATTATTCGAAGACTACTATCATCTTGGTTTTTATATTCACAACGTTTCGACCGATGTAATTACCGACCTTCTTTAGCTGCATAGCTTTGCACTTTTAAATATAATAGCCCAGGAGCAAATTGTAGTATATGTGCTGATTCTACACTTCAACTGTTCTGGACTCAGTCAGTGAAGAAGAACTCTTTTTAGACTGAGGCAATTTTTATTTTTGTGTTTCATTTTGAGGGGCCGAATTTTCGCCACATTAAACACTGACATTGTATTTAACTCTGCTCTTGTGGGTAGACAAATAAATAGGGACGAGAAGATCAAAGTGTAGTATCTGTTCCGATGGATACTACACCCCATAGACTGGTATTGTCTTGGCCTTCGGGGATTGATTTACGCCGATCTATGGGTCTGTCCTGTGCAGTTCTAAGAGGTCCACCCTCCCAGGCTTCGCCTCCCCTCTTTGTGGAGGAGTAAGTTTATTGCTTACTGTCTGAGGCGCCCCTACCGGGGAATGCCGACGGGGCTGCCCAGGCAATTTTTAAACCCCACTTTCCCGACCCGACCTTGGGTCACATCTTACTTGTGGGAGTAAGATAAAAACTGGCCTTGTGCCTAACTCCTGGAGAGGAGTAAATCAATACTCTGGTGCCCCCTCGACGTAAATTCACTAGACCAACTCGACAATCAACTAAATCCCATCCATTCACTGCGGAGATCCCCAGATACCGGAGAGCTTTCTACTCAAATAGTTTCTTTCCTCGTGCTGCTGGCCTCTGGAACTCCCTCACTGCCCCCTGTTTCCCCGACAATACTGACATGCAGAAATTTAAAATTAATGTAAACCGACATCTCGCTGCGCAGATCCCAGTTTAGGTTACCCCCCAACCTTCTCCCCTTTTTTTCTTCTCAGTAGCCCCTTACGTCTACAGTGGCGGCCTGCCTTGTTTGGGGTTGAACTACGTTAAAAAGAAGAAAAAAAGTTCGAAAAGATATGCCTGTAGAGGGCCAAACCGTTGTGAATATAACAACATTGATAATTTGCACTTCATCTTTGGCGATCCGACGATCTCATTTTTGTAATGTGTGTGGAAGGTTATAACATGTTCAAACGAAGGCACAATCGTTTTATTATACGAATATTTTTAACCTCCGGGTCCGGATCTTTATTGTTGTTTCGATATTAGATCACCAGGATTTTTTTTCACAAAATAACTGAAATAATTGTATTTGTGTCTCAGCGTGAAATTCATTTCGAGTAAAATAAATAGGATCAATTATACTTAAGGCACCTCGGAATCAGAAACAAGCAAAAGGATACATTTTGGATCGACACCGGTTTCGTTTTCTTTTACCATCGGTTGAATTATAAACAACACACATGCTCTCGCAGATTTTCTTCAAAACGTTTTGTTTTTTGTAAATTTAAAGATGTATATAAATAAATTCATGAAAAAAAGTCACAAAATCTTTATTAAACCAAATATATAAGTGAACTAAAAAAATTTAAACAACAAAAAAAAACACCATTGAAATAAGTGGATGTTGTGCTGAGATAGTTTACAACTATTTTTGTTTTGAAAACTTTTACTGGTGTCTCTATTTACTTGCTTCCTAAAGACGGCAGAATTAGAAATAAGGTCGATTTTTAATGTAGGAAAACATCTGCGAAGGCAAGCGTGCGTATTATTTGGTTTATACTTCAAGCGGAAGCAAAAGAATCCGGTGTCAAGCCAAACTTGTTGTCGTTTCTGTATAATTGATCCAATAAATACAATGGGTGAATTCATTACTTTGGGTGTGGAATTTATTTTTGAAAAAAAAAAAACACAAAAAAAAACAAACAGCTTTTCTTAAGATGCGTCCATTTAATTTGTGCGGTTAGCGCGGGAAATGCTATTTCAAACTTAAGCGTGATAGACCAAAGACCAGACTGACAAACCAACACAAATCTTTTAGAAATGTTTTGACAGAGCTAATAAAAATGATATAAAAACAATAAAACGTGTGCATAATTTGGATTATTCGGACTACTATTCTCACATTTGTTGTTATATTCAAAAGTGTTTAGCCTTCTTCAGGCGCATCTCTCCGAACTTCAGAAACTTCTAGTCGAACTTGGACACTGGACTATGAAGTTTCAAAGTTGGAAATGATGTATCTGAAAAAGGTCGGACATAACATCGGTCAAAACGTTGCGAATATAACAACCAAGATAAGATTAGTTGTCTGAATAATCCAACTCATCCAACATTAATTGATATTTATTTTGTCGAAGATAAAGATTTTACTCAGTGCAAAATGAATTGTTCCAACATCGAATAAGATGTCATGAATAGAATTATGCGGTGCTTGTCGACTTAAACATAGCATTAGTTTTATTAATTTAAAAACTAATAAAAATAATAGAAATGATCATACCTCATTTAAAATATTGCGAAAAATAAAACCGATTTTAGCAATGAGAAAACTTTATAATGTGTAATGAGATTACCCTGGGGGAGTTAGTGAAAGTACTACTACTACTACTACTACTACTACTACTACTACTAATGTAACTGCTATTACTACTACTACTACTACTACTAATAATAATAATTCGTAATACTTATTACGACGATTAGAGAGCTGGACTTATATAAGTGGGCTGATAAAATGTAGGTTAAGATTGGAATGTAATTCTGAGTGCGCTTTTGGAAGTCAAGGCTTAATGCGTTTTCAAATGTTGTGAGTTATCAGTTCAATTGAGAAATACATATTTGTCATTTGTTGTTTAAAAAAGAAATGCGTAAAACAAAAACAATTGTGAGAAACAATATTAGTGATCTAAAAACTTTAGTGCAAAGTCGCGATTACGTCCTACACCCGTTTCCCTGGTGGGGCCTGGCTCGGCACGTACACTACACAAATTAACGAGTGGGAAAGTAAAATTCTGTCGACGTTTACCAGCAATAAAAGTGAACAATGAAACATCTTTTTTTGTGTTTCGCGTCTTTATTTGTGAACAAACCTGGGGAAGCATGTTTGAGTAAATGCTAAGAGGATTCACCAACTGAAAAAATTACAAGTAAGTCATTCTTTTCAGTCTTATGTAAAGTGGAATATTTAACGAAGCTTTTGACGACGTCACACATCATTATTAAAAACAACGTTACGTCTAACCATTTGAGTAACTTTACAGACATTCATATGTGGCTCCCTAAAAGTTAATTAGGGGCAAATAAGTTACAGCAGATTTCAATAAATCTGCGTTTAGCGATTAAAATGTTATTTCAAACGTAAGAATGCCAAACTGACGGAACAGTTTTACAACTAACAGAGTGGCCGACATCTTATGTTAATTTGTGGACGTACCCGAAAAAAAAGAAGACTTACATGTATTTTCCTAGAGCTATTTTTTACTGGGATAAAAACACCACTGTAACAGTATAATTCTTTCCTTAATAATCAAAAATTCTTACGAATCGGAATCGTACATTTTTGACCAACTCAGTTATGTTGTTGGCATTAGTTTCCCCATTTTTTTTCGAATCACGTACTCGCAGGTGTGAAAAGTTTTCTAGACCGGGAGAGAGAGAGAGAGAGAGAGAGAGAGAGAGAGAGAGAGAGGGGGGGGGGAACCCCACATTCTTTGCAGCAGGCTTGGCAATATCTTCTATGTATTTGTTCCAATTACTTTGTAATGTTAATGTTAGGTTGAAGAGTTTGAATGTCGGACTTTTAGTGTTGCATACCCCCCTTTTCAGGGGAGACCCAAGGCCTCACAGTTTACAATCAATTTAGATATACGTGTTCATAAACGTACCTTGTTAGCGAGTGCTTCCATTATCATAACCTCGTCGCGTTTTTCCTCCATATGACTGAGGACACTTGCAATTTATTATTTCACAACCACAAAGACTGAAAAACCATAGATTTGAAAGAAATACCTTTATTTTACCCCGTAAATGAACCCTTTCTTCTGCCAGCGGCGACAATGGTGTGCATCTCGGCTACTGATTTGTTGTTGTTGTTACGTTCGAATAACAGCCATTTTACACGTGTGTCGCCTCTCGATTCTCCCATACGACTGGTCGTTCATCCGTTCTCTTCCCATCGGCTGACGTCGTATCCGCTCTCAGCACACCCAGGGTCGAGATGACATTCGAAGGCACTCGTTTACCCAACTACATGTGTACGTGTCGAAAATATACCCATGAATTACAATCACGAGAGTAATACAAGAAAACGTAATTATTACTATGTAAAATCAGATAGAGTGCTATTAGCTATGACAATCAGTTGAAAAGCCACATTTTATGGGAGGTTCTGCTAGATAATGAGCACTAAAACCGTTTCCCCTACTACGCTTAGTTAAGAATTTTAAGATCAATTATGTAGATTCGTGGATGCACTTACATGTACTTCTGCAGCGCTATATTTTCCTAGCAAAAATAAACCGCTTAAACGGTTATAATTATTCCATTAATGAACGTAAATTCGTACGAATCGGCATGACCCGACTTTTTAATCGACTCGATTCTCTTGTCATTGGTTTCCCTAAATTCTTTCTAGAATCACGCAGTTATAATAGGGACCACATGAAGGTTGCCTACATCCATATTGAAGTGGTTGCTATTTTATTAATGACAGAACCATTTATTGGCATACCTCTTTCAGATGATGTTTGTTAGGTCGAACCACCGTTAAGGAAACGTTGTAACAACCACTACGTCTTGTGAAGCCAGTCTTTCAAAATATGCAATCCTATCAAACTATCGCTGGAACGCAATAGGACAAGTACGGACAACCTCAGAAGTCTCTACTGCCACTAGAGTACGAATGAAGCTGTCAGCAACAGGAAAATATGTTTTACTAACAGGACTCTGTGGAAATGCCACGGTTCTTTGCCACTCGTATTCTCTTTCTTCTTCCCGCAAAAATACTTGTCAAATGAATATATTTTAAAATAAATATAATAACTGTTTAAAAAATGTGGTACTGGTACAGCTTTTGGACCAGACAAAACCGAGTTTTTCTTCAGCATCTTCGGACTATTTACGTAAACAGCCGAAAGATACAGAAACGCTTAGCCAGTCAGAAGTAGACAACAACTTTACATGTAAATTGAGTCGCTCTTAACATTATAGGCAGGTAAGCGATCATTGAAGAAAAGTTATTAAACCGAAAATTACTTTCATAGCTGTAGCCCTAACCCTAAACAACCCTGAACTAACCCTAGTCGGTTTTCGTCCGATTCAAAAGCTGTACCAGTACCTAAAAAATTATACGCAAAAAAATATGCAAAAATCGTTGTTGAATTGATTACGTAAAAAAAAACTTTATCGAAAAAAAAGTTTAACTATTTTCGATAAAATGTTTTTCTTTTGTGTTTTACTTTCCCCAAAAAATATTTTAAAATATTCATTGGTTTTATTAGTTAAAATTAAATAAATGTCATAAACACATCATAAAATGAGTCTTTTTCTTTCATTATTTTTTGTTTCAAGTTGAAAATCAGCCTCGTTTGAATTTGACACCAGTCTGTTTTGATTCGGCTTTTTCCGGCTGTTTACGTATCTCGGGGTCAGCAAAAATCGGTTAAGTCTGGTTCAGAAGCTGTTGAAGTACCAAACCTTTAATTAATTCATCTATTGTTAAAATTTAAATCGTTTTATAAATAAATTGTGTTTTTTTCGCCTCAAACATACTTGTCGGTTAATTAATCCTTAAATAAATAACACGAATGTCAGCTTTCAATATAACAACCAGCGCCTACACAATCGACTTAAAAATCTGGTGGTGAGTTGTTTTTTTAGCGTCCTTGCAACCCCTTTCTCACAGTAGATACGTTACTTGTCTCTCTCTGCTCGACTGTTATTACAACAGAAGGGTGCTCGACTGAGCTCCAATGTTTAGTTTCTTCCTTGTAAAACATTCACAGCTGGAACTCGTTTTGTTAACCACAGAGAGAAAAAAATACTTTTCTTTTCTCCCTCTATGTTCATAGCGTCAGACGGAATTTTCATGAACAGAACTTCTTTACAAGGACTTCCTTCCGTGGAACACATTGCCGCGAGACTGCTTCCCTGCTGTTTAGAATTTGGTTGTCTTCAAGTATAATGCTGACAAATTCTTGTTAAAAACTGCCGTATAAGTAATACGTTCATGCTATTTATCGATGTTAGTGCTCTCATAGTTGTCCTCATCCTTCACGTGAATATCATTTCAGTCTCATTAACCCTTATCCTCGAGTGGCTTTTGGCCTTGATAAGCGGTGATTCAGTAGTAATAAAAACAAAAATTCGAAAAGGTTTACAAGTAGAGTGGTGCTATTGAACTGAGCATATTGGACTTGTCACGCCCAGCTTGTCAGTCCTCGTCGTAACCACTTCACCACTGTCACCTTTTCTGTCTTAAGATTACATGTCCTCAAAGACAAATTAAATTTAGTGGTTACATATCTTTCCTACCGTAACATTTACTCCTACAAATAACTAAATTGCTCACAGCTGTACACAGATGTATCTACGAAAATAACATATGGGGGAATTAGATAATTTGAATGCCTAATTCATACAATGTCTGACTCACATATTACTAAATGTAAATAAAATGCATGTTTACCTTAAGAAAAAATAACATTTTTAACTTTATTTTTTTCCAGAATTCATCCAATTTTCGGTGCATTTTCGGTGCATTTTCGGAATAGTTATCCAAAGATTTGTAGTCGTGACGTAAGCAGTTCTGACTATCAACAGAGAAAGTCGAATCATGGTTCGATTCTTCTACATAATACGAACAGAACGAAACTGACTTTTACCGAACTAAACCTAAAACTTATGTAAAGGTTAGTTTAGGGTTAGGTTAGGGTTAGTGTCTGGTTAAGTTAGGGTAAAGGTAAAACACAGTTCAGTTAGTATTATGTAGAAGTACCAAAACAACATTACAGAATACACTTACATACAAGATAAAATCAAAAAACGACAGAGTAGAGAAAGATTAGCAATGTCTATTTTTATGAGAAATAGGCTGCAGAAAAAAGAAAAGAACGTCCTCCACCAGATTCTGAAGTCGATTTTCTACTTTGTCACGTCGGAAAAGAGTGCTCCCCAAATGTGGCAACAGTACTCGATCTTGGGCTGTATACGGCTTTTATACATGTAGAGGATCGCATCAGGAGTTAGATACTTTATGGAGCAGTAGAATGATCCAACCGTATTTCGAGACTTTAGCAACAGAGCAGATATAAGTCTCTCACTTCAGATCTGGAGTGAATGTCAGTCCTAGAAGCTTATCAAAATAAGAAGCTTCCCTACAGGAAGCTCCGTTCATTTTAACTAAGGCAAAGTGAGGGTCCGAGCGTTGGTGTTGAAAGGAGAGAAGCGTGGTTTTATATGTGTCTAAAGTAACCAGACACGTTTTTCTCATTGCACAACGTGCACCAAGTCGGAAAAGAGAGAATCAGAAATGTCTTTATCATGTATGCTCTTCGAAGTTCTCTCATCGATAGTTGTCTACTCTGCATAGATATCAATGATTGAACTTATGTAATTTGAGATATCATTGAGCAATATCAGGAAGAGGGTTGGAACCAACATGGATTCTTGAGATACGCCATTGTTGATAAAATGAGCTTGAGATTTTTATCATCACCAACTATTTTTATACACATATCAGAGAGAAAGATATTACATAACTAGCAAGCTTGAGAAACATACCATTGTACCAAACCCTACCAAAGGCCTTTGATATGTCAAGAGCTATTGCTCTAAAAATTAAGCCCCCGCCACTATATTTGTTGATCCTGTGCGATATTACAGTCAGTACGTCAGCTGTTAATTTTGCAGGATAACATTTATATTTCTTGTCACTGAGTAGATGGTTTTGGCAAATTCTTGATTTTTCACAGCTTCAAACAACTTACTCATTATGCATAGGAGACTGATTGCGATGCAGAAGACTGATCTCCAGTATTTTTAAATCGTGTGCAAACTAATGGAGTTTTCCAAGGTGATGGGAAGATTTTCCCCTTTAAGCAACGATTTAACAGCTTTGTAAGAATAGGAGCTAGTTCCTGTTGCAGTTACTTAATCACTATGATTGGAATGTAGTCGTAACAAGTTGCCTTGCTTGCGTCGAGTTTCTTAATAAGATTGACAATATCCCGGGCAGACATATGGATGTAACTCTAAGTTGGTACAGTCATAGTAAGAAATACAGCCTGATCGCAAAGGGTGGAATTTGATGCAAAGTTTTTTCCGAAAAGCTTGGCTTGATCAGATACTGGAGAAATCACTTTTGGTCTATTGATGATTGCTAGAATGGAAGTCTTACATTTCTTCAGAACCTGATTTGTTGTACGCCAAAAATCGTGGGAATCGAGCATCTGCTCGGCCACTTTAAATTTAACGGATTTAGCATATAACTTTTTCGCTTTTTTTATACCTTTAGATTCAGAGCATCTATTTCGATGAAATCAATTGAAATAGTGAAATGGCGGCGGCACATTCAAGGGTATATCACGGTTTGCTGTTTGGTTTCTCTTGAAATTTCTTGGAGGGTATAAAACTCTTAATAACTGTAATTAAATTAGATACAATTCATGACATATTCCTTTTTAAAATAGGATGTAAAGAAACGTCTGGCTTCGATGAGTATATATACACGTTTCGATTTGTTTTGATCTTAATTGAGACAACTGAGTGATCGGAAGATGCCAAACGGAGACTAAACAACGGATGAACACTATTCTGGACAAGTTCTCAGGAAAAGATTAGGGAGGTTTGCGAAATCTCCGTCAGCGTCAGGCACGCAAATAGGTTTGATCATAATCAAGGGAAAAATCATGACAAACCCTCCCTTCATCTTTGGTCTTGTTTGAGTGAACGAGCCATTTAACATTATGTACATAAAAATCACCACATACATAGATGTTCAGTGTGAGGACGGTAGAAGGAAAAACTGCATGCCGTATTGTGAGCACGTACAATACGGAAAAACATATAGGGCAGTTAAGTGTGCTCTTCAGAGATGTCTCTACGACATGGAAAGTTGTCCCTAATGTAGGCACACATTCCATGTCCATGGTATCTTGAAGATCGGGTTTTGATACGGCTGAAGTAACCTGCAATCATGAAATCGTTAGTGGAAGCTGACGGGTTAATGCCCGTTTCACATAAAAATATTTTTCCGGTTTGATCTCCTGCAAGTGGATTTCAACTTCTGGAAGGTTGGAACGTAGATCCCTTATATTGGAAAAAGAAACCTGGTAGTAGGGATCTACGTTAGAAGTTGGGGAGCATGATTTAAGCTTGTCTTTTGTTTTGACACTTCTTATGTTGGGATTGGGAAATTTCGTGGAAGAGGTTAGTAGACGGGTAGAGAGACGAAACAGTAAGAGAATGAGTAAGTAAATAAGCATT
Organism: Sepiola atlantica; assembly: GCA_963556195.1. NCBI lineage: Eukaryota > Metazoa > Mollusca > Cephalopoda > Sepiida > Sepiolidae > Sepiola > Sepiola atlantica. The sequence goes on along the minus strand of OY744534.1, from coordinate 52,081,166 downwards.
GTTAACCATTACATACAGAACATTTCATAGCAATTCCCACTAATATAGCATTGAGAAGCCCATCCGGAAAATACTGCATGGCCCAGAGTCCATTCATCAAATGGTAATACAGCAGCCCCGGTATTCTGTAGATGTTGATAAAACAGCCTGTTTGGGGTTTACACAAAGGTTCGAGTCTTTGAACTATCAGACGGATAACGTAAGGCCAGATAAAACGTTTACCTCCAGCCTCCTTATTAATGATATGGCAATAAATATAGAAAACAGAAATGTACTCAGGGCATCTCCACATACGGCCTATTAACCAAACACCAACTACGAGACAGCGTTTTCCTCTCCCTGTCAGAAACACCAGTTTCTGTAGTTGAGGACTAAAGGGGCAGTTTTTCTGCACTAAAAAAATAACATGAATATAATGGTTATATTCTAAAAAGAAATGAACTTTTTTACTAACAAGTCAATGCTTATCAAGACGCAAAGGCCACTCGAGGATAAAGGTTAATGAGTTTGTCAGGTGTATAGTGAGATAACACCGTGATGATTAGTAACGATTGTTGCAATTGGGAAGAATTTGATTACCTAAAAGTACGGCTTAACAAAAATTTGTTTACATTGGACTTGAAAACGACAATGATGTAGTCAGCTGGAAAGCAGCCCAGTGGTGTTGTGTTCAACAGACGTGTAGTTCTAGAAAAATAACTCAGCTCATGGAAGCTTTGTTTAGTTTTAGGTAAAAAGAGGGAATATAGGAAATTATTTAAAGCAGTTGTAGAAAGACGAGTTTTCGTTTTACATGGGGAATCATAGATTGAATCTCAGTCGAGCACCTACCATGTAAATAACGATAGAGCCAGAGAGAGACTAGCAACATCACTTATGTGAGAGTGTTGCCGTAAAAAAGAGAAGAGGGCACCCCCACTAGATTTCGAAGTCGGTTTTGTACTCTGTCAAGACAAGCAAGAACGCATTGAACGGCATCGATTAGGCACGGTGACCTGGAAGTAAACCACTATACTAGCTTTACCTACCTGGTGCTACCCGGGAGCATTTTTATTTCCATTTCGCTTTTGCTGTTTTTAAACAATGGTATTTTATTTGTCATGGATTTTTACATAAAATTTTTAAAAGTAAATTTAATTATTACGGTTTCCTTTCGTCGTTTAATAATTTAATGAACGAAAATTGTTAAAAACTTAGAACTAGTTTTTTCTAAATATAATTTTCTTGTAAGTCTCTATAAAATAATTGGGTGTAATTAGCTTTCAAAACGGCCAATCCTTTAGTACAGTAGGATTTGTTAAGAATTAAAATTTAGTTTTAAAAAAAAACTTTATTTACGACAGTTTGAATGCTTCACAAATTTCTTTTAGATTTCGAAGGTCCGCGCCGAAATTGATTCCTGTTATTGTTTTCAACTTTAAGAATAAGAGTAATATGGCTGACGTGTTTACGAAAAAATTGAATCCATTCTTCTGAGTTTAATCTGGTAAATAAATTATTTTTTACATAAGATTTATTAAAAGTTCGTTTTATTTTATTAAATTATATTGTTTATTTAAATGAATAGTAACTAAAAAATTATAGAGTAGAGTTCTTACCAACCGGATTCTAATTTCTATGGATGTCAAGTCACTCCGGTTGCCAAAGCACTTTCATAAATATAAATAAAGACTTACAAGGGCGTATGTTTTATTTATTATTCAATGAGATTATACAGCACGTATACGTGTGAGTACACACACTTATGCTGGAATATTAAAGGTTTGTATACACTTTACAAACGAAAAACTAAAATTGCATTAAATAACAATTCACAAAAATCCAACTCGATGTCAATGCTTAAAATAAAATAAGAAATACAAAGTTTTAAATTAACAGAAACTGATTATCTGTTTTTATAATTGTTGTAAATAATAGTTTAAATGTTTTCTAAATGACGCAACATTGTTTATTACTATTCATATCTATTATCTACCATTGTTGTCTTCACCTTTTTTTTTCTCATTTTATTCACTTTTATTTTTTCTAGTTTTTTTGTTTTGAGACAACTTTGAACCATGCATGCTACCTTGGATCTTTCACTGCTAACAATAGGTTTTCGCTCCATGAATTTAATGATATTTTCAATTGTTATCTCAACTGATGCTCGAATCATTTCTTCATTGTGTTCTTCTTCTCGGCTGGTTGAGCTTGATCCATCATCAGCTTGAAAATTAACTTCGTTTAGGTCGTCTATATAACAAGGTTGGTTATCATCAGAACCTACTTCAATCCAATTTTCTAAATCGTTATAATCACGGTCGTGTAGAGGATCGTCATTTAATGGAAAATTCTTTTGATTGAAAGAATTCCTCTCTCTCTCACTTTCAGTTGAATTTGAGATTTGAAAGTTTTATTAGCTTCAACTTCTTTTTTTGGTACTTTACTGAGGTCATAAACCATACCATGTCAGTCCTAATTTTTACATCATCCCAAGCTTCATTGAGCAAATACATTGTACTTGCAGGTGAGCGAAGTTTCTAGCACGGTAGAGGGAGCCCACATTCCCTGCAGCAGCCTTGACAATGTCTTCTATGTATCTGTTCCAATTCATGTTTCTTGTGAATTTGAAGCCGAGGAGTTTGAATGATGCACTCTCGGGTAGGTTGTATTAGCCATGACAATCGATTGTTGAAAAGGTTTCTCATGATTCTAAAATGAAATGAGATTAAAATGTTTATATCTTGTTTTGTTCCTATTCAACTACAAGATATAGGTAATTTTCTAAGGAATTCAGCCATTACCTTGGATATGTATGTGTTCACTTTACTCACATGTCGAGAATAGAGCATGGTGTCATCAGCAAATATAACCATCTCGGACACAATTGCATCAGGGTGGTTGTTTATGAAGATCAAGAATAATAATGGTCGAAGGATCTACCCCTGGGACACACTCGCATTAATGTCATGTTGCTAACATGTACGGCCATCGAAGACAACCTGTCTAAAAAGGATTTCATTATATTATATATTCGTCCAGTAATACTGTACGAATTAATTGTCATGATCATACAATCATATCAGACCTTGTGAAAGTCTTTGGATATATCAAGCGCTACCGCCCTAGCTTCACCAGCCTTGTCCAGTGTATGGTATATGCGTTTAGAGATGACTGTTAGGATATCCGCAGTAGAACGGGCTTGCCTAAACCCATACTGATAGTCAGAAAGAAGTTTAACATTAACGACATGATGGAGTATCGCTAGATTTATTAATGATTCAAAGACTACTACGAAGAACTGGAGGAGATGGATGGAGCGATAATTTTGCGGGTCAGTTCCTCACCAAAATTCCTGAACACTGTTACTACAGAGGCAATTGTCCAGCTATCAGGGAAGCAAGATTCCGAAAGGCATTTATTGTAGAGTTTGGAGAAAACAGGAGCAATTAGTTACTTATGAAAATTTTCAAAACAATGGTAAAATCTGAATTTCGTGTTTTAATAAAGAATACCTTTCTGATGAGCAAACATACTATTCGAGCAAGGCAATGGTTTGATAAATATTATTCCGTCTCTTCTCCATCGGAAACAACTATTAAAAGGTGGTATATGGACTTTAAACGAGGGGCGCAAATAATTCTGAACGCTCAGGTCGGCCAATTTCCTCAGTCCTGGGATGCGCAAAGTATTTTGGTCATTAATAATCTTGAGAAAAGAGAGACTATCAATAGCAAATATCATATCGGTAAGCTTGAAAGAAGAAATTAATAAAATCCGGACACAATTGAAAACGAGGGAAAATGCTGTTTCACCAAGACAATGTACCGTGTCAAAAGTCGATCGTAACGATGGCAAAACACAATACATTTGAATTGATTCCGCACCTACCCTATTCTCCAGATCTTCTCCCAGCGATCACTTGCTGTTTGCAGATCTCAAGTAAATGCCCAGCCGTTAAACACCAAAACAAAAACAGACGAGACGCTGAATCATCAAACGACACGTGAGACGCTAAGCCGTTGAAAAGTCAGTTGTTTTGATTTCATTAACTAGTTAGATTGAAATGCGATTCAGATAATGCCTCACATCAGTGAGGGAGGGGGGTTGATACGTAAAAAAGCCGTCGGGAGAAAGGCCCTGAAACGGTGCGTATTCTCTCCTGATGACCCAACATTGTCTGGGGGCTGAAATGAAGTATTCCATCAGTAAAATAGCCGAAGAAAAAAAACATATATACTAGCACACAAGTAAGCTGTTTCTTCCAAGCAACAATATCTTCTGTTATCAGCTCGCTTGAGAGCGAATTTCTGCTACTGTCTTGGTAGCTAGTTTTATTCAGAAAAAAAGAGATTTGGCTCCAATGAAAAAAGTGATATCGTAAACTACATTTCTGAAATAAAGGCATCGAATTATTAGAGAAGTGTTGGAATTAGTTCATCGCGCTAAAATTAGACTATCCGAACCGGTAATAGCTGATACAGTATTAGCCAGGAAATAACAAATTCACAAACGGTCTCCAGCCGCATGAATATCTCGGTCATATGAAGATGACATAAAGTGCCTAGCATTTTTAAATGGTCACCTATCTGGTACTGACCAGATTCTACGTCGCTTTACTTCGGTGATCTGGCGAGAACCTGCGTGCCAACGCGATTATGCCATATAAGGAGACTATGCTGACGAATAAAGTCTAATTTTGCCTAAAAGTTGCTGTTTTATTAGTTAGGCCCGGGACTTATTTTTTTTACAATAACAGTCACCGTTTATCAAGGGCCAAAGGCCATTTGAGGATAAGGGTTAAATAGTTTGACTGGTGGACGGTGAGACACCATTGCGATCACCGGCACGATGGTTGTAGCAGGGCATACATTGATTATTTACAGGGACGGTTCAACAATAACTTGTTTACATTGGACTTGAAGACAACCATGTTGTAGTTGGCTGGGATACAGGATCGCGGCACTGTGTTCCACAGACGGGCAGTTCTAGGAAAGAAACCTTGGTCATTGAAGGGTAGTTTCGTCTTGGGCACACAGGAGGAGAAAGGGAAGTGATTGGCAGTGGTAATAATTAGGTGTGTTCTAGTTGTGAATGTTTTACAAGGGGGCCCCATAGATTTGAACTCAGTCGGGTAACTGTCATGCAAATAACGGTAGAACAAAAAAAGACTAGCAACATCTCTTCTGCGAGAGAGTGACTGTAGGGAAGAAAGGAGGGTATCCCCCACTAGATTTCAAAGTCGGTTTTTGATTCTGTTAAGGCAGGAACTTATTATGTTGATGTGTTATGTCTCCTCGCTGGCAACGCCTGGTGAAAACCACTTGTGTAATGTAGTACACTAACACTAGCTTACAGCAATTACGTTAATTTGCTTAGTATTACATTTCCTTCTGTAAGAATACACTAACTTAAGTGATTATATTTACTTCGCTTTTACATTTTGTTTTAAACATAACCGAGTAAATAATATTAGTTTTCTCCGCGTACGATTAATTGCGAAATAAAATAGCGGCAATGGTTAAACTTATTTTTTAGCGTTAAATTTCTATTTAAACTAACAAAGTAATAAAATACGTACATTTATTTTCTTTGCCGCGTCATTTGCAGTCTTTATGGCTGGATTATTATTTCGCAATTATATTTTCTGAATGTGAAATGAAATTGAGAGGCTGTATTGCTTTCTTTTATCTTAACAGTCACTTTCACAAAGAAACGAAATGAATGAATTGCTGACAGCTGAATATATAAAGAAAATCTAGGGAAACTGACTGTGCAATTCTAACGCGTTCTCACCCAATTTATGGGTGCATCGTCAACCTTACAGTTTCTTATAAATAATCATTCATCAGCCTAGCTAATGTGACACGCTTTGCTATATATATATATATATATATATATATATATATATATATATATATATATATATATATATATAGTCTCGGAAGTTTCTCAACCATTAAAACTATATTAAAAAAAAACAAAAAAACTTATAGATCCAAGTCTTTCAGTGGAAAATCAGTCATGTAAGTCAATTTATTTTTTACAGTTATTAAATTAGTTTGTTTCTAACACTATTTTAAGGGATCATCAGTTGTTTACCATGAAAAACTGTTTCCGGAATTTAAAAACAAGACAGTATTTAATTTCATGGCTTCCCAGCAGAGTTGATCAGACCCCACTTCCCTTAAAAGACAAAAAACATAAACGTTCCTTATACTAAATCTACGTTTTGTTCCATATAAATGTTTTGCTAACTTATATTAGTTATTTAAAAAAAAAATTTCTTTACCTGTGCTGTTCGTCTGTCTAATAAAATTTATCCGTTACTTACAAAAATGTTGCTGCATCTTAAAGTGTTTGGACGAATCCATTGCACTATTATTTAGGTGATTAATGTATTATTTTTAGTTTTATATTATAAATATAAAAAATATCAACACATCAAAAAATAATAAATAAATAAATAAATAAATATGTATATATATATATATATATATATATATATATATATACACATACATACATATATATACCTTTAGTCCCTCCTTCTCTCTTTCTCTCTCTATATATACAATTATGTGTATTTATATATATATATATATATATATATATATATATATATATATATATATATATAACAATTATGTGTATTTATATATATATATAAATTATGTGTATTTATATATATATATATATATATATATATATATATATATATATATATATACAAAGTATGTGTATTTATATATATACATATATATATACAAAGTATGTGTATTTATATATATATATATATATATATATATATATATACAATGTATGTGTATTTATATATATACATATATATATAGATACAATGTATGTGTATATATATATATATATATATATATATATATATATATATATATATATATACATATATATACATATATATATATTAATGTTTCATGTATCCACATAAAATGCCTTTCGTATTTCATCCTCGTAGGGAATCGTCAGGCAAAAATACATGGAATTCGTGTTACCGGATGTTTGTATATATACACGTGGTGTTTAGTCTTAGCTAGCTAACCAATCAGATTCTTTGTTATTCTCTCTGACGGGTTAATGTTTCTATTAGGTAATGATAGGGCTTCACACAAATTAAGGTTCGGCTTACTTTTACTTCTTATTTCGTTGATCTGTTTTCTACAGGGGTGACTCACTCTTTATTTTGAATGTGTCGAATTAATAGGTGACCTTATTTTAACACGTGTGTGCTTTTTCGATTTCTTATTCTTAGGTGTGCGATTAGTTTATTTTTTATTTCATTATTTTACTATATTTTATTTTTCTTGTGTATTGTTATTCTACAGTAACATTTATTCTGTGTAAGCAGTTGTTTGCTATTTTACTTATACAGTTTAATAGGTTTGGGTATCTTTAAAGTGTCGAATTTCAAATTTCTCATGTAAGCATAATCTACACGAGTCGTCTGAATATCTACATGTACTTGCTGTCGTACGATTTTCCACCTGATTATTGGCGAGCGTCCGCTTTCGTTGAGCTCCCAGTAATGGGTCGTCAGTGTTGTTTGGAATCGGTGTTCGTTGTTATTAAATGTGCTTTTGTGGTCGTAATCTCTTTCGCCTCCCCCCCTCTCTCTCTCTCTCTCTCTCTCTCTCTCTATATATATATATATATATATATATATATATATTGGCGAGAAAGTATGAATTGAATATTACATTTTATATATCTATTTATTAATCTATTTATTACTATTTTATGCATATACACTTATATTATAAAATTATATATATATATATATATATATATGTGTGTGTGTGTGTGTGTGTGTGTGTATATAATGTGTATTGTAGTTAGCTTGAAACAGTGCTTGTACATAAGTATGTAATACTTTTTCTATAAGGTTGCTTACAATGCGGTGAATGCCAGAGCGGTGAAAGAGGAACATAGCAAAAAATTGATAAGTTGAGAAAGACAATAAATGATATTCTTGTTCAATAAAAATTATTTATCTTTTAAAATTTTCTATACATTTTTCATTTACTGTTGTATAGATTCCGGAAGGATTTACATATATATGTTTATATTTCTAGAGAAACACCCCCTTTTTCAAAATAATATGTTTATTCCGATCGCTGCTGAAAAACGCTCACACGCTGCTGTTACATTCAAATAGTAGTTTTAATATACACGTGCTGGTCAAAAAAATAGAACATATGTATAAAACTGTAAAAATCATTCCGTTTGAGATAATTTTCGGCTTTTAAATTGTGTAGGCGAAATATTCTATATGTAAATAACAATTACAACTATTGTTAATCATTTGTAATATTTGCATATGTCAGACTTTATTGTCACAGAGTAGTTTATTGTCACATTGGGAAATTCAGCGTTTCAATTTAATAGACCATTATTCGTTGAGTAATCTTAAACTCAAAAAAAGTATGTGTTTAAAAAGATTTTGCAAGTAATTTAATCATAATCTCTCATTATGGGTCGCTCTAAAGACATATCTTTGTTTGAGAAGCAGCGAATGTTCGATTTGCGGGAAGTAGGAAATACGCACATGGAAATCGCAACCAAGGTCGGATGTTCAAAATCGGTAAAGACCAAAGTGCTCCAGAAAGATGTTAAGGTTGTTTCCAACAGCAATTGCAAGAAATGCGGACGAAAGAAAAGCACCATTGAAAGACAAGACCGGGCACTGGACAAGGTGGCAAAGAAAAGTCGATTACAGTCAACAAGCCACATTACTAAAAGTGGAAACAGGCTTCTGGTGCCGACGTTTCACGAAGCACTACCTACCAACGGCTCCAGCAACTGGGATACCAAAATCGTATAGCTGCCACCAAACCGCTCCTTAACAAAAATCAGATGTTGAAGAGGCTACGATGGGCAACTGCTCATCAAACCTGGACTACAGACGAATGGCGGCGTGTGATCTTTTCAGATGAGTCTCGATTTTGTATTTCCTTCGGCGACCAAGGGCCACGTGTTTGGCGAAGATCCACGGAACGGTATAACCAAGAATGCGTCAAGAAGTCTGTGAAGTTCCCGCAGTCTTGCATGGTTTGGGGCTGTATGAGTGCTAAGGGTGTTGGTAATTTCTGCTTCATCAAAGGAAATGTAAACGCAACAGTGTACCAAGATATCATGGAAGCTAATTTACTGTAAATGCTGGATAATCAGTTTGACAGTGACGCCACATACATCATTTTTCAACATGACTTGGCACCGACACACTCTGCCAAGTCCACAACTTCCTGGCTCCGAGAACAATCGATCCCTGTTCTTGAATGGCCGGCGAACTCGCCAGATTTTAACGTTATTGAAGCCTTGTGGGATCAGATGAAGAAGAAGCTTCGCAAAGAAAAACCTACTACCTTTGCACATCTCACAGATTGTCCTCAATAAGAATGAGAGATGATGATTAAATTACTTGCAAAATCTTTTTAAACACATAAATTTTTTGAGTTTAAGATTACTCAACGAATAATGTTCTATTAAATTGAAACGTTGAATTTCCTAATGTGACAATAAACTACTCTGTGACAATCAAGTCTGATATATGCAAATATGACAAATGATTAAAAATAGTTGTAATTGTTATTTACATATAGAATATTTCGCCTACACAATTTAAAAGCCGAAAATTATCTCAAACGGAATGATTTTTACAGTTTTATACATATGTTCTATTTTTTTGACCAGCACGAGTATACTCATGGCAAGTAAGCTTAATAAAGATGTAGGTGTTTCACTCCTGAGTGAAACCATCAGAAATATATAAACAAATACTGGAAATCATGCTTTAATATATTAATTTGAATATTTATCATATCGCACGAAATTATATCAATTTAAGCTAATTTTGTAAGCATTCTATTTGGTGCATATTTACACAGAATCAAAGTAACTAAAAACTAGCAAGATTTCTCGATAGTAGTATGAAAATATACTTATGAAATGTAAGCAACACAAACACGTTTGTGTTTCATTCCGTGTAGAAATCATCAGGCTCATTGTGTAGCTTACGTGCCATGAGTATATTTTCGCATGTTATGAATTTATTTAGATAGCGAACTAGTTTTGAATTCATTTCATCATGCATTGAAGTTATTGTGGTTTTTGCAGAAGTTTCGTTTCCTAGGTGATACAATTGGAGCACAATGATGGGAAGATGCAAGTGTGATTGTAAGAATTAGGAGTGGATGGAGTAAGTTGAGCGGACTTCTGCCATTACTAAACAGCAGTTACCACTGTCGACCAAGCAGGAAGTGATTAGGAACAAGTACGCAATGTGATGATATATGGAAGTGAAACCTGGTCAGTGAGGGTTGGGAGCATGCGTTGCATGGAGAGAAATATGAAAATTATACGATGAATGTGTAATGTAAGTTTTGAAGACAGGCTTAGATCTGATGACCTCGGAGGAAAAGATAATCTGGACAGTATTTGGAGATGTGTGCTAAACAGGAGACTTTGTAGCAGCAGTGCTAAAAGCAGCGACAGCTCGTGGTTTACGATGTTGAATCTGCTTAAAATATTATCTATGTGCTGATTGGTGCAGGCATTTAACTTCCTTTCCGGATTGTCCAATCAGGAATTATCTCTCATGCGAGGTGACCACGTGACAAGAGACTATAAAAGAGGTCGCACAGCGTTCACTTCCTTGTTTTGGTGGTCAAATCCCGGCACTGTCAACAACAGCCACGTTGCTTGGACCAGCCCCCACATTTCCTTCTTGGGACGCAACAAACATCTTCTCGGACCTTTGGCCCTGTGTTCAACTTCGACTAGAAGGTACAAGGATCTAAAATAGCGACTGCCTCATACACGTGGACTTAGTTTAACACACACACATAAGTATTTACACATGACCTGACTGCAACACCTGTGTACAGATACATATCAAGCATACTAGAACTCATTTCTCTCTCTTACTTCAGGACATTTATTTAACCACATGGACTTTCTAACTTTTTCTCTTCGTCCATATGTATTACTTCGATAGTATGGCCACGTTGAAAAAAATTAATGAGAGTTCTTGAGTTAATAGATGGAGAACAATTGAGGTCACAGGGGCAGTTCACTAAGCGGAACCACAGGAAAATCTGGGAGGAAGTGATAAGGATGGACTTGAGAGGAATAGAGAGAATTAAAGACCTGGTCAGAGAGAGGTCAATTAAGAAGGTTATTTCTACAAATATGCCAACGTGTAAAACGAATCTTATCATAGTAATGATGATGCTGGTCATCATCATCATCATCATCATCATCATCATCATCATCATCATCATCATCATCATCATCATCATCATCATCACCGTCATCATCATCCTCAGCATGTCTTATGGAAAGGTATAGATCTAAACTTCCTTCCAACAAGGTTAAAATATTGATAAGGATGGTGGAAGGGTATTAATTATTCGAGGGAAATAGCTGGGAGTTCACGCAGTGTGTTCGTTTCTTGTAATTAGTAACATAATACCCAGAAGAGCTTATCACATGCTTACTGAAGAAAGATAAAATAAAATCCTGATTCCACAGAAAACGGGATTACTCAGCATGGCACCGACATAGACACATGGATGCTATTAGTTTACAAAGAACTTATTAGTAAATTGAATTAATCTAATTTATTCTCTAATCGCAAACTTAGAATTTGTCAGAATGCTAAAACTAATCTCTCTATATAAAAAGTTAGGATTATATATATATATATATATATATATATATATATATATATATATATATATATATATATATATAGAGAGAGAGAGAGAGAGAGAGAGAGATAGAGATAGAGAGAGATAAATGAAGGAAGAGGAGTAAATATGTACGAATGACAAATCTATTTTAATTTCGATTGTTCAATGCAATGTGTACTCGGTAAAAACATGTTTATTTTCTTTCCTTAAGCCAAGGCTTTTCAAAGATTAAAATCTTATCATCAGAGGAATTACATAGATGGATAAGTTGGCAGTGGAAAAGCAAAAATTCAAAATTTGAAAAAATATTAAGTAATGGAGAGTAAGAGTGTGCGTGTAAAAAATATGGAGTCTGTCCAGTTGGTGAATGTCCGTTGATAAGGTGTCCGGTGAAAGGAGATTTAAAGATGGAAAAGGGGTTTCGTGAAAGCAGCGTTGACAATGTTCACAATTTAAGTAACTCCAATAGAAATATGTTTAGTAAAATCGTAGAGGGGACGCACTTATTCAGATGTAAATTTGAGAATTCGGGCCATTTTAAAATACTTCCGTGGACCGAGAATGAGAGTAGTTTTTCAGAAGTTGAGATTTAACTTTGTATATTAAACGCGGGCAGTCGGGAATTTAAGTAGTAGCTGCGATCGAATCTAAGAAGCGACAGCTTTGGTTGGAAGCAAGGCCAAGTGAAGAAGTGGGAGAAGGGGTAAAGATAAAATATAAAGAAGGTGGTCATAGGGGTAGTTAAATGAACTATGGCTGATGCTGGGAGAACAGAAGGGGAAGTGTTTGTTTGGTTACTGCTCATTGCTAGTAAGCAATAAACCGGTGCGAGTTCGGGTGGGGTTATCATAAGCACAAAACAGAAGTAAATTCAGTTCAGTATATAAATATTTCTGAAATGGGGGTCCCATAATTAAAACGTATTTTTAAACAAACTTATATATAATTAAGAAAGTTTAAAAGGGTTCCAATTGGGAAATTAGGGTTCAGATGATTGGAAATCTAGAATTTACGTGTTTAATATGTAATAATTCGGACAAAAACTAGTGTTTCAGAGTTTGATCTATAAAAACTTTGAAGAATTCCCAGTTAGTTAAATATTAAATGCATGACTAAATAAGAAACTGATGTATAACTGAAGTTAGGACTGGGAACAGTGTTAGTCTGCTTGCAACAATTATTGTGTTTGAAAGAGTAGATATAAAATATAGTGCTGTATTTATGCGGGTGCTTGAATGAGTTATCTAAAATTTTGAAAATAACCCGAATCTCAAACCATATCTACTCTTTCAAATACAATAATAACAATGCCACTGGAACCTCTCTATCCAATCTAATAAATAGCTTTAACAGTTGAAATAGATTTGTCATTCGTACATATTTATCTATCTTCTTTCATTTATCTTATATATATATATATATATATATATATATATATATATATATAGTCTCGGAAGTTTCTCAACCATTAAAACTATATTAAAAAAAAATTATAGTCCCAAGTCTTCCAGTGGAAAATCACTCATGTAAGTCAATTTATTTTTTACAGTTATTATATTAGTTTGTTTCTAACACTATTTTATATATATATATATATATATATATATATATATATATACAAGTATATTATATGGAATACCATGTAAAACAAATTCCTTTTTTTACTGATAAGTAAACCACTTAACAAGGACCAAAGACCATTCGAGGATGAGGATTAAAGAGTGCCAGGTGGATGATGAGACACCACCGTGATGATTGATAATGATTGTTCGTGTTTTGCAGAATTAAATTATTTAGGAGGACGGTTTAACAAGAATTTCTTTACATTGAACTTGAAAACGACAATGTTTAGTAAGCTGGGAAGCAGCCACATGGTATTGTGTTCCACAGACGAGTAGTTCTGGATGAGAAACATAACTCATGGAAGTTTCGTTTTGTTTTAGGCACAGAGAGGGAGAAAGGGAAATTATAGACAGTGGTTCTAGGTAGACAGTTTCCGCTGTGAATGTTATATAGGGGTGGCGCATAGATTTAAGCTCAGTTAAGCACCTGTTATAAAAAAAAACGATAGAGTAGAGAAAGACTAGCAATTTCACTGCTGTGAGAAAGAGGTAGTAGAGAGAATATCACCCACTAGATTTCGAAGTCTGTTTGGTAAACTATGAAGGTAGGAAAAGATGCTATGTGCAACACCTCTCAAGATGTGGCAACATTATTCATCTTAGGACGTATTTGGCTCTTGTACAGGTAAAGGATTGTGTCAGGAGTGAGATCCCTTCTGGAGAGGTAGAATGATTCAACCATTTTCCCAGCCACCTTGGTAACGGGTTTGAAGAAAAGTTTCGTACCAATTTTGTCCCTTTACGAAGATTAAAATAAAGATATAATCTTACTAAACCTTATTTCTAGAATGCTTATCTTAATTTTGATCAAAATCCATTACATGATTTTACTTGTAGAAATGATATGAATTGATAGAGTATACATGGATCTCTTACATATTTTAAGTATAAAAATGTAGCTCAAAATACTTTATATATTGCTCATAATAGACCTTTGATGGGTATTCTTCTTGTACATATAAAAAAGCCAAAATGGATATCTATCTACTACGTACTTTTAAGTTGTTAGACGTAGGAACTTAGGAATTTTGTAGGAATAATCACTACTTTTGATTGTTGCCTTAAGGAGCATGTTTTTTTTTCTTAAGATATCGCTGAATTCGCATTGAATATCTCAAATAAACTTTTCACCTTTGCCCTCAATGAGACTTACACCATAGATAAATTACACATATATATGTTACTAGTCGAATACCCGTCCCAGGACGACAATAAACAATGAATATAACATTAGTTCTATTTTTTTTCTTTGGGTGTATGGAACGGTTTCAGTGGAACCCTTAAATAGTATAATTAAAAAAAAAGATTAAAGTGCCCACGTTACATACCCTGTTACCTCGAATATATATTCCATAATTCATAATGATGAATTCAATAGTTTAAGAGTTTAGCAATCACATACATATTCTTGGCGCTCACGCGCGCGAACCGATCTTTTTAAAAATGCATTAATAAAATACCTCAACATTTGATGTAGAGCAATGCTTTCCTTGATTTAATTGTTTGAATCTAACTTATTTTAAGTTTTTTGCGAATAAGTACATATTTGGGTGGGCGCCCCCCACCCCCCACCACCAAAAAATATAAAAGTAATGTGCTCGGGTTACATCCCGAATTACCGAGCATACCTATTCAAAATTAACAATAATAGGTTCATAAAACAAATTTAATTAATTTAAAAAATAATATATATGCACCCCCTAAATGTTAACATTTACAAAACAATAATGTGCCCATGTTACTCACTTTACTTTTTAGTATATATATATTCCCAAAATAACCAATGATTCGTTAATTAGTTTAGGAGATTACTCTGCACACACACCTACAAAATACCCGTACACACACACACACACACACACACACACACACACACACACACACAAACACATATATATATATATACAAATAATTTATTAAAAAAAACTATACGTTACATATTTGAGAGTCGTGCCGCGGGTTCATCCAGATAGACTGGCTTTTTGAATTAAAAAAAAAGTCAATCACCCATAAGGAACCGATAGCGTTCCGAAATGTAAACACAGGGATGAATGGCGCCATTCCCCCTTGTGTTTACATTCGGGGCGCTCACGATTCCTTATGGGCGATAGACGTTTTTTTTTAAATTAAAAAAGCCAGTCCATTTAGATGAACGCACGGTACGACTCTGAAATATGTAACGTATAGTTTTTTTAAAATAACTTATTTGTACTTAGCTCTCATTCTTTTGCGATCGACTACTTGATTGATTTCTTTTCA
This sequence comes from Sepiola atlantica, assembly GCA_963556195.1. NCBI lineage: Eukaryota > Metazoa > Mollusca > Cephalopoda > Sepiida > Sepiolidae > Sepiola > Sepiola atlantica. Next base: position 52,065,583 of record OY744534.1, on the reverse strand, counting down.
ACATAACCTGACATACTATATATATCTATATAGCTATATCTATATCTATCTATCTATCTATCTATCTATCTATCTATCTATCTATCTATATATATATATATATATATATATATATATATATATATTATGTATATAATAATTAATAAGTAAAAATATGCGGATAATAATTTAAAATATTTATTATTGAATAGCTGTTTAATAGTGCGTTGCCTTTAAGAGAAATGAAAATAAGCCTCTCAATTAATGCTAAAATGCGAGTTCCGTAAAATTCGGATTTGTCGAACACTCTAGACAGCTTACTATATGTTCGCTTGATAAAATATAATAGACTTTATTTCTCCTGAAAGTCCCAGCTGAGGGAAGTCGGTGAAATCAATGTGGATGACTGTGAGTGAAATTCCTTTCACTCTCTGCCACCGACTTCCCTCAGCCCTGACCTTGGTCCTGCGCTCCCAGTAATGGCTACTAGTTTTTCTCATCAACCCATCATGCCAACCCAATATTTCTATGTACTTGCATGACATTTTTCTTAAAATTATCATCCTGAGGAACTCTTATAAATAAAGACGAAACGTTGATGAATACAAAAAAAAACATCTTTTTGTTTTTCCTTATTCATTTCCCATTATATATATATATATATATATATATATATATATATATATATATATATATATATATATATATATATATATATATATATATACATTACCCTTACTCTTACCGCCAGATATTAGTTTCACCAAGTGCTCTATTAACTATTTTGATAGTTTTTTTTCCTGGGCAACATTGCGCGTATTTTTTTATGGTTTACTTCATAAAAAAGATGGCTGATCTTTCAAGATAGCGTTTTCCGGTAGCCGAGTGGATATGGCAACTGCTTGCAGATTCTAGGCTGACTCTGTGAATTTAATTTCCTGCACTGATGAGAGCAATAAGTTTGAAATGCTAGCGTGAGTAGGTATAAACAATTTTATATTTATTTATAAATATTATAATAAGCCCCTGTAAGAAATTCAAGTCGAGCACTCTCGGGGATGTTAAAAATAGACTGTCATTAGCTATAAAGGGGGATTTTAGAGGGTTAAAAGGGGGTATAAGTTCTAAGAAACCCCATTATTAATTTTTCTTGTAAACTTTTTTTAATAAATTAAATTATATAAATAAAACTCTAAATAAATTAATAGAATATTGTAATTTTCGACTTTGTCTCTGTAAGCAGTACTGAATCATGTAGTAGGCTTATCCAGAAAAGGCTGATGTCGTTTTGATAATATTCTAAAAATATTATTTTATAAATTATATGAGAAAAGATATTTTATTTTTTTCTATTTATTTTTTTCTGAATAACTTAAACTTAATCTCTTAATGTATTACTAAAGTATAGTCAATTATGGTGTTGTCTCTATGGGCAGTGCTGAATCAGAGGATAGAACTGTACAGAAAAGTAAAATGTTTTAATTGACTATATTCTAATTATGTACTTTCATTTTTTATAAACTAAAATGTGAAGTTATTTTTTATTTGCAAGCTTCATTAAGAAATGTATAATAACTTCATTTGTAAAATTTAAATTTTTATGATTGGAGTATAGTGCTTTGCCTTTATTGAAAGTACTAAATCATGCAGTAGGGCTGTACAGAATAAGCAAATATTACATTTGATATATTCTATAAACATATTTTTTGTTTCAAAATATACAAGTAAAGCTTTTATTGTTGCTAACTTCATGTTTAAAGTTAAATTCAATTATTACAATCTTCTTCTGGCCGAATTAAGAACAATCGAGGAAATACTCTACGGACTGCCACCTGAAACCAGAAAGATAGCTCGACGGTTTGAGAAATTCACGAAGAAGATTTACAAACGAGAAAGTTCAACAACGCTTGCTTATATATATATATATATATATATATATATATATATATATATATATATATATATATATATATATATATATATATATAGCGTTTTTAAAAAATCAATCAACATTTACAATACAGCTCTAAAAAATAGTGGTTACCACAATACCGAAATTAAATATAAAAAACAGGACACCAATAATTACAACAAAATTAAAAATAAAAACAAAAGAAAAAGAAATATAATCTACTATACCCCTCCCTATAACCAGATGCTAAAAACTAAACTAGGCAAAAAATTCCTAAACCTGATTGAAAAACACTTCCCCGTAACCAACCCTCTACATAAAATATTCAATAAAAATAATCTAAAACTATCCTACAGCTGCTGTGAAAACCTAGAAATGATAATTAAGGCACACAACAACAAAATACTAAAAGACAACAACAGAGAAGGAAAAAATAAACAAAATGGAAAATATACACAAAATAACACTACGAAGAACAAAAATATAAACAATACTAGTAGAAATAATCAAAACACTAATAATAACCACCCGAATAGAAACGAAAAAGTTAGCAATGAAGAGAAAAGATGTAACTGCATAAATCGTAACCTTTGTCAACTACAAAATAAATGCCTAACTAAAAGTGTTGTATACCAAGCAACGATATTTGCCAACGAAAGGCCAAATAACAAAAAATACTACGTGGGTATGACATCCCTAGATTTTAAGACCAGATACTATGACCACAAAAGCACATTTAAAAACAAAGAACGTCGAACTAAAACAGCACTAGCTAACCATTATTGGGAGCTCAAAGAAAATGGACACTCACCAATAATTGAATGGAAAATAGTAAGACAGGCCAGTATATGTAGAAACTTAGACGACCCATGTAGATTATGCCTGAATGAAAAATATGAAATCCTAAATTTTAAAGATCCCCGAAACCTATTAAACTCTAGAAGCGAAATAGCAAACAGCTGCTTACACAGAAATAAATTTACCTTAGGATGATATATAATAAATTAAATTAAAAAATAAATAAATAAATAAAAAACTGAACAAGTTAAAATTTAAAACCTAAAATAGAAATACAAGAAACCACGTGTTAAAATAAATTCGCCTACTGTATTAACAAAACAAAGGAAACAGGATATAGGAAACTCCATTGTTAACAAACAATAGGATTGACATAGGAGCGTCACCAACAGAGCCTTTGTTCGCGGGAAGCCCAACGATTGGCTGAGGGAACAACAAAGAATCTGATTGGTTAACTAGCAAGCCATGTATATAAAAACACCTGACAAAAATAACTCCATGCATTTAGCCTGACGATTCCCCCCGGGGATGAAACACGGGAGTCTCTGTGTAGCTTGATTGCCATATATATTTAATTGCTTACTACCTAGCTCTACTTACGTATTGAGCACTGTTGAAGTAAATAATGAAAACTGATACATAAAAAATTATATCTCCTTATAATATTTTATGTGGATACATGAAGTACTAATATATATATATATATATATATATATATATATATATATATATATATATATATATATATATATAGAGAGAGAGAGAGAGAGAGAGAGAGAGAGAGAGATAGATAGATATTTTTATATATATATATAAAAATATCTATCTATCTATCTCTCTCTCTCTCTCTCTATATATATATATAGTCATCCACATACAGACTATTTCGCTGTACCACAGTTATTGAGTTAGTGCCTCGAGCTGACGTCAGGCTGACAGTCGGCGCTCCTACCCGTGCGCTATCATATGACACTGACTGAATGTAAGTGATACCTCAATGTAAACATTGTAAAATGCCGGAGTTCGAATTAGTTTGACCTAATGAGCTATGTCTTAAAGCTAATGGCAGTTGGCGATATCCTTACAAACAAGCTCTACCCAGGAAGGGAGCTTTATATAGTCATCCACATACAGACTGTTTCGCTGTATCAGTGCGGCTAGACCAGTTAGTGCCTCAAGCCGGGATTAAAACCCAACCGTCGAGCTTACAGTCGGCGCATTGACACTATACATTATTCTGATATTCTATCGATACTTTCTGTTTCAGTGAGCCCGTAGGGTTAACGATATCTAATGTAACAGATTTTTCAGTCGATACTTTGATAGCGTAAGCCAGACTCAGATAGATAGCGGAGTGATGGAAGTGAGAGTAATAAACAGCGTATAGTGAGAGGGGGAGTTATTGACATAAACCTAGTAAGAAATGGTCACTTGATGAGTTACTTGCAAATTTAAGCTAATTAGAACGATCAAAATGAAAGTATTTTTAAACATTACTTATTCCTAAAAGTCGGGGATATTTTACAATGTATTATGTGTTATTAAGATATATATGGGGAAAACCCTTTTTTGAACGAAACAGTGATGCAATTCGATTTTGTATGATATCATATATCGCCTTCGTTGAAACATAGTTTCTGTTTTTCAGATCTCATTTGAATCGGTTCAGTGAGTGTGCACTCATAATGAAGGCATTCGTTCCTTTATTATACAGGTTTACTAACTGGAATTCCCACCACGAGACACATATAAAATAAAGAGACACACATGAATAAGTGGGGGAAACCAGACCTGACGATACTTCAAAGAAAGCGGAAAGCACATTTTTATAATAAAAGGTGTATAAAAAATACAGATATCACGACTGACGTTATGCGTTTAGGAAAGTTTCAATTGTGCGGATTTCTGCCACCGTCATTGATGTTAAACGGTTACTAGCAATGGTGTTTTTGCTTTAAAAATACTTTGACACGTCGTTTCGTGCGTGATGGGCAAATGCTACACCTGCGAATTTCGGATAACCTGTTTTTTTAAGTAAATCAAAACAATATTGAAAGGTCATTTTTAATTATGAACTTTTTAAAGAGTCTCGACACTTATTGTTCGTTGATTTAGTCAGTTTATGGGTTACTTTTGTATGAGATATATTTCTAAGGTTGAACACCAGTAGAATAATGAAATTGAACAAAAAATGGTGTATTATTTACCTCCTCTTCAGGAGGTTAGGCACAATGCCATTTTTATCTTACTCCCACAAGGTAAGATGTAACCCAAGGTCGGGTCGGGAAAGTGGGGCTTGAAAAGCCAGCGCCCGAGAAGGTGAGCACTCTGGCCATTAAAAATTGCCTGGGCAGTTCCGTCGGCATTCCCCGGTAGGGGCGCCTCAGGCAGTAAGCAATAAACTTACTACTCCACAAAGAGGGGAGGCAAAGCCTGGGAAGGTTGACCTCCTAGAACTGCACAGGACAAACCCACAGACCGGCGAAATCAAGCCCCGAAGGACAAGACGACACCGGTCTATACTGTCTGAGATTCTGAGCCTATCTTATATCTTAGTTCGCTAATGGATCCACCATTAGTTCAGGTATAATAAAGTATCTTTTGATAACAAAAATGTCTGCCATTTTTTATGTGAACCAGCCTGCTTGTTCACAAATGAAGTCGCACACAGCAAAAGTAATAATCCATAAATAACAACAATGCTTTCTCAGATAAAGGCAGGAAGAAATTACCGACCTGTCAGTTATACAAGTGTTCGACTGAGTTGTATTAATACCAATAGTTTTGCAGAACTTTAACTTACTTTTATCTGAGGCCCTTCACCCGGGCAACGCCATGAATAGACATCTAGTCTATTATTAAAGGAATTTGTCTGTTTGTGGGTTTGCATGTCCGGCTAAAAGTCAAAACTACACAAAACACATCCACAAAGCTCATATATTCTTTATTCAACATTGGCTCGGGCAGAATATAGGCATATTACGTTTTAATATTCATTGTTTTTGGAGTCACCAGAAACATAATAAGTTGTGGGAGGGTCGACATTTGGAGCATTTTATTTTTCTGACTTTTTCCCAGTTGCCAGTGGAATCGAGAAGAAGGTGATAGAGAAACTAGGGAAGATATGGGAAGAGACAGAATTTTAAAAGAAAGATGTTACATACATTTTTTAAATTTGTTATCTTGTTGGTTAGTATTCCCGGGCAATTCCGGGTAACAAATCTATCTATTATATTAAGTGCATTTGTCTGTGTGTGTGTGTGTGTGTGTGTGTGCCCAGTTAAATGTAAAAATGAACCATAAAACAAAGACCCACAAAGTTTGTATATTCTTGATCAGCATTGCCCGGAATGAATAATATCTAAGATTTATGAAAAAATAGTCAGTATTTGGGGGTTAACTGACTCAGATTTCGTTGAAAGAGCTTGTTTTTTCAGCGATTTTATTCGACGATTTTATTTACTAAAGGAATGTAACTCTTATTTTTATCCAGTAGTTAATTCCCTTATGCCGACTAATTCCTCAAGGAATCTATATAAAGGAGAGTTATCTGTGTGTATGTGTATGCGCATGTATTTCCAGCTAAAGTTGAATGGGGTGGATAAAGGATCATTAGGTGGAAGGGTGGGGGAAAGAGAGAAAGATAGAAACACGGATAGACAGAGGTAGAAGTTTCAATAGTAAGATGTTACACTTTTTCCCAAGGGCAACGCCGGATAGACCTGCTAGTTATATAATAAAGTAAAGTATGATTCTGAACCACTATTCCTGGTACTAACTGTGAGATCGAACACTTTATTTCAAGTTTACACAATAGCGGCAACAAATCTATTTTGCATACAGCTTATGTATTGGGTTGGCCAAAAAGTCGTTTTTATGTCATCTTCCCGGCCTAGATAAGATCGTTGTATGTTCCTATTCTTTAAGTCCTGTATTCAATGTACCGCGTATGTTGACGCCAGTGTGTAATAAGCCTCCGAGCATAGGGGATTCTTGCATTTTTGCTTGTATTTCAGGCCTTGAAATAGAAGATCAAGCAGAGCACTACCGACATCTGATGCTTTTTTACTACAGAAAGAAAAAAAACTACAGAAACCTGCCATATGTATAGGCATGATGCTGTTACAGAACGGGTATGCCAGCAATGGTTTGCTCGATTCCGAGAAGGACATTTTTCGGTAAGAAATGATTCTCGCTTCGGCCAGCCAAAGATGAACGACAGTAACAAAGTGAAAGGTAAGGTAGCCGTTTGACAACCAGACAAATTGCAGACATTCTTAAGATTTCCAAATCGAGCGTGGAAAATGAGTTGCATCTACATTTACTTTAAAAAACGAACGAATTTTTTGGCCTACCCAATATATGTGATCTCACTAGTAAAGTTATCTAATTTTCATATTGCTGTGAAAAAAGATACGTTATTAATTAAGTAGTTTTATTTATTATTTAGCGTGGTCGTAGGACGATTAGCAAAGCCACCAGTTGAAACGCACTCGGTCCTCGTAGCATCGAACTGCATAAACTGCCATCGTTGAAGGATATGACCCGGAGAGACTTCTACTGAAAAGCTGAGCAACAGATTTAAGATCCCATTTGGAGGTCTTTAATTAGCGAAATTGTTTTTTCTTTGACTAGAGTCACCATTTATCAAGGATGGGTTAATGAATTTGTAAGGTGGACGGTGAGACAATACCGTAGTCATTGGTAACGATTGTTGAAATTGAGCACAATTTGATTTTTTAAGAGGACGGCCTAACGAGAATTTGTTTACATTGGACTTGAAAACGACTATGTTGTAGTCAGCTTGAAAGCAGCTTCGCGGCATTGTGTTCTAACAAATGTTTAGAATTAACTATGCGACCCGTGACCTTTACTGTATATATTTATGTGACATTAAATGTTGTAAAGATAAATATATATTTAAAAAGTACATTTTTCTTTATTTTATTTTTTTTGTCTTTTTGTTTCATTTCTCTCTTAGTTGTATTGACTAAATTATCCCCTCTTTATTTTTACGTATTTTTTCCTTTTTTTCTTCGATTCAATTCTTTCTTTATTTTATTTTTATGTCTTTTTGTTTTATTTCTCTCTTAGTTGTATTGACTAAATTATTCCCTCTTTATTTTTACGTATTTTTTCTTTAGTTTCCATCTTTTTTTAATTTTATTTTATGTCTTTTTTTTTCATTTCTTTCTTAGTTTTATTGACTTAATCATCCTTTCTTTATTTTTACGTTCTTTTTTCTTTAGTTTCCTTCTTGTTTTCTTCGATCTATTCTTTCTTTTTTCTCTATTTTTTCTTTTTTTTCTTTTATCATTTTCTCTTTTTAATACTTTCTTTCTTTAATCCTTTTTTAAATTAAGCATCTAATTGACATTTCGTTCATTTTTCTTCTTTTTTTCTTCTATATTTTTCCTTCTTTCCTGTTCCATTCTTTTTACTCTGTCTTCTTAATTCTTATTTTTTTGTAATTTTTTATTTTTTATTTCCTTTTTTGTCTCTAATTTCTTTTTTCTATGTGTTCTGGCGTTTTATTTATTTTATTTTATTTTTTTATTTTCTATTTATTTTCTTGTGTTCTTTCTTCTATTTAGTTTTTTTGTTTTATTTTTGTCTATTTCTTTCTTTTTCATATATATTTTCTTCCTTTTTTTCCGTTTCATTTTATTTTATTTTTATTTTCTTCGGTGTGTATTCTTGCCTTTTATTTTTCATGTTTTTATTTTTCCTTTCTCTTTTTTCTTTCCATCCTTTCTTTTTCATACTTCTTTTTATATTTCGTTTCTACTTTCTTTTTCTCTTGTTTTGTTTTCCTTCTTTTCTTTTTATTTTACCTTCCTCTTTCTGTAACTTTTCTCTAATTTACATTTTTTTTCTTATTCCTTTTTAAAATCGCTTTCTTTTTCTTTTCTTTTAGTTTAAACTTTTATTCTTTCTCTCATTCTTTTTTCTTCTTTCTTTATTTTTCTTTTTTATTTCGTATTTATTATCATTCTTACCTATTTTCCTCTCTTTCTCATTTGTTTTTTTTGTTCTTGCCGTTTATTTATTATCATTTGATATTTTTTCTTTTGTTATCTTTTTTCATTCCCTTTCCTTTCTATTTTTTATCACATATCTTTATTTTTTCCTTCCTTTTCATTAAATTTTTCTTTCTTCTATTTTTATTCTCTGTGTTCTTGTTTATTATTTTTTTCGTTTGTCTTACTTTTATTTTTTTTATTTTTTTATTTCTTTTCTTTACAAATAGTTTTTCGGCAAAGCTGCTTTATAATTAACAAAAGGAAAATGATGAAAAATATTTTTTTAAATAACTGTTACAAAACACAGGCAAATATACTTTTCTACCTACCTGTAAAATTTAAAGTTGTTTACTAATTGTAAGATTTATTATCTATGCATTTGTTCTCGTTACTTTTACTTAGCCAATACCGCGTGGTTTCCGTTTTGGCCGCAATTTGGAGAGGGGGTCGAACATTTCAGACTTAAAAGGCTATAGTAATAAAAAATAAGTTTACCGTAATCCGATTGGCAACATCCCTCGGAGTTTGGCTGACGATTCCACTAACTTCTTTTTAAAAATATTTAATCCATCTTAAGTCTGAAATTCGTAACTAACTCTCCTCAAAATTGGCGGCTATGATGGAAACCACGCGTGAATGAGTAAGTAAAAAGGAATGATAACAAATCAAGGGAGGCACGAGAGCGCTCTATCTCTTAATATACTTCAAAAACGGCCTATGCTAGAAATCTCATTTCTTTGATCAATCATAACTCAAAAACCAATAAACCAAATTAGTTAAAACTTTGCACAACATTTGTTTGATAGGTTCTATAAGTGTGTAGAATTTCAGCATCATTAGTCAAGACAACCCAGAGATCCAGAAAGGTCAGGCATGATTTTGTGTTATCCGTGTGTACGTACGTACGTATGTGCCACCGTGTATCTCATCAACTATTTGATGGATTCAGCTGATTTTTGGCTGAGATAGAGGTTCTAGGGTCTAGTTGATGGCATTTTAATTTCAGTTTACCATATACATTAGTTTTCCAGAAAATTCCAAAAAAAATTTAAAATGACCATTATATTGAGGCATAGCCTTTACAAAAGTAGTGACATTCCATGATAAAGCCAGTATAATGAAATCATATGCCTTTAATAGGGTTAAGATGAAAATTCATATACACTAAATGTACAAAAGCAAGGACATTCCCAAATGTTTACACTTTTATTGTCATTAAGGGTATGCGAGCACAACAGGGCTATGTATTTTACTGGTAGGAATTTTTCTTCAGCGCACCTCACACACTTCATCCACTCATGCATAGAGATTTATACTGTAGTGATGTGATAGTGAAATGGTTTGGTTGATATGTAGTCATACCCTTAATGACAATAAAAGTGTAAAAATTTGGGAATTTCCTTGCTTTTGTACATTTAGTGTATATGAATTTTCATCTGAACCCTATTAATGGCATATGATTTCAGTATACTGGCTTTATCATGGAATATATATATAATCAATCTTACAATCAGTAAAGACACCTGGAAATTATACAGGTAGTTAGAAAAGTAAATCGTGTTACGTTTTGTAACGACTATTTATTAAATATTTGTTTTTTTTTACCTGTTTTTACTTACTATTATGCATCTTTTGAATTTCTTCCCTTTTTATGATTTTGTTTCTAACATTCTTTCGTGTCCTCCTTCTTTATTGCCTTTTATTTCACCCTGACTGATTCTTTTATCTGAATTTATATGACCTTCACTATTTGCCTAACTTGATGCCTACGTCTAAACCTACTTTCGGGATAAGGTTTCCACATTGTAGGTTACTATGCTTCATTTCTTCTACTTTATCTGTATGGTCCTGTGTATGACCTTGAAGTGCATTGAGCCGTGCGGCCTCACGCGGTAAGCCTCGTGGTATATGTTCAAACCTTTCATTTCTTATAACACCCTGATCCCCAGTGACCCAAATTGGTTGTACCTGTTGTGGTCCCATCTATAGATGAAATATTACTTAATCCGAGAAAGATGATAAACTTGGGCAAGGTATATGCAGATATCTCTACTCTCACTAAACTCACATCAATCTTTCCCAGCTTTTTCTGACTTTTTATTCTTCATATTAAAATTCCCATCCCTATGAACTACTCAAGCTCTCCCCAAAAGATCTTGGTTATGACACAAAAGAGAAACCAATGGTAGGTCCTAATTCCAAAGCTTTGGGTAGTGTGGAGTCACTCTTAAGTACTACCGGATCAATCCGGACTGATAGTACCTATCAGGGTCTTATCTATAGATCAGGGGCGGGCAACCTTTTCAGAGTGAGGACCAGATGAGACTTTTGGAAGGAGATCGCGGGCCGGAGTGAAAAACGAAATCTCAGAATTACTATATTTTGTTTACATGAATAAATTGTACAAAAATTGCATTGAACACTCTACAAATCTGATATTTTTTCTCAAAGAGACTTCTGTATGTGATGTTATAACAGGGGCCGACGAAGAGCCATTTTGGAATCATAAAAAATAATGATTGGGGAAGTAGCAAGTTGATCCAGCATTCGTTTTGACATACCTCACACAAGTTCTCTGTTTTAAGCCACTCTCTTTCTCTGTTTCAATTTTTATATCAGGCCAAAGATTTGAAAATATACATGTATCATCGCTCGCTGATATTTATACATTTTTATCCCACTGTAAATCTTAATTGGAACCTACTTTTACGTCTATGTCATAAAATGATATGAGTTTTACTGGGAGGTCCGCGGGCCGGATTGCAATAATAAAGCATAACGGGGTGTCGCCGGACGCTAAGCCTTCGCGGGCCGGATGTGGCCCGCAGGCCGGAGGTTGCCCGCCCCTTCTATAGATTAACTATATTTTGTCCCTGGCACGACAGTACACTGTCACTGAAACTCATTCGTTCGTCCATATCTCGACATCATAACCTAAAATTCCTGCTTTTTCACCCTTTTTACAATTTTCATGCTTACTCCACTTCAAAAAACATTCAACTACTCAAACCTTCTTTATTTTAGGTATGCCACAAAACTGAATTCTGTAATGAGGCCTCAATTAAGCAGTTTTAAGGAAGGATGTACTATTACTACGAAGTCTACTCTGAAATGGAGTAGTAGTACATGTTACGGTTTCAGCTATAGAATTAAAAAATATTTGCCCTGTGAACGATATAAAACTGCTTAAGACACCGTTGAGTAACATGCTTTTCCATAACATCGCACCACCACTCCCGAATGTACTTTTCCTGACTGTTTTTCCATTTTCTTTTTACTCTCTATCAACACCTTCTTCTTCTTTCGTGTGAATCAGATGATTCTGGTGTTGGCATTAGTTTCCCCGATGATTTTCTAGCTAGAAATCTTTCTGGAAAAGCTTCGGGTACTTACGGGAAGGACCACGAGCAAGGTTGCCAACATCCCTAAGTGAAAGTAGTACTGTGTAACCGACTGGATTCGAACTTGGAACGCCCAGGTCTTCAGTCCGTGTCGATATCCACTTAATCACCGTCACCTCCCTATCCACACCTGAGCAATTGTTTAAGCTCTTCTCAATCGTATGCTTGTACTTATTGCGAGGGGAAGAAGCACCAATTTGCATACCATACCAAGAACCCTACACAGTGCACCATATACTAATAAGCTGTATAGACTTTGAAGAGATCTGACTGAGACACTACGAAGAAAATAGCCTCAAGGAGATCTTCAACAAGGTTGAACCAAATAAAATCTTTAAATTTCTAAGGGCAACGGAGTTATATAAGAAGATATAGACGAAAGGTTCCTCTGAAAGTTTAGTAACATTTAATTTTCATCCACCGTACTACAATTAATGTTTCGGCATTAAATAATCCACAAGAGGTTGATATGCCATAAAACAAACTAAATAAAATCTCTCAATTGTCTTCAGTATGACACAAAACAGCATCCAGTGAAAAGGCCCTAATTTGGAAGCGTTGTGGGATGGGAAGTCATTCCTTTGTTATCAGTACTTCCGGGTCCATCCTCACTCTGAATGGAAGTATTTTTCATGGTCTTATGTAATGATAAAATATAATCCATCACAGAAATTACACTAAACTGCTTCTAACAGCCTTGGACAAAAATGTTTACCCATATCCCCACAACATCACACCAGCATCACACCAAAATTATTCTTTTTAAGCCTTTTGTGCATTTTTCTTTCCTTTGCGATGATCCAACCCTATTAACTACACAAGCTCTCTGTATCGATAACCGTTCTAGGTATGATCTAAAAGTGCATAGCGTTGTGATGACCCAATTAGGGAGTTTTGAGGAGTATGTACCCACGTCTTAGTTTTCATTGTCTCTCAGGCTACACGTAACCAGAATAGTCATAGTTGTTACGGTTTCATATCAAAATAAAGATAATTGATCCTGGGGGGGGGGGATACTAAGCTGCCTCAGACACCGTTGGGTTATATGTTCCCCCATAGCTTTGTCCCACCACCCCTAACTTTACCTTTTTTATCCTTTTCGACTTTCCCGTGACCTACTCTATTTCAAAACCGTGTAAGTTATTCAAAGATACAGTATCCAGCGGAAAGGCTCAAATTTTGGAGCTTTGTTCAGTGGGGAGTCACTCTTTAGTTGCAAATACACCGTATTGATTCTGAGTGAAGTACCGGTCAAGGTCTTATCTCTGGATAAAATATATCATGTTCTGGGAACGATACCAAACTGCCTTTCACATTCTTGGACAAGATGTTTGCCAATATCTCCACCGCGTCACACCAAAATTCCTCTTTTCTAGCTTTTCCTACCTGTGTTCTGCCTATCCTATTCTTCAACGTTATTTTATTTATCTGTCCGAGAGATTAGACACAAGGTGTCAAGTTGAAAAGCCAGCGCGCTAAAATTAACGCACTCTGACCTACAAAAATGTCCGAGCAGACCCCTCGGCATCCCCCGGTAAGGGCGCCTCAGGCGATTAGCGATAAACAAACCACTTCTCAAAGAGAAGGTAGAACCTGGGAAGGCGGACCTTCTGAAACTGAATAGGACGATACCTCAGCCCGACAACAACAAAGTCACTGTCCAACTGATTGTCAAAGACGAATTACCGACTGGTATAACGAGAAATAAGGTAATTCGTATTTCTCAACTTTATCAACTACTCAAGTACTCTGTATCGATAACCGTTCTATGTATTACACAAAACTGCATTCTGTGGTGAAACCCCTAATTAGGGAGTTTTGAGGAGTATGTATCCACCTTTCACTTGTTATTTCTTCTATGTCCATTCTGACCTAGAATGGTAGTACTTCTTACGATATCAGCTGTTGAATAAAGATAATCTTCATTAGTCTACAAAACATTCGTATACGAAATAGCATATATATATATATATATATATATATATATATATATATATATATATATATATATATATATATATATATATATATATAATGAAGAAGAATGGAAAGGAATTAGAGAAGCAAAAGTCAAATCATAATTCAATTCAATTGTTCAGAGCAAGGTATATTCCGCAAAAAAGGCAATTTATTCAAGTTAAATTTTCCTTAAGCCAGGCTTTTCAAAGATCAAAATCTTATCATCAGAGGAAGTCGCTGGGATAGATAAGTTGGCAAAGGCCAAGATTTAAAATTTGAAAAAATAAAATAAAAGTTGCTCTATCCTGGATATTGAGCTATATACTCTTCACAATAGGTTTCACTTTTCCTAAAAGTTCGCTTTTAGTACACCACTTATATATATATATATATATATATATATATATATATATATATATATATATATATATATATATATATATATATATACACAGCACAAAATAAATATTGGAAGATTATTCAATGTTGAATCCAGACATTCTGATTAAAATGTTTATACTTCAAGTTCTTAATATCTCAAAATATAACACACCATTCAATAAGTCACAGATCTGACATAGATGGAGCAACTAATAAGAAAAAATAGATATCACTTGTATATCGAGGTTGGTTTGAACTTCTTTTTTCTGACATATTTGCCTATCCATTTGTCCATATATTTTTAACATTTAGCTACAAGAAAATAAAATCGTACAGCCAGTAGAGGGATACTAGTTTACTATTTATGAAATTAAACGCTACAGAGAAGATAGAGTTAGTTGAGCTCAAAATAAAGAAAGAAACATTTTTTAAAATAAGAAAGCACAGGGTAAATACAAGTAAACTTGGTAGCATGATTAGAAATTAGTACAAATGCTAAATACATTTAAGATAGTTATAAGAACAGAAAACTCAACTGAAAACTTATATAACTACTGTATCACTACTAACCGCCTCGGGACAGGTGTCGGCCGTTTCGCCGCGACCATGAAAAGATGGGGAATCAGGGTCTCGGCTGTCTGCGACTGTGGTCATTCTGACAGTAGACCACATCATCGAGTCATGCCTTAAATATCGATCACCCAACGGCGAAGCCGATATAGCTGCGCTAGACAACAAAACATTAGCATGGCTTTTCTCAACCAAGCTGGTGATCTAACAGTGAGATGCTGTGAAGCAAGAAGAAGAAGTTGTAGTCACATCTCTTTCCATGAAGTATTCTTTGGGTGTCTGTAAACAGCCAGTAGTCGCTTGGCGCTAAATCGTGAGAATAGAGTGGAATAAATTCGAAATGCAATTCATATAGTTCATGACATCGCTGTGATCGACTTATGGCACGGTGAATTGTCTTGGTGAAAGAGTACATCTTCTTCTTCATTTGTTCACGTATTTTGTCGATTTCTTCCTTCAAGCAGACTAATATTGCTATATCATATTCGCTGTTGATGGTTCTTCCTTTCTCAGGTAATCAATGAACAAAATACCTTAAGC
The DNA here is from genome assembly GCA_963556195.1 of Sepiola atlantica. NCBI lineage: Eukaryota > Metazoa > Mollusca > Cephalopoda > Sepiida > Sepiolidae > Sepiola > Sepiola atlantica. Next base: position 52,050,020 of record OY744534.1, on the reverse strand, counting down.
ATCACAAAATATGGAGGCTAAAACCTTGCCTGCTGATGTTTATTTTTAACAGTTTTTACCTGTTGCTGGCAACTCAGCTGACTGGGGATTTTATTTCGAATTGAAGTGGTTGGTCCATATTCACATATTGACGCAAAAACTCCTTTTTGTTGCGTTGAATCAGTCTACAACAACGTTCTGAATCGTTGTAATTTTCGATAGACAGCTTTCTCATTGACAAATGTTAATGGCAAATGGTAAGTACACTGCCTGCTGCTATCTTCCTCTGCTATCACACGCAATTTCAATTTACGATCAGCCAAAACGAATTTGTAGACTTTTATGTTTTCTGGGACAACTACCGAAATTTCACGACCTGAGCATTCACCATCATTTGTGTCAGTATGACCGCTTTTGAAGTCAGTATATCACAACTTAACCATTGTTTCCGACGCAGCACAGTCGGAATAACATATATCAAGCTATTGCCTTGCATAAACAGTATTTTTCCAATCAGAAAGCGATGCTTTATCAACACACGGGATTCAAATTTTTCAATTGTTTTGAAAAATTTCAACAGTATCTTTCTTTAAATGACTATAATTCGTAAAATAATAATCCGATTTGGTTTGAATGTAGACACGTGCAACTTGAAGGTTACAACTTTATAAAAGTCATATTGTTTTTTATTAGTGGCGCCATCTACATGCTAGGCCTGTGATTTATTGAGTGGCGTGTTATAGTTGAAGATATTAAGAACGTGAAGCATAAACACTTTTATCAAAATGTCTAGATTCAACATTGGATAATCTCTCAATATTTATTTAGTGATGTGTTAATATATATGCTATTTCGTATACGAACGTTTTGTAGACTAATTTGTGTTGTATGCATATAACTTTTATCAATCTATTCCTCTGCTTGAACAGTATTTTTCCCATCAGAAATCAATGATTTTCCAAAACGTGTAATTCAGATTGTTCAATTGTTTTGAAAAATTTCAACAGTCGCTTTCGTTGAATAACTATAATTTGTAAAGTAATAATCCGATTTGGTTCAAATGTTGACACGTGCAATTTGAAGGTTAGTACTTTATAAAAGTCATATTGTTTTTTTTATTAGTAGCGCCATCTACATATTAGGTCCGTAATTTATTCAGTGGCGTATTATATTTTAAGATATAAAGAACTTGAAGCATAACCACTTTTATCAGAATGTCTGGATTCAACATTGAATAATCTCCTAATATGGTTGGTATGCCGTAATAGAAAGCAAGCGAACTTTACTTCTTTCTTCCTTCCTTTTCTATGTTTTAATAATCTTTTTTTTCTTGTTCTTTGTTTTATCATTATTTTTTCTACTTTTTTAGCCTTTCTTCGTTCTATTTTTCTATCTTTTCCTTTCCTTTTTCATTTTTTGTTCTTTTCTATTTTGTTTCTTTTTTCGTTCTTTCTATTTTTTCTTTTTTAATTTTTCTTTTTTCTATCTGTTCTTTTCTTTTACATTTTTTACTCTTTTCTTTTTTTCTTTCCTTTCTATTTTTTTCTTTTTTAGTTTTTCTTTTTTCTATCTGTTCTTTTCTTTTACATTTTTTATTCTTTTCTTTTTTTATTTCCTTTCTATTTTTTCTTTTTTTCTTTTTCTTTTTTCTATCTGTTCTTTTCTTTTACATTTTTTATTCTTTTCTTTTTTTCTTTCCTTTCTATTTTTTCTTTTTTAATTTTTCTTTTTTCTATCTGTTCTTTTATTTTACATTTTTTATTCTTTTCTTTTTTTCTTTCCTTTCTATTTTTACTTTTTTAATTTTTCTTTTTTCTATCTGTTCTTTTCTTTTACATTTTTTATTCTTTTCTTTTTTTCTTTCCTTTCTATTTTTTCTTTTTTTAATTTGTCTTTTTTCTATCTGTTCTTTTCTTTTACATTTTTTATTCTTTTCTTTTTTTCTTTCCTTTCTATTTTTTTTTTAAATTTTTCTTTTTTTCTATCTGTTCTTTTCTTTTTTCCGTCATTCTTTTTTAAGTTATTTAATTTTCTCTTTTTTCTTTTTTCGTTCTTTATTTTTTATTTCTTTGTCTCTTGTCGTTTGTTTCTGTGCTGAATTTCTTTCATTGTTTCTTTATTTTCTAATTGTTCTCTTTCATCTCTTTTTACTTTTATTTTTTCTCATTTCTTTCTTTCTCTCTGTCTTTCGCTGTTCTCTCTTCTTTATGTTTCTTTTCTTTTTCTTTCCTTTGCTTCTTCCTCTTTACATTTTCCTCGAGTTTTTTTTTTTTTATATATTTGCTTCTTCATTTATTTACTAGATGTACATACCCGGCGTTGCCTGAGATATAGTAAAAACATTTTAGTTTTAATTTTTATTTGTTTACAAATATTTAAATTTAAAGTAGACATCTTGTATAATATTTTTCAACTTAAATTTAGTAATCCCCTGTTTTTAACACATATTTTTTTTTTTCAGGTGATTATTTAAAAATGTTTTAAATTAGCAGTTGTCTAGACTTAAATAAGTAATGTTAAAAGTACGTTATAGTTAAGTACGTAGATATATTGCTATTTGAACGGTACAACAATAACATATAAAAATTGACTAGTCCGAAGCAAAGTCTTATTGGTCAGCTTTAATGCTATTTCGGTCTGACTTTGAAAATCCGACAAGATAACTTTATATGTTAGATTATAGCCGTTTGAATATTTATTCTTTCTTTCGGGATTTAAAAAAAATATCCTGGTGGTTGATTTTATGTCAGTTCAAAATAAAATATCGCAAAAACTATTTGATATAATTACGTATCAGGCAAAGCTATTTGTGTACAACAACAAATTACGGAAAATTATCGAGTAGAATGTTAGTAATAAATAAAATTCATTTCTTAATGCGTCTTTAAGCCAGTGGGTCGTAGAAGATTATCTCTCTTCTTCTAATATGAAGACGCCACGCGGTCTTGTCCTTCGGTGAGTAGTAAAATATTTTTATATTTTATTAAAATTCTACTTGATAATTTTCCGTAATTTTTTTGTGGGCACAAATAGTTTTGCCTGAGACGTAAGTATATTTAATAGTTCTCCTGTTATTTTATTTTTAACTGCCATGTGTAGTAATTGAGACAACCATCAATTTGTTTTATTCTATTTTTATTGACTTTCTTCTTTCCTTCTTTTAATCTTTCTTTCTTTTTCTTTCCGTATTCTTTCCTCTTTTACTTCCCTTCTTTCTTTCTTTCTTTCTTTCCTCTTTCTTTCTTTCTTTCTTTATTGTGTATTCATGACTGTTTCCTTTTCTATACGTTCTGTACACTTTTGTCAGATTCAATACCTACATCCAATGTTATCTATTTTTGTATACTTTTTACAATTCTAGGTTACTATGTCCCGACTTTGTCTCACTTGTTCGTTGTGTTTTATTCTTATATTTATTTTTGTTCTGTTCTACCATCCTTTCTACGTTTTCTTTTTCTTTTTTTCTTTTTTGTTTTATCTTAATTTTTTTCATTTTTTTTTTGTTGTGTATCTTCTTTACTTTTTAATTTCTTTATTTTTCACATTCGTTTTCTTTCTTTCTTTCATTCATTCTTTCATTATTTCTTTTATTCTTGGCACTGTTCATCTACTCCTTTCCCTTTCCTCATCTTTTTTGTTTTATCTTTCTTTTTTCTTTTTTCGTTTTATTTCTTCTCATTCTTTATTTCTTGCTTTTACTTCATTTCTATTTTTTTCTGCCTTATCTTAATTTTTCTTTTTTTTCTTCTTGTTAATGTATACTTTCTTTCCTTTTTCTTT
>OY744534.1:52011261-52041261 GCA_963556195.1 Sepiola atlantica | reverse complement strand
TGGGGAGACTTGTTGTCACTCAGACTCCAGGGAACATACTCAGTTAGCAATTACAGATGATGACCTGTGTGAGCACTTTTAGTGAGTACTGAATAGTAATAATAATAATAATAATAATAATAATAATAATAATAATAATAATAAAAGGAATAACAAATTAGAAAAAAAAAGCACAAACACAGACACTGTGATGCCACCAGCCTCGGCTGATACCACACACTAAATATTTGCGAAGAGTCAAATAGTGAAGATGGAAAACCCGAAGAGGGAGAGCACTAAGCAGGCCTCAAGTGGAAGGGTGCAGAGAGAACTGAGACCTTTGACAGGCTTATAGGTACTCATATTCCAAAGAAGACCAGTGGTCGTTTCCAGTGAGAAATCAATGGTAAGCGGCTGTTGCGATAACGTAAAATCATTTGCAACAGTTATCGAAAGAGGTAGGGAATACTGGAAATCTGGGAAGACTTGTTGTCACTCAGATTCCATGGAACATCAACGGTTATTGTCAGTGAATCATTACTGATGATGACCTGTGCGAGAACTCGTAGTGAATAATAATAATAATAATAATAATAATAATAATAATAATAATAATAATAATAATAATAATAATAATAATACTACACGCATCCTTTGCCCGAAAAACGCTCGTGAAAGACTTTATGGTACGAAGATTTATTGTCACTCAGATTGCAGAGAGATCCGTCGCCTATTATGAGCGAGTACTCAATGGTAATCGACTCTTGCGAGGACACAAGGTGATTTGAACTGGTAGTGGAAAGAAGCGAAATGGAGAGACTTGTTTTCACTCGGACACCAGGGGAAAATGCATGTTGGTATGAGTGAGCAATCAGTGGAAATGAATTGTGTAAGAAATAATAGTAAGAAGAAATAATAATAAGAATAAGAAAAAGAAGAAATAATAATAATAATAATAATAATAATAATAATAATAATAATAATAATAATAAGAAGAAGAAGAAGAAGAAGAAGAAGAAGTGGGTGTGGGAGGAGAGCGAGGGTAGGAGTAAGTGTTCATTGTTTGCATTTCCAAGAAATAAAAATTAAACGCAAATCTTTGCTAATCCGCCCCCCCCCCCCCTACCGGTCATACTTTACGACAAGTGTGGCGCAGCGTCTTTTCGTACCGTAAGACTTCCAGGACAGGTTTTTTAAAAATGAGCACGCACACAAAACATTCACACGCCCCCCCCCCCACCCACCCACCTGTGGCTGCATTACAAGCACCAGGGCTTGACCACCTCTTAGAGTAATGGCGTAGGAATTGTCCGAGAGGAACAGCCTCCAGCAGCTGGGTCGATAATTCTTCACACCTGACAGCGACAACAACCGCCAAATTATGACAACTTCCGCATTTAGGGGCAATAGAGGTTTAATGGACATGAACGCGAACAATGAGATCGTCTAGGTCGAATAAATATCAAGTCAAATATAGAGTATTCACTAAATCTGTAACAATATTAAGAGAGGGATGACCAACCCTCCACAGAAAATGGGTAAAATTATCATCTTGTGATTAAGCAATCATTTAAAATATTTTTTTTATGTTTCGACATTAACTAAAATGAAAATGGTCTATATGTCGTAAAACAAACGAAACAAAACAAGTTATTAATCGGTCACAATGACTATGGTTTCGGCATTACAGGAGGAAAATTTGGTTATAATGAAAAATAAAAATAACAGAAAACAATAAATAAGTAAATTGTTTAAAATAAGTATTGTGTTTTGTTATTAAATAACCCGAATAGGTTGACACCCAGTTAAACAGGCAAAATGCATTAACAAATACATTGTTTACAATGTTTTCTGTTTTACTATCAAAAAGCTCGAAAATGGTTGATATGTCGTTAAACCGACAGAACAAACCAATAAATACTTTTTTTTAAATAGGTATTGTGTTTTTTTTATGCTAAATAGTCCGAAAACGGTTCATATGCTGTAAAACAGACGAAACAACAAATAAATTGTTTACAATAGTTTTTGTGTTTTGTTTTTTGTATAAAATGTGCGGATAAGCCGTAAAACAGGCAAAACAAATAAATACATAACTTGTTTACATTAGATCTTGTGTTTTTGTATTGAATAAGTTGAAAGGGTTGATATACCGTAAAACAGAGAAAACAATCAATAAATATATTTTTTTAAAATATGTATATTGTTTTGCTGTTAAATAACTCGAAACGGTTGATATCTTGTAAAACAGACGAAACACATTAACAAATGAATTGATTACAATAGGTGCTGTGTTTTTAGTATTAAATAACCCGAAAAGAGTTGATGTATTGCGATACAGAGAAAACAAACCAATAAATAAATTGTTTGCATTAAGTATTGTGTTTTTGGTGTTAAATGACCAGAATTGGTTGATATGTCGTAACACAGACGGAACACATAAATGCATAGTTTTTACAACAGGTATTGTGTGTTTTTTTTGCATCAAATAACGAGAAAAGGGTTTATATGTCACAATATAGACAAAACACACAAATATATTGTTTACATTAGATATTGCGTTTTTGGTTTTAAATGACCCGAATTCGTTGATATGCCGTAAAACAGACTAAACACATTAATAAATAAATTACATTTTGTGTGTGTTTTTTAATAGTAAATAACCCGAAAAAGGTTTTTTATGTCGCAGTACGGAGGAGAAAAAAACAATAAATAAATTGTTTTAATTAGGTATAGTTTTTTTGGTGTTAAATGACCAGAATTGGTTGATATGTAATAAAACAAATGAAACACATAAATACATCATTTTTACAACAGGTATTGTGTTGTTTTTTTTTGCATGAAATAACGCGAAAAGGGTTTATATGTCACAATATAGACAAAACACACAACTAAATTGTTTACATTAGAAATTGCGTTTTTCGTGTTAAATAACCCGAATTCGTTGATATGCCGTAAAACAGACGAAACACATTAATAAATACATTACATTTTGTTTGTGTTCTTTAATATTAAATAACCCGAAAAAGGGGTTATATGTCGCAGTACGGAGGAAAAAAAAATTGTTTTAATTAGGTATAGTGTTTTTGGTGTTAAATGGTCTGAATTTGTTGATATGTAATAAAACAGACGAAACACATTAGTCCATACATTTTTACAACAGGTATTTTGTTTGCATTAAATAACGCGAAAAGGGTTGATATGTCACAATATAGACAAAACACACAAATAAATTGTTTACATGAGATATCGCCTTGTTGGTGTTAAATAACCCGAATTGGTTGATATGCCCTAAAACAGACGAAACACATTAATAAATAAATTATATTTTGTTTGTGTTTTTTTAGTAATAAATAACCCCAAAAGGGTTGATATGTCGCAATACGAACAAACACAAAAAACAAATAAATTGTTTTAATTAGGTATTGTGTTTTTGGTGTTAAATGACCCAAATTGGTTTATATTCCATAAAACAGAAGAAACACATTAATAATTTATTGTGTTTATATTGTATTAAATAACAAGGAAATGATTTACAGGTTACAATACAGAAAAACCACACAAATAAATGAATTGTTTACATTAGATATTGTGTTTTGGTGTTAAATAACCGGAATTGGTTGTCAAGCAGACAAATCAAATTAACAAATAAATTGATTACAACAGGTATTGTGTTTTTTTAGCATTAAATACCCCGAAAAGAGTTGATATGTCGCAATATAGAAAACAAACAAACCAATAAATGAATTGTTTACATAAGGTATTGTGTTTTTGGTGTTAAATACCCCGAATTGGTTGATATGCCGTAAAACAGACAAAACACATAAATAAATAAGTTGTTTACATTATGTGTGTGTTTTTTGTTGGGTATTAAATAACTCGAAAAAGGGTCGATATCACGTCAAACAGACGAAAAAATCCAATAAATAAATTATTTGCACGAGTCATTGTGTTTTCACATTAAATGACCCGAACAGATTTTCCATCCAGTTTAACGAACCAAACGAATGATTTACACCGTGTATTGCATTACATAACCTGAGAATAGATCGATGAATCGTTAAACCCACTCATGTAACAAAACCTCACGAATCTAGACGCTAAGGGAAAGAATGAAAATACCCCTGTATCGCTCAAATATCTCTAATTTGAGTTAATTAGCTTAAGAGTTCTGAGTCGCCATCCCTTGAGGACCATTTTAACACAAGATCTATTTGTGCGTTGTGATGATTAGGCCATGTAGACGCCGAAAAATGACGCCGGTGCTATTGCCGGTTCCTATTTATTTCGATGGCTTTAAGTAAAGTGGATTGAGCCTGATGGTGCCGCAAGTGGTTGTGGTTTTGTGCTTTACGACACGTCAATCATTTTTATGGGTTATTTTATGAAGAAAAAGAATACATATTTTGAAGGATTGAGTCTATACGCTGAGTTGTAACAGAAGTTGCAATTTTATTCATAGCTAGGCGGTAATTGCGGATGCAGAGAGAGAGAGAGAGAGAGAGAGAAAGATAGAGATAGAGGGGGGAGAAATGTAGAAAATGAGAGATAGAAAGAAAGAGATAGATAGATATATATAGAGAGAGCGACAGATAGATATAGAGAGATAAAAAGAGAGAGAGAGCGAGAGAGAGAGAGAGAGAGAGAGAAGAGAGAGAGGGTAAAGAAAAAATGAATAAATACTACAAAAGAAATTTAAAGAAAAAAATAAGGTTGAGTTCACGGCAAATCAACCCCATTTTGAATTATTTAATATCTGCAAGAAAAGAAAGAGAGAGAGACCGAGAGAGCGGGAGGGAGGGAGAGAGAAAGAGAGAGAAAGGAGGGGGGGGGCTAATAAAAAAGATAACTAAATACTACAAAATAAATTTGAAGAAAGTGAAATAAAGAAAGAAATAAAGTAAGAAAGACAAAAAGATAAGGTTGGGTTTACGGCAAATCACCCCTTTTGGGGATATGTAATGTCGAATGTTCGTACCAGTCGAGGATACGTCCTTGACAATCAGTCCGACTGATGTACGGTTCTGTTCAGTTCTAGGGAGTCACCCTCCCAGGCTTTACCTTCTCTCTGGGAAGGGGGTAAGTTTATTGCTAACCGTCTAATGCGCCCGTACCAGGGGGCTACCGACGGGGTTGCTCAGGCATGTTTGTAGGCCAGGGAGCGCTTATCCTAGTGCGCTGACTTTTCAAACCACACCTGACCCTGTGTCTAACCCTCCTTGAGAAGAGGGTAAATAAAATACATATGTTAAACGATTTATTGTTTTAACGCACAGGCACATTCATTGAAGAATATTTTCTTGAAAACAGAACTTTCTTTTTGCTTGGGGAAGTTGTACTCTGCTATCCGCAAGAGTGGTGAACGTATTACCCTATGCACGCGCCAGTGAGACACGCTACAAGGGCCACTTCGTATCGCGAGTCTCGTTCTTTGACCTAGACGGTATCTTGTCAATTTTTCGAAGGAACAAAATTTAACGAAAGTCAACAACCTCAGAAGTATCTACTGGCATTGGGATGAACATAAATATGCCTGCAAGAGAAGAACATTTTTATCGTCTTGGTCTAGGAGCAAAGTGTAGCATCTGTTCTGATACAGTGAAAGAAAAAGCCTTCTACACTGAAGCAGTTTTTATTTTTGTTCCAGTCCAGAATTCCCTGAATGAGGGATTCAGGGCAGCTGGATTGTCCCCACATTAAAACTCGACATTGTGTCTAACTCTACCCTCGTGGTGAGAAAAGTAAATAGGAACATGACAACACTGTTACTCGAGGATATGTCGCCACGAATAGCATCCTACATCAACGCTTTTCATCTATATAATTCATTATGCACGATTAATTGAGTAACGATTGTTCGTATACAATCTGTGGAACACAAGTTGCTATTTTTGTCATATATTTAGCAGTAAGTATCAGCCAATATGAATTTCGTCCTGCAAAATAAACAGCTGATGTTCCGACTGTAATATCTCACAGAATTAGTTCTTGACATATCAAAAGCTTTTGATAAAGTATGACACAAAGGTTTACTTCACAAGCTTGCTAGCTATGTAATATCTGGAAATATCTTTGCCGCCATCAAATCATTTATCTCCGATAGGTTTATAAAAGTAATCGTTGATGGGCAGGTCTGAATCACATAGTATTAACGCCGGCGTGTCTCAAGACTCTATTCTGAGCCCAACCCTTTTCTTGATCTTCATCAATGATCTCCCAAATTATATTTTAAGATCATTCTTTGCCATACAGATGACGAAACCATCTATGGTAACACTTCAACGAGTATTACTAATAAAAGTATTTATAATTCTCTCCATTCCGACCTGGAGCACGTCGTGCAATGAGGAAAACGTAAACTGGTTACTTTTAATGCGTCTATAACGAAGCTTCTCTCCTTTCACCACCAACGCTCGGATCCTAACTCTGCTCCAATTAAAATGAATGCCTCACTCTTTAGGAATCCCTCTGTTTTGATTAGCTTCTAGGATTAACTTTAACTCTAGTCCACAAATAGAAGACTTACATCAAATCTGTTGCTAAGGTCGCTGAAAAAATGGTTTGATCATTCTACAACACTAGAAAGTATCTCACTCCTGACGCAATCCTCTACCTTTAAATACGTCCTAAGATGGAGTAATGCCGCCACATCTTCGGAGGTGCCTCTAAGAGCACTTTTCCTGCCTTAACAGAGTACAAAACTGACTTCGAAATCTAGTGGCCAATGCCCTTTTCTCTTTATTACCGCCTCTTTCCTACAGGTTGCTAGTCTTTCTCTGCTGTTGTTCTTGGCCTTTTGGCTAAGATTAAAGTGTAGTATCTGTTCCGATGGATACTGCACCCATAGACTGGTATTGTCTTGGCCTTCGGGGCTTATTTACGCCTGTCTATGGGTCTGTCCTGTGCAGTTCTAGGATGTCCACCCTCCCAGGCTTCGCCTCCCCTCTTTGGGGAGGAGTAAGTTTATTGCTTACTGCCTGAGGCGCCCCTACCGGGGAATGCCGACGGGGCTGCCCAGGCAATTTTCAAACCCCACTTTCCCGACCCGACCTTGGGTCTTACTGGTGGGAGTAAGATAAAAACTGGCCTTGTGCCTAACTCCTGGAGAGGAGTAAATCAATACGCTATTGTTATTTTAATAGAATGAGCTGGCCAGAGCTCTGATCTCTGGTTTCTCCTGTAAAACATTCACAGCAAAACTCGTCTAACTAAAACCACTGTAAATAATTTCCCTTTCTTCCTCCATGCCCCATAAAATTAAACGGGACTTCCATGAGCAAAGTTTATTTCTAAGAACTGCCTGTCTGTGGAACGCAATACCACGGGCTGCTTTCCAGCGTACTACAACATGGTAGTTTTTTAAGTCCAATGTTAACAAATTCTTGTAGAGCTGTCTGTCAATAATCAAATTCCGATCCTCACGATGTTATCTGACCGTCCACCTCACAAACTCATTAACCCTTATCCTCGAGTGGCTTTTAGGCTTTGATAAGCGGTAACTCGTTAGTACATAAACATACTCTTTCATGGAAATGAGTCCTGACCAATGAGTGTGGAAGATATTAAGCAGGTGGAAGCTTTCGGCCACCACTTCCCGCGCCACATCCTCCTTGTCTGATGGTAGCATTTCGTCTCAGACAACTCAGTACATTTCCGCTGCAAAATTAGCACCCTCCGAGACGTCTGCGCTTGCTGGGTCAACAGGAGTTTAATCTACAAAGTTATCGTTCCAGCTATCCTATGAGTTTAGTCAAAACTATCTGATAGACAACGAAAAAAGTTTACGTGGAATCCAACCTGACTCCCGTGTCTCCGCAGTTCGCCGTTGGAACAACGAGTGGCTAGAGATCAACCAATCTTTGACTTCAAATCTTCAGGCTTGGTTGACCTTCGTCAGAGACGCAGTAGCGAGGTTGGATGGAGCCGAAACAAGCAAAAGCTGGTGAGTGTTAGTTCGAATACATGTAGTTTGGGAATCATTTGTTTGTGACCCAAAGCTCTTTCCAATAATATCCGTGTGTAAATGAGTCATTAATGGTTGACCAGTTACTGTTAATGTTTTAAGAAAGATCATTTGAACAAAATAAATTATTTCGCCGCTTAATTTTTTTTTAACTTTATATCGCTAAAAACAAAGCATGATGCCACTGAAACGTATGGAGTCACTGTTATAGGGGTCATATTTATAAGGGGCAAAGTGGGTGGTGAGTTGGGCAGCAAGATATTTGTTCATATTACATTTGAATTTCTGCCTGGTGATAAAGTCGGGAAAGCAAGGAGCAGGGAGGGAATTCCAAAGGCAAGCAGTCCAAGAAAATAAGCTACTAGTGTAGATAATAGTCCGGCATCCACAGAACTCTACAGTGAAGGGGTTGTATTTTGCTGCTAGTAGCTGAGTAGCTGTGTTCTTACCAGTCGGGTATACATCCTTAACACCAGTCCGACAGTGACTCTGTTGCTGTCGGCATAAGGTATGGTTCTGTTCAGTCTCAGGAGATCCACTCTCCCAGGCTTTACCTTCTCTTTGAAAAGGGGTTAGTTTATTGCTAATCGCCTAAGCCTACCCCCCTACTGGAGAATGCTGACAGAGCTTTCGGGCATTATTGTAGGCCAGAGCGCGCTAATCCTAGTGCGGTGGCTTTCTACACTTGACCTTGTGTCTAGCCTCTGGAGAGGAGGTAAATAAAAATAATTTGAACTTGTGTCTAACCTCCTGGAAGAGATGTAAATAAAAATAATTTGAACTTGTGTCTAACCTCCTGGAGAAGAGGTAAATAAAAATAATTTGAACTTGTGTCTAGCCTCTGGAGAGGAGGTAAATAAAAATAAGTTGAACTTGTGTCTAACCTCCTGGAAGAGATGTAAATAAAAATAATTTGAACTTGTGTCTAACCTCCTGGAGAAGAGGTAAATAAAAATAATTTGAACTTGTGTCTAGTCTCCTGGAAGAGATGTAAATAAAAATAATTTGAACTTGTGTCTAACCTCCTGGAAGAAGAGGTAAATAAAAATAATTTGAACTTGTGTCTAACCTCCTGGAGGAGAGGTAAATAAAAATAATTTGAACTTGTGTCTAACCTCCTGGAGAAGAGGTAAATAAAAATAATTTGAACTTGTGTCTAGTCTCCTGGAAGAGATGTAAATAAAAATAATTTGAACTTGTGTCTAACCTCCTGGAGAAGAGGTAAATAAAAATACTTTGAACTTGTGTCTAGCCTCTGGAGAGGAGGTAAATAAAAATAAGTTGAACTTGTGTCTAACCTCCTGGAAAAGATGTAAATAAAAATAATTTGAACTTGTGTCTAACCTCCTGGAGAAGAGGTAAATAAAAATAATTTGAACTTGTGTCTAGTCTCCTGGAAGAGATGTAAATAAAAATAATTTGAACTTGTGTCTAACCTCCTGGAAGAAGAGGTAAATAAAAATAATTTGAACTTGTGTCTAACCTCCTGGAGGAGAGGTAAATAAAAATAATTTGAACTTGTGTCTAGTCTCCTGGAAGAGATGTAAATAAAAATAATTTGAACTTGTGTCTAACCTCCTGGAGAAGAGGTAAATAAAAATACTTTGAACTTGTGTCTAGCCTCTGGAGAGGAGGTAAATAAAAATAAGTTGAACTTGTGTCTAGTCTCCTGGAAGAGATGTAAATAAAAATAATTTGAACTTGTGTCTAACCTCCTGGAGAAGAGGTAAATAAAAATAATTTGAACTTGTGTCTAGTCTCCTGGAAGAGATGTAAATAAAAATAATTTGAACTTGTGTCTAACCTCCTGGAGAAGAGGTAAATAAAAATAATTTGAACTTGTGTCTAGTCTCCTGGAAGAGATGTAAATAAAAATAATTTGAACTTGTGTCTAACCTCCTGGAGAAGAGGTAAATAAAAATACTTTGAACTTGTGTCTAGCCTCTGGAGAGAAGGTAAATAAAAATAAGTTGAACTTGTGTCTAACCTCCTGGAAGAGATGTAAATAAAAATAATTTGAACTTGTGTCTAACCTCCTGGAGAAGAGGTAAATAAAAATAATTTGAACTTGTGTCTAGTCTCCTGGAAGAGATGTAAATAAAAATAATTTGAACTTGTGTCTAACCTCCTGGAAGAAGAGGTAAATAAAAATAATTTGAACTTGTGTCTAACCTCCTGGAGGAGAGGTAAATAAAAATAATTTGAACTTGTGTCTAACCTCCTGGAGAAGAGGTAAATAAAAATAATTTGAACTTGTGTCTAGTCTCCTGGAAGAGATGTAAATAAAAATAATTTGAACTTGTGTCTAACCTCCTGGAAGAAGAGGTAAATAAAAATAATTTGAACTTGTGTCTAACCTCCTGGAGGAGAGGTAAATAAAAATAATTTGAACTTGTGTCTAGTCTCGTGGAAGAGATGTAAATAAAAATAATTTGAACTTGTGTCTAACCTCCTGGAGAAGAGGTAAATAAAAATACTTTGAACTTGTGTCTAGCCTCTGGAGAGGAGGTAAATAAAAATAAGTTGAACTTGTGTCTAGTCTCCTGGAAGAGATGTAAATAAAAATAATTTGAACTTGTGTCTAACCTCCTGGAGAAGAGGTAAATAAAAATAATTTGAACTTGTGTCTAGTCTCCTGGAAGAGATGTAAATAAAAATAATTTGAACTTGTGTCTAACCTCCTGGAGAAGAGGTAAATAAAAATAATTTGAACTTGTGTCTAGTCTCCTGGAAGAGATGTAAATAAAAATAATTTGAACTTGTGTCTAACCTCCTGGAGAAGAGGTAAATAAAAATACTTTGAACTTGTGTCTAGCCTCTGGAGAGAAGGTAAATAAAAATAAGTTGAACTTGTGTCTAACCTCCTGGAAGAGATGTAAATAAAAATAATTTGAACTTGTGTCTAACCTCCTGGAGAAGAGGTAAATAAAAATAATTTGAACTTGTGTCTAGTCTCCTGGAAGAGATGTAAATAAAAATAATTTGAACTTGTGTCTAACCTCCTGGAAGAAGAGGTAAATAAAAATAATTTGAACTTGTGTCTAACCTCCTGGAGGAGAGGTAAATAAAAATAATTTGAACTTGTGTCTAACCTCCTGGAGAAGAGGTAAATAAAAATAATTTGAACTTGTGTCTAGTCTCCTGGAAGAGATGTAAATAAAAATAATTTGAACTTGTGTCTAACCTCCTGGAAGAAGAGGTAAATAAAAATAATTTGAACTTGTGTCTAACCTCCTGGAGGAGAGGTAAATAAAAATAATTTGAACTTGTGTCTAGTCTCGTGGAAGAGATGTAAATAAAAATAATTTGAACTTGTGTCTAACCTCCTGGAGAAGAGGTAAATAAAAATACTTTGAACTTGTGTCTAGCCTCTGGAGAGGAGGTAAATAAAAATAAGTTGAACTTGTGTCTAGTCTCCTGGAAGAGATGTAAATAAAAATAATTTGAACTTGTGTCTAACCTCCTGGAGAAGAGGTAAATAAAAATAATTTGAACTTGTGTCTAGTCTCCTGGAAGAGATGTAAATAAAAATAATTTGAACTTGTGTCTAACCTCCTGGAGAAGAGGTAAATAAAAATAATTTGAACTTGTGTCTAGTCTCCTGGAAGAGATGTAAATAAAAATAATTTGAACTTGTGTCTAACCTCCTGGAGAAGAGGTAAATAAAAATACTTTGAACTTGTGTCTAGCCTCTGGAGAGGAGGTAAATAAAAATAAGTTGAACTTGTGTCTAACCTCCTGGAAGAGATGTAAATAAAAATAATTTGAACTTGTGTCTAACCTCCTGGAGAAGAGGTAAATAAAAATAATTTGAACTTGTGTCTAGTCTCCTGGAAGAGATGTAAATAAAAATAATTTGAACTTGTGTCTAACCTCCTGGAAGAAGAGGTAAATAAAAATAATTTGAACTTGTGTCTAACCTCCTGGAGGAGAGGTAAATAAAAATAATTTGAACTTGTGTCTAACCTCCTGGAGAAGAGGTAAATAAAAATAATTTGAACTTGTGTCTAGTCTCCTGGAAGAGATGTAAATAAAAATAATTTGAACTTGTGTCTAACCTCCTGGAGAGGAGGTAAATAAAAATTACTTTGAACTTGTGTCTAACTTCCTGGAGAGGGGTAAGTAAACTACTGTTGCAGACTACGGAATTGAGTATGCCAAGTTCAAATACAGTCGGAGCTGTCGTTTTCAATTATACACTAATATAGTTGGGAAAGGCATGAAACTAAAATCTCCATTCAACTATTGGGAAATAACGCCTTGGCTTCAGTTAAGAGGATAGAATTAATCATTTACAAAAAGGTATTGTGTTTCGAGATTCAAAACGATAAAAATGTTGATATGCTGTAAAATAGACGAATCAAACATAAATAAAGTAATTGTATAAAGTGACTGAAAAGTTTAAAATAATCTGGAAGATTACACCCCTTTTTATTTGTTTGTATAGATTCACTACACTAAATGCAAATTTCATTTGGCAAAGAGGTTCCGGAATTTATTTTGCTCGTCGAAACCCTGAAAGCTACTTAACATCCATGGACCCTATATATACATATATATATTTTTTCGAAATTAAATATTTGTTTCTATGTTAGTAAAAGTAACAATGAACGAATTTCGTTATTTTAATTTCATAAAATACAAACACAAATGTTGAAAATTTCAATAGACACACGTGTATCTAGAAAATAAAAGAACATAAAAAGAAACTAGGTAAACAATTTCTTCATGGGCGCCCTTAAAGCTTCAGTGTCGTCCGGGCTAATGTGACCCCAGTATGGAAATCCCTGATCTAACATATACATTTAAGTCAGTCGAATTTTACATGTTGAACCTAAATTGCAAGATATCTGACACACAGATATTTGATTCTAAATATCCGGTCATTTATCGGTCCCTGTTTGGTACTGAAAATTAGAAATTCAAATCGAATTCATTGCTTACCTACTATATCCAGTCCGGAATTTATTTCATATATATATATGTTAAGTCTGCAATATCTTGGATTTAGTTAGTTTGTCTGGGGATTTAAACTGCATTTTACTTTTTTTTTTTTTTTTTTTTCTAATGACTCAAAGCTTTTTTAGACTATATATATATATATATATATATATATATATATATATATATATATATATATATATCAACAGACAGCTGTTTCGCCGTATTACAGCTTTTTTCTACGCTGTTTCTGAAACCCGATGCCCAGATCATTAAAAACTTTTAAAAGAAGAAGTCGGGCATTTTACCCAACGGTATTACACTGCTTCGACAGTAAGGGGAATTATATATTTTTTGTTTTGCTTTTATTTCTATCCTAACTACCGATTATCGAGAGAACTCTATTCTAATTAGGCAGGGTAATGCTATACCCCTAAGTGGAAACCATTATTTCTCTTTTTTTCTACTAGAGAACTCAACTCACGAGTAAGGAGAAAATATATGTATATATATTTTCAGCATATATACGAGGGGCGTTCATTAATTAATGCCCCTGACCCATTTCCCATAGCAGTAGATTAATTAAACTTGGCACAGTTATTAGTCTTTCTCTACATAGGAACCACCCAGAGTTATGCATTTCTCCCATCGCTTGATGCAGCTCTGGGCACCGGTTTTGTAGAACACCCCAGGTTGGTCCTCCAACCACGTTGTAACTTCAGAAATCAATGCTGCATCATCTGGGAAACGTTTTCCTTTCAAAAACAACTTCACGGCTGGGAAGAGATGAAAATCAGAGGGTTCAAGGTCAGGGGAGTAAGAGGGGTGGGGGAGGATTTCATAGCCACACGTCCGTGCTTCTGATCTGGCGACATGCGAGTTGTAGACCGGAGTGTTGTCCTACAGGAGGAGGATACTTTCGCTGATCTTGCCCCGCATCTTGATTTTGATAGCTGCTCTTAATTTCATCAAAAGTGAAGCGTAATAAGCTCCTGTAATTGTGGTACCCTTTGCTGTCATCACTACACGGTCCTGGTCCCAGAAGACTGTGAGCATGACTTTGCCAACGGAGGGCTGCACGTGTGTATTTTATATAAAGATCAGATATTTATGCTTGAAAATGTATGTATGTAGATTAAAACCTTGAAGTGTTAAATGGGGAAGAATGGAACCCAAGCTAAGTGGATTATAAAAAAATTTAAAAAGAAAGAAATGGAAGGAACGGTAGGTAATAAAAATGATAAAAAAGATAGAAACTAATTGAAAGAGTTAAAAAGTAAAGAATGTAATCCGATACTGAGCTTGACCGGATAAAATTATAAATATATCACATTTCCCAAAAAGATTTACTTAATGCGAAAGTTTTCACGATTTAACCCCCTTCCTTGTCTTCGTTAGTCTGAAGAGGTTGACTCTCTGTGAAGAGTACAACCGAAACATGTATGCACATATGTAACCAATGATGTTTGTATAAATAATAATTTATACTAAAGAACAGCTCTACTTGTTATTGAGCACTTTTTATAAATACTGGAGTTTTAACGGATTTATATCTACAGAAACTAATACAATACGTGTACTATATATATATATATATATATATATATATATATATATATATATATATATATATATATATATATATATATATGTATATATATATATATATATATATATATATATATATATATATATATATATAATAAAGAGCAAAGACCAAAACACGCCTATTTGTGTACATAATTTCCATAACTATTTTTAAATAATTCATCTTTAATGTTATTCATTTGTAATTCGATTGACTTTTTTTTACCTATATATATGCAATAGTTTTGTCGATATAAACATGAATTAAAGTGATTAATTAAAGTGATTTAGTAAAAAAGGGATAAATTACCGACACCGTTCTTGAAAAATTATGTTTATTAATTATCAAGGAGGTAATTTAAATTAAAACTATTATTTGTTAAGATTGTAATAGATTTAAATTTAAGATTTGTAATGTAAGTTACACGTTTAAAAAAACACTCAGTGCAAGATTACTAGCCGCAATAGGGTAGGGTAGATAAGACAGTTATAGAAGCTGAAATAGATTTAATGAATATAATTACAAAACAATATATTTATTCTTATAGACAAAAACATTTTTCAGTGATAGTGGATTATATCGATGTGGTGTGGGGGTGAGATGGAGAAATAAAATGGAAAAGGTGAGATGAATAAAGATTAATAAAAAAAGAAAATGGAGAGATAGAAGAAGAAGAAGAAGAAGAAGAAGAAGAAGAAGAAAAAGAAGAAGAAGAAGAAGAAGAAAAAGAAGAAGAAGAAGAAGAAGAAGATTGTTTGGTCAAAATTTATCTACCTTTTACTATCAATAGCGGATCATAGAAGACGATTATTCAAAATACAAAATACAAAAATTTCAGTCTGGCAGACACACTAAAATACTATTTAAAAATTACGCTTCGCAGACTAAAGAACATTTTATTTCACATTTAAGTCCGACAGACACACTACAATACTATTTAAAAATTAGGCTTCGCAAACTAAAGAAAATGTTATTTCACATTTAAGTCCGACAGACACACTAAAATACTATTTAAAAATTAGGCTTCGCCGACTAAAGAAAATGTTATTTCACATTTAAGTCCGACAGACACACTAAAATACTATTTAAAAATTACGCTTTGCAGACTAAAGAAAATGCTATTTCAACTCTAAGTCCGACATATCAACTAGTATTTACAACTTTAACTTCACAGAACCTAGAAAATATTTCGTCAAGCTTAAATGTGACAGACTAAATGAAATACTATTTTAAACGTAGGCTTCGTAAATAAGAGAAAATGCCATTTCACGCTAAAGTTTGACAGACTACATTAAATACTCTTTAAAATAGACAGAACATAGCAATTTTAATTTAAAATCAAGGCTTGTCAGATCAACGGAAATCGCCTTATCTGAAGGACTCCGAACCCCTTGAATGAACCTCACCTAGATTTGAGGCACATATTTACAGCTTTGCGCAGGATCGGTGTATTTTCATAACGCCTAATCTTATGACGTCTTGTTTTTTAATATAAAGATTTAGTAGAAAATAACTTTTGCGTAACACAAAAAGGCCTTCATATATTTATGGACATACTTAAAAACATATAAAAACATTTCCTTATCTAACATCATTTTGAGATGCTCGTTCACTTGTAAAATGTCTCGTGACTAATAGACAGCACTCCTAATCTCGTTCCGCGAGAAAAACAAGAATAATTACCAGCGACAAGTTGTGCGTAGATAGTTGCAACATCGCAACAGGTTGTTTCTTTAAAACCGGCAGGGTTAATCGGTGTTAGAAACTAAGTTTAATTTTATTTTAAATTTACAAGGGTTAATAAAAAAAAAAACAGCAACTATTTGTTCAATGATGTATTCTGAATTTCTGTTTACAACTTCTTTCCAGCGTTCAACAAGATGTTTAATGCTTCGTGGTAGAAATCAAAAAGACAACACAATAAAATCAAAAAGATGTGGAAAATTTTCATTGTGTTAACTTGACATTTCATTTTAATGATGCGAATATAAACAGAAATGAACTTAAATTCACTGGAATAAAAATATTCCTAAAATAGTATTCTCGAAAAAAATAGATTCCAAAATTTAAAAACATAATCGATTCCAAATTAAAAGAAATACGGAGGGAACTTAGTTGCAAACCAAATAATAAAAGAAAACTAGCGAGACCCGTGTCTCGGCGCTGCCCAGGAAACTCGAAGAAAACCAAGAATCGAAATCCCTGGAAGTAAATTGCTACGAAAGGACCGGAAAGACTGTTTTAAGCTAAAGGTGCTAAGCCTTTATTCACGCCATTAAAAGAAAAGGTATTTAGGAGGTGGAGGGAGATTTGGTTTTAATTTACCATATAACAAAATAATGGAATGGCTGACTAGTGTACAAATGAACCGACATGCATTATGGTGGAATTTAATTTCTTAATGAAGTTTATGTCTGTGGCTTTGTTTATTTGTGGGAGGAGTCTTTGTTTATAATTTACAATGTAGAACCGGTTCGCAAGAATCAGAACAGACCCTAATTAGTTGCATCTTTACGATGGTAGAGTAAGGCACAAGGTCGGTTTTTAATATGGAAAAAATCAAGGTCCCCAAAATTGGGACATTCTAGATTTGGGAGAAAAATAAAAATTGTTCAGTCTAGAAGGATTTTATTTTCACTGACCGACGAAAGAACATGTGAAGTGTAGTATCAGAAATAAATAGTCCGTTCGGCGTTTTTCTACGCAAAATCTTAATTTTCTATCGACGATATGAAAATTATGTCAAAATAGAACTCTGTGTAATGATAATATAAAAACAGTCATTTAATCAGAAAACAATAATAACTAATAGTGAATTAATGAGATGTCATTTTTCAAATCAATATGCAAATGAGTTAGTCAGAGATACGTCGATCGCGGTGAGAAGCTCAGTATATAGGTAAGCTTAGGTTCTATTTTATGTATGAAATTAGGGGTATCAGTGCGATGAAATGTTTGAGTGTATAAATAGAGAAAGAAATACCACTGATGAGTGATAGATAACAAATTAACTAGTTGTTAACATTAGAGAACTTAGAAGAAAGAAGCTACACAATTCCTCCTCCTCAGATGATTAACTAATGCAAGATAAAATTCTTTAAAAAATATTAATTTTCTGTTTAATTATTAAAACTAGCAAATATACTCCTGTCGATTCGCATATTTTTGCTTACCTGGGAAGATGGTATCATGACGAAAAAACATGTACTAAACTGGAAGCGGAGACAATGCCAGGAATGATGGTATCATGACGACCGAACATGTACTATACTAACCCGAAAAGAGGGGGTAATGCCTGGAAGAATGGTATCATGACAACAGATCATATATACACTATATACTCCATCAATTTAGCATTGAAAGAAACTAAATTAGTCTGAAATAGTATAGTAAACTAAATTCAGCATTAAAAGCTTGTACGATCGTACAATTGATCAAAGTGATAGGAAAGTTTCGGTTTCAGATTGACAGATACCCACTCTCCATTAGTAATAGAAAATACAATAGTATTATTTATAGGAATAATTATATAGTTTCGGCGTCAGACAGATATATATATATATATATATATATATATATATATATATATATATATATATATATATATATATAATCTCCGTTTGTAATAGACCATCCAGCAGTCTCCCCCCTTAGACAAGGTCCCCAAAAAGCGTATGTGATCCATAGGTTCCTCACTCTCTATCAAGCTCCAGCCCCTGTCCTATCGCCTCAATGTTGCATTCTTGTGCTTGTTTTACAGTACTTCAATGTAAAGGAATAACAAAAAAAAACATTTAGTCGAAGAAATTATCTCAGTAAATCTAATCGTACAAAAAATGTCACTGTGCAGAGTAAGTTTTATTTTGATAAACATAGCCCCCCCCCCCCCACAGTTTAAATTTAAATTAAACAAATATTTACCCCTCCACAAATAATAGTTTCTGTATATATATATATGTGTATACATAATACTCAAATAATAATTAAAATTCTTTTACTAAATATTGACGAACATTTTTAGTGATGTATAAGAATTTTATCCTCTAAAGAATAATAATTGTCATCCTGAAATTTCCGGAAATAAAGACACTTAACATCAAAATTAAAAAAAAAACTGCTCCCCCCACTAATAACAGTTTCTGTATGTATATGTGTCTAAACAATTTTCAAATGATAATAGAAAATTATTTTACTAAATATTGACTGACTTTTGTTTTTAGTAATCCTCACAGATAATAATAATAATTGTTATTCTGAAATTTCCGAAGTAAAGACACTTAACTATTTCACTGGACATCAAAATTCAACAAATCTCTGTTCAAACTTGAATACTATTCCTTTTTGTTTCATGTTTTTCAACTATTATTTTGTTCTATTTGACATATCAAGCTACCACCTTGTATTAGGTTTTTGTTCGGTATATAAGACAATGCATATTCTTATATCTTTAATGAAATTATAATTATAAATATATATTTTTAAATAAATATATATATCTTCCCGTCCTGTTGTATGAGTCTGAGACGTGGACTCCATATCGATTGCAGATTAATGAACTCGATGTCGTAAGAGGGTGCGAACTAAGAGGTAATGCGGGACGCGACGGCCGAGATGAACCCTCATTCTAAAAGAATACTTCTAGAGGTGTTTCCGGCAGTGGATGAATCGGTGGGCTAAGTGTGTGCAAGCACAAGGGGCCTACTTTAAAGGGGATTAGGGTCCGAACCCCGTCACGCATTTGAAATATTTTTTCTGGCTAAAGGTCGAATACTTTTTAGACATGCCTCGTATATGATTTCTTTTACAAAATTATATAATGGCAATAAAAACATTTATTTCACAATTCATGATACCAAATTAAAATAATAAAATATGAAAAGCTAGCTAACCGGTTTCGTATTTCACTCAACATGGCTAAATCGAGCAAAATTTCATAAGAGAAAAATGTATGAGAATTACAGCGAAATATAGAGGGAATATTTTAAATCGAAACTACAGAAAGACGGAGAAGAATTTATTTTTAAGAAGTGACAGTCGACTAGATTTTATATAACTAATAGAGTTTTTAAGATTTATAAAAAATAGGTAGAGTATGTTTTACTAAGAATCAAGAAACAGTCAACTGAAATAAGAGACGTTTTATAAGATGTTCTGCAATTGAAGACATATATGTATTATTCAGAACTTTTGAAGTTAAATAATTTGTAATTTGCATTCCCCATTTTGTGGTTACGTGTTGTTTAATCTTAACATCCAGTCTTTGATTTCCTTTCTATGTAGGGCAAACGACAAAGACATTTTAATAAATAAATAATAGAATTATTATGGTAGGTGAGAGCATCTTTTCGAATTGATGTTAGGATCGTTTTGTTGAAAAAGAAAACAACAAAAAACAATGCGTGTGTTCGAGATGAAGTAGCCGTGCTCTACAGACCAAGAAATTAGTCCAGCGTATCCATCGCTAATATATGCGAAGTAAACAATACATAATTATTTTACTTTCCTCCAGATCTCTTTACTTTACTTAACCAATAATATGTTGTCTATAACTTTGTTTATGCCAATAAACAGTGAGTCAGTGAAATATATATATATATATATATATATATATATATATATATATATATATATATATATATGAAGAGTTCGAATGCAAAACGCGATAAATCCAATCCGTTTAAAATGAAACATTAAACAATAAAAAGGTAAAATATATGAAATCATACTTCAACTAAAAGCAGAATGTAATAGAAAGCAAAAAGAAATTATCCTGGGATCATATTTTGTAAAACATAGGGGTTTTTACCCCGCCTAATAAACTGGTATTGTTCGGGCCTTTGGGTCTGGATTTACGCCGGTCTACTAGGGGTTGTCGGTCCTTTCAGTTCTAGGAGGGGAACCCTCCCAGGCTTTGCCTCCCCTCTTTGGGGAGGAGTAAGTTTATTGCTTACTGTCTGAGGCGCCTCTACCGGGGAATGCTCGAGCGCTGGCTTATCTAATCCCACTTTCCCGACCCTGTGTCACATCTTACCTTGTGGGAGGTAGATAAATAATATGATTCCATGGTGTTCTTTAGCATTGAAATGCAATACGTTTTATTGTAATAGCTTCGTTATTTTGAAAATGGCGTTTATTGCGTTTTGCACTCGAACTCATAATATATATATATATATATATATATATATATATATATATATATATATATATATATATATATATATATATGTCTCTTTTTATATATATTTTATATACATATAAATAGATTTTTCGCTTTTTAATTTTTTTTTTACTAGCAGAAGGGCACCGGTGTGTTTACAGGTGCGTTTATTATTGTTCGCTCACTGAGTGATTTAAGAATATACAGAGGATTGCATTCATTCTCTCTTAATCGGACGTGTCATCAATTATATATATATATATATTTTTTTAAATTCATTAATTTAAAAAAAAATAATTACTTTAAATTAATTTTTGCGTGCATAGAAGGAAGACATGGACACGTTTTTCTGGCTATGAGCCGTCATCAGCATGATATCCCTGGCAGATATTTATAAAAAAATTATATATATATATATATATATATATATATATATATATATATATATATATATATATGCGAGTATATTATAAGGTACACTAAATAATAAATGGTGATGGTGCCACGATAAAAACACTACTTTCTGATCAGCCACTTAACCAGTTTAAGGGTACTTTTTGCCAGCATGCCTTGTAATCACTACATTCCATGTTGGGACCTTGAAAGGTTTACGTTTTGGCTTATTTGTTTAGAGTCCAAGGGATTTAACGCTAGTGGTGGGGTTTCTTTCAGACTTGGTTCATCTTTATATGATTCTACTTCTCTCTCCCTTTTTATTATAAGGATTACCTCCCTTAACGAAGTGGTTTCATGTTTTGTCTAGAGCGACTTCTATAATAAAAAGAGGAAAGAAGTTTTCATTTACCAGTGTCTTATTGTTGTCGATACATCGTGAAACGGCTATTGGAGTTAGTACATGTATAAATGACGAAAGAAAGACAGATAGAGAGGAAGAACAATTGATTCAGGCAACTGCTTTTGAATAGACTTGAGCAGAAGAAAACTGAATAAGCAGTTTGAACAGCGAACTAATTAGATTAAATCTAAGATATAAGAATCAACATAGCACCATTAAAATAACTTGTGTATCAAGAGAAAATGCCTTGAAGCCAAACAAATGGCGTTGATAGATTGTCTCTTACTGAAAATAAGCGGGAGAATCAAGCTAATTCGTCACCACTGATGATACGGCAGCTTTACTGCCAATGCGGTTATTTTATATTCTTTCCCAAGATGAAAAAGTAAGACACAAGGCCACTCAGTGATGAAATTCAAACAACAGGGGAAACTATACAGTTAAACTTCTTCTGCACTCACCGTAGTGAGAGCCCCTCAATTACCAATTAAATTATTCATACAAACATATATACAAAGATTTTGGAAAATTGTTGACATAACTTCAAGATTATGTTCTACTTGCGTAAAAGAACCTTTTTGTTTTATTTACCTCCTCGCCAATAGGTTAGACAAAAGATCAGGTGGGTGTTTTGAAAAGCCAGCTCACTCGAAGAAGTTCACGCAGACCTACAAAAATGCCTGGGTAGCCCTTTCTGAATTCCCCGGGAGAGACTACTCAGGCGATTTACACTAAACTAACCGCTTGTTAAAGAGAGAATGTAAAGCCTAGGAAGGTTGATCTTCTAGGACTGAACAGAACAAAACCTCAGCCCGATAGAACCAAAACCACTGACGGTCTGATTGTCGATGACGTATCCCTGACTGGTAACAGGTTTTGAAAGGAGTCTCTTTGCGTAAGGTTTGCTTTTATAATAGACCTCAGTTTCTAGTCTAACTTCTTTTGTGGTCTATTTCTTTAATCTGTGTAGTCTTTGGTGTGCGCTGATCATAGTTATGTACCTGTATTCGGTATGTTTATCCAGTTACCTGAAATAAGAAAGGGTCAACATTGCAGGATTCCGACCAATTCCTTCATGTAGGTTATCAAAGGATTCCCTGTCGATCATAGTGTTCAAATGTTTCTTGAGAATCTCACGGCTTTTATATTTGTTGTTCCTATTTATTCGTGCTTTTGTTGGTGTATGTGGCAACACCAGGCCCAGGATTATTTTACCTGACATAGACAGTGTTTATCCATCTCATATCTCTCTCTCTCTCTCTCTCTCTCTCTTTCTATATATATATATATATATATATATATATATATATATATATATATATATATATATATATATATATATATATATATATATGTGTGTGTGTGTGTGTGTGTGTGTAACCGGGTAACTATCAGACACATTGTACATCTTAGATGTTTACAATAAAAAATGTTAATTATAATTTATTTTGATTGCTTATGACCGGGAAACCAAGTGTTTCCGGACTTATGAACATATATAGAA
The DNA here is from genome assembly GCA_963556195.1 of Sepiola atlantica. Taxonomy (NCBI): domain Eukaryota; kingdom Metazoa; phylum Mollusca; class Cephalopoda; order Sepiida; family Sepiolidae; genus Sepiola; species Sepiola atlantica. The sequence continues at coordinate 52,018,336 of OY744534.1, read as the reverse complement.
CATAATCCCGAAGTTATAACATCGATTTTCAGGACACTCTCTATTTACGAATATTGAACCATAATAGTTACGGATGGTCCAAATAACCTATAACATTTTCCCCATCCCTCCTTAACACGAGTCCAGTCTTATATTACTAAGACAATCATGTATATTAAGAAAATCGGACTTTTATAGCAACGAATTGACCAAATAATTAGATTTTTCTCCATCTCTACTGAACACCAATAATACCAAATGTCCAACACACGTCAGCATGTAAAACGGACGTTAGACCGACGATGACGATGACGATGACGATGACGATGATGTGGTGGTGGTGGTGGTTGTGGTGGTGGTGGTGGTGGTGGTGATGATGATGATGATGATGATGATGTGGTGGTGGTGGTGGTGATGATGATGATGATGATGATGATGATGATGATGATGATGATGATGATGATGATGATGATGATGATGATGATGATGATGATGATGATGGTGGTGGTCCAGCGACAGTGGACGTATAGGCGTTGAATATAAAAATATGTGCCGCTAAAAATGCGATAAAACGTAAATTCTTACGACTTGCTCGGTCAGATCGATTCTGTTGTTGGCATTGGTTTCCCCAGTTCTCCCCAGAATCAGGTATATAGAGGAAGGAACCACATGAAGGTTGCCAACATCGCTAAGTCAAAGTGATACTATGGAACCGACTGGATTAGAACTTGGCACGATCGGTTCGTCAGTCCACGTCGGTGTCTACTTTGACGCATCCACTCCATAAGAGAAAAAACATAAGGACAAACGAACAATTAGTGTCGAGAGGAAAAGGAGTCGAAAGAAAAACATTGAGGAAAAAGAACGAGTGAAAGAGACTATGTATAACATTGATAGTATACGTATATTCGATTTCAACTTAATATTTAATATCATTAAACCGTTTTAGTGTTGAGAAAATCTTGAGTAAACGTAAATGTCTATAGGATATTAAGGGTTTGCGTAACTGAACATGTCTGATATTTCGTAAATAAATACATGTAGGGATTATTTTAATACGTGTTATAATGGAATATCAGGCATCCCCTTTTTCCTATATAGAATTACTCTATATAGATCGAGCGAGAATGAACATTATGACATTAGTCATTCATTTCATGTGTCAGATGGTTTTCTCGATATCTTTCTAGTTAGAATTCTTTTGAGAAAGACAGAGGGATCTCGTGAAGGTTGCCAACATCCTAAGTGAAAATGTTTCTCTGGATTCGAACCTGGCACACTCAGGTTGTCAGTCCGTGTCGTTAACCACTTAGCCACCGTCACATCTCTCTGATATTAGTAACCTTTTACTAATGCCTGTCTCTCCACGATTTTACTCTCAATAAACCTTTTATATATTTTACTTGTATTACCGTGTTGGTAACAACTTGGTCTATTGTACCCCTTAATCAAGTATACAACAGTACGATCATCAGAAGGAAAACAAATTGGCCAAGACGAACGAAGCATGATGAAATATTAATTTGTATCGACAGTGTTTGTTAGGAGAATATGTTTTAAGTAGTACAGGTGCGTGCAACACCGGTTTTCCGGCACTCTTATTTACAGAGCCTTGCCGGATTAATCGTTTTTTCCGGGCCATCAAATGTCACCTTGTCACTAATTTCTCAAAACAATCTAACCCCCCAATTAGACACCTACCATATCTCTAAGCAACCAGAGTTAGCTAGAAACATTTAAAAATGTAGTTCAACTTTCTATTAGACGGAAACAGATCGAGGTGTACGTATAACTCTACGGCTGTCAGTTATCAGTGAAACCATAACTACGGTCAAACCTTACGCAATGAACTGTTGATTTGTCCATAGCGTAGGATTTGCCATAGTGTAGGATAAATTAAATGACTTTGACACATGTTTTTTAATTAAAAGATATATAAAATGAGTATATGTTTGGCCAACTATAGTAATATTTTATGAGAATAATTAAAGAAACTATATGTAAACAAAATGGATTTATTAGGAAAATAACTATTGATCAACGCAAATAGACATTACATGCCTAAGTATTTTTTTTTAAGTAAATAAATACTGCAGGTTTATAACTGCACTAAAATTATTGATTATCCTCATTATTTTCAAAATCATTCCCGTTAAATGATTTTATTGAGTCTCTTATGTTTTGTTAAAATTTAGATAATTTGTACAGTTCCATTTTCTTAATCAACATTTTTCTTTGAAGAGCGCAAATCATCTCTATATCGTAGTTATTAAAGCAACTCTTGAATTCCAAGAATGTTAGAAGTGATTCTGTATTTCTTGCTTGCGACTTTAAAAAGGGTGTACGTTCGTTAGTATATCACAAAGATATCTTTAAATATATTAATTTATAGAAATATATCAATTAACTTTATAATTTGCTTTTTTTTTATTGCTACGCTGAGTTCATAGCATAAGAAGTTCAAAGCATATGGAGTTCATAGCATAGGAGTTTTACTGTAATCTCAAAATAAAGAGAGACTACCAGCAGCAGGTACAGTGTAAACAAATAAATGGATGGCGCGTTACACACAAGACCGTCTGTTGGCCGATCAGTAAACAAGTCTGGCGACGGCGGGATTAACAAATTCCCCCTCGTGGTTTTGTGCGGATTAAAAGCAATGCCGGATCATCAGTTGCAAAAAAATCGTATGAAGCCCATCCCGGATCAGATCTCCTACTGATGAGACATCAACAAAGTATCCCCGAACAGCGACAAAAAAGTCTCTAACTTAAAAGACCCCGCACTGTCTACCAAACTCAAGCCACTGCCCCATCCCCACAATGTTGCATTCCTCTGCTTCTATTACAAGTACTTAAACGAAATGTGCTTCTGACAAACTTACTGCACGTGTATCCTTTCGACGAACCAGAAAGACAGCAAAATCCCACCTCTTCACTGCAGAGGTTCTAAGATGTCGGAAGACTTTCTACTCTAACAGCTTCTTATCTCAAACTGCTTACTTTTGCAATACCTTACCCGTTTCCGCGACTGTACTAACATGCAGAAATGTTAATGCAATGTGAACTAACGTTAGAATGCCCCTTATAAATTTGACCCCTAATTCACAGTAGCTCCTTACTTCTCAGTTACAATATGCACCGTTTGGAGTGAATAAACGTAAAGAAACAAAGACTGTTGGATATTTATAACTGAAACTTGGTGGACAAGTCAGGCATACACTGAAGTATATTTGTCCTAAATATATTGCAGGAAGTATTATGAATTTTATTAACTATTTTATGGTTGCATTTTGCGAGTAAACCTGTATTATAACGGTGTTATCGAATGAATGCACTTAACGTTTCTTATTTATACATGAGATAGAATTACAACTAAATAGTATATTTAGAAAATACAGAATGAATATAAAGGGAGAATGGACCACTGTAACTAGAAAGAGGTTTAGCAATATAATAGCGTTTTAGTTACACAGTAAACGAACTGTAACGCGTTGTGTCAACGTTGCTACATTTTCAATTCATGTATACGTTACATAGTTAAACACATAAGCTATATACGTATCTATCTCTCAGTAAACTATTCTTCTTTTTTTGCTTATGTGTCATCATCCATGAAGGCCAAGAGCCACCTGAAGAAAAGGGTTAATGGCTGGAACGATTGCCAGCCGAAATTGATGAATGCAATGAATTAAGTTTAATTACTTTTGGAACGATAACCACAAGTATATGTTGACATTGGATTTTGAAAAGGACTATGCTGTAGTCCGCAGGGAAGCAGTCTCGCGGTAATATGTCCCACGGACGGACGGCCCTCACAAAAAAAAGGTCTGACCATGGAAATTTGACACGACGCTATGCACATAGAGGAAGAAGATGAAGGCGTTTTTTTTTCGTTCTGGTAGCAAGACGAATGCCCTTTTTTTAATTTGGTCATCATTTACTCTGCTCACCTGATGTACTGTTACTCGTACTCCCTCTATTACCTCACACCACCACGTCTTACTCATTCATCCCTCATTACGCCCCGCCTGATTCGCCCTTTCCCCCCACCATCTATAACATAAACATTCTATTTATTTTTTTACTCGTCGTTATTTTGATTTAGTTTGCTTTTTTATTTAATTAATGTGTTATATATATATATATATATATATATATATATATATATATATATATATATATATATATATATATATATAAAAGTGCAGGTTAGTAGTCCGAGGGTGTAGCAATGCGATGTAGTTTCCGGAAGGTGGAAAGGGTAAACAGAGATAAACGAGAAGAGAAAACGAATCTCAAAACGATTTATTAATATTTCACGAAAAACTGATTAAGTACCAGAATAGTGAATACTGTCAGGTAAATAAAAAGTTCGGCAAAAGTAATCTTAAATTTTCGAAAGAAAAACTTTCATTATCAAAAGACAACAATAAAAGACCGAGAGTGTCGAATTTACATAGACAGCAAGCCATTTTCCAAGCAAGCGTTGTTGAACGTCACGGAACTGTCTCTTTTGTAAATCTTCTTCGTGTGGTTCTCAAACCGTCGAGCTAACCTTCTGGTTTCAGGTGGCAATCCGTAGAGTATTTCCCCGATTGTTCTTAATTCGGCCATTTTTTTGAGCGAAAAATATTACCATCTAACACCAAAAGAAAACACAAAAATAACTGCATAAACAGACTTAAAATACTAGAAGCAATATTCATTAAAACTAAACAGCCTAATATTAACAGGTACTAACATATTAAAAGTATTCCATAATTAAATGAAAATAAAGTAATAAAAAATAAAAAAGATAAATAAATAAATAATGGTAATAATAGTAATAGGAATAAATAATAATAAATAAATAAATAATAGTAAAAATAATAATTAATAAAATGAATGAATAAAAAAAGAAAACCAAACACACAAACGATAAAATGAAATGAACTCAACCACCCCCCTCTCTTTTCTTTCATTCGCCCTTACCGATACCTATAAAACATTAATTCAAGTCTTCTTATTGTAAAAAAACGTACTCCTGAAGACGACTAAGAAAGTCGAAAGCACTCGAATAAATGTAAGGAGATATCATTTTTATGTATCAATTTTCAGTATTTACTACAACAGTGCTCGATACGTAAGTAGAGCTAGGTAGTTAGCTATGAAAATATATTTATGGCAATTAAGCTACGCAGAGGCTCCCGCGATTCATCCGGGGGGGGGGGATCTTCAAGCTAAAATGCATTTTAGCCTGAAGATTCCCCCCCCCCTCGGGATGAAACGCAGAAGCCTCTGTGTAGCTTAATTATCATAAATATATTTTCATGGCTTACTATATATATATATATATATATATATATATATATATATATATATATATTAGAGGGAAAATGTCAAGATGAAAACAAAATATATTTTTTTGATTTTAATAAAAAATATCTGCATTTAACATACGGTTTTTTAAAGGCATTTTGCCTCTTACTTTAAGTTTAATACACACACACATATATATATATATATATATATATATATATATATATATATATATATATATATATATATATACAGAGAAAGAGAGGGAAGAGCCAATTGAAAATATGGAGACAGATAAGGAGGTTAGTAGGTAAATGTGAGAGTAGAGCTCAAGATTCACACACATGTCATAAATGAAATATAATCCTGTATTTGAATGTATATATATATATATATATATATATATATATATATATATATATATATATATATATATATAAGGAGATTGTAGTTTGCTTGAAGCATTGCTGGTAAATATAAGTGTAGGTTTGTAATCCGAGGCTGGAGCAATGTGATATAGGTACCGGAAGGTGAAGAAGGTGAACAAAAACAAACGAGAAGAGAAAACAAGAATGGAATCTCAAATCAATTTATTAATATTTCACGTAAAACAGATTAAATACCGCAACAGTAATACCGCAACAGTAAATAAAAAATATTAAAAATAATAAGATATTAAAAAAAAATATTAATATGAAATATTAATAAATTGATTTGAGATTCCATTCTTGTTTTCTCTTCTCGTTTGTTTTTGTTCACCTTCTCCACCTTCCGGTACCTATATCACATTGCTCCAGTCTCGGATTACAAACCTACAAATACATTATATATATATATATATATATATATATATATATATATATATATATATATATCATAGGATAGACTTTGCAATTTATTGGCGACGATATAGAATGCATTACATTACTTTTTGATAACACTCTGCGTGTGTTATACTTTGAAATAAATGATTAATTTTGCCCAAGGAATAAATAGAGAAACTTTCAAAGAGGAAAAGTAAGGCTTATAAAGGATATGACCATTGCCTACGAAATAGTGACTTGGCGATCTGACACGGGCGTCGCCGTAATCAATTGGCTAACGGGTCTAACGGTAAGTAAGGGCTTAATGTGTACATGTAAAACATCTCTCGCACTTTTGTGATTAATATGTGTTTATGTTTTCATTAACGTTGTAAAGCATATCCTTCTGAAATTCGCACCGAGTCGCGAAATACGATGAACATGTTATAAGGTTAGCATTGGCACCAAGGCGATCAATAATACAGACCTGGCAAATATGCGACTTTGGTCCACGACTAAAGTCGGACATTTGAAGACCCAAGGGGAAAGATCTACGTAATAATTACTGAGAAAAGTTTTAGAAACACATTTCTTAGTAATGTCTAGGGATTAGAAACTGTACTTATTATTAGGAAGCAGCATACAATAATTGATTTATTTCCATCAAATCAAATGTAAAAAGTACAAAAATATAAAAGAACTGAATTCACATTTTTTACATATATATATATTCATGAATTTGATTTTGTAAAGTGTTTAATTTGCTTTCTGATTTTATTATGCCATTATATTTTCTGAAATAAAAAAGTCAATACAAACGAATTAATGTCTAATTCATGGTAAAACAATATGTAGTTTTGTTATTGTGTTTACTGGCGATATAAATAGCGTTGATCTTCGTATTTTTCCACTTCCAAATCGGTAAAGACTATTAAATGAAGACACCCTTAATATATATATATATATATATATATATATATATATATATATATA
>OY744534.1:51963761-52006261 GCA_963556195.1 Sepiola atlantica | reverse complement strand
TTATTCTAAAATATGTCTAAAAGTTAATACTTAAGATTAAGGTGTTTTCAGAATAAATTAGAAATTCAGGGAATCTTGTATAATTTGTGTCCAATAACTATGCATAAAATACAATGCAAATCTGAAATATTATCATTTTCAAATGAAATGTTTCGTCTATATTATTCGCCCTAAAACCCTTCAAAATACTCCAAAGAACTGATATTTGAAGAATATTTATTAATTAATGTATAATACCTATTGTAAAAATTTCACAAAAATCAGAAGTATCTGGTTATTTCACGAAAATTTTCGAACCCATTTTTACTCCCTGTTTATAAAACTAAATTAAACAAAATATAGCCCACATTTGAGCCACTTTACGCCTAGCAGCCGCACTACGAAAGTCATAATGATCGGTTAATTAGTTTAGGAGCGAATCATGTACATATAAATATAATAACATATAAATATACCAAACTTTATAAAAATAAAGATAATTTCGTGTATGATTTACTTGCTCCCCATTACAGCAAAGTATGGCACAAGACTGTAAGTTGGAGAAACACGGAATTCTAACTAGTACAAAAATAACTGCGAACAGACCGATCGAGATTACTCGACGGAGGGGTTAATAAAAGTTGATGTTGTTCATACCAGTCGAGGCTATATCCTCAACAATCAGTCCGATGAGTTTGAGAAACTTTTGAGTGGACGACCTTATCTTTGTCGGGCTTAAGTATGGTTCTGTGCCGTTCGAAGAGGTCCACCTTCCCAGGCTTAAACTTCTTGCGCTTTAAAAAAGAGGTTAGTTTATTGCTACCCACTTGAGATGCTCCTAGCGGGAAATTCCGACAGGGCTGCTCATGTATTTTTGTGAGCAAGAGTGCACACACCGATTGTTTGCTGGCTTTTCAATCCCCACCTTCAGACCATATGTCACATCTTCCCGCAATGGGAGCGATATAAATACCAATTTGACAGGGGTGGCTCAGGTGATCAGCAATCAACAAACCCCCGTCAAAAAGAGGAGGTAATGCCTTGGAGGGTGCATCTCGTAGGATCGAGCCGAACTATGACTTATTCCGACAAAGAATGGTATGGTGGTTCAAGTTAGTTCCTAGGTTGTCGAAATCTCGACTGGTATGAAAATACTCACCGGGATTGTGCTGCAGTATTAATAAACTAAAAAAAAAACGAGCAGAAGAAACCAATCGAAAACGTACACGTAAGGACGTTTTATATATTCATCATTCTGGCAGAAATTCAAGAGGCAACTGATAATCTAAATCGATTTATGCGCAGTATAAACCATCTTCGGATTCCAACATGAATATCAAAACCGTTATAAATGCGAGAGAATAGTAATGCTACTTCTATTCATTACATAACTATTCCGCAAAACCACTTAATGCTAGACAGTGAAGAGACTTGGAGATGCAAAAGGCTCTGATCGGTTAAGCAAAGGCGGGTGGTGGGTGAGCTGGCATATTTGAGGTCCGTTGGTAACGGGCAGTGTATGGATGCAACGGGTTGGCCTTGAAGAGGCTGTATTCGTAGGCGGCTTTAATGGAGTATTGATTTACTCCTCTCCGGGAGTTAGGCACAAGGCCAGTTTTTATCTTACTCCCACAAGTAAGATGTTACCCAAGATCGTGAAAGTGGGGTTTAAAAATTGTCTGGGCAGCCCCCCGTCGGCATTCCCCGGTAGGGGCGCCTCGGGCAGTAAGCAATAAACTTACTCCTCCCCAAAGAAGGGAGGCGAAGCCTGGGAGGGTGGACCTCCTAGAACTGCACAGGACAGACCTATAGACCGGCGTAAATCAAGCCCCGAAGGCCAAGACAATACCAGTCTATGGTGTGCAGTATCCATCGGAACAGATACTACACTTTGATCTTAGCCAAAAGGCCAAGAACACCTAGCGGCTTTAATGATGGATTACAATGTAAAGTTCATAGGAATATATTATTCATTAGCTGTTCCGACCCGGTATTGCCCGGTTGTGCATTTGCTTGCAAGTTTGCTTTACTTTTTTTTTTAATTATGTCGTTTTTTTAATATTATTTTTGGTCCAATAAAAGGGAAATTATTCTATATGAATGAGTACAGAGTCTTTCTTTTAAGATGGCATCAATTTGAGAATAATTCCCACAAGGACAAAGTATTTTCTGGAAGGATTAATTCGAATTACATTTTCCCCCTTTTTTACAACATGCTGTAACGATTTGATTTATATTTATAAGAAAATAAGAACAACCGATAAACAAAGACCTAAAGTTTAAAACTTATTTTAAACAGTCACGTTTACACATGAAGTGATTTTGAAGCAGTTTTACTTGTATGGCGAGAATGAAAGTTTAAGTGATTTTGCCATTAACTTACATTCTCGCCAGACAAGTTAAATGCTTCAAAATCATTTCATACCTAAACGTAACTGTTAAATTGGTGTTTAATTTTCAACAATTTCATCCAATTAATATAATTACTAAAAATCACCTTAATAAAATAACTTTAAATTAAAAAAATAATAATTTGAATAATAATTTGTTAAAAAAGCTACTTAAAATTTGTTATTGTTTTAAGTTAAACTTATTCATAAATTACACAATTATTTAAATTTCCCCTTTCTTTCTTTTTAATTAAGTATCTTTTTCTTTGCAAGTGAATCATAATACTCGAATTTTTCGTACGATATTTCATTCTTAACGAATTGCTTAAAGACTTCAAAATCCCGTTAGATTTTTCTCAAGTTCAGCGTGTCGGCCATTTTTGTAGCGTGACTTCATGAGTCAACCTATAAATTAAATGTAATTTTAAACAATTTAATTTAAGTAATTTAATGACTAAAATACCTTAATAAAATAAGCTTACATTTCACAAAAGTCCTAATTAAAAAAAGTAATAATTAGGTAAATCAACCAGCATCTTTATCTATGAACGAGTACGTCCCCCACGTCAGAAATATCGGGAAAACATTATGCTTTGCCAGTGTTCGCACTAATATTCATATTCATATAAAATAACATCTCAATCGATAAAGTTAAAAACAAAAGAAATAAGAAAGAAAAACGTCTAAAAATTGAAAGTTTTCAAAGAGAAAGAAACAAACGTAGCAATCGATACAGAAAAAAATGAAGAAGAAAGAAAAACACGTCTCGTTATGGAAATACAGTGAATTATTCGTTTCCGAATTAATTTTAAACGACGCGGGTTTCTCTGAATTGCTATTTTCTTTTTCGCTTCCCCTAAATACTTGAAATAGTATCCTCCGACATTTTTTTACTCACTAAATTTTGTGTGACGGGGTGGATATTTATATAGATATAAAAAAGCATACACTTGTCTTTATTATAGAATGGAAGATTAAAGAATTAGAAACCAATAATCGAAAAGTCGTCTTTGTTTGAAGTTAAACAGCATACTTTTCAATGAATTGCATTTTCATTTCAATTTCACTTTGGCGTCTCCTTCGTGAAGTACCTTTCCTCTATGCCTTTTCAGCACAACTCAATCAATATATTTGCCTTTTGCGTAGAGTTTTTTTTATTATAACGAGACAGCTTAAATGCTACAAAATGGCTAGAAATTTGTATCGCGATCATGGAGCTAACAATCTGTTTAAAGTGTGACTTTTCGACTAAATTTACCAGTTGAAATGAAGATGGAATCCTTCTAGATTAAGGCAAATTTTATTTTTGTTCTAATTTAGAGTGCTCCTGTTTAGGTAGCCACATTTTCCCCACATTAAAAACCGACCTTGTGTTTAACTTTGCCCTGATGAATAGGAACATTCAATTAATTCATTTATAAAAGATATCCTAAGATTAAATTTGAACAAAATTCCTAATAAAAATACAACTTCAATGATGGATTTTCACGAAATATTATGCCATACAGACCTAACTATCAAGCTACACTGAAGGCAAGTAAGATTTGTAATTAAGAAAATCATAATCATAATAATAAACAAGGAAATAATTAATTATTTCACTTTTGCATTCGCCTTTCATTCACTCCCACGTATAACCGATCCATCCCCGCATTGTAATCATCTTCTATAAATTATCTATATATTCATTTCAATTCCAATTATGTTTCTCCTTCGTGACTGTAAAATGTCTCCCGGGCAAAGTCGGGTAGATACATCTAGTAACTATAAGACTAGGGAGACAATGTCATTTCTGCAATGATAAAATAATGCATCCATATGAAAAACCCCAAATTGTTGAATGCAGATATTTTTGTGTATAATAAGATAAAGTACAGATATACATGAAGTAAGTTTTAATGTGGGTGGGTAAAAAAAAAAGTTAAGAACGGCACATAAGGATCCACATAAGGATAGATTAAGCACAAGTGTAAAATTCAATTAGAAGTAAAACGAATATAATTAGGACTTAATGTCAGGATATCGCCTCACATATAGTTAGTCGTCAGAAGCACGTAGCGATTAAGCTGATAAAATCTTTCTCATTTTTTCAGAATCCTCGGAGAGAGCGGTCGCGTTTGGTGAAGTTGTTCTTGACCCGTATGGGGGGGGGCTATTATGTGTGTGTACTGTATACTTGGAAAGAAAAAGAAAGACCCTGGGAGCATTGTTAAACCCTATACGATAGTGTGCTGTTATTATTAATAACTGTTAAAACCTCTGTTATTGAAAAAAAGAATATACAGGTAATTTACCAAAGGCAATACAATGCAGAGGTGTAACGGATAAACACAAATATAGACATATAATGGTGGAATAGGTTGTGCAGTTTCCACCTTTTTTATTATTATTAATAATAATAATAATAATATATATATATATATATATATATATATATATATATTAATATTATATGACCATCTTACTTGCGTCAGTGTGGTTTGATGGAAGTTCCCTATAATATGATATTTCAGGTAGAACATTTCCCTTCTTCAGATGTGTGTTCAACTTTAATCTAAACGTGCATATGAAGGATGTTACCGGTAAGGTCTATTCGGCATGAAATGAAATGAATTTGAAATCAAATTATCACATTTTAAAAATTTTCTTCAAATCTACTCTTCGTCTTTAATTTTATTAGTTTACATGTTAATATTAATATTTAATATTCTTAAATTTGTTTATTACGTATATTTCATAAACTTAAACATCTGTTTTTAATTTAATTTTATTTATTCCGTGTCCGTGGCTTGCGTTCAGTTTAATTTTAATTAATTAGTTCAATTTTTTCTACACAAGAGAAACAAGCCGTTAAGAGTAAGAAAAAGAAGCAAAAAAACTAAAAGAAGGGGGCAAAGAAGGAGCTGCTGCAACGTGCCATCAACCCAACAAGTCTCCAGCTGTGCATGTGAATGGAATCGAAGATCGGTCAACCGGAACGCTACACACAGAACGATGGAGCATATACATTTTAAAATAGTATTGATTGGTATTCACCAAAGTTTTACTATTAAATCAAAATCATGATCTGTTGTCAATTGCATCTGTCAAAAAGAATAAACAAACAATGAATGACCTATACAGCCACCCCCGCACCTGGAACAAAAATTTCAAAAATTAAACTTTGGTTAGTTTGTTTCTTGCTTTTTTGATCCCCCAAATAACTTACTAGGAACTTGGAATTATAATCTATATATAAAATTATGAGATACGACTGCCTGTCTGTTTATAGTGTTTATTAAAATAGAGATACAATAACGTTGCTGCAATAATTACAAAATAACTTTTGGATATTTTCTGTTAAATTACTGCAACAACCACCAGCTGTAAATAAAAGTAAAGCGGTCGATGATAGTTAGAGGCGATCCGAAGGCTCCTGTTTCATTAGCGACTACACCGAAGTGGGGGTACGGCGCCACTGTTTTCCCAGGATTGTTCCATTTACCTTTCCTCTTCACCTTATAATGCTGAGTGTCTAGCAAGGGGGTGGCATCAAGTACTATTTTGTGAGGTTTTGGTATGACTCGACCAAATACTGAACCACGTCCCCCAGCCCATTAGCGAACACTGTAACCACTATGCCAAACGGGACGATTAAAACCTAAAAGCGAAAAACTAACATAAAATAAGAACTTTCTAATCCTACTGTCACCTATTTTACACTAAAGTTGGGGTAATCAACGTTTGTTTCCTTAAAGATATGTTCCTCTATACTTTAAAGACATAAAATACATGTTAAAATATCTCTTCGTTAAAACTGCAAATTTCAGCAAAAAAATCTAAAGATTGCAAAAACAATATCTAAAGATTTCAAATATATATATATATATATATATATATATATATATATATATATATATATGTATACTTAGGCAGTTATTCTTCGTTGATGCATGTTTGGTTAAAAAAAAACAGTGACGCTTCCTGTTTGTTTCTTTTCTATTCATCTTTTCAAGTTGTCAGACCGACGATCTAATGTTCTGGTAAAGTGTGAACTGGAACTCTGCAAGACTGTAAACGTGTTCGACTCCCATGGGGCTTTCATCAGGCACGTGAGAAGTTACAAAAATTTAATTTTTGTAAAATTTATTAAGAAAGTTGATTAAGACTATTATTATTTTATTTTTTTTATTTATTTACTAAAAGCATTTTAGTATAGCCTCTCTCCCTCGTATCGAGCTTTGTCGTTTTCTCGAATGAGTAACGCTTCGATTATGGGGAGGCGTAGGTTGCAATTTCAGACCGCGAAGATGACAGAGTCTTTAACTAATATGTTTCTTTAATCTTTTTGGGGATGTTGTGTTTTATCAGATGTTTGTGAATGGAGCTATTGGGAGGAGGAGAGGTTACATGTCAGGTGGCGAGACATACTAGTTCTAGTCATCCCGATATATATATATATATATATATATATATATATATATATATATATATATATATATATATATATATATATATATATATTGTTTTTGGGGACAGATTCTCCCATTGGGCATTTGAACACATACACATCATTACTAGGTTTTAGTAAACTGTTATCTGGCATCGGTTTATTAATTAATTGGTTGTTTTAATTTTTTATAATAAAAAGTGAAAAGGAGCTTATAGTTTTTGTAAGTAGGGGACATATGTTTATGTATGATATTTTTTCTTATTTTTTCATCTACTTGATAATTGGGGTGCATCTGGTTACAGTAATATAGATTGATATTTCTTGTATTATTATTATTATTATTATTATTATTATTATTATTATTTTTTTTTTTTTTTTTATGGTGGCTAAAGAGTGTTTAATTTGTCGATCGATGATGTGGTTTAGGAAGTTATTATTTATTAGAGTGTGTTTAATGTCGGCAAATGCAGTATAAAATATGTTATTAATAGATGAGTTTCGTTTGGCTCGGTAGATAAGATTTTTCACTGCGGCCATTTTATATCTATAATCGCATTCACTTTAAATCTAAATAACCTTGAACCTTTGATGTAATTTTTTTGTACAGGTATGTGATGAACTTATCTGTGTCGGCTTTTATGTCTATGTCGAACAAGGGAATTTTGTTATATTTATTTCGTGCGTGAAATTAGATACGGAATTATTTTTAAATGTATTTTTGATTAAGGTTAATTTTCCGTAAAGAGAAGTTAATTATAAGAGTCGAAAACGTTTGCAGTTTTGGCGAGTTCCTGTTCCCACTTGAACAGAACATTAGATCGTCGGTCAACTAACTTGAAAAGATGGATAAAAAAGAAACAAACAGGAATTGCAACTGTTGTTTAATAATATATCTACACACACACATATATATATAAGTTTTCATCTACATACGTATACGTTTCATTCTTTCGGAGATCGTCAGTGTAAAGATACTAATTCATACCGGTCGCAGGATTCGAAACCTGGAAAAACGAGTCATGTTATAACCCAAATTCCGACCCCTTAACCAGCTCGGCCACTATGAACAATCTGATAAATTACCGAGAGTTTAAACCTTTTATAGGCAGTCGTCGTCAAGAGTGTTCAACTACTGAAGGAACATGCATTAAAGTCTTTCAAAATACACACACACACACACACACATATATATATATATATATATATATATATATATATAGAGAGAGAGAGAGAGAGAGAGAGAGAGATTTTTTCGATATTTTTTTTTTTTTTTAATGCATTTGGGACCGATTATTTGCTTGTTGGCTTGGTGGCAGAAATAATGCACGAGCTACTTTTCTAAGACATTTTCTAGGACTTCCTTTTTTATCGTTGTTCTTTCTTGTTTTTTAATTTTAACTTTTATTTTTATTTTTTTCCTCTTCTCTTCTTAAGTGACCTCAACTATTGCAACGCCACATTGTGTATTGTCGGCAGTTGAAACCCTTATTCCAGACATTTAATTTCCTTGATGATCTGCCAAGCAAGTACCTGCTTGGTAGTGAAACACGTGTAGGAAAAACATTTAATTTGAATAAATAATATTTGTAAGAAAAAATATCTTTAATGGTGATCATTGATGTCCTGAAAGGAATGCTTTGGTAAGCTTTCATAAAATCGCATATATATATATATATATATATATATATATATATATATATATATATATATATATATATATATATATATATATATATATATAGATAGATAGATAGATAGATAGATAGATAGATAGAGAGAGAGAGAGAGAGAGAGAGAGAGAGAGAGAGAGAGAGAGATAGAGAGATATAGGTATAGATATATATATATATATATAATTTAATAATAAGCAAGAATTAACATCACATACACTGAAGATTGCATAAGCATGAAGCATCTGTGTCTGTAGGTAATAATAATAAATATTTATTTAAAATGTTGTTATTGCCCCCTTATTACAATGACTTCGAGAATTTAATAATAAGCAGTCATACTATGGATTAAATGCGAACAGTATTCAACAACAATAACAAATGGTGGGGACCACCATTTGTTATTGTTGTTGAATACTGTTCGATTGTTTACTATGTATGTTCGTTGATTTGGCGTATATAGAGTATTATTTCTCTTAATTTACGTGTTAATTAGGTGTGGTCGAATGTTAGAACACCGGACTACGAGTCAGAGGTGACTTTGAAACCAGTTTCGTACCCTCGAACCGGCGAGTATTAACATCTCCTTAACTGAAGATTTTATAAGCATGTAACATGTCTGTAGGTAATACTAACAAATATTTATTTAAAAAATCCTATATGTATCTGTGTATGTATGTATTTTTTAAGACTTTCTTTCGCCCCAAATAAGGCATATCGCCACTGAGGCGTAAGGTGTTATTGTGATTAGGAGCCAGATTTATAGTGGTTTGGTAGTTTGGTAGTTTTGTTTTACGGCATATCAACCCTTTTTGGGTTATTTAATGCCGAATCTGGTCTTGTTTTCTACTCTTTTTTGTTTCTTTCCCCTTTTAATATCTGTTTCTATTTAACCCATAGTTGGGACCCTAACAGGTACTACCACTCCGGGTCAGGGTGGACCTGGGAGCAATGGTAATTAAGAGGAGGCTCCACATTCCCCAAAGTCCGTAAGCCGGATCTCACCATCGGATGTAGTTAAAGGTCATATCCAGGACCGGGAGTAGGGTAGGAAAAATAAAAAAGGGGAGGGAGAAAGGGAGAGGGGCTGTTGTTTTTGTTTTTGGTTTTGTAGAACATAATAAAGTTTTACAAACAAAAAAACAAAAAACGTCGATGTAGGTGAATTTCGTCTCAGGGAGCCACAGGGCAGCCTGATCTGGTATCACCAGAGATTTATAGTGGGGACCCTAAGTGAGGAGTTGTGCAGCAAGTTGTTTGTTCACATTACACGAACATTTCTGCATGTTGATACTGTCGGGGAAACAGGGAGCAGAGAGAGAATTCCAAAGTCAGGCGGTTCGAATAAAGAACCTATTTGAATAGAAAGTTTTAGACATCTTGGGACATGTGCAGTGACGTGGTGGGAGTTTGCTGATAGTCGAGTTGGTTAGAAATTTCCCACCCAAAACAAAATATATATATATATTTTTTTTATTGTATTGCGTAAAAATATATTGCGATAATAATGATAATAACGGTCTCTTTATGTAAAAAGAACATGAATTTTAGAACGCGTCTCCATTGTTTAAAAAAAAAAACACTGTTCATTTTGTGTTTGATTCAGAGATTTTTACGCATCCCAAAATCTGGAGATTTTCGGTTAAATATGCAGATATTTTTTGTAGGAATCTTAAGACTTTAACACTTTCACGAAGGTTGGCGGCGAGGCTTTTCATAAAAAGTCAAAGTCGGTCATTGACCTATGCAGCGCTTGTAACTACGTAACAAGCACGATGAGAGAGACAACAGACACGGCAGCCAAGGTAGATGCGAGCGTTACGTATATTAAGGCCTCGATAGAAATGGTATACTCTCCTTCCCCTCTGTAAGGATGGCATGCGCGTGGAGTCTATAGTGAAGCAAGGTTCGCAAAATCAGCAACCGCACCTCTCCCCAAGCGGCATTGTTCTAATCTAGTTTCAAAAGAAGTCTAGGATGGCTTAAGTAGAGGAAGACTGATGCTTAGGAGCAAAGTGTAGTATATGTTCCGATACTACGGTTCATCTTTTCTGTCCTGGCTCAGTGAAGGAAACATCTTTCTAGACTGAGGTAATTTTAATTTTGTTTCCCCAATGTAGACGACCACTTTTTGAGGGTCTGGATTTTCCCAACATTAACGATGGATCTTGCGTCTAATTCTGTCCTCGTGGGGAGGCAAGTAAATAGGGACTGATGTCATTTCGGAGTTTTTCTATCTTCTAGACTAGTTGCACACAACTAAATCAATAGCTGAATGGAGGATACATAGATTCATGCCTTTCTGTAGCCCCGACAGAACGCGAAGTCAGCGTGCAGAGCCGACAGGCCGCGCTCATTACCATTACATGACGCGCACCAATGCTGATGAATGGGTGGCGGCGAGAAAGAAAGAAAGAAAGAAAGACTCGATTGTAACTATTTCTACTACAGCTTAATTTTGACGGACTGAATTATCACTGTCGTTACTAAGGACACCGAGTGTATTTCATCTCACTTGGTACACATCTCCATTCCTACTCGTATACCTCCCATCTCAATCGCACTTTCAGCAGTTACGCAGACTCTCCTTCTCCATTTTTCTCTCCCTTCTTATATATATATATATATATATATATATATATATATTTATTTTGGTACAGAGAATTAGTGGAACATTCGTACCGTCGGTTTCAAGCACGGAAGGACTTAGCCATCCGGCTCTCTTCAGCTTCTGTTGTCATCTGTTTCGGAAATATGAAGTCACCCTTTGCATTGTTGTTGTTTTCTTAGATGTTAGTCAAATAAAACTCCAGTGTTTACAAGATTGTGCTCAATAACAGGTAGAGCCGTATTATAGTATAATTCTTTTTGGCTGCATATGTGCATACATGTTTCAGTTGCGATTTAATTCAAATATAGCTTCTTCAGGCCATTTTTTAAAATTTGTCGAACAAGCTTGATTTTAATAAAATCGCAGCTGAAACATGCATGCACATATGCAGACAATAATGTTTGTATAAATAAAAAAAAATGCTATATATATATAGCATTATATATATATATATATATATATATATATATATATATATATATATATATATATATATATGTGTGTGTGTGTGTGTGTGTTATTGTATGAAAATAAATAACAAATAAAAGTCACTTACAGATAGCTGTAACTCATCGTTTTGTTTATTTAATACTTCCGGTTTTATTAAAGTTTGTTGTTAGAACTATGATAGATATATATTGTTAAACATATAGTTTTATTTCTTTTTTCTTTTCTCATTGCGGAATTTGAAATTTTCGCCAACTCTTGTTGGCTTTTTCAACCAAATATGAAATTATGAAAACCAGTAGAGAAATACCGTTATTAGCATTGTTTAAAAGTTGATCTCAACCGTTTTACGCTATGTTCATTTTCTTCTTGTGTGGATTTTTTTCGTCCATGTAAATTTGACAATACATTTTAATAATACTTGTTCACGAATATTTTCGTAGTAAAGTGTTCCAATTTATCAACTTGTGTAATATTTACCCACATTCAGTGAAAATAGTTATTTTAGAGATAGTTTAGCTGTCTACGTTTTCAAATTGTGCATGAATTGAAAATTGATTTAATTAATATCAAAGGAAAATAAGCATTACTTTTATAGAATTTTAAACCGAAAAAAATGCAATAAAACATTTATTATTTCAAAGGATATATATGCGGTGACCAGACATCACCAAGTTCCGTGCGGCGCCAGCAAAATAAAATAAAAACTTGTCTAGAGCTTTTTAATAGTGAACTCATTGAGTGGCGTCATATAGACGGTTACCAAATACGGGCGAAAAGAAATTTGACAATTTCAAAAGATTTGATCAGACTCGTAGGTGATGTGTTCTCGACAATCAGTCCTACAGTGACTTTGTTCCTGTCGGGCTGATGGGTGGTCTGGTTCAGTCTCTGGAGGTCTTCACTCCAAGGCTTTACCTTAGTTTGTTGCTAATCGTCTGAGGCGTATTTACCAGGGAATGCCTACGGGGCTGCTAAGGCATTTTTGTAGGCTATAGTGTGCTTTCCAGCTTAGCACCTCACCTTGTTCCTAACCTCCCAAAGAGGTAAATAAAATATGGGAATATACGTAATTGAACTCTAGAATATTTACTCATTTTACCATAATTTACCAATAAAAACACAACATTGAAATAGACTCATTGCTTATTCTGGGAATGTGATTCGTGACCTAGGGTGCCGCGGCCCTTAGTCTTATGTTTTAAATAAACAATCTAATAATAAATAAATAAATAAATAAATACAAGTGTTTGTTTCATTTTTTTTTTGTAAAACTTTTTTAAGGAATCGTTTTTGGAATAAAAAAACTAGGCTCAAAATTTTCCGATTCCGATAATGATTCCAGTATCCCCAAAAGTTCCTATTTTTCTTATTCGCGATTCTGATTAATCGTCCCAACATATATATATATATATATATATATATATATATATATATATATATATATATATATATATATATATATATATATATATACTGGTTGGTTGCATTCTAATGACCAAAAAAATCAGTCCACAATGATGATTTTTTTATTCGCCGAAATAAGAAAATATAAAAATAAATTTAAAAAATATGATTGTGAACAGATTTTTTGGTCATTAAAATGCAACTAACGAGTATATATGCTCTGAAGCCGGAAACTTCATTAACCTTGTTTTATAAAACAATTCGGATGGTATTATAAGGGATATCGACTTTAAAATCTTTTTTTATATAAACTAAAATATCTATCTATCTATCTATCTATCTATCTATCTATCTATCTATCTCTCTCTCTCTCTCTCTCTCTCTCTCTCTCTCTCTATATATATATATATATATATATATATATATATATATATATATATATGTATATATAATATGTTACTAACAATATACTTTTAGAGAATTGAACCTATAGTGAAATGGTTTAAGTTCAATATACGAGATAGATCAATTATAAAGATAAATGAAGGAAGAGAGATAAAGATGTGCGGATGACAAATCTTTTACATCTTCGATTGTTTAATGCAAGGTGTACTCCATAAATTATGTTTATTTTTCTTTCCTTAAGCCAGGCTTTTCAAAGATTAACATCTTATCATCAGAGGCATTACATAGATGGATAAGTTGGCAGGTCAGTAACCTTAGCAGAGTCATAAGAGCCCATGGTAATATCGAAATTATTTGGAGTATCTTTCCTAGTCCAGAATTTATTATAAAAATCTAATAGGAATCTTCTGGCCAAAATTATTATTTTGATCTCAAAGTCTGTGATGTCTGAGTTGTTCTTAGCGAAGGTTAATGCTTTCTTTAGTAGAATTGGGGAAATTGCCTGATAATAATTGTTTATGTCGAAAGTGATGAAGTTCAGATTTCAATTAGACTTGTCTTTGAGCTTTAGGAACCAATCAGTTACCTCATTGGAGGATTGCCACAGGGTGTTTGCGATTTTATTCTTTTAAGTAAGGGATGATTCTATCTAAGATTTTTTACTTAATGGCCCTAATTCTCAAAATTACATCCTAATAAGTGCTTTTTTTTATCAAAACCGAAGTTGTCCGTAATATTTAATGAAATATATCTTACAAGAAAAATGATGCTTCTCTCTCTTTCTCTCTCTCTCATATATATATATATATATATATATATATATATATATATATATATACATATATATATATATACATATATATATACATATATATATACATATATATACATATAGATTGATATATATATACATATATATACATATATATATACATATATATGTATATATATACATATACATATATATACATATATATGTATATATATACATATACATATATATATATACATATATATATACATATATATACATATACATATATATACATATATATACATATATATACATATATATGCATATATATACATACATATATATGCATATATATATATATACATACATATATATGCATATATATATACATATATATATATATACATATATATACAAAATTGAAATAATATTGTAACGCAATAGAAAATGTATATACATATATATATATATATATATATATATATATATATATATATATATATATATATATACATTTTCCCTTACTTTAATATAATTACAGTAATGTTATTGTCAAGTAACCCTCTAAATTAACCGAATTTTCATAGTCAGCCGTTCGATTAAATCTAGCATTTTATAACCAGTATTACTCAACTTAAAGGAAACAAAATTTTATCAACCGGCAATTTAAAATCGTATTGAGTTTTTCTTCGGTTTTAAGTTGTAAAGCGTAACATGAAGATCTTATCTTTATTCGTCGATTCCAAACTGACGGCTTAAAAATAGGTCCACGTTATGTCCAATGTATGGGGGTGATTTTTCTCTTATAATCTTCTTTAATGTGAGTTTCGCATGGTTTTTACCGTACTGTTTTTCACCTTTCTTTTTCTCTGATTGTACAAATCAAAGAAAAAGTTTATTTTAATAATTAAATCAAAGTCTCTGACGAGCAGCGAGTGACAATTATAGACTGTATTCTTGTTTGTATGTTTTGACACGATCGTAAGACGATGAAATATAAACATTCGCAATTTTTTTTTTTAGACCTACGTTTTATTTTGGTCATATATATATATATATATATATATATATATATATATATATATATATATATATATATATATATATATATATATTCCTAAAAAACGTTGAAAATTAAATAAATTTAAAAAGAAAGAAAAAACAATGAAAACACTTTAAATCTAACAGCAATTGCTATGAAATGTCTAGGGTATTTACTTCATCAGCTAGACCCAAACATACGAACACTTGTACGGCAACAAATGCAATTACAAAATGTTCATCAAAAGACAAAGTGCCGTAGTCTTTTACAAGTGCCGTAGTCTTATATATATATATATATATATATATATATATATATATATATATATATATATATATATATATATATATATATATATATGTATGTGTGTGTACGTGTGTGTGTGTATGTGTGTGTTTATGTTATGAGTTCATGTTTTCAAGCTATGGGTAAAATAACAGCTTGTGCTTAATGAATCGGTCCCAATAGATATTGTATTTCAGCATGAAATGATACTAACTTGTTATTGATATGACGTTTTACAGACACAGTGCAAATAGAATAAACTTCACACACACATACATACATATATATATATATATATATACATATATATATATATATATATATATATATATATGAATGCAAGCTTTGTAAAAAGAAAACTACGGCATTTTGTCTTTTGATGATCATTTGATGCCATCCAGCGTTGCTGAATTTAGAATCGCCAACGACTTCCTGGAACAATGCGACAACGTTCTTTGCGCGTTTTTCCACCGTCTTTTCCAAATGCACTTTTTTCTCTAGCATTTTTGTTCATTTGCTTTTGACACCTCAGGATGATTCGACAAAGAATCAAAAACGTTCGTGACACATGTGAAACCTATGGAACATTTATTAAAAAGACCATCGGAAAAATAAAAAAAATAAAAACAGGTATAATTAAACAGACGAATTCTGTTATTTTTTAACAATGTTTGCATAATATATATATAGACATATATATATATATATATATATATATATATATATATATATATATATATATATATATATATATATAAAGATTCAATTAATTAAAACATTACAATTGTTCCAAGAATTAGAACATCAAGTCCAGTATGGCGTACGATCGTTTCCAATATATATATATATATATATATATATATATATATATATATATATATATATATATATATATATATATAAGGTATTTGCCTTCCACTGAAAATGTTAACGTTTCAACTAACTATCTTGCTCAAAACTTGGCTCTGAGCTAAACACACTCGCAATACATCAACTTCTGTCCAGCAGGATCGCTAGATAATTGACTGAGTTAACTGGAGACCTGAACTGAAGACTGGGTTAGATTAGAGTGTAGTATATATTCTGTTCGATTTTCAAAAAGCCATCCGTCCAAATATTACTTCCTTTTTTTGGGTGTCCTGCTGCCACTCACATGGCTTTCTCGTTATCACCCTCTTCACCTAGCCATTGACAATAGTTGACAGAAACTCAATATAGTCATCTAATGTGTCTCAGATATTTTCGAAGATGTGAGACAGAATGTTGCGACCAACACTCAAATACCATATCAGTTTGAAGGAACTTTGTGCGAACTGTAATCTTCTTCAATGTGAATCTCTGGTTCTACACGGTGTTTGATTTTGTTGAGGAGATTCCTGATATTCATAACGCGGTTCACTTAGACAATGGCGGCGAATAGTTTGGTCTTGCAACCCTTGTATGAGGAGTAGCAAAGACCCCCCTTTAGCACTCTCTTCATAGCCACTACACTAACGCCAATTCTAATGTGCAGACTAAGTTAGAACGCTTGTTAGGATATTTCCTGCTAGCCACGGCTTCCGCATCTCCGTCGCAACTTTCCAGTTTACATCTCACGGCATTGAAGGTATCCAATGAGCACTGATCCGCAGCTAAGTTCTGCCTATTTTTTAATCTGACGTGACTCAGCATCATGCAAGTTACTCTCTTCAAATATCTGGTGGTACCAGATCAGGGAGTCTTAAAATACCGGCTTCCTGACTAAAAATATATCAAACATTGATGTTATTGTTTTTACTTTTCCCATTGCAAACCTCAATCATGTTCTGCAAAGCTAAAAACAACACAACATTTTTCCGCTAAAAACAACACAACATTTTTCCGCTAAAAACAACAAAACGAAACACCATGAATAAATATTTGAATATATAAAGAACTTGAAGCATAAAACTTTTACCAAAATGACAGAATTCGTTATTAAATAACTCATAAAAGGTTGATATGCCGTAACAAAACCCAACTAAACTAAAGACCATAGATGAATATTTGAAGATATAAAGAACTTGATGCATAACATTGTTTATCAAAATGACCGGATTTAGCATAAAATAACCCGAAAATTGTTTTTATTCCGTATAACAAAACTACATAACCAAACACCATGAATAAATATTAGAAGATATAAAGAACTTGAAGCATGAAAACTTTTACCAAAATGACTTGATTTGACATACTATCTTTTACCAAAATGACTGAATTCGTCATTAAATAACTCGTAAAGGGTTGATATGCCGTAAAACAAAACAACTAAACCAAACACCATGAATAAATATTAGAAGATATAAAGAACTTGAAGCATAACACCTTTTATCAAAATGACCCGATTTAGCATAAAATAAACCGAAAATGGTTCATATTCCGTAAAATAAAACTACTAAACAAAACACTATGAATGAATATTAGGAGATATAAAGAAATTTAAGCTTAAAACTTTTTACCAAAATAACCTGATTCGGCAGTAAATAACCTAAAAAGTGTTGATATGCCGTAGAACAAAACAACTATTTTTTGTTGGTATTGTGTAAAGCTGCAATGTCGTCAGTAAACCATTCACTTTTTACAAGAAATGTACGCGGCAGAAATGTTATCTTCGCGTTAAAAGCTTTTTACTTGCAGAGAATTTGAGAAAGAGGCGACACTATCGTTTTTCGACTTGAAATAAAAAACTGGCGTTAGATCCATTTAGTTGTTTGTCGTTATGTAAGATAAAAAAGAACGGATAAAAAGAAGTAAGTAAGTGTTGATAGATATAACATTTAAGAATGAAATTTAAAAAATGAAGAATAATCGGTTAAACCCGAGAAGAAAAAAGACAAAGTGAAAACACTAAATATATAGGCCAGTGAAGAAAGAAATAATGCAACGCATGTTAAGTTATACCAGTTGTGTTCGGTGACAATTAGATTTTCTCATTTTACACATAATTTGATGTATCCTTTCCGTATAAAGATTTATATAAAACATCGTCATCGTCGTCGTCGTCGTCGTCGTCGTCATCATCATCATGGCAATATCTGATTCATTGTTGAGCATCAAATTTTGGTCAGTACAATGTGATCCATCGTTGCAGTCACTGGGGATGTGTTCCATTATCTGCCTGGGTTTTTACAGGGATACGAGGGGCGTTCAATAAGTAATACTCCTGGCCCACTTCCAGTTGTCTGATCTAGATGAACTTTTGCATGTGTAGTGATTCATATCTGTATCGGCAATGTTGCAACAGCTCTGAACTAATTGTGGTTTCTGATTTACAGGTGTTTGAACCGAGTCAGGTGTGAAATAGAGCCAGTTGAGTGTCGCGCAGTGATCCAATTTTTGTATTTGAAAGGACGCACAACAAAGGAGACTTTTGATAAAATGAAAGAAATTTATGGTGATGATGCCCAATCATATGACCTTGTAAAACGCTGGCATGGTGAGTTCAAACATGGCCGGAAGTCTGTGGAAACAGCTCCCAGACCTGGTTGTTCCTCTTCTGCCATTGATGGGACATCTGTCCGTCAAGTTGAGGCTACTATTTTGGAAGATCAACGCATTATTATTCGCCAAATAGCCTAAGAGGTCAAGATTAGTACAGAGTCTGTGGAAACTATCATTCATGACCATTTGCATATGCATAAGGTGTCTGCCAGATGGATTCCCAGGTTGATCACTCCTTTTTAGAAGCAAGAACGCGGCGAGTGGTCGAGGATGAATTTGGAGATGTGCCAAGAAGATGAGTCAAAGTTTTTCAATATACTGATTAAACAGGATGAAACTTGGGTCAATCACTATGATCCAGAGACCAAAGCTCAGTCAACGCAGTGGAAGCACTTAGACTCACCATCTCAAAAGAAAGAAAGGGCACAGCCCTCTGCTGGCAATGTCATACTCACAGTCTTCTAGGACCAGGACGGAGTAGTGATGACAGATTTCCTGTCAAATAGTACCGTAATTACAGGAGCCTATTACGCTTCACTTTTGAGGAAATTAAGAGAAGCTATCAAAATCAAGAGGCGGGGCAAGATCAGCATAGGTATCCTCCTCCTGCACAACAACGCTCCGGTCCACAACTCGCATGTCGATCAGAAGCACGGGCGTGTGGCTATGAAATCCTTCCCCAGCCCCCTTACCCTCCTGACCCTGCACCCTCTGACTTTCATCTCTTCCAAGCCATGAAGTTGTTTTTGAAAGAAAAGCGTTTCCCAGATGATGCAGCCTTGATTTCTGAAGTTACAACGTGGTTGGAGGACCAACCTGGTGTGTTCTACAAAAACGGTGTCTAGAACTGCATCAAACAATGGGAAAAATGCACAACTCTGGGTGGTTCCTATGAAGAGAAAGGCTAATTATTGTGCCAAGTTTCATTAATCTACTGCTATTGGAAATGGGTCAGGGGCATTACTTATTGAACGCCCCTCGTAGTTACTTTTTGTTGCTGATTCTCGCCTGTTGAGGTTGCTGGCTGCCCTTCCAATTATTGCTATTTCTCGGTTCGGGGTCACGCAGTCCTTCTTTGGAAGATCCGTTCCATGTGGGAGATGTTCTTTGGGTTCTTGGATAGTTTCGTTCAAGTAATCCAACTTCTGCAAAAACACTATAAAATTATTTAAGCTTGTATTATTTGGATTCTTTGAAATCTGCTTTCGTCTTGGATATTAATCTCACAACGTCTCGGCCGATGTAACCTCCGTACTTCTCAAGGTGCGTCTTGTCGAACTCTGCAATTTTTTGGTCGAATTCGATAATCTGTACGAAATGTCGAACAGAACCCTTTATTTAATTTACAAGAGCTAGTGGCGCAACAGATATAAGTGCTAAGTTATAATCAGTTCAAATTGACAGTTTTCCAGAAGTTAAATGTTCATTCCACAATACGGGAGAAATTAGTAATACAATTACGAATTACATAAATCTTCTACCCGGTCATGGCTGACGGGACGATAGCAAGCTACACCCGTGGAATAAATAAAGGGTTCTTTTAAAAAAAATGTACGGATTCCTGAGTTCAACAAGTAGGTCAGAGGTTATATCGGCCGAAACGTTGTGAGAATAACATCCAAGATGAAAATTATTCCAAATAATCCAAACACATGTTAAGTTATAACAGAAGTTTTCCGTGCCAATCATAGTTTCGCATTTTACAGACTCGTGAAATATATTTCGAAAAAGTTTATAAAATTGTCTATGAAATTATTTAAACTTATTTTTCACTTTTCCTTTTAGAAATTATATATATATATAAATATGTATGTATATATATATATATATATATATATATATGTATATATATATATATATGTATATATATATGTATATATATATGTATATATATATGTATATGTATATATATATATGTATATGTATATATATATATATATATGTATATATATGTATATATATATGTATATATATATGTATGTATATGTATATATATATATGTATATATATATATATGTATATATATGTATATATATATGTATATATATGTATATGTATATATATGTATATATATGTATATGTATATATAGCAATGGATGAAGTGAAATAATAAAATAAGGTGCAAATCAAATTTTATTAGAATTCAATGTTCAAGCAAAGTACTTAAAATCCTTAACTCATGAGTTTTCAAAGAAAATCCTCTCCTCATTGCGGTAATGGTTCTCTGAGGAGAAGATTTTCTTTGAATGAAAACTCATGAGTTAAGGACTTTTAAGTACTTTGCTTGAACATTGAATTCTAATAAAATTTGATTTGCACCTTATTTTATTCTTTCACTTCATCCAGTGCTATTAATGCTCTATTCAGTATATTGAGCTTCGGTTTTATCCGGATTTTCACTAATTAAAGATATTAGTTACCTCTTATATCTTTTGTTGTATTACCTTATATATATATATATATATATATATATATATGTATGTATGTATGTATGTATGTATGTATGTATGTATGTATGTATATGTATATGTATATGTATGTACTCTCCATATATATATATATATATATATATATAGTCTCGGAAGTTTCTCAACCATTATATATATATGTATACTTACCATTTGCTTTCCACTTATAAAAGTCAAACGCTACGCATGGATAAAAGCTTACGAAACGATATGGTGAGGAACACTATGGCCGTACTAATATTCAGCAATGTCATTACCTGTGTTTGATTACTAGGGCGGTTTAGGACAATAACTTGTTGACATTGGATTTGAAGACGACTAAGTTGTAATCAGCAGAGATGCTCTGTCCATAGAAACCCCGCCTGGCGCCAGGCACATGGAGAGAGAAAGAGAAATCTTTTTTTTCAGTTGTGGTAGTAATACGAGTTCTTACAGTGAATACTTACAAGGAGAAACGAAGGTTGAGGTTCAGTCGATTATAGTATGTACGTGAAATTTATGTAGGTAAGGAATTGCATCTGGAGTCAGGTATTTTTTGAGTAGTAGAATAATTAAACCATTTTTCCAGCAACCTGAGCAACAGACTAGATATGCGTCTTAAATTTTAGATTTGAAGTGAAAGTCAGTCCTATGAGCTTAGCAAACAAAGAGTTTCGTCAAGAATATATATATATATATATATATATATATATATATATATATATATATATATATATATATATATATATATATAAAGATAGAAGAAATAAGAGTGATAAACATGTTCGAATGTCCAAATTTATTTCAAATTTCGATTGTTACATGCAAGGTGTATTCTGTAATAAACCAGTGTTTATTGTTCTTTCCTTAAGTCAAGGCTTTTCAAAGATCGAAATCTTATCATCAGAGGAGAAATACAGATAGATAAGTTGGCTGTAGAAAAAGCCAAAGTTCAAATATTTGAAAAATATTAAAATATACTACTACTGCTACTGTGGCTTTCTCAACTCACCCAACCACTTCATTTCCCCTATTTTTCACTCTCCCCCATCCCCAACCCACCCCCTAATTTAGTATAGCTTTTTAACTTAGTTTTTCTTGGATTTGCTCGCTAGCATATCTGTCCAATTATTCCTCTCGTTTTTTTCCACCATGGCCCAGGAAGTTGCAAAAAATGGCCAGATTTCTTACTTCAATTCCATTTAAGTGCGCTCCATCTACGTTTTAGATTTCAACATTTCACTTTTGGATTTATTTCTTTTTGAACACCTTCTCCATACTGCTCCTACGGAAAATTTTCTTTTTTTTCGTCTTCTTAAAAATCTTTTCAACGGACACTCCTTCAACGGACAATTACCATCTGGACAAAACCACATATCCTTTTTACACGAACTTTTTTCACCCCATTTTTAATAATATTTTAATATTTTTCAAATATTTGAACTTTGGTTTTTTTCTACAGTCAACTTATCTATCTGTATTTCTCCTCTGATGATAAGATTTCGATCATTGACAAGCCTTGGCTTAAGGAAAGAACACTAAACACTGGTTTATTACAAAATACACCTTGCATTGAACAATCGAAATTTGAAATAAATTTGGACATTCAGACATGTTTATCACTCTTATTTCTTCTATCTTTATAATTGCTCTATCTCGTATATTGAGCTTAACATTTTCACTATAGGTCCTATTTACTAAAAGTTTACTTTTGGTTTATATTTGATATATATATATATATATATATATATATATATATATATATATATATATATATAAGGATAAAATGCACGATATATAATAAAATAAAATGTCCTGTAAGACAAGATGTGTGCAAAAGACAAGCGAGAATAACAAATTTAAATTTCGTTTCTTAATGAGTTTTCATGTATTTAAACTTGTTTTTATGTTTGTCTTTTTCAAACACACATACCCACCCCCACACACACACACACACACACACACACATATATATATATATATATATATATATATATATATATGGAGATTGGTTATGAGACGATTACAAAATTTTACTGGTAGTTTAAAATCAATAAATATTTATGATGTTATCATTAGTACCAACAATGGAAAATTAAGTTTTAAACAAAGAAACACAAAAAATGAGTTTAATGAATCGTTTTAGCATTGTAAAATAGGCACTAATTGTACCGATTCCAATACTCCTAAAGGTTCTCTCTCTCTCTCTCTCTCTCTCTCTCTATATATATATATATATATATATATATATATATATATATATATATATTTCACATGTAGATTTCTGTTAATTAATTATTTTAGAAATTTTAAAAGCGGATACAATTCCTATTAGGTATTTTTTTATTATCTATCAAGTGGTACACAATTGCTTTCTTAAATTCATTGCAGAATATCTCACAACTAACTCTCTTATTGACTTGGCCATATGACTAGTAAGGCAAGGTAGGCTTATGCTTATGGATTTATAAACTTAATATTTTGTATGTTTACATTTCAATTGAATTGTTATTTGTTGTTATTAGTACTAGTGTTCAGGGGTTTACTACCGTTTTGTTTCTTAACTATTGGTTTCTCTGTGTTGAGTATGTATGTACTTAGTCTGGTTAATACGTCATAATCAACTCCAGTTGAGTAAATTATAGATTCAGTTCTAAACTCACAGACGGTTTACAAATAGAAAAAACAAGACACACGAAATCCAGAAAGTACTGCGACCTGTTTGGTGGGGATTTTTATTTCCGAAAAGTAGTTTGATTCCGAACATCAGAATGAAGGAATAATCTTTTAATATAAGCGTTCAAAGTGAAATGGGGCGACAGGTTTTGGAGACAAAGGACGATAACATTCTATATAATTAAAATATTTACTTGGGCAAGTAATGAAGAATGATAAACAACAGAAAACTAGTGTAGGTACTGAATGAGGGGGTTGTGAATACGTGCTTTCGCGAGAACCTATCTTAGGTAGAATGTTCTGAAAACTGCTGAAACAGGTTGGTCCGTCGATTGTGGCATTTTCTTCGAGTTACAAATCGCCTTTGCCTGCGAACTGCCTTCGCGAACTTCTGTCGCAAATGCAGTTATATCGATGTAAACCAAAGTAAGAAAACTGGAAAGAGAAGAATGGCTGCCTTCAAACTGCCGTCGGAGGGCTTTGTGGCAATGTAGTGAAACTTTGTTCAAGATGGAAGGCAACGAGAAAGGTGGAGAAGAAGTGGGTTGCTGTCAGCAACTTTCTTCATAAGCTTCTGTTGCCAAGCAGTAACCGATGTTCTAGCTGTAAGAAGAAATAGTTGAAACGAGGCCGAGGTCAATTATGTTTGAGTTTATATAGACTGCCTTACATGGCCTCTAAGGGAGAAGTGATTGGGTTACCCGTTGACCAATCGATGCGACTCTTAAAGGGGAAAAAGAAGCAATC
This sequence comes from Sepiola atlantica, assembly GCA_963556195.1. Taxonomy (NCBI): domain Eukaryota; kingdom Metazoa; phylum Mollusca; class Cephalopoda; order Sepiida; family Sepiolidae; genus Sepiola; species Sepiola atlantica. Next base: position 51,981,510 of record OY744534.1, on the reverse strand, counting down.
ATTGACCAATCAATTAGTGCGTTATGAATTCAAATAGTGAATTACACGACACACAAAATAGAATTCAAATGATCAAGATACACAAATTACGATAATACAATCGTTAAAATATAACAACATTTATTGCAAGAAAGATGTTTGATAATGTTTGAAGGTGTGCGTGCTGTCTCCAGGATGCTTATACGTTTCGTGGAAACGTGTGCAAACCTTGGTCAGTCTGCCAAACTTATTTTAACAATCAAAATTCTGTTTCATGTTGATTTTATACACAGGTTTATTGACTATCAAAAAGGTAAAATTGAAAAAGAAAAGAAAAACATAAGTCTGCAAGCAGGCAAAACGAAGGAAAGTCGTAGCAGAGACGAGGAGTCTAAATACAGTCTAAAGAGAGCCGAAAGCTTAATAACATTGAAGAATTGAATATAGTTGAGCGTACAAATAATCGTAGAAAGAGGGAAAATAGAAATTATATTAGGTGAGAGCCGATTTACGAGCGAGAAGAACTGTAGACTCGTACGTGGGGAAAACAATAAAACAAAGTATGCTAAATATAAAATGATACTAAAAAGTAATAGTAGTACGGTTTAGTGCTCTTCGCAGGGAGAAGAAAGGCAATATTTGTTTTTACCGACGATGCTAAAAATGTCCAAAATATTTAGAGAGATTGAAAATAGCTCCATGGGTTGTGAAGTAATCAGTTACAATACATAATAAGATAGTTTCCGGAATAAATCTCCCCAGTGACGAGTCTGGGGAAATCCCCTAAGAAATAAAGGCTGACTAAGGGAGAGGAATGATAGGGGAGAACAGTGTATATGCGAGTTGCGTTTTCGTTAGTATGAGCCTGTCTTTGTGAGTGGAATATGTCTTGTGATCACGTTATTTATGCGAAAAATCTGTTGAGTCGTGAGCTAAGTAGCGGTTTCTACTGAATTAATCGCTTGTTTGCCTGATAACAAATTAAAGGGGTTTAATCAAGTAGATGATGATGTTCGTTGTTGATCCTCCCATCTGTCTAGTTTATGTGTGCAATGATGATGTTTAGTGTCTTGCTGAGAGTTTCACACGTTTAGCAAACATAGCAGGTAATATTTCTTCAACAGAGATTCTAGCTGACATCAAAGCTGGGCGAAGCTTTTGGCGAGAAATTATAATTGTTTTGAAATGGTTTCCTGACGAATCGAAGTCATCTGATTGCAATTTAGTTAGTCGTTCGTTATAGTTAGTCTTAAATTTGATAGATTATTACATCGAAACTTTTAGAAGAAATTTACTTTCGCGCCTCTCATGTCGATTGGCTAATTGTTTTGTTGACGTTTATTTGCGCATGCGCTTTGTCATTTTTGTAAATGCAGTCGGGCTGATAACATCTCTAATGCACTGTCGACAGATCTAAACATTGTGAAAACAAGTTCGACAAAAATTATACAAATAGCATACAATAGTTTCGGAAATTAGACACACTTAGTTGGCTTTATTTACTTGAGGGTAAAGTTAGACACAAGTCGTTTTTTATGTGAAAATAACCAGCTCACTCAAAGGGTATTTGGGATTGAAAAAAATTAAATACATTTCTCAATCGAGAAGCAACATATATCGCGATGACACAGAGTAAACTGCGACTCTACACGCAAATATATGTTGGTGTTTTGTCCAGGATAAAAGTGTATTATCTGTTCTTATACGACACTTTATCCTTTTTGTCCTCGATTACTGTGGGAGAAATCCTTCTAGATTTCTATATCTGTCCCAATCCAGAGTGACCCTTTTTGGGGAACTGGATTTTGTACACATTAAAACTCGACTTAAAACTCTGCCCTCGTGAGGAGACAAGTAAATAAGAGTACCCCATAAACTGGTATCGTCTTGGCCTTCGGGGCTTGGTTTACGCCGGTCTATGGGTCTGTCCTGTGCAGTTCTAGGAGGTCCACCCTCCCAGGCTTTGCCTCCCCTCTTTGGAGAGGAGTAAGTTTATTGCTTACTGCCTGAGGCACCCCGACCGGGGAATGCCGACAGAGCTGCCCAGGCAATTTTTAATGGCCAGAGTGCTCACCTTCTCGGGCGCTCGCTTTTCAAGTCTAACTGTCCCGACCCGACTTTGGGTCACATCTTACCTTGTGGGAGTAAGTTAAAACTTGCCTTGTGCCTAACCTCCTGAAGAGGAGGTAAATAATACAGTGGCAAACGAAACAACAAGTCTTCGCATCAAGGGTATTAGTATTAAAGTTGAACGACACACCCATTCACCATGAAATAAAAGATTATGTATCTCTTTCTGTAACACTTTCAGAACAAATACTACACTTTGATCCCAGTCCGAAAGGCTGGAAGTGCTAGCAAGGATGTCTATTCCTAGTTCAGTAAGAATAGTGAATGAGAAAATGTACTGTATTAAATTATTCTAGTGCCTACGTGAACATGTATTTAATCACAACCGGCTTGTCCGTCGACTCTAATGGCGTCTGCGGCTGCGCAGAACACGAAAAGTGAGCGAACGATCGGCTGACCAAACAAAGTGTGGCGTGTTAAAAATAAAGTAACTGCTTTCTAAATATGCCTAGAAGCGGTATTGCCAAGTCGTGGGAGTGAGGCCATCGGGGGTCAAGGCTGCTGTCGCTTCGAAGGGAAGAGTAAACGATACATGACCAGCCTTGAAGGCTTTTAAGTAAGCTATCATCACTATGGATTCCGCAGTAAGGGGGAGCGTAAACATCTCTCTCTCTCTCTCTCTCTCTCTCTCTGTCTCATTCTCTCTCATTCTCTCTCACGCACACATACACACACTTTATTTTTACAGCTATACTAAGACAGAGAAAACCACATGTACGTCTTACGTTTTCCAACCTCTCTCTCTCTTTCTCGCTCGCTCTACGTTTTCTCTTTTTTTTTCTTGCTCTCTATTCCGGCATTCTTCTGTCTCAGAGAGTTTGCAAACTTAAAAATCAGACCTTGTGCCTAGATGTGTCTTTTGTGGGGAAACAAATCGTGATTATCTCTCTCTGCTTTCATTCTACGTCTTTGTCTCTAACTCTCCGTCTCTCTCTCTCTCTCTCTCTCTGTTTGTCTCACACACACACACTCACACACACACACATCTATACAGTGTAACCCGGATATAAGAGAGCTGTCGGGACCGGAGACTAAGTCTCTTATATCCGGGTTTCTCTTATATCCGGGTATGGTCTATTTTGTTTATGTAAGTATGGAAACACCGCATTTTCCGCACAGAACACTAGTTTATAGGTCATAGAAAGACTCACCAATGAGGTGAGAAAATTTAGCAACGTCTTTTGACTGATTTATGTTATATCTACATATTTTGCTTCATAATGCATAAAAAAGGGAGCAGGGGACTTGTCGGTACATGTTCCCCTACCAATACAGAATGGGGGTGTAGACAGCGACGTTTATCAAAAAGGGGTCAACAGGATGCTTGTCAGACAGGCTTGCATAAGTCAGCCCACGCATTTATGTGGGCGGAAGACTCGACCAATCAAATGAGGGAATGCTGTTGCTATACACAGAGAGCGGGAAAGTCGAAGCGAGCGAAAACACATGGAGTCGAGCTTCGGTCAGCGTTAAGAGAGGACGTCTCTGGGGAGATGAGCCTCGGCCGGCGCCGGGAGCGAACGTCAGGAGATGACGGCTCACACCGCTGTCAATCTCAAATAATTTGTCCCCGCACACAGAATCAAAGGAGAAGGTCTCGAACCGACGTTAAGAGCGAACGTCTGGAGAAAACAGTTCACACCGCGGTCCTATCAAAGAATTTATCCCCGCACAGGAGAAGGTGCCGGACCAGCGTGAAGAGCGGACGCCTCTGAAAATCGACCGCCCAACCCGCCGTCATATTCAGACAATTTATCCCCGCACACAAAATCAAAAAGTAGGAAAGGAGGAATTGAAAATTTACGCTTAAGAAATACAGCGACTTTTAATACGGCTGTCTACCGGACACCTAAGAAACACCCTGGTCCAACAAAATTGATTACGACCGACCAGTCAATCAACAGACCTCTCCAACGTCGAGATTACGTATATCTCAGGACCCTAAAACAACTCGTTAAGAACGGACCACAGAATCTAAAATTCTATAAAATATCCTTCTCTCCGCCGTCAAAACAATAAAGGTATGTGTTACGACACAAGGACAACAAAAAAAAAAGAAAGAAATATTATATTAATTTGTCCTAAAATCAAACTTTCATATTGTTTATATTATGTCTTCTCATTTGTTTTCCTCGAATTTCATAAGGAAAAAAAGAACTCTCCTATTTTCATTTTCATAAAGGCTATAAGCCTTCTTAATTGATATATTTGAACTAGTTACGGTCTCTTCACAAAAGGGCAACGTAGCCGCGCAGGAACGCGTGAAAATAAGTTTAACAATTATAACATTTGGTATTCGACACAATTATAACATTGATGTCAGAAAAAAGAACTTTCCTATTTTCATTTTCTTATTGCTATATTTAAACTTTTAATTCTGATCAGATTTCTTGGAATAACAAAAACCAGCCTCTTTTAGATAACTCCGGTTGTGCGGAGAATACTAGTTGATCTTGTGAAAAAAAACAAAAAAACTTGTTATATACTCTTAATTTGTCTTGGTTGTTTATACAATATATCTTTATAATTTGTGATAGGATGTGTTATTCATGTTTTATGGAGTACGGGTTGATTTCCTTTCATCGGGTTTTCAACCTTAGCACATTTTATATTCGTGGCTGAACTACGTGTAGGTAACGCTACGAGTTTTACTAACACAATTATAACATTTACTACATCACACTGTCACTCAAAACGAACTCTCTTATATTGGGGAGGACGGGACCGGAGAAGAAGTATCTTATAGCAGGGTTTCTCTTATATACGGGTATGGTCTATTTTGTTTATGTAAGTATGGAAACACCACATATAACACTTTTTACGAACAGAACACTAGTTTATAGGTCATAGAAAGACGTACCAATGAGGTGAGAAAATTTAGCAACGTCTTTTGGCTGATTTACGACATCACACTGTCACTCAAAATGAACTCTCTTATATTGGGGAGGACGGGACCGGAGAAGAAGTATCTTATAGCCCGGTTTCTCTTATATCCGGGTCTCTTATATCCGGGTCTAATTTATAGACACGAACACAGGCTGTAATTTGGGACCAGAGACAATGTCTCTTATATCTGGTGCTCTTATATCCGGGTTATACTGTATATATATATATATATATATATATATATATATATATATATATATATATATATATATATATATATATATATATATATATATATATATATTCTAGGCCACACGTTGAATCCCATAGGCACATTTTTTGGTAAACATTAACATTTAGGGGGTGCATGTATTTAAAATAAGTATATATATATATATATAATGTAGCTACACAAATATTTTAACTATATATATTCATATATATATATATATATACATATATATATATATATATATATATATATATATATATATATATATATACGGTTAATAACATGGGTACAGTATTATTTTGTAAATATTAACATTTAGATGGTGCATTTATATACAGTAAATAATTAATATAATTTGTGTCTACTGAATATGGATCAAATTTGATTCGAATCTGAAAAATATTAATTTTCAAATGGGAGGTTGAGCCCATATTATCCCTCTTAAAAAAACTTTAAAATGCTCAAAAAAAAATGAAATATAAAAAATATTTTGTAATTTATGTCTAATATACCTATTTTTAAAATTTCACACAAATCGGGAGTATCTGAAATTAACAAAATGCGTCAACCCCTTTTTGACCCTTTTACGTGAAACCAAATGAAAGTAAATAAGGCTCATATTGCCAACGTTTACGCCTTGTAGCTGTGTTACAACATTTATAATTATCGGTTAATTAGTTTAGGAGGGAAACGTAGTATATATATATATATATATATATATATAATCCCCCCCTTCATAGACCATAACTTGCGTTAACAATTTTAACTAGAACACCTTACCACTAATACTATAACAGGTGTTAACCCCACCATTAATAATAGGATTACAACGAATAATAAAATTTATTTATCTATACCACTGAAATTAATCGATATATAAATTCCATTAAAAATAAAAGCAATTACCAGTATGTTTTATTAATCCATCACTAACTATTATTTATAATCGAAATACATTTATTTATACTCCAAAATAATTAAAACTAAATATAATAGTATAATCCATCAATATCAACGTCATAAACTTATATACGATCCTTACCAAGAATAATTCCCAATATATTTTAACTCATTAGTACCTAGAACTAACCTACTAATATTACTGCCACTAATCCATATATGAATCTTACTAAAAATAAAGACAATTACCATTATGTTTTATTAATTAACTGATAAATATTATTTAAAATACATTTAACTATCCATCAAAATAATCAAAATTAAATGCCAATTGATCAAAATATAACAACATAATGTATTAACAATAAGGCCATAAATCCATCAATGAGTTAAACTAAAATATCCCTGTAAGCTGGGTGTCATGTAATTGTTATATGTCTGCATTGACAGGAAGCAGACACAACAAATTTGAAACCTCCCCTCCCCCTCTTTCTTCATCTTCTCTTTCGCTCTTGTTTAATCTCCCCCCGACCCCCCTCTTTATCCAGCCCAGCGCTGAATAAAAATAAATATGAATTTAACTCAAAACCATTCCCGCAACAAATCCTAAATGGCTATAGACATCCACCCCTAACTCCCCTCCACCCCTTTCTCTTTCTTTTTCTCCCCCCCCCTAACTAAGCGTTGGATAAAAATACAAAATAATAATATAAATAGCTGTAAATTAAACTTTTCTGACAGCAATTGTATCTCTTTCCCCTTCTCTTTTTTCTTTTTCTTTTCCTCGCCCCCCCCCCTTTCTACCCCAGCTCAGCGTTGGATATATATATATAAAATATATAAAAGATAAAAATAAGAAAATAGTAATTTCTAACGGCAATCATATTTTAAAATCGGTCACATGACCTTTATTTCTTTCTCCTCTTCTTTTTTGCTTGACTTCATTCTCCCTGGAATTCAGCAACCAGTTGAATCAAAAAACAATTTTCTGCCTGATGAGACCTCAGCTCTTGAGAGCTGTAGATCGATAACATCGACATGCCAGTGTAGCAGACCTTGTACATGTTTGAATAAAAGCATTCACAATACAGCTCTATATTTTTATTGAGCACTCTTTTATAAACCCGGTTTGATTCCCTTTGGATTTCTACCCTGTGGATTTTTACCCTACCTGGATTACTATATATATATATATATATATATATATATATATATATATATGTACAAATATATAAACATATGATCATACCTAACAATACATACGTATGAAAATGACAAACGAAAAAAAAAATTATATACAGTAAAAAATCCTCAAGAAACGATAGATTTTACCGGTTTTGTTCGGATCAACAAACGTCTTAAGAAATAGTGCAGATTTTAAATTTATTCGATAACGGTAAAAACATAGGAAAAAGAAGAACGCAGAACGTGATGTTATTGGCAGGTGTTATAACTATTTGAACAAAGAAAGAATAATGAAACGCGTGCGAAAGAGAACGTTTAAAATAAGAAAATGGTTAGAAATCAAAAAGAGAAGAAAAAGAAAAGAAAAAAAAAGGAAAGTTTACGTTAACCGGGATCGCAGTTATTTAAGCAATGGCGTAAAATATTGTATTGTTTAAGTGCGTTTTTTGCTAGATATTTGTAGAAGGAATAAGATCCGAGTTTGAGATTTATGTTAGACGGTGACAAAGGAATTATTATAGCGCTTTCGATGCACTTGCGACCTGAGAGCGAGTATTCTGTCTTGAGTGGGGTGCATTTTGTAAAGTCAAAATTGTGGGTAAAAGTGTTTCTGTGTATGACTAGTTCGTTAGTGAAATCGTTGAGTTGGAGGTCCCGTTTCTCTTCGTAAATGCGGGCTTTTATATTGTCGACCGTTTCACCAATATAACAAATCGGATATGCGGCACATTTAATTTTGAAAATGCCGGCTACAGAAGAGGTGTCCTATAGAAGTAGTTTGAGACGGTGTTTCATGTTGAGTAAATCCTTAATATATATATATATATATATATATATATATATATATATATATATATATATATATATATATATAGTCTAAAGAAGCTTTGAGTCATTAAAAAAACAAAAAATGTAAAATGCAGTTTAAATTCCCAGACAAACTAACTAAATCCAAGATATTGCAGACTTAACATTCGTTGGAAAATTAATAAATGAAAAAATATAAGTAAAAAAAAGGGGGGTTAATTATCTAAGAGTGAAACAAAAACAGGAGACCTTAAGCGTCTAATATTAACACGGGGATCATATAAAATATGAAACTAAAAGTATACTCGGTCCACGGAAGTATTTTTAAATGGCCATGATTCTCAAAATTACATCCGAATAAGGGCGTTCCATCTACGATTGAACTAAACATCTTTCTATTGAATGTATTTAATTTTTGAACAGTTTCAACGCTGCCTTCACGAAACCCCCTTTTTCCATCTTTAAATCTCCTTTCACCGGACACCTTATCAACGGACATTCACCAACTGGACAGACTCCGTATTTTTACACGCACACTCTTACTCTACATTACTTTATATTTTTTCAAAGTTTGAATTTTGGCTTTTCCACTGCCAACTTATCCATCTATGTAATTCCTCTGATGATAATATTTTAATCTTTGAAAAGCCTTGGCTTAAGGAAAGAAAAATAAACATTTAGATTTGTCATTCGTACATATTTATCCTTCTTCTTTCATTTATATATATATATATATATATATATATATATATATATATATATATATATATATATATATATATATATATATATATATATATATATGGAGGGAGACAGAGAGATTGATAGATACTGTTTCGCTGAATCACAGTCCTCCAGTGTGTCTAGATAAGCAACCGCTCCAAGTCGGAGTCAAAACTTACAATGCCCCCCTTACGTATCAGTTGCACTGTGAGTTGTTATGGGTGAATACATGACACTGTCGTATTTCTAACTGTTACGCTATCCACAGAAGTCACGAGGAAATGAAATCTTGATGTTTCTATAAACACTGTCAACAACTGAAAAAATATTTCATTCATTCTTACAAGTAGATTCGCATTATCCTTAATGGTTGCTAACGATTTCATTTACTACAGTGCTCAACCGACGAAGGGGGTGCGGCCACATGTCGTCACTCACAGAAAGACGGTTTCATTGTGAAAGTATTATTAGATCGAGATAAGATTGTACCAATAACAGATGATAGAGCAACAGAAATGTTTTGAGGATAGGACAGAAGATATTGCAAAGTCAGCGTCAGATCTGGAGAGAAAAAATGTACTGAATTCAGGAGGACGCGGCGCTCTGGTGCGGGTAACCCTTGCCACCAATCATCAACGTGGTCGCGCCGTCTCGTTGATAAGACGCCAGCCAACAGCCTACGTAGATAACAGAGAAACAACTGATACAAAAGAAGACAGAAAGAATAAGTAATGAATAATAATAATAATAATAATAATAAGAAGAAGAAGAATAACTATAAAATAACAAAGAACAAAGAAAAAAACGCAAGTAAAGCTAAACATGTCCGCCCCCAATGAATTCACATCAGAGCTGCCAATAATTCTAAAAAGAATGTCTGCTAAACGTGATGTAATATTTACAACTACAGAAATATATATATATATATATATATATATATATATATTATTATTATTATTATACGTTTTATATTGTAAATAAACAAATTTAGCACCTTAGTAGTTGACAATGTTTATATACAAATCATTGAGATATCCATTGCTCACAGCGCCTGCCTCGTTGTCAGTGATAATACTCGTGTACTAGATGATTGTAGGTTCGACCCGGCTCATGACGAGTGCTAGTCTAGCGTCACCGAAGAGGTCAGATTCAGCGGGATAGTTTGTTGAGCACTGTCGTTAGTGATATCGCCATCTACTATTTAGCGAATTGGAGGGCTTTTATAAATAGACAAATGGAGCACTCTAGTAGTTGACAATATTTATATAAAAAATTATTGAGATAAATCATACACAAACAGCGGCCGCCTATTTGTCAAGTGCTTAAAATCACTGACTATCAACTAGATGGGCGTAGGTTCGATCCCGGCTCGGAGCGAATGCTAGTCTGTAATACAGTGAAACAGTCTGTCTGTGGATGACTGATACAGCGAAACAGTTTGTCTGTGGATTAAAAATAAACACATACCCCCCTCTCTCTCTCTCTCTCTCTCTCTCTCTCTCTCTCTCTCTATATATATATATATATATATATTAAGTAATATTTACGTATAGACGACGTTGTTTCGAGCTTTTGCTCTCAACAGTGCAGGGACGTGATCATTTCAGACTGTTCACAGATATCCAAGGTCAAGAAACTACCCGCCATCCGCCGATTATTAATCAATGTCTATGTATTAGTTTATAACTTATATTATACATCTTTAATTGTAATTTTGTTTATATTTGTAAATCTGTTATTGTAATTTTAAAGCCTTTTACTTTAAAATACCTCTCTTGAAAATTAATTACCATAATATTTCAAGAAAGTTTTTAGTAATGTATTCTTTGTTTTATTAATAATTTTAATTACCTGTTATATTAACAAAACAATTACATATATATATATATATATATATATATATATATATATATATATATATATATATATATATATATATATATATATATATATACAAACATATATATATATATATATATATATATATATATATATATATATATATATATATATACGAAATAGGACAATAACATTACAAATAGATAACACCAAACATTAAATTAGTTTAAGCTGTTTAAAATATAGTTATGCAAAGTAACTTATAATTTTTTCACCTTAGCTAAGATGTATTTTTCACTATAGATTCATAAGTAGCATACCAGGAATGATTTTAAACTTACAGTTCAACCTCTTGCTTCTTATTTTCTTCTTTAGTCCTCGCATTCTGATATTTCTGACAAAGGTGGAAGAATTGATTTTTTATGGATCTGCTGTGTTTTGAGTGGGTGGATGTGAGTTCTCCCTTTTCTCAGCAGAATGTTGCCTTTTTAATTCCAGAAAATAACCGGATTTCTGCTTAAATCGCTTGAGCGTTCCATTCATGTGTTTTTTTTTGTTTTTTCGTTAAAATCCGCTTTTTTTATTAAAAAAAAATAAGGAAGTAAGGCTTTAGTGATTTAGCCGAAATCATTCTGTTAAATAAGTAGAATGTTACTTCCTTTTTTTTCATCACTATTTGGCTGGATTTTATTTCTCTTTCTCTTTCTCTTTCTTCTTCTCTCTCGCTTTATCTTGCTCGTTTCATTATTTTATTTCTTCCATTCCCTGTCTTGCTTTGTTTTGCCTTCCTTTTCCATCTTTTGACAGTTAATTTTGCCGGTAAGACTTCAAACAATTCATGAAAGAGGTAGATGGGTTAGATGACTTTTGTTTCATCAAAAAATGACTTTCTGTCTCGCCCCCCCCTCCTCACATGTGTACTTAGTTTCTTACTCTTAATTTTGACTTTGTTTTGTTGAAACTGATTGTAAAGAGAGTAGAATGTAGACCATTGGTTTACTTTTGGCAGTATCGTAACTCCCCTATTTTGTAGTTTAGTCCTAACATTCCATGAGCGATGTTTCGGACAAAGGGGGAAGAATTGCTTTTTTCTGGTTCGGAACCTATCCATCCAAAAGTTATACTTGGTTAGTTTTTACCTTGAAGTAGTATTTAAAAAAAATTTTTTAGCTCCATACGTCAAGTGGTTGAATGCCTTTTATGGGGCGATTTCTATTTTTGTTTTAAACATACAAATAGAAGTGTTTGGAACTTTGCTCTCTACTATATATACACGATTTCGAACAGAGTATGTTGTATTATTGAATTAATTAATATTGAACCGTTTTGGTGTTAATATTGATACGATAAATAACAAAGAAATCGCATTTATTATTTTTTATAACATGACCCGTTGGGTCAGAACCACTACCACTATTTATTCTACTTTGATTTTATTCGAAAATTCAGAAACTGTGACATATCTGTTAATAAATTATTTATATTATCATCATGTTTATTAGATTCAAGCTTTGTAATTATAATAAATGCTATGATTGTATAACGCCGATGAAGAAACGACGGCTTTTTTTTTAAATTAAAAACCTACTTGCTTGATATATATATATATATATATATATATATATATATATATATATATATATATATATATATATATATATATATAGTACTACCTATTGCATGACGTTGAATGAAAAAAAAAACGGCCTATAGTTACCGTGTTGGCGAATGTTTTGAATTAAAAAAAAAGAAAAAAGTGGCCGCGTAGAATAAAATCGAACGCTTAAACAGTCAATACACGTGAAAATAGGCAGAAAACAGTCATAGGTAGAATGAGAAAGAACGCAATCTGATATTCGCGAAAAATCATCGGAGTGAACGGGAACGGTCATTAAGTCTTTGCGTATTGCTTTATATTATGTAGTAAATTAATACCAGGCAAATAATAAATAAGGACGGACTGTTTTGTGAAAAGTAAACTGTGTTTATTAGTTCCCGGTGTCGATGACTGTAGTAACAGTACACAATTGTTAGGGAGAAAAGTTTTTGCTACCACCTATATGGAGTTGGTTTTTTGGAGAGTCGTGGATGGCGGACCAAATGTAATATTTAGTGTTATGTCGAAAAAATAATAACAAATTTACTAAAACACGCTCGAGTGAATAAGTGTAGTATAGTGGATAGTTTAGTAGCCTGTAATGCATGTGGTTATTTTCCTATACTCTGAGAAGGTAGAGTGGAAAAAACGTCTCTACTTTATATGTTAGAAGATTAGTTATTCGCAGAAAGACTGTTTTATTGTATCACAGTTATTTAGTGTGGCTAGACAAGCAAGTACTTCAAGCTGATATCGAAACCTAAAAATGTTGTAAACAATCGGACTACTTACCAATAATGCAATCGGCACAATCTATGAAGTAAGTAAAATCTTAATGTTTATATTAAGCGAAGAGCTCTGCATTATTATTAATTGCAACTTAACAACTTCATATGTCTGTATTTGTTGCATCAACACAACTTCGATAATTACACATATTTACTATTAATCGAATATTAAGTTAAATCAAAAATGCAATAGCATAAACTTAATCGGAACTTTAAAAAAATATTCGCTCTCTTTTCCCTTTTGCACGAACACAAGGCAAACACTACGTAGCAAGTATCCACCTTCTTGCATTCGTCACATAATCAGCAGTACCCCTCTTTCTATCGATCTGTTTGCTGTTTTAGCACCTCTGACCTTTGGTTTATTTATATAAAGTTAGACATGTTTATATATTTCTATGTATAACATTAACTCCTAAACTAATTAACCGATCATTATGAATTTTGGAACATACCTGCTTGGAGTAATACTGAATAATACGGCTATATTTAGTTTGATTTAGTTTTATACAAGAAGCAAAAAAGGGTGTGGAAGTATTCATATACCTCTTTTTTGTGAAACTTTATCAATAAGTATTAGATATAAATCAATAAATATTCCCACATTTCAGTTCATTTGAGTAATTTAAAGGGGTGTAGGAGGCAGAATATGGGCACAACGTTTCATTTGTAAATTCAAATATTTCAGATTTACATTAAATTTGATCCATAGTCAGAGAAAGAAAGTAAACAGGAAAAATAAAGGAAAAGAAGGAATAAATGTATAAATAGAGAATGAAAGTGAAGACGAGGAAGACAGAAATTAAAATAGAAAAATACAAAAAAAATAGAGAAAGAACAAAGAAGAGATAAAATGAAAGTAAGACATAAGAAATGTAAGAAAATTAGACAGAAAGTATGACATCTTAGAAGAAGAAGACGAAGAAGAAGAAGAAGAAGAAGAAGAAGAAGAAGAAAAGTATAAGAACAAGAAGAGGAATGAAATGAAGAAGAAAAAAGAAAAAAGTAAAACAGAAGAAAAGGAGACGGCGAACGCGTAAAAGAAGATGAAGCTGAAGAAAGAAAAGAAGAAAAAGAAAAGTTAAAAGAAGAAGAAGAAAAAGAAGAAAAGAACAAAAAGATAAGGTACAAGAATGAAAGTACCGAAAGACAAAGAAAAAGATGAAGAAATAGAAAACAAAAAAGAAAAAAAAACGATGAAGAAGAAAAAGAAGATGAAGAAGAAAAGGTAGAGAAAAAAGAAGGAAAAGAAGAAAAGAAAAGTTAGACAGTAACGAAAACACAAACAGACAGACTGAAAACAATATGGCCGCATAATAAGAGTAAAAATTACATGAAACTATTATTTGTAGGTCTTTCAAGTAATATTATTAGAACAAGCGAACTCATAGAAGCAGTATGCCAACCTAATACGTGTAGAGCCGGATTTACAAGTTAAAGTAGTTAACTCAAAACAAAGAGAGAACAGAAAATTGACGTGCAGAGGTACACGTTGCCCTCTTAAACAAACTGTGAACTGAAGGCCCATCCTCATTTACACAACACAAGTACTTGAAAAGTAGTTACAAAAACAATAGCAATAGTCTGTATAAATATATCTGTACAGACGCCCAGTAGGACTGTAGTGCACTTATTATATATTTATATCATTTTCAGTATATATATATATATATATATATATATTAAGTATTGTTAGAATGCGGAGACACTGCGTTGGTTAGGTGACACCGGCGGTACGTGAAATGGTAAAAATTCAAATTGTGATAATATTGAGAAATGAATAATTGTCAAATAATTTTATTATATTTACCAGTGTTAAGCTCGGATCGTGATGGTAGGGTGGCGTGTCTTCATTTTTTTTTTTTTTAAATTTCGGAAGAAGACCCCATCCTCAGAAAATATATTCACTCGTTGGGTAGTATATTTTGTGAGGATGGGGGACTATTTGAAAATTATTGATTTCTCAATATTGTCACTATTTGATTGTTTACCATTTCACGTACCGCCGGTGTCATCTAACCGACGCATTGTCTTCGCCTTTTAACAACACTTATTACACATTACGCACAATGCTTCAAGTAAACTACAACATTCTTCTCATTATATATATATATATATATATATATATATATATATATATATATATATATATATATATATAAGCAATCAAACCTGTGGAACTTGCACGCTCTTAGAACGTAATCCCCCTCTCATGCAACATCTCAATATTATAGACGCTATGTTTTAAGTTGTAAATTACTAGCCATCAGAATAAAAGCAATAAACAGTAAAGACATATTTGTAAAAACACGAAAAGTTACACCGTCTGAAGATTGTTTGACGAATAAAATCGAAAGTACTCGTGAAAAAGGAAAGAAAATGGAACAAGAAACCCACGATCAATTGACCGAAACACTAAATGGACCATTCGGATAATTGAAAAGATTTAAAAGAAAGTCTTATCAAGCAAAAACACTGCGTGTTATAATGTTTACCTTAATGAAAATATGCTGCATAAATACACACACTATATATATAATATTTGTTATTGTTTATTATCTATGTACGTATACGTTTTGTCCTTTTTTTAATAATCGGGACTCATCAGCATAGAGATATGACTATTCACTACCGGTCACGCGATTTGAAACCCCGGATTACGAGTATTTTGCAACTCAAATCCGACACCTTAACAACACGGCCAATTTTAGATAACGAATAAACTGTGATAATTTTAACACTTTATCGGCGGCTATAACGTCCGAGAGCGTTCTACTTCTTTTTAATGGAAGGAACGATGCATTTAAAGCTAGTGACGTCATGCTGTGTTAATACTACACTTACAGTGCTCTACTTTTTCGAGGAGCGACAAATAATAATAAATATTTGTTATTGTTTATTATCTATGTACGTATACGTTTCGTCCTTTTTTTTAATAATCTGGACTCATCAGCATAGAGATATGACTATTCACTACCGGTCATGCGATTCGAAACCCCGGATTACGAGTATTTTGCAACTCAAATCCGACGCCTTAACCACACGGCACTAGCTGTACGTACCCGATGTTGTCCGGGATACAGTGAAGTCATTTTATATCTTTACTTGTATTTGTTTACAGATGTATAAATTTAACGTAGACAACTTCTATTTTATTCATCAATCTAAATGAGTTATCTCCCTTGCTATTTTTTTTTAGTTTTATGGGATTAACAATAGTTCATATGAGCTATCCCTATTTACTTGCCTCCCCATGAGGGAAGAGGTAACCACGTGGTCGATTTTTAATTCGGAGAAAATCAGACTCCCCAAATAGGGACACGCTGAATTGTGACAGATATGAAAATTGCATCAGTCTAAGAAAGATTTCTCCTTCACTGACCGAGTACAGAAAATATAAACAGCTCCAAATGCATTAGGTTGTCATGCTGCTTCTGTAGGTTCGCTTGTTCTGGTGAGATTATTTGATGAAAGACCTACAAAAAATATTTTCATGTAAGTTTTACTCTTATAATGCGGCCATCTTGTTTTCGATTTTTTCTGCTTCGTCACTGTCTAAATTTTCTTTTGTTTCTTTATTATTCTTTTTCTTTATCTTTTCTTTCTTTTTTTCTATCTACCTATTCTTCTATTTCTTTATCTTTTTCTTCTTGTTTCTTCTTTTACATTTTCTTCGTGTTATTCTCTCTTTTTTTATTTTCTTTATTTTTCGCTTTCTTATCATTTTGCTTCTTTACCATATTCCTCTTCTTTTTCTTTTTTTCTTCTCCAGCATCTTCTTTTTCTTCTCCTACGCTTTAATAATGTTCGTATAATTTTCTTTTTTATCTTCTTTCTTCCTTCCTTCAATTTCACCTCTTCTGTTTTCCTCTACTTTTTCTTCTTTCTCTAATTTTTCTGTGTTTCTGTCTTTTAAAGTCTCTTTTCTACTTCTTCAATTTCTTTCTTTCTTTATTCTTTTCTTTTTTTTTTCCTGTTTACTTTCTTTCTCTCCTTTTATCATTCTAATTCTTTCCTTTTTCATTTTCTTGTTCCTTTCTTTCTTTTTTGTACGGTACACTTTGCACCTTGGCCGGACTAAGTAATTAAAAAAGAAGTGTAGTACGTTATTATATTGGCAATAGCAGGGTACAATGCTAAACAAAAATTGGCTAGTCAGCAACAAAATGTGATTTATCAGCAAGCTTAAATTCTATTTCGGTCTCACTACAAAATGTCGGACAAAATTATATATATATATATATATATATATCTTATATATATATATATATATATTATAAAAAATATATATATATTTAATGTATAAAATATATATATATATAAATATTTAAAAAGTATGCTAAAGTTTTTTTCGCCTATGGACGACGTCGTTTCGGTTTCATCAGTGTAGGGGTGGCGGTTCGTATATTCGGACTAGAATCACAACACACACGCTCAGGATCATGCGGCTGCGAGAAATCGACACAGACAGTAAATGAAATTAAGATACACTTACTCAGGAGGCGGGGAAGTGTCATTGCTGTCTACAGTGTTCAACGCTCGTGCGGAACTAGCTTATCGCAGACGGCAACAAACTTTTCAATTTCAAACAGTGCTCTACTTGTAAGACTATTACATCTTTAAACGGGCTGAAACTATGCATATTTTCTTAAATACTAAAGTGTTTTTCACCTAGAAACAACG
>OY744534.1:51951261-51958761 GCA_963556195.1 Sepiola atlantica | reverse complement strand
TGGTCACCCAGTGGCTGGTGTAGAATAAGGTCAGGAACTTATCATCCTCTCCAGCTTGAAGATAGTGTCCGTGTTGTATTTTAGTTCCTTGGAAAACATGAGCATCTTCATACAGTAAATGTTCCTGGCCATCCAGCGGGCTTGGTAAATGGCACCTGGCTTGGCCTAGTGGATACCTTGAGGAGGTTCCTCACCAAGCAGGATCAGGCACAGCTCTCCCACCTCTCTGTAATCTGCTCTCGGACTTGCTTCCTCAAAGAAATTGCTTAAGACTGCAATTGTGCTTGTCTTCTTCTGTTTCCAGAATGGCAAAACGACATCCACTGTATTATGGGCTAAAGACCTATTGTCACTGTTGGGATTATCATTCCTCAAATGCAGGAAATACTGGAACACCTAGCGATTTGTAGGAAGTTGAGAGCCCCTGATGCTGGAGCTGGGTTGCCCAATGAGATACACATCACTGAATGACCTTGTGGCAGGAGTTGCCACCTTTCATCTCTTTTCAGTTGGTTCATCCCGTTCACTTGTATCGCTGACCACTTTCCCACAGCATAGTTGTCTTCCAGATGCCATGTTGTCAGCAGTTCACAAATTTAACAAATCAGCTTTAACTTACAATCTGAAATGAAGAGATAAAACATACTTAGTGATAATAAATTATATACATGCATTAAGAGTAACATTTTTGAGATAAAGTTATGTATTATATGATGGCATCCTTTCCAAGCATAAAAAATATATATGTTTGTGCATTAAAATTAATTAAAATTAACACAGGTGTTCATGTGCTTACTACCATATGCAAGAAAACTTTATTAGCTTTCATTTGGTACCACTTTCAATGCTATAGCATCAACCTCTGGAAAGCTACAATGAAAATAAGGACATAATATCCCAAATTTTGCAGCGTTTTTGAAAAACGTCAACAATAAAATTACATGGCTCTTGAGGCAGGCATAGCAAAGGTCCAAGATCACAATAACTGGTATATTTAGCTAATTTAGACCTTGGAAAATGGGAATAATATCAGTTTCTATATGTTTGAAGAAAAAGGTCAATTTTGAAGAGGTCTAATATATATATATGTGTGTGTGTGCCATGTGTGTGTGTGTGTGTGTGTGTGTGTGTGTGTGTGTGTGTGTGTGTCCGTTAATATTTCTTATCTTTCAAATAATGTGGCTAATTTCTTACCATTTCCTCTCTTCATAAGTGATGGATTACCTATTTAGTAAGATATACAGGGTGAGCCAAAAGTAGGTGGACAGTAAATACATTTATTTAGAGATCACTTATACGTACAATTACATGTAATAAAACAATTATATTAATGAAAATTAAATGTTATTTATCAACACAAGTGTTCAAACTGTTTTTTTTTTACTGTCTACCTACTTTTGGCTCACCCTGTATTTCATTTACATTAATTTCTGGTTCATTACTCGAAAATTCAAGTTATTTTATGCCAAATTCTTTCTGATTTCAGACCGGAAGCCACAAATAAACCAACTGGCGCCATTTTGTAGACTTTTACTTCTTGTCGAATTAACCTTCCACCATTTTGTTAAGTCAAGAGTTAAGATTCCCCTACAGGCATTCTAAGATTTCTATCGTTATGGATAGAGCAAATAGCTCATAATTTTTCTCCGACTCTTCTGAAATCTGACCCAGTTTAATAATAACCTCCTACAACTATTTATTTTAGAAAATAGTCTATAAAAGACTACTTTTCAAAAATAAATAGTAAGGATGGCTTGAACACGTTTTAATCTGTCTCTATTTCTCTTAGACACGTGTTTAGTTTTATAATGCTAGATTAGCTGTGACAATAGGAGTATTGATGTGGGAAATAAAAATTAGAATTAACTTTGTTGCTCTTATTCGTTAAAAGAAAAGCAAGTGACTATCTAAAGAAATTAAGCAGCAAATTAATGAACAAATAGACACCAGTTAAACATTGTAATCTATATACTACTAAAAGTCTATGGGTCTTGTATGTTTGCAATCAGCTTTCAGCTTTCCGGTTTTCAACATCCGGTTGCGCATGCGTAAATAGCATCGTCTTCCAATCTGTTATTCCAATTCCGTTGAACTCCTTTTATTAACGAACGCATGAAATTTTTCATTCTGGAAATGTTTATATCGCTTTAAATATAAAACAATTACATTTAATTTCATCAAATAGTTTTTTTGTTTTCTCCACGGCTAAAAACATTCAACGGCAGGACTTTGTAAAGTCTGTCGCAGTTTCAAAAAAGCTCCACCCTTTTAAAAAACAAAAACAAACAAACAAAACAACAACAATCATTATTAATATCAATAGCGGCGGTGACGAAACCACCTCCCACTTTTCCTCTCACAGATTTCACCACTCCTACTCCCTCTGTTTTCGTTACGTACGCGAGACAGCCGGTTGTACCCCCTTCCTTTCTCACCTGTTCAGTGCATATTTATTTACCTATAAGTATGGCCAACCACTTATAATTCAGTAACTATAATTAAAAAAAAAACAATTATAATAAACAGAACGACGCATAGAAATCTATCTATATTCTTTTTTAAACAATTACATTTAATTTCATCAAATAGTTTTTTTGTTTTCTCCACAAGTGTCACGCACATACATGAATTCCATAGCTAATATAACAAACTGACCCAACGGGTCACGGGTGGTCTAGTTTCTTATAAAATTTCGTTAATAAAGAAAAAATCTTTTTTTTTCTTGTAAGCTTCCTCTTATATGAGAAATAATAATATATTTATTCCTAACTAGGAATCTTCATCCTCTCACTATCGTTTCGCAATTATTTTTTATTAATTTCTTGAAATCATTGAAACGAAACTAATCTATAAGAAAAATAGACAAAAATCTCCCTGTCTGTCTGTCTGTCTGTCTGTCTGTCTGTCTCTCTCTCTCTCTCTCTCTATATATATATATATATATATATATATATATATATATATATATAACTGTTGATAAGAAAAGAAGAAAAAGTAATCGATGAAAAGATAAATGTATTCGATAAGAAGACAAAACGAATCGATGAGTAAATGAATACAACACTTTTTTACTCTCCGTTATTTCTGTTTTTATAATAATAATAATAATAATAATAATAATAATAATAATAATAATAATAATAATAATAATAATAATAATAATAAGGGAATATTTCTGTGTCTATATTAAAAATGAAAGAAACTATTTTTTTATTCACTCCCAGATATAATAGAGATTAAGCCTCCCTTTTTTATCTCATGAAAATAAATTTGCACACGTGATTATTATTTCCTTAATTCAATTTATTATTATCAGTTTATATTAAGATTAAGCCATCTCCTTTAGTTCATGAAATTACATTTTGAATACGTGATTATTGAAGCGAGCCTGACCAAGAAAAATGACGTCATGCTAATAGGTGGCAAACGAGATTTGTCGAACAGTCAGACTGTCAGTAATGAATGAGAGCCTTTTAAAAAATGCATTAGAAAATTTTTTTAAAATGCATTTAAAATAAGAAAAGAAAAGAACACGATTCGATTCATACTGAAAGTAAACTTTATTCAATATAAATTTTTAAAAAGAATTAAAAATGAATATTTAATTGTTTAAAGTTACAGTTACCTATTGTTTGTTGTGTAGAAAATAGTGTTTGTTACAATGTATGTAACATTAAGTATGTTTTTAAGAAAAATACAATCAAATACTGCAAAACTGAATTATGAATTTAGAGAAGAAACAAACAATGAATAAAAAAAATTTAAAAATTAAAAACAAACGAGTAATGATTTCAAAAATGTAACCCAACAATAAATAAAGTTAAATAAAAACAAACGATAAATAAGTTTAAATGAAAACAAACAATGAATAAGTTTTAATGAAAACAAACGATGAATAAGTTTAAATGAAACCAAACGGTAAATAAGTTGTATATGTTGTGTTATGTAAAGTAGTGTATGTTTCATTTGTATATTTCCCAGTTCTTACAGGAATACTATTCCAAGATTCTAACAAATCATAGAATACAGCGAGAAATCTATCATTTTCCCCATTTAATTTAAGTGGATTAGCATATTTCGTGCGAAGCTGACAACCTATATATGGTGTTTTTACATTAAGTACTGTTCACCGAACATGAAATATCTGTATATATTCTGCAGTTTCTGTAAAGTTGGGTAAACATTTGTTTTCTAAGGCTCAGCAATCCCTGAATAGTGTATTCATTAAAAATTTGCACAACCAAATAAACATTTTGCCTTTCAAGATGTTTTGTTCTGTTGACTACAGTAAAAGAAAAGAAGAACGATTAACTTATCTTGCTTTTGGTAACATTTATTTGTTGAATATTTGTTTGTTTTTTACCTCTCTTTCTGTTTACTTCAGTTAAAAATACTCGGAGTTCTCCTCCACTTACGGTGGAAGAACAAATGAAGTACAGTAAAACATATTTAGAAATCTTTCTAGACTAAGGCAGTTTTTATTTTTGTTCCAATCTTTTAAGGAGCTGGAATTTCTTCACATTAAAAACCGACCTTGTGTCTGAACTTTATATTTATTTTGTTACGCTAAACAGTACTTTTAAAAAATATTATTATACAAAAAAAAAAACTTTAAAAAAATATTATTACACAAAAAAAAAACTTTAAAAAAATATTATTACACAAAAAAAAACTTTCTTCTAGACATAAACTTTGAACAGTCTTTTTACACACTAAACATTTTTTAACGGAATTTAATGAATTTGAAAGGAAAAAATGAAGTTAAAACAAAACGAAAACAAAATGTGGGTGGGAATACAGCTGAAAGAGTCAACATTTTTTATCGAGAAATGGAAAGATATAGTCAATGAAAAGTTATATTTATTATTAAAACACACTGAAAAATTATTGGTTCACAGTTTTATGAACTAAAAAAAAATATAATTAAAGTATTAGAAAAATAATCTCATTTAAAAAAAGTATTTGAAAATGGGTAAATGTCTAGCGTAGATTCACTTAACATGTGCAGGAGTTTCTGAATGAACGAAGGAAAGAAAAAACATTATTTTAGACAAAACATTTGTAAATTTATAAGTTTACATGAATATAAAAGTTAATTTTAGTGAAGAAATGTTCATTTGCCAAAAATGATAAAATTCGCGTTCTTTGTTAGCAGACACGAGGGTTAAAGATGTGTATGTCTATATATATATATATATATATTTGTTAGTGCGTGTAAGTGGTAGTGTGTGTGTGGATAAAGGTTACCTTGTTCTGCGACTGTATGTGTAAGTCATGGCGGTTTGCTTTTGTTCGCTTGACTTCTTATCAGTGCGTAAGTAGGTGTGCGCGCGAGGCAAGGAAAGCTTGTACGTGAGTTTTGAAGTGTCCCGTTCTTCTTGTCGTCCCGAATGGGAGTGTACTTTTTGTGTGTTCTTTAGAGGTCCGTCTCTTTGGTCTGTCTGCTGAACCTTGATTATTTCCTCCTTCTTATACGGGTTATGGAGTTCGCGTCGGCTTACACAATTAATATAGACGTGTAAGGTTTTGTAAACGATATTCATTGGTTGGGAAATATTGAGTTAACACGTTTCTGTTACGAACCCTTGCTTTTTGGGGGAATCGAAGATGTGAGCGTAAAGGAAGTGGGTAGCAATTCAAGCCATTGACTTTTTGGCATTCGCTTGGACCGCGTCTCGTTCACCACAAATGTCTAATTTTGAATTAAATAAACGCGATTTTTAAACCTAAAAAATGGTTAAATAAAGGTCATAACATTACTTTAATTAAGTTTTAATTCAATACACTTGAAAAAATACAAATATTCTTACTTATCTGTGTTTACTTGGGTAAATTTCGCTTTTAATAACACGTGTCCAAATCTGAAATAACTGCTGATACGAAACACTCTGACGTCAGCAGAAAAACGAAACTCAGTGACCAGGTCTGCTTAACGATGACCTTGGCCTAACACACGTACGGTCACTTTTCTTATTCTAATTCAAAGAGAAACTATTAATATCTTTGTTTAGTCAAAAGAAAGCGCTCACAGTACCTACATTGGAACCCTGACCTGAGAGGGTCCACCAGTTTAGCGGGTGGAATGCATGGTTTCGTTGACTCTCTGTAAAACTACATCATCTTTTTGTCCCTTACTTTTGTTGTCTGGATAAATTATATAGAGTCGCTTTTTACGGTAACAATGTTTGTAAAGTTACGAAAAACATAAATTAGAATGATTCAGCATGATACGACATATTTTTTACCGATTCGATTCTGTTGTTGGCGTTGGTTTCCCCAGGATTCGAACTTGGCACTCGAGGTCGTCAGTCCACATTGGTAAGCACTTCACCACGCCACCTATCTTGCAAGTTACTGAACATATGTATTAATCTCAACCAAACTTAGATTCCGCCAAACGCCCACTCTTTAAACTAAAATAACAAAGAATATATGAGGAAGTATTTATATAAAGTTAGGTATGTATAAATGTTTACATATTCGTATGTACAGGATTCACTTCTATCAGGTTGGAAAGAAAGTAATGTCGTTTTTATCCAACACATTCATTTCATATGAAGCATTCACATTAGGGCATTTTTAATCTTTACAATAATTTCCCTAATTTTCTATGTGCAACGATTAACTAGCTTCTTGATGCTTTCTTCAAAAACATTATCTGATTTTTAAAGTAAAACACATTTAGGTCATTTTTAGTTAGTCGTAATTTCCATACATTTTATTGTTTAAGTGATGCTGCAACGAATGGAAAAAATGGTAGTCGGATAGAGCAATGTAGGTGAATAAGGCGGATGAGGTAAACTACCCAATTGAAACTCATGAGCTTTTTCTGAGTGAGTTTTGCTGTGTGAGGTTTCGCATTATCATGCTGAAGCACTACACCCTTCTTATTGAGTAATGCTGGTCGTTCTTTTGATAGAGCAATTCTTAGATCATCCAGCTGCGAACAATATTTTACTACTGTGATTGTTTGATTAGGCTCTAGTAACTCATAATGAATCAGTCCTCTCATGTCCCACCATAAAGAGAGCATAACCTTCTTTTGGTGTAGTCCTTGTTTTGGAACAGACTGTAGACTTTGATTTGGGTCTAACCATTGTCTTTTGCGTTGGGTATTCTTGTAAAGAATCCATTTTTCATCTTCAGTTACAATTTTTTTGCAAAAATGGTTCTCGATGATTCCTGGAAAGCAAAGATGTGTAAACAGTCAATCTTTGATTTTGTTGAGCGTCGGCCAGATAGTGGGGAACCCAGAGTCCAAGTTTTGAAACTTGTCCTAACTTGTGAAGGCATGAACTAATTGTGGTATGGGTTGTATTGGATTGTTGAGCTAATTCTCTGCTGTTTAACTTTGGATTGGCCACTACAGTATTTAATGGCATCTTTATCAATTGATGTTGGCCTTCCCGAACGTCGCCTATCTGACAGGTTAAAGTCTCCAGAAGTAAATTTTGCAAACCACCGTTGACATTTTCGATCATTCAGAACATTTATCCCATA
>OY744534.1:51943761-51948761 GCA_963556195.1 Sepiola atlantica | reverse complement strand
GGACCTCCCAGTAAAACTCATATCATTTTGTGACATAGACGTAAAAGTAGGTTTCAATTAAGATTTACAGTAGGATAAAAATGTATAAATATCAGAAAATAAAATGTTACCATTTTTGAAAGTTGTTAAAAAGTCTGTGGAAAGTAACATTTAATGCTGCTAAGACAAAGCTCCTTTCTTTCAACAACTACAAAGACACCTCTTCAACCACCGATTGCGATGACAAATAACACCCTACCCGAGAGTACAACATTCAACCCCCCTCGGCTTAGCATTTACAGGGAGCATTAATTGGAACAAATACATAGAAGCCATTGCCAAGACTTCTGCAAAGAAGGTGGGCTCCATCTACCGTGCTAGAAAAAATGTTAACAACTGACAGTATACTATATCTCTACAAGCTACTATCCGCCCATGCATGGAGTATTGTTGTCACATCTTGGCTACATCAACAACTACAAGAACCCTTTTCTAATCACCGATTGTCATGGCAAATAACACCCTACATGAGAGTCCAACGTTCGAACCCCTCGGCCTCACATTCACAGGTTACATGAATTTGAACGAATACATTGAAGACATTGCCAAAGCTAGCGCAAAAAGTGGGTAGCTTCTACTGTTCTAGTATGCTTTTAACACCTGACATTATCCTATATCTTTACAAAGCCACCATCCGCCCATGCATGGAATTGCCACATCTTGGCTGGTGCACCATCCACCAGTTTCTCCCTCTTAGACAAAGTCCAAAAGGAGTCGTTAATCAAATAGGCCCCTCACTACCCACTAAGCTCCAACCCCTGTCCCATCGCCGCAATGTTGCATCGCTGTGCTTGTTTTACAAGTACTTCAATGGAATGTGCTCCGATGAACTTGCTGCTCTGGTGCCCCCTCGACATAAATACATTCGACCAACCAGACAATCAGCTAAATCTCATCCATTCACTGTGGAGGTTCCCCAAATGCCGGAGAGCCTTCTACTCAAATAGCTTCTTTCCATCGAGCTGCCGGCCTTTTGAACTTTCTCCCTGCTCCCTGTTTCCTCGACTGTACCGACATGCAGAAAATTAAAACTAATGTGAACAAGTATCTCGCTGCACAGCTCCGAATTTAGGATGACCTCCAAAACTTTCACCCTAATTCTTAGTAGCCCCTTACGTCTGCAGTGGCAACTTGACTTGTTTGGGATGAACTAAGTTTACAAAAAAAAAAAAATTAAATAACAGTTTTTTTTTTATCTGTTTCAAAGAGAATTAAAGTCTTTATTAAACTTCGTTGATTCCATTAATCATCATCAATCATCTCATGGGGTTCATTCAATTAGCTATCATTTCATTTAATTAAAACTTATCTTCGAGTCGCCTTCGATGTTCATAAGTAAAAAAAAAAATGGATTTGAAATACAAAAATAGTACAAATATTTTTAATCATAATGCAATTTACTTTTAATGGGACACTCTTCAACCATCAAAAAATGTCAACATGCAACCAAAATACTTTAAAACCAACTCTACCAAAGAAATATATTAATACATTTAACCTATCTTAATTGTTGTTTGTTTTAGATTTAATTCCTCTTTGTTTTCTCTTTTCTTTAACTTGAAACATCCTTCTTTCCCTCCCCCTTCCCCCTCTCTCTCTCTCTCTCTCTGTCTTCATTGTTTCATGCTACTTCCGGTTCACATATTATTGCAACTTGACACACTAGCGTTGATCTCCCCTTCCGCTATTTAATGGGAGAAAATCCCTAGAAATAATAATCCTACTTAGCATGGCACTTAACGCAGAATTAATGTGAGTATATATATATATATATATATATATATATATATATATATATATATATATATATATGGTAGGGTAATTTTCATATAATAAAGTAAAGTAAATTCTTCCCCTATTCAGTGACCATTATAGATTTCAATCCAAAACCTTCATATGCTAACCCGCTCCGCCAGCCACTTACGCAAATTCTTGATGCATGTTTCCAGGAAATAGGCTTCGTTTCGGTACCTTTCAAATGTTTTACCATTTTTTCCGGATAACTTGCTACTCGCAACATAATATTTTACAGAGGGAGTAGCATCCATTTTCACTCTCAGGAAAATATCTACTCTCACAGCCTTTACATTCACAGGGGACTGTTCTTCATAGGGTGATTATTAGCTAAATCAGGGAAATTATTTCATATTTTCTTTCTTAGTATTGTCTATATAATTCATTAGATTTTAAATTTAACTGCAGACCTCGCTCTTCAAGTATTCTATCTTCTTTTCAGGCATATTTTAGAATGATGGAATACGTAAAAGAAATACAGAACCATATTACATTTTTCATATTAAAATAACTTATTGAATTTTTTTCACATTTCTAACATGATATAATTCATATCAAAACAACAATTACATCACCGCGTCACATTAAATATTTTTTTTACTTGTATTTTTAGTTCATCACCGAGTTTCGCTTATGTAAAGACATTTCATCTATACAGATATTCTAGAATAAATGAATAAAGGATTTACTTTATGAAAACATAACGAAATAAAACGCGACTATGCAACATGTCTGCTAATTTCGATTTAATTCTGGCATTTTATTGTCCCATTCCCTAATGGACCTGTGTCATAAAATTACGGCCTCAATTTTGTTCTACTTTTAAACCGCTTTAAAATAATGTATATCGATTGCTAGTATCTATTTCTACGTCTATATGTTGTCAATGATGAATTTGTCTAGGTCAACACTTTACTGCAAATAGATTCTCGTCATGGTATAGCATGGGCTATTTACTTTCTGATATATAATCTCTTAGGTTTCTTTTTAGATATACTACATTTCTACGTATAAACACGCATATATAAGTTATATATTTGTACATGTATATATACTTATATGTACAGGATTCACCCAAAAATTAATAAACCGATTATTACAATTATGGGATATATATTTAAGACAATACTGTGAGTAACGTTCTCCTTGACCTTTTGACTAGGAGTAAAGTGCAGTATTTGTTCTGATGTTGCATTTCGTCTTTTCAGTTCTAGGTCAGTGAAGGAGATTTTTTATTTTTGTACCAATCCATAGTTTCCCTTTTTGAGGAAGCTGGATTGTCTCCACTTTGAAAACCGACATTGTGTCTGACTCCCAAACAAAACAAAAGGGGTTCACTCAAAGACCAGCCGGGCTGTTGTGTGAGGAAAGCTCGGTCATTGGCTAATGAAAACATTACCATGCGAGGAAGTAATAACAACGAATATGATTGGTTTGTAAACACTACTTAGATATAACACCAATTGACAAACAAAAAATCCACGCCATTAGCCTGATGTTTTCCTGCGGGAATGAAGAAGATACCTCACTGTAGTTTAATTACACTAGATGAATATCACTACTACTACTACTACTACTACTACTACTACTACTACTACTACTACTACTACTAAATTCTACTCACCTGTTAAAGTTTGTTCCACAAGGTGTTTCCCTATTTACTTCAATAACACAAAATGCTTTCTAAAATATATCGTAGTTCTAAGATGTTGTTATGTATGCAAATGAAGACTGTTTTAATTGTTCTAATAAGCCGCAATTTATAATAAACTGAGCACGTCACCAATCTCTTTGTTTTCCAAATATTTAGGAGTTCTGGAAGAACCTACCATCAAATCAAGAGAAATTTAAAAAAATATTAGAAATGAATACCTAAGAAGAACAAGAAAACCCTTAGAAACAAAGTTATCTAGTAGAAACCTTATAAAAAAAGATAAACACCTTGGACGTATCTCATTCATAGGCCGGGGGAAAAAGAACTCAGACACCTGGAGTAGGCGACTATGAAACTAATAACCATTCACAATGCACTTGACCCAAAGGATAATATTGACCGACTCTACGAAAAGAGGGGAGAATGAGAAGAGAACTGGTAAGTATATATACTTACCAGTCGATGACACAAAAAAAGGAAGTGGAAAATACATAACATACAATACAGAAAGGCTGATAATTGTAGCAAGAAACACCGGAGAAATCAGCAATACAGGGAACATTGGAACTGAAAACAAAAAGAGCAGAAAAGAAGAATGGGAAGAAAAGCAGCTACATTGACAATTATTTAAACTGGTAAGAGAAGAGACTCACGAACACACATGAATATGGCAACAAAATAATCAACTGAACAGAGAAAAGGAATTACTACTGACAGTGGCACAAAACAACGCGATCAGAACAAACTAGAACAAAGCCAAGATAGAGAAGTAACACAACAGTAAATGTAGACTGTGGAAAACTGTCATATGACTACATACTTTAGTCTTTGAAGCATGAAGTCATAAGACCATTTTTTTAACTTTTTCACGCAGTCCTTTGCATTATAGTTGTGATCTGCAAGATCTTTCAAGCTGAACCTGTTGGGCAGTAGGAAGCAGACAAGGCAGTATTGCATCGTATGGTCGTTCTCTCCACACTCGCAGATGGTTGGGTCAGTTTTGTAGCCCATATAATCATAGCAACTTTTGATCGCCCCATTCCCGTTCTCAGGCAGTTGAGTGTTTTCTACTAGATCTAGGGTACAACTGAACCTGGAGGAAAGGCCTCAGAAGGGGGGGATTCCCATGTCAGTAGAAGGGGGGGGGCATTTACTAGCTTCACAGATGCAGTTCAGTCTATTTTTGAGATGTTTGTAGGGGTTCAACATGGCTGGGAATCTTCTTAACTTCAATCGTCGGCCCGTTTGTTCACGTCCATGAAGGAGATGGCGTTTATCACTGAAAGCTTTTGTGATCGCTATTCAGCTGGCAACTTACCGTTTCACATCTGTAGATAAAAAGACGAAGCAGCAGATCACATAATAATTCGATGGAACAAAATAGTCTAACAAGAATACAAAAAAAAGACACGACTGGAAATGTGTGAAGAGGACTGGAACCTTGGTGAGGCTTATTGCCACTCAGATTCAAAAGAAGACCAACAGTCGTTGCTAGTGAGAAATCAATGGTAAA
>OY744534.1:51928761-51938761 GCA_963556195.1 Sepiola atlantica | reverse complement strand
TTACCTCGGTGCAACGGAAATTTCGGCAAAGGAAAATCCGGCAAAGGAAAATTTGTGAATTTTTTCAAAGAATGAAAACTTCGGTAATTATGAAATAAATATCGATTGAAAATAGATTTTAGAACTGTTTTTGGTGGGATTATAGTTGTAAACACGGGGCTACCCCCCTCAACCCAAAATAACACTTCTTGTATTATCTTTTTGGTACTTGTGCAGTTTATGTTCCGGGTTATTCTTTAGATTTGATTTTCAAGTTAAATTACATTTTTACGATATCTTTTGTTTATTAAATTCTTAAGTGAAAGTACAGAATCGTTAGCGATGCCCCCTCTCCATGTTCAGAATGGCAATCTAAATGATGTAATTATTTCAAACCGGTCCGTAAACTACAAAAGTGCCATCATTTGCAGTTATTATATTAATAAAAAAGTAGTAAATTAAAATCCTATTACGAGATTAAATCCATCATAATGCATTTTGGTTTCTTCGTAAACAAGTCAGCAATTTTAATATGTTGTTAATAGTTGAAATAATAAATTCATTACTTCGTATTCGACATTTGAAAGGAATTTGCAAGTAGTTAAAATGTCGAATAGAAAGTCATTTAAAATTGCTTTAAAATTCTTAGCAAATTTCATGTATTAAAATCACCCCCCCCCCCGAAAATATTTAGAAATATAAGTTTGAGAGGGATATAGTTGTATAAAGGGGGTACTCCCTCTTCAAAAAAAATTAAAAAATAAATATTTTGGAAAATTTATGGTTCCTTAATATTAAGGAACCATAAATTTTCCAAAATATTTATTTTTTAATTTTTTAGAGAGGCACGCGCGAAAATATGTTTCTTGATTTTGGGACACAACGTTCTACACGATATTAAATATTTAAGTTGAAAGTGTTTTTTTAATAAGTTCAAAATGATAATTGACTTGTTGTTGACGCATGAATGTGTACTTAGCAGCGTAAGAAATTCATATTTTTTAATCTTGAAAACAAAACAAAATTAGAAAATTTTAAAAACAGGAACATTCCGAAAAAAATAATCCTAGAAAGTGTTTTAAATTTTACTAACAATTAATTTCAAATGTATAGTAGGGAAAAAGTATAATAAACAATTAAACACATGGGATGTTCACCGCCATACACTGTCCACTATGCGACGTCATCAAAGTTTTACTTACAGTTTCCAGTTTCACTTTGGAAAAATAAAATGTAATTTTCACAATCAGAGTTTATATTTTTCTAATTTAAACAAAATAGGAAACTTACAACTTAAACATATCCGTCGATATTTAAGAATTTTAATATCATTTTAAAATTATATCGGTAAATAAAATCTTATTGAGATCAATTAAAATTGTAAAAGTAACTTTTTAATAAAAAATAGATTTACTGTTTATATTTATTCTAATAAAACTATGAATAAATTCAGGGAAATTATTAGAAAACCATTTGACAGATGTTTTCTAATGATGTTCTATTACAAATCCATACTTTCTATATGAAATAAAAAATACTAGATAAAATTAATAAAATGAAATATAGCGATTATGAAATTCCATACATAGTTTTCTGTCGGCAAACTAATTTTTGCTATTCTGATAGCTCAGACATTTTTTTGATCGAAGATACATTTTTTTAGATAATTATTTAATTTTTAGTAAAATGTACGTATTTTTTTAAATTCAGTGTCTTAAGATTTGTTTAAATAGTTCTAGAAAAGTGATATTTATAATTCGAAAGACTAGTAAATAAAGATTTCTTGAAATTTCAAATTTTACTGAATCTCTGTGTTTTTTCAGCCATAGTGAGAACATTTTTGATTCGAAAAGTTTTTGACTCGTAGAAATTGTTTTCTTAGATAAACTTTCGAACATTATCAAATGTTATCTTAAACAATTAAATAGATATAATGAAAATGAGTTTAAAATCAATTGACTTATGATATTTTAATTCATTCTGAAATAATTATAAATTATTTAAACTTATTTTAAACTCAGAAATGGAAATTTATTCTTATTATTCTGAAACTTATTCTAAAAAATCAATTTTTCCTGAATTTATTAATATTTGAATTTAAAATATTCAGCATATTTTTATCTTACTTTATTTTAATCTCAAAATTACAATTCTGAAAATGTCAACAATTTTTGCAAATTATTTAATTTGAATTGGAATATAGAATTAGCATTTAAAAAACCCAGAAATTATTAAATATAATTAATAAGTAAAATTGTATTTTATTATGTAAAAAATATGATGTTTAAATAGAAGAAATATCATTATTTTTTGATAATTCTCAACTCATTAATAATTTAATTTCTTAATAACTGAGACGAGAAATAATAAATTTTATTTAAAAAAAGGAATTAAAAGAAAAATTAAATAATAATTAGAACATTTGGGGTTATTTTAGAGGGTTAAAAGTAGGGGTATAAGTTATAAGCAACCACATTATTTATTTTGCTTATTAACTTATTTTTAATAACTTCACTTATTTAAGTAAACTCTAAATTAATTAATAGAATATTGTCATCGGTGATTTTGTATCTGTTGGCAGTACTGAATCATGTAGTATGGTTGCCTAGAAAAGACTTGTGTTTTGTTATAATATTCTAAAAGTATGATTTTAATAAATTACATAAATAAATACATTTTTGTGTTTTTCTATTTATTATTAGTTTCAAATAACTTCATTTTAAAACTTAATCTCTAAATGTATTACTAAAGTATAATCAATTAGGGTGTTATTGCTATGGGCACTACGAAATAATGTAGTAGGGTTGTACAGAAAAGGAAAATGTTTTAATTGACTATATTATAATTATGTACTTTTATTTTTTATAAACTAAAAAAGTAAAGTTATTTTTAAATTGCAAGCTTCATTAAAAGAATCATAATAACTTCAATTGTAAAATTTAAATTTTAATGATTGAGGTATAGTCATTGGTGCTTTTTCTTTATTTGCAGTACTAAATCATATAGTAGGGCTGTCTGGAAAAGTCAAATGTTTAATTTGATATATTCTATTAACACTTTTTTTGTTTCAAAATATATGCGTGAAGTTATTATTCCAATTTATTATGATATAATTTGTTGTGACTTTGTCTCTATAGGAAGTACTGAATAATGTAGTAAGGCTGTCCAGAAAAGGTACATGTTTTAAATAAGTATACTAAATATACTCATTTCTTTCTAAATTATGATAATGAAGTTAGTTAGAATGTCTTATTGCTTTTATGCATATTACGAAGGAAAGTTTGAATTAATTATTTTTTTCATCTGATAAGAAGTAATAAATGCAAGGCTAGTTAACCAATAGATTAGATACTGTCATTATTGTGATGTCATATTGATTATTGTTCAACTTAATTAGCAATGGTTACTAATATTGCAACCAACTCAAAGTATAGGTGACTCAAGGTGAACCTGGTCACTGATGCTTTGGGGTCTTGTGATTTGTTCCATTTTTTATTATTATTACAAAATATACATTGTACATTCTCAAACTGCAATGCCTTAAAAAGTCGAGTTGACTGAAAAATGCGGACGCATGTGTATTAATATTCTTAAATATAAACCTAGAAAAGTACAGAAAAAGTGTAATTAACTCTTAAATGAAAGCTGAAATTTAGATTTGAAGTACTGCCAGTACTCCCTCCCATTCTGCAGGTAACCATACATAAGGATATTTGGTATTAACTCACCACTCATTCTTACTACATAACCGACCCATCCCTGCGGGGACTGGATAAGGAACGTTTCAATCCCTCCAATCTTACATCTCGCGAAAAGATCAATAGTTTGCACTTCATCTCAAAGTGTGTATCCACGTATGGAGCGAAGACAGCGTTTGTGGAAGACATCAAGTTGATTAATCTGCGATCGATATGGAGTCCACGTCTCATGGCCATATGAAAGGACGGAAAGAGCCACAGCTTTATAGACCTGCATCTTGGTGTTCAGTTTCACATCGCTCTAGTCCAAAGGCGATGGAGAAATTTACCAAAAGCATATGATGCTTTAACTATCAGTTGATAATTTCATCATCAAGCGATGTATGCAAGTTCACAGTACTTCCTAGATATGTGAAAGATTTGACATACTTAAGTATGTCACATATACACATATATACACATATATATATATGAATATATACATATATATATATATACATATATATACATACATATATATATAGATATACATACATATGTATACATATATATATATACATGTATACATATATATATGTATATATACGCATATATATACGTATATACATATATATATAAACGTATATATATATATATGTATATTTACATATATATATATATATATATATATATATATATATATATATGTATGTATATACATATATATATGCATATACATATATATATATATTTACATATATATATATATGCATATACATATATATATATGTATATTTATATATATATATGTATATTTACATATATATACATATATATGTGCATATACATATATATATATATATATGTATATATACATATATGCATGTACATATATATATATATATGTATATTTACATATACATATATATATGCATATACATATATATATATGCATATATATGCATATATATGCATATATATGTATATATATGCATATATATGCATATATATATATGTATATATATGTATATACATGCATATATATAGGCATATATATATGCATATATATGTATATATATGCATATATATATATGTATATATATGTATATATATATGTATATATATGCAGATATATATGCATATATATATATGCAGATATATATATATATGCAGATATATATATATACATATATATATATATATATATATATATATATATATATATATATATATATATATATATATATATATGGTATCCAAGAAGATGTTTGATAATGAGGAAAAATGAGAATGGCATTAAAATGGTTGAAGTATAAAAAACTAATAACAAAGACAGAAAGAAAAAAAGAAAATTAGACGAGTGAAAGAAAGAGAAAACGGAATGATCGATAGATAGAAACGAAGCAAACGAAAATAGAAAAAAGGAAGAGAAAAAGGAAAACAAAAAGAAAAGAAACGAAAGAAAGAAAGAAGAAAAAGAAAAGGAAACGTAAAGAAATAAAAAGATGTCGGCTTTTATTATGTTCAACAAAGTCGAATAAATCTCGTATTTCATCAACGAAAAATTCTATTGTGTTTTTGTGGGGGGAAACGTACGCCTTTCGGGGGTAATCATGACAGACAATAAATGATTAGATTATTTGCTGAAAAACCTCAAAGAGTCCAGCACGAGTCGGTCAATCTAGAAGGTATAGTGTTGCTTTTGGAAAATGCGCCGACACTAACCACACCGCCCGTTAAGGGCGTGATATGATCAAAAGACGGAATGTGAATTTACTGCTTAAACTCTTGAATACTTCAGACTTGACACACCCTAAGCATTATCTCTTCATCGACTGAGAAAATCATATGCATATTTAAAAGTAAAATATTAAATTATTTATCAATTGGAGAAGGTTGTAGAGTTGTATTTTTACAACTAATCAGCCACAACTCACCAAAGTCTAAAAGCCATTCGAGGATGAGTGTTTATGAGTTTGGCAGGTGGACTGTGAGGCACTCCCTTGAAAATTGCAAACGATGGCTTAAACCGGGCAAGATTTCATTATTTAAGACAAACATTTGTGAACATTAAACTTGAAAACAAGCATGTTGCTGTAATCTGAGAAGCAGCCCCGTGGTTTTGTATTCCACGGACGAAGAGTTCTTGGAAAGAAACTTTGTTCATGGAAGTTCTGTTTTGTTTTATGTACACAGAGTAAGACATATTATTGAGAGTGACGTAACTAGATTGGTTTTTGCTGTGGATTTTTTCATAGGAGGGGAACAAATTATGTGGTTAAATACTTTTTTTGAATTGTTTAAAACCATCTTTGCATAATATCGTTTTTATAATGTTTTATTTTATATTTATTTATTTTGTTTGTTAATATAATTTACTTCAATAAAAGGTAATAAAACTGTTATCTTCATCAAAAATGTGCGTATGAAAAAACGTGCTTGTAAATAAAACTATGTATTTTTTAGGCTATTAGAAAAACTTAGTGTAAATGAAACTATGTATTTTTTCGGCTATTTCAAAAACTTGGTGTAAATGAAAACCACTGTGTAAATGATTCAATGCATTTTTAGGCTATTAGAAACCCTTTGTGTAAATAAAACTATGTATTTCTGAGGCTATTACAACAATTTTGTGCAAATGAAGCTATGTATTTTTTAGGCTATTAGAAAAACGTTGCGTGAATAAAATTATCTACTTTTAAGGCTATTAGAAAACCTCTGTGTAAATAAATCTATGCATTTTTAGGCTATTTGTGTAAATAAAACTATATATCTTTTTGGCTATTAGAATAACTTTTCGTACATAAAAAAATGTAATTTTTATATTATTAGAAAACCTTTGTGTAAATAAAGCTATGTAATGTTTAGGCTATGAGAAAAACTTCGCGTAAATAAAACTATGCACTTCTTAGGCTAGTTAAAAAACATTGTATAAATTAAACTAGGTATTTGTATGTATTTAGAAACCTATTCGTGTAAATAAAACTATGAATTTTTAGGCTATAAGAAAACCTTTGTGTAAATAAAACAATGTATTTTTAGGTCATTAGAAACCCTTTGTGTAAAAAAACTATATATGTTAGGCTATTAGAACACATTTGTGTAAATAAAACAAGGTATTTTGGGCTATTAGAAAACTTTCGCGTAAAAAAACTACTTATTTTTAGGTTATCTGAAAACTTTTTGTAAATAAAACTATGTATTTTTTAGTCTATTAGAAAACCTCTATGTAAATAAAACAATGTACTTTTTAGGCTGTTAGAAAACTTTGTGTAGATAAAACAATGTATTTGTTGGCTATTAGAAAAACTTTTCGTTAATAAAACTATGTAATTTTTATGCTCTCAGAAACCTTTTGTATGAATACAACTATGTACTTTTAGGCTATATGAAACATTTGTGTAAATGTAACAATGTATTTGTAAGGCTATTAGAACACTTTTGTGTAAATAAAACAATGTATTTTTAAGGTCATCATGAAAACCTACGTGTAAAAAAGTAATGTATTTTTTATAGGTTATCAGAACACCTTTGTGTAAATCAAACAATGTATATTAAGGTTTTTTATAAAAACGTCTGTGTAAATAAAACAATGTATTTTTTATGTTATTAGCAACGTTTTCTGTATATGAAACAATATATTATTTAGGCTATTAGAAAAACGTTTGTGTAAATAGAAGAATGTATCTGTAGGTTGTAAGAGATACATTTTCTAAATAAAACAAAATATTTTTTGACTATTAGAAAAAGTTTCCATGAATTAAACAATGTAGTTTCTAGATTATTAGAAAACCTTTGTGTAAATAAAACAATGTATTTGTTTGGCTATTAAATTAATCTTTGTGTAAATAAAACTATGTATGTTTTAGGTTATTAGAAAAACCTTGCGTAAATAAAACAATGTATTTTGAAAGGTTATTAGAAAACCATTGTGTAAATAAAACTATGTATTTTTGGCTATTTATAAACTTTGTGTAAATATAAGTATGTATTTTTCAGACTATTAGAAACCATTAGTGTAAATAAGACAATGTATTTTCTTGGCTATTAGGAAAACAAAATGTATTTTTAGGTACTTATAAACACTTTGTGTAAATAAAACTATGTATTATTTATTGTATTAGCAAACCTTTGTGTAAATAAAACAATGTATTTTTAATTCTATTAAAAAAAATGTGCAAATAAAACACTTTTTTTTTACTATGCCGTTCTTCATTATTCATCCCGAAGTAAAAAAGCGGTGTTCATGCAATAACGTGTCCTTTTTTTGGCGTTGCATATTCTAGGGTGCTTCAAATATATTTGATTCCCTGATTTGGATTATTCTACTTCTACGGGCTTTTTCTTTCTACTATGTTATTTGTACGACTATATTTTATTTCCTTTCAGCTTTTTTTATTTGAAAATACTTATGACCGCTAAATAAACTGTTAGAAATAGATAGATTAAAGAGAGGTTATTGTGAACAATTATACTGAGTTCTCTTTCTTGAACATGTTCAACTATACTAAGTTACCTTCCGTGGGTTTGTTATATATTAATATATATATACACACACACACACACACACACATATATACATATATATATATATATATGTATATATATATATATAAAGTGGTGTACTAAAAGCGAACTTTTAGGAATAGTGAAACCTATTGTGAAGAGTATATAGCTCAATATCCAGGATAGAGCATTTTCTCTGACATCTTTGCCCAGGAAGTATTGTTAATGGCGAATGTTTTCCATCTCACTCTCTTCTCGCCTGCCTGCCTGCACTTATTGGACATTTTACTCTTTGGATTTTCTATTTTCGCCGCTCCTGAAATTGTGGCTTCTTGGAATTTAACTTTGATTCCTCTCTCACAATCTTTCGGACCTTTTAACGACCTACCTATCTACATCTCATTCTCTCCGTTGGATTTTTCGACACCGGACTTTTTAGCAATCGGACATTTGCTTGCATTCGGGCTGAATTTTGCCCTGTGTTTCTTCCCCCTACAACTTTTATTTTATTTTTTCAAATTTTAAATCTTGGCCTTTGCCAACTTATCTATCCTAGCGACTTCCTCTGATGATAAGATTTTGATCTTTGAAAAGCCTGGCTTAAGGAAAATTTAACTTGAATAAATTGCCTTTTTTGCGGAATATACCTTGCTCTGAGCAATTGAATTGAATTATGATTTGACTTTTGCTTCTCTAATTCCTTTCCATTCTTCTTCATTATATATATATATATATATATATATATATATATATATATATATATATATATATATATATATATATATATATATATATATATATAAAGGTCTGAAACTAAAAGTCGAATGTATACCTTTAGAAATTTCAACATATCGTGAAGTGATCAAAGCTCAATATACAGGGATAGAGCAATTATAAAGATAAATGAAAGAAGCGAAATAAAAAATGTAACAATGACAAATCTATTTAATCTTTAGTTGTTCAAGACAAGGTGTATTCAATAAGAGAATGTTTAATTTTTCTTTCATTAAGCCAGGTTTTTCAAAGAATGGTTTCTTATCATCAAAGGAATTAAGTATATAGATAAGTTGGCAGAGAATAGTCACAAATCATAATTACCATTTTTTTTAGAAAGTTATAAAATGTAGATGTGACTGCGTGAGAAGATGGTCGAAAATGCAAAAGATGTCCGATTAAAAAATGTCCAGTGATTAAATGCAAACAAATTTCTACTAAAGCCTCCAATCTCTAACTAAGTGTGAAACCTTAAAACTTTTTAAACTTGAAATACAAAAAATGTCTGAACAGATACTTCTTACCCGCATAAATTCCCAAATCTTTAATGACTTGAGTTCTTATCTACTATGTACCTTTTTAAACCTTATGCATTATATATAATTTGTCTTAATGATAGTGCCTTAACAGGTTACCCACTAGGGCTTTACTTTTAACAGGCTCCAATCCTTCACCTTGTAATATCTAAAACTCTAAGTTAAATACCTTCTCAATATGACTAATCTTCCCCGAACTCATCACTTAAAGCAAGTCGTGCTACTGTACTAGTTTTATAGCACCCCAACCCCAATTTTTTTTACCGATATCCTTCCCTGCTTGGCAAGATTCTTGTAAGCAACAGCTGCTAAAATATATTTTTACTCACTAACGATGAACTGTATCCAAACAACCCCCTCCCACTTTAAACCAGCTGGGTTAAATATTGGATTCTAACTATTTCAAGAGATCGTTTCTAACAGCTGTTCATCGATAACATCGACATTCTAGTGTCGCAGGTTTTGTACATTGTCTGTATAAATAAAAATAATCATATATATATATAAACTCTATTTCATATTGACACT
>OY744534.1:51921261-51926261 GCA_963556195.1 Sepiola atlantica | reverse complement strand
TCCCCCAAAGAAGGAACTCTGAGTTGGGTAAAAATAAAAACAAATCATGTCAATCTAGAAGAACCTCTTTTTCTTGACCGAAGAGAGAAAAGATGACATGTGTTGTTAGAACAGATACTAGACTTTGCTCATAAACTAAAGGCCATGGGTGGCGACCTTTAGGTTGTCATGCTCAACTCCCCTCAGCATGCAGTGTGTATTTTTTATGGTGAGAAGTCTTGACGTTCAACCTAAATGACGAGGTTGTGAAGTGGCTAAGGACGCGTAGTTACAACCTTCGTATGCCAAGTCCAAGTCCAGTCGGTTTCATAGTACAACTTTCTCTTATGGATGTTTGCAACCTTCACGTGGTCCATTCTGTACGTATTTGATTCTAGAAAAAATCGTGAAACACATGCCAATAGCAGAATCAAGCCCTCAAATATGTTGTATCATTATTATTCTTACGAATTTACTTTATTTTACTAGTCCACATGTTTTTTTTTAAATTTTATAACTAATTTTCTTTAAAAATGAGTCTATTTCTGCTCGCTTTATATCTTTCCTCTCGTCCCCTCTCAAGGTACGGGGTGAATAATATTACTACTCCCTTCTTTTTGTCTCTTTTCGTCAATATAGAAAGAGAGAAAGAGATGTGTTTACGAGAGCGGTAACAAAAGGAAAAGTTATTGCCTTTGACTAATAATAACAAGCCGCGCGTGCGTGGTTCCCCTCTGTATGTGACTCGCTGTGGCGAGTGTAAAATGCAATAAATTTGGGCAATTTGGAGCATTTTTTACCCCCCTTTGACCCCCTGAGGGCGCGAACCAGAATGTTTCTGAGGTCAAGGATGCTCATTTTATATCCAGAACAATTGCCTCTACATTTTGGCCAAGTTTCAGAAAAATTGAATGGATGAATCAAACGTTATGGGAGAAAAGGATCATTTTTTGCCATTTTGGGGGCTTTTGACCCCCTAGCGACGCGAATCAGATCTATTTCTAAGGCCAGCGATACGTATTTTCTATTAGAAACAATTGCCTCCACATTTTGGCCAAGTTTCAGAGAAATTGAATGGATGGATGAATAGTTATGGGGCAACAAATGTCATTTTTTGCCATTTCGGGGACTTTTGACCCCAAGGGGGGCTAACTAGATTTCTTTTCAAAACACGGAGAATGTCACTTTCTAACCTGACCTAAGTTACAACTTCATGCAAAATTTCATAGAAATTCAATGGATGGTTGCGGAGAAAAATCCGGACGAACGGATGGACGGACGGACATGCCTCAAAACATAAGTCCCCTGATTTTATAAATCGGGGGACCAAATAGAGACAGATAGAAGAAAACAGAAACAGGAATAGAGAGAGGGAGAGAGAGGCCGACCGTCAGACAGACATAATGTCAAATAGAATAAGAGACAAACAGACATAAGCCATAGTGATAGACAGCGTATAAAATAAGAACAGGGAGTCAAGCAACATACTGTGGGGAGGGTGATAGACAGAAGCATATTAAGAGATTAATCACTCGCTAAGTTAATTGTAAATCACGACTAATTAGAACAATACAAATGGGAGTTTTTTTCTAACATAACTTAAACCGAGAATTGAGGAATATTTTAGCATGCATTTTGTGTAGTTAAAATACATAAGAAACATTCTTACAGAAGCAAATGTTAATTAACTGCGTTTGCAATAATACTAGCGGGATCCGTGTCACAGCGTTGCCCGAAAAAACTGAGAAAACCAAAGAAATTCTGCTATCACCCCATAACCTCATATCTATAACTTGAAAACGTATGAAAAAAAAGTTCTTAATATTAATCGTATTGTTTTAGTAGTAGCATGTGCGAAAAATATTGTTTCCATTTTGTTTAGGCTAATAGTGAACCATAATTCTAAAGGTTTATATATATATATATATATATATATATATATATATATATATGGTCTATTACCGCTGTAAGTTCCACTTATATAATTAATGTATGGGTAAATATAACACTAGTAGTGCCTTATTACGGCCTCGTACTAGAACACAGAAAAAGTTTTTTTAAATATCGGCGACAAACTGGTATCGGTAAAATTATAGTTGACGCGCCATTAGACGTTAACACCCCAAAAATATCTCAAAATTTTTTAAAATATCGGCGACAAACTGGTATCGGAAAAATTAGAGTCGACGCGCCATTAGACGTTAACACTCCAAAAATATCTCAAAAAAGTTTTTTGAAATATCGGCGACAAACTGGTATCGGTAAAATTAGAGTCGACGCGCCATTAGACGTTAACACCCCAAAAATATCTATAAAAAGTTTTTAAAATATCGGCGACAAACTGGTATCGGTAAAATTAGAGTCGACGCGCCATTAGACGTTAACACCCCAAAAATATCTCAAAATATTTTTTTTAAATATCGGCGACAAACTGGTATCGGTAAAATTAGAGTCGATGCGCCATTAGACGTTAACACTCCAAAAATATCTCAAAAAAGTTTTTTAAAATATCGGCGACAAACTGGTATCGGTAAAATTAGAGTCGACGCGCCATTAGACGTTAACACTCCAAAAATATCTCCAAAAAGTTTTTTTAAATATCGGCGACAAACTGGTATCGGTAAAATTAGAGTCGACGCGCCATTAGACGTTAACACCCCACAAATATCTCAAAAAAGTTTTTAAAATATCGGCGACAAACTGGTATCGGTAAAATTAGAGTCGACGCGCCATTAGACGTTAACACCCCAAAAATATCCTAAAAAAGTTTTTTAAATATCGGCGACAAACTGGTATCGGTAAAATTATAGTCGACGCGCCATTAGACGTTAACACCCCAAAAATATCTCAAAAAAGTTTTTAAACTATCGGCGACAAACTGGTATCGGTAAAATTAGAATCGACTCGCCATTAGACGTTAACACCCCAAAAATATCTCAAAAAAGTTTTTTAAATATCGGCGACAAACTGGTATCGATAAACTTATAGTCGACGCGCCATTAGACGTTAACACCCCAAAAATATCTCAAAAAAGTTTTTTAAATATCGGCGACAAACTGGTATCGGTAAAATTAGAGTCGACGCGCCATTAGACATTAACACCCCAAAAATATCTCAAAAAAGTGTTTAAAATATCGGCGACAAACTGGTATCGGTAAAATTAGAGTCGACGCGCCATTAGACGTTAACACACCAAACATATCTCAAAAAAGTTTTTAAAATATCGCCGACAAACTGGTATCGGAAAAATTAGAGTCGACGCGCCATTAGACGTTAACACCCCAAAAATATCTCAAAAAAGTTTTTAAAATATCGGCGACAAACTGGTATCGGTAAAATTAGAGTCGACGCGCCATTAGACGTTAACACCCCAAAAATATCTAAAAAAAGTGTTTAAAATATCGGCGACAAACTGATATCGGTAAAATTAGAGTGGACGCGCTATTAGACGTTAACACCCCAAAAATATCTCAAAAAAGTTTTTTAAATATCGGCGACAAACTGGTATCGGTAAAATTAGAGTCGACGCGCCATTAGACATTAACACCCCAAAAATATCTCAAAAAAGTGTTTAAAATATCGGCGACAAACTGGTATCGGTAAAATTAGAGTCGACGCGCCATTAGACGTTAACACACCAAACATATCTCAAAAAAGTTTTTAAAATATCGCCGACAAACTGGTATCGGTAAAATTAGAGTCGACGCGCCATTAGACGTTAACACCCCAAAAATATCTCAAAAAAGTGTTTAAAATATCGGCGACAAACTGATATCGGTAAAATTAGAGTCGACGCGCAATTAGACGTTAACACACCAAAAATATCTCAAAAAAGTGTTTAAAATATCGCCGACAAACTGGTATCGGTAAAATTAGAGTCGACGCGCCATTAGACGTTAACACCCCAAAAATATGTCAAAAAAGTTTTTAAAATATCGGCGACAAACTGGTATCGGTAAAATTATAGTCGACGCGATATTAGACGTTAACACCCCAAAAATATCTCAAAAAAGTTTTTTAAATATCGGCGACAAACTGGTATCGGTAAAATTAGAGTCGACCCGCCATTAGACGTTAATACCCCAAACATATCTCAAAAAAGTTTTTAAAAAAACAGCATTAATTTTTAAATGTTTCACAATTAATTCATTTCTGCACATAAGTAATCCATTTTATGGACGATCAAATTAAAATAAGAAACATAGGCAAAATATCACGTGTTTATTTTATTTTGCTTGATATAGAGATGTCTTTGTTTAATGATTTTT
The DNA here is from genome assembly GCA_963556195.1 of Sepiola atlantica. Taxonomy (NCBI): domain Eukaryota; kingdom Metazoa; phylum Mollusca; class Cephalopoda; order Sepiida; family Sepiolidae; genus Sepiola; species Sepiola atlantica. Next base: position 51,922,014 of record OY744534.1, on the reverse strand, counting down.
TTAAATTTAATTTCGCAGATATATTTTGTCAGATTATCATCACACACAAATATATATATATATATATATATATATATATATATACATGATATATATACACATATATATATATACATGATATATATACACACATATATATATATACATGATATATATACACATATATATATATACATGATATATATACACACATATATATATATATATACATTTATATATATATATATAAATATATACATATAATAACATATTAATATACATATGAAATATATATATGAAATATATATATATATATATATATATATATATATATATATATATATATATATATATATATAAATGAATAAATGCGAAATATTGTTCCATTTATCCTAACTCTGTTTATATCAAAACACGTTAAGTTTATTTAATTCCATGATACATTTAAGTATTTTCAAATACATTATATATAGCCAACAGAACACTATGTAAACACATTCATCCCGATGCTTCTATTAGCAAAATAATTTTATAAACACCTTCTAATAAATTAATATTCTGAATAATTCATTTCTATTTTCGGTTTACAGTTTTCTTATATATATTCAACAGCTTTGTTAATATTAATACTATTATTAGTAGTAGTAGTAATATTAATCTCAACGATTTTATGCAAAATATTTAACGTTCAAAACGATTATTTTGAAATTCGAATAACTTCCGGTCACGCGTATGTTTATGCGAACAAACAACTTAAGTTATCTGGAATATATT
>OY744534.1:51906261-51911261 GCA_963556195.1 Sepiola atlantica | reverse complement strand
GATTTAGTTGTGTTTTCTGTTTTGACATTTACATCTGCAGCACGCTATATTAATTATGACAAACGCGCTTACCTCCCCTGGTTATGTCTCCCGTTCGCTTTGAACATGTCGATTGACTGTTCCCGAAAAATGGATTTTGCTTTTAATTAAAGTTCTACTCGATAATTTTTCCTACTTTTTGTACAAGCACCAAATGTTTTAATCTATTTGGTCTTATAAATACGGAAATCAGTGTTGTTTTTTCCGTAGTATATTTTAAAAGTGTTTTTTTATTGTTAACATCTACGATGCTTTATTTTAATTAAAAATACATTTATGCGCTTTTTAGTACACTGTCATATAACTTTAGTAAAGGTGTTTTTTGTTTAAAAAAATAAAGAAACATCATTTACTTTTTGGAAAATGAGAGCAACTCCTATTATTCAGCTAATTATAATGAAATGCTGATATAAAGAATAAAACTACCTAAAAAAAGTTATTTGTCTTCTTGTGTTTATAAACCAAGAAATATTTCCATGCAGTATAACCGATACTAGTCTTTTCATTCGATGTAGACCAGGTTGTCATAACAATCAACTCAAACATTACAAATGATCCGGAAGGAATGAACTTATTAAAAGTATAAATATTAAATCAGACAAATTATTTTTCAAAGAAAAATTTTCATGCTTTAAAAATTGAAAAATTTTTGACAACGCCATTTTATTATTAAGTATTGATTTAATGTTTGCTGTCTAGGCTACGCAAATTACACGAAATAATACGATTTCACTAAAATTTCTAATAAAATAATTAGTTAATAATATTCAGTGATCGTTAATTAATAAGCACTGAAACTTTAACTTAGAATTGGCTAATTTCCTGAATTTTGGTGAATTTTTAAGTGAAGGTAGAGGTCAAAATGCCCATAGTCTGACTGTTTGACAGATCTCGTTGGTAACTATATAGCATGGCGTCATTTTCCAGTGAACAGGCCTACTATTACGACGGCTACAGTCTGACTAACCAGAAATTTATTTGATTCGTTTTCTTTGTTTTTCTTTCTTTTTTGGGCTGTTTATTTGTTGTTCCACTTTCTATTATATTTCATCAAATATTAAACAGTTTTTGGAAATGAAATTAATTTAATACCATTGAGGATATTTTAACTAAGGTAGTCCATCTGGTAAATGTCTTATTGTGGTGGTTGCTGGTGTGCATGGGATGGGGAAATGGTGAAAAACACGAAAGAAAATGCTGGTATGAACTTGTCAAAATAAGTTTGGTATAAAGAGTATGGTAGACGAAGGATAACAACACACTCAGATTTCATACACTTTGTATGGCCTTGTGCCTAATTTGTAAATGGAATTTTTTTGTTTTTTTGCGAATAATGAATTCAAAGTGTAGTATATGTTCTGTCCTCAGTCAGACCGAGGAAATTTTTATTTTTGCCACAATCCACAGTAACCATTTGGGGTTAGCTGGAATTTTTCTAAATTAAAAACTGTCTTTGTGTCTAACTTTGCCCTCGTGGGGAAGTAGGCCAATAAGGCGTAATTCAAACAAACAAACAAACAAACAAACAAACAAAACACACGTAAAAAACAATATGTATGATATAAGTACGTTGTATCTGTCTCCCTGTCTTTCTATCTGTCTTTCTCTCTGTGTCCCTGGATGCAATGTAAAAAAAAGCCTTATACCAAGATAAAACACACTTTTTCTCGAATGTAAATTTTGATGAGAAACTTAACTACGGTTTTATTTTTGTATTATACGTGTTTTACAATAATATCGTGGGGTCTGTGTTCGCGCCGCAACAGCAAAGACGACGTTTTATTTTTTTTTATAATTTGAAAATTCAAAACAAAGAATAAGAATAGTGATACGGGGTTTGAGGGATGGAAGCATACGTGCAGAGGAGTCCCCCTTCATTCGTTTAAAGACGACGTTTTTGTCAAATTTTTACTTACTAAAAATAAAAAGTAAGAATAGAAATAGTAATGGAGGGTTCAGGGCTGGGAGCAGGGGTGTACGAGAGTCCTCATTCATTCCATGTTTGTATTTAAGTCACATTTGTTTATTAGTTTTGACATGGACAATGATATGATTGACCTTAGAAAATCTAAACAGTTATAATTATGTAAACACGATAAAACATAACTCCAAAAATCAAATAAAAATGTTTTTATTAAGTAGAATGTTTTTTTATTGAAAAAACGATTTTTTTAAAAAATACACGATTGTAAGTAACTTTGTATAAAACTATCTGTACCGACCCGGCGCTGCCCGGGATGCAGTTAATTCATTTTAGTTTTCAATTCTGATTTTTTTTTTAACATAGTTCACTCTACACAAGGCAGCCCTCCACTGTAGACATAAGGGGCTACTGAGAAAAAAGAAAAATGGGAGAAGGTTGGGGGCTCAACCTAAATTGGGATCTGTGCAGCGAGATGTCTGTTTACATTAGTTTTAAATTTCTGCATGTCAGTACTGTCGGGGAAACAGGGGGCAAGGAAGGAGTTCCAGAGGCCAGCAGCACGAGGAAATAAGCTATTTGAGTAGAAGGCTCTCCGGCATCTGGGGACCCCCACAGTGAATGAATGAGATTTAGTTGATTGTCGAGTTAATCTAGTGAATTTACGTCGAGGGGGCACCAGAGTAGCCAATTCATCGGAGCATAATCCATTGAAGTATTTGTAAAACAAACATAAGGATGCTACATTGCGGCGATGGGACAGGGACTGGAGCTTGGTTGACAGTGAGGGACCTCTTTTTTGGACCTTGTCAAGGAGGGAGAGACTAGTAGATGATGCACCAGCCCAGATGTGGCAACAATACTCCATGCGTGGGCGGATAGTGGCTTTGTAGAGATACAGGATAATGTCAGGTGTGAGGAGTTTACTAGCACGCTAGAGGGAGCCAACCTTCTTTGCGGCAGCCTTGGCAATGTCTTCAATGTATTTGTTCCAATTCATGTTACCTGTGAAGGTTAGGCCGAGGAGTTTGAATGATGAACTCTCAGGTAGGGTGTTATTTGCCATGACAATCGGTGGTTGGAGAGGCTTCTTGTAGTTATTGAAGGAAAGGAGCTTTGTCTTTGCTGCATTAAAAGTTACCAACCATTTATGATCCCCAATCCACTACAGCCTGGAGGACATTTTCTAAAGATTCAGCCATTGAATCGGATATGATCGCGTCAGTTTTGCCAATATGGCGACAGTAAAGCTTGGTGTCGTCAGCAAATAAACCAATCTCAGACTCTATGTCATCAGGGAGATCGTTTATAGAGATCAGGAACAACAAAGGTCCAAGGATAGATCCCTGGGGTATACCAGCATTTATGTCATGTTGCTTAGATGAACGGCCATCGAGGACAACCTGGATTTTTCTTTTGTTTAGGAAAGATCTAATTATATTAAGTAGTTGCCCAGTAATACCGTATGAGCGTATTTTCAGGAGAAGCCCTTTATGCCATACCTTGTCAAAGGCTTTGAATATATCAAGCGCTACTACCCTAGCTTCTCCTGCCTTGTCGAGTGTATGATACATGCGTTTAGAGATGACCGTTAGGATGTCTGCAGTAGATCGTGCTTGTCTAAATCCATACTGGCGGTCAGATAGAAGTTTAACATTAACTAAGTGCCGTACTATCGCAAGATTGATTAAGGATTCAAAGATTTTGCAAAGATCGGCAGTAGACTGATTGGGCGGTAGTTCTGAGGATAGGTTCTATTCCCAGAACTCTTGTAGACTGGTACCACAGAGGCAATTTTCCAGCTATCGGGGAAGCAAGATTCAGCAAGGCATTTATTGTAGAGTTTGGAGAGGAAAGGGGCCAGTTCAGCAGAGCAATTGTTTATTACTATTACAAGTATAAGATCAGGCCCACAAGCTTTAGAGGTGTCAAGGTTTTTTATGATGTCTCTGACTTGGGATAACTCCTATTATGTATTATTTTAATTATTCGGACTACTGTTATCATCTTCGATGTTATTCCCACAACGTTTCGGCCGATTAAACCTCCGACCTTCTTAAGGTGTGGTCTTGTCGAACTCGAGAATCTCAATGTCGAACTCAGAAAACTGTACAAAATTTCGAACGGAACCTTTTATTTAATCCATGGAGGTAGTTTGTTCTCGTTCCGTTGGCCATGATCGGATAGAAGTCTTAGGTAATTCCTAATTGTAGGATAGAATCTTCAACCTACAGAAGACTATCACCTATTACTTTTATCCGTGGCGCCACGGAGCCATGTAGAACTTCCGATCATTATATTCTTCCATTTAAAATCAGTTATTCACCTCGTTTCAGATGATTATGTAAAAGGTTGCATATTAGCAGTCGTCCGAGCCGGACTAATCAATTTTTTGAATTTATTGTAGCTCAGTGCTTCATTATATTTAAGAATTTTTAATATGAGAATTAATGATTTGCATTATTTGAATTGATCGGACTACCGTTCTCATATTGGATGTTATTCTTATCACGTTTCGGCCGATGTAACTTCCTCTTCTAAAAAGATAAATATCCAATAAAGAAACAATCGTTACCTTTTATTGTAATACAGCTCAATATGTAAATATATTCAACAGTTTAGATATTCAACAGTTTATATGCATGAAATCCGGTAAATTGATTCGGCTCGCTTTCGGAAATATATATTGATATAAATAAAACAACAATCACCGAAAAGAGTCAACAAGGCGCGATCATTTTTTGATCACTTGTTGATTTGAAACCGACGGTATCGATGTTGTTATTATATTCTGTAATACATATACAAAGAAATATTATGCTCTAATTTTTTAATTTTTCTTAATAATTAAGCACTTTTTTGAGCTTCTCTTATACTAATCTTATGAAAATATATATATATATATATATATATATATATATATATATATATATAGAGAGAGAGAGAGAGAGAGAGAGAGAGAGAGAGAGACAGACAGACAGACAGACAGACAGACAGACAGACAGACAGAGAGAGATATGGAGACGGTTGAGAAACCGAA
>OY744534.1:51846261-51901261 GCA_963556195.1 Sepiola atlantica | reverse complement strand
CATGAGCAGAGTTTTTTTCTTAAAACTACACCTATGTGGAACACAACACCGCGGGGGTTCTTCCCCGCTGAATACAACTTAGTCGTTTTCAAGTTCTAATGTTAAAAAATTCGTGTTGAGCTATCCTCTTAAATAATCAAATTCTGCTGAATGTCAACCATCGTTACCAAATATCACGGTATTGTCTCATCGTCTACCTGAAAAACTCATTAACCTTTATCCCCGAGTAGCCTCTTGGCCTTGGTAAGTGATGACTCATCAGAAAATTAAGAAATAACAACCAACAGAAAAATAGTTATCCGAATAATCTAAATAATCAAAATAATCACATTATGCCTGTTTCTTTGTCTAACTTTAGTTAATTAGACCTACGAACTTGTGTTGCAATACCCGTTTCTGGTAGCATCAAACAAAACACAACGATAGAGACAAAGACGTGCTCGAGAAACTCTGTTTCTTTATTCTTCACCACCATATTTCTTTGTTAGCAAAAGTCGTTTGGCAGTATTGTTCTTACCCTTGTCTAACGAAGAAACATCTTTCTTTACCTTGACGGCGGTTTACTTTTGACTCTACCCAACGTAGGTTATTTTAGCGAAAACCAGGCAGAGTGATTTATCTTGCAACCTAGAGGGAAACACGACAATACGTTCTGTAGCAGTCTGCTCCCAGAATCTAGGGAAGGTTTGTGATCCACACGCCAGTTGTTTACGGCAGTTCGGCCGTGGTGGGGCTGACCCACGACAATTTTTCTCTATATCCTCCCAACTCGATCTCTGCTACATAAGCGCTCTTTCTTCCTTCGTTTAAAACTGCCGTTTTAATTTCTGACTTTGCACTCCGGGTGCCTTCTTCTGGCCTCGTGCAACTGACTCTTTTAAAGGTTACCGAGTTTTTTTTATGACGTCATACTCCGAAATAAACTCGTCGACTACACACACCTGGGCTCGTTCAAAGGTCACCGATTCATTTCCGTTGTTCTTTTAGACTAATTGACAATCTATCTAGTCTTCGGCTCTTCTTCATTATTGCCGGGTCATGCTTTTAGTCTCCCCGTGACGTCTTATGCGTTATTACTCTGTATCATTTGTTTACACTTGTGATTTTATAGGAACGATCTCACGTACATTCAGATTACTGTAAGGGTGGGTCATATTTATATGCGCTCGTATAAAAGGGGTTCTCCCACCCACCTTAAAAAAATACTTACTGCATTTTCTCAGGTTTAGTTAAATATTTCTGTTTTTTAGTTGTTGTTCTTTTTTGTTTTCGTTTTTTGTTTATGTTTTTATCTCGGATGTGTTTTTAAATGTATTTCAGTATTTCAAAGCAAATATTTATCTATATGTTTGCAGTTAGTTATGGATTCTTTTTTGTTTATTTAAGAAATTAATTTAGTTTTTGAAGTATATAATAACGTATTTTTTCATCTGAACATAATTCAGTTTTTACTATTAATATTCCAATAAGGAACAAATTTGAATGCATTAGCGCGAGACTGCTTCACTGTAGACTACACAATAGTAATCTTTAAATAAAATGTCAACAAGTACTTGTCGCGAACCGTCCCATAAGTAATCAAACTAAGTCGAAACAGACTAATGCTACGAACTGATGATCGTTCCACACCATTAACCCTTATCCTCGATTTGCTCTTGGCCTTGAGAAGTGATGACCTAACAGTAAAGAAAAACTCCGATTTGAGATTAGATATACTATTTACCTCCCGGGAAAAGGTAACACAAGGTCGGAAGATGTTTATTTACTCCTCGCGGAATTAGGCACAAGGCCAGTTTTATCTTACTCCCACAAGTAAGATGTGACCCAAGATCGGGTCGAGCAAGTGAGGTTAAAAGCCAGCGCTCGAGAGGTGAGAACTCTGGCCATTTAAAAATTGCCTGGGCAGCCCCGTCGGCATTCCCCGGTAGGGGCGCCTCAGACAGTAAGCAATAAACTTACTCCTCCCCAAAGGGGGGGGGGGAAAGACTGGGAGGGTGGACCTCCTAGAACTGCACAGGACAGGCGTGCAGTATCCATCGGAATAGATACTACACTTTATAAAAAGCCAGTGTACAATATAAAATGCACTCTGGCCTACAAACAAAATGACTGAACTGCCCCGTTTACATTCCCCGGCAGAGGCACCTCAGGCGATAAGCAATAAACTGACCCCTTCTCAAAAGGAGAAGGTAAAGCCTGGAAGTGTGGACCTCCTAGAACTGCACAGAACGATATCTCAGCCCGACAGAATCAAGCTCACCTAGCTTAAACAGACTCGGTTGGTTTGGTTGTTGGGGACATATCTTCGACTTTATACAAACCGCGCCTGCGTAAAGTTATCTTATTATGTTTTATTTATTCCTGTATTTTATTTAGACAATGTGGTACTATTTCTGTAGCTTTAACTCCTGAATTTCATCATCTGATAATTATATCTACACTTTTATTTATTTCTTATTTAACCCAGATTAAATATATTTAAATAATAAAGTTTTGAAGCTCAGACAACGCATAAACATTTATTTTTGATAAATATTGATTCATTAAATATCAACTTAGTTTCGACCGTAATCCGAATTTTTCTAGTGACAACATGTCACGAAAAAAGATAAGAAAAAAATTGTTACTATTTTCTGAAAAAGACTTTATAGAGTCGAAACTGAGTTGAATTTTAATAAATACATATTTATGAAAAATAAATAATGAATAAATAAAAAATATATATTTATGCGTTGTCTGGGCTTCGAAACTTACTTATTCAAATTACAAAACGCTTACAACGGGGATCAATTTCTAAATATATTTATTTGCTCAATCTAACTTGTCTGGTACTACCAGGTCAGGCTCTCTGAGGATATCGGCTTCCTGACGCAAAATGCACCAAAAATTGGGGTTTTATTGTTTTTTTTTCTTTTTGCAAAATTCTATCATGTTCTGCAAAATTCCAAAACAGAAAAACAACAATTTCCTTCCCCCTCTTTCCCCTCCCCCTTTTCCTCACCTTTGCCATATCCTCCCCCGTCCCCCCATTTCTCTCTCTCTCTCCCTTGCCCACTTTTCACACAACGAAACAACATGAATAAATACTTGAACATATAATGAACTTGAAGCATAAAAACTTTTATCAAAATGACCGGATTCGGCATTAAATAACTCGAAAAGGGTTGATACGCCGTAAAACAACCAAACGAAACACCATGAATAAATAATTGAGCATATAAAGAACTTGAAGCATAAAACCTCCCACAATAATGACCGGATTCGGCATTAAATAAACCATAAGAGGTTGATATGTCGTAAGATGAGAGTTTATATACCATCAAACAAAACAACCAATCGAACTTGTTGCATAGTTTCTGAATACAAAAAGCACTTGTGCATAAGTATAAAAAACGCGCCAAGTGTGATGTCACGTGATTTATATTGGTAGATAATGAGACAAGAAAGTGAGTTAAAGAAATATTACGTTTTCACTCAGCGATGTGTATATTAACTATTATACACCCGTTGTTGGGAACCAAGGTTCTGGGTCATCTGTTAACAAAATCACTCGGACGCTGATGTTAATTTATAAAAAAAACGTTTATTAAAAAGAGAATAAGAGTCACAGAAAAAATAAGAAAGACAGGTTACTTGTGTGCGCGCGTGAGAGAAACACAAATAGATAGACGGGTAGTTTGTCTCGTTACATTGTGCGTCCCCCCCCCCCATTAGGGACGGCACCCTGAACGCGTCTCCTTTGCTTAATGTGTCGCCAGAAAGAAAAGTATCCGCCCAAAAGTCACTTAGTTTCGTCGACTTCCGTTCTGGGGTCACCTTCTACCCTTAGGGGTCGCTCAGACTTTCACATTCTAACAACGACTTTCTTCATGTAACAGAAAGACAAAGACTGAAAATATGTGAGAAATAGAAAAACACGTGCTTTTCGCACCACTTTATCGCCGGGACTTTCAAAGGGCGTATTACGTGCCAAAAGAACACGTGTTAAATATTCGCACATATCCCGTGGGCGTACATCTCGCGTAGTGGTTTTCACAACAGTGCGATAACAAGACTAACGGCCTTGTTACTCCTTCTCTTAAGTGTGCTACTATCAGTTGATCGTTCAACACGTGTATAAATGTTAATACTTCGGTTTCGCTTTTCGATTAATGCTAGACGTTATAGATAAATACGCGACGACCTGGATGTGGCAAGTTCAAACTCTGTCGATTCCATAGTACCCCTTTCACTTAGGGGTGTTGGCAACCTCCACGTGGCTCCTTCTGCAAGAATGCCAAAAACAGAATCAAATTGGTCAACAAAGTTGTACCTTGCTTACTAATACGAATTTACTTTTACTATAGATCAGTCAATTACAATTCTGATCATTAGTGCTCCTGTGAAACTGCCGTAAATTATTAAGTTCTATTCGCTATCATATTGCGCCCTTCGCTTATCTGAGATCAGATGTGTTGATTCGGTCTTATTCCGATTTTCAGAGGTCGGCTTTCGTTTTATTATACCATCGAAAGTAAAAGAAATTAAAACGTTTGTTGTTATATCAGTTCGCCTTACTGACTACCTAGAGAGCTCGATTTTGTTCAAAAAGTGTGATATGCAAGTAGATAACACGATTATATATAAAAGATCAATATATATCCGAGTGTAAAGTGCAGAAATTTGAAGAAATCTTCTATATATAGAAAAGTCAATGTTTTTTTTGTGTGTTATAAGAATCGGTACGTTAACAGAATCTAAAAACACCATTGCAGGTTGCTTTCGATTTTATCTGGAGTCACTCGGGGCAAATATCGGCTAAGTTAATAAAATAACTGAAATATATTCGAACGTCTTTACGTTCTAATATATTTCAGAAATTCATTTTTTTTTTCAATAGATTTACTCCGTTTCATAAAACAAAATTAAAATTAAATAAAGAATATATAAATGAAAATATATTTTAAAATGGGTTTAAACATTTAAACAATTATTTTATCGGTATTTTTAAGAATTTAAATAAGTAGGGTTTTTTAAGAACATCATCGCGCTGACAGTTTTTTTAATTACTTGATCTGATTTTGGAATTGTTATTTTTAACTGTCATTTCAAGGTAAAATAGTAAATATGACAATATTTAGAATTCTTTTTCTAAGAAACCTTCCAAGCAGCAATATATCTCCATCCGGGCAACGCCGGATTAATACTGCTAGTAAAACATAACACAATTTTAAAGTAAGAAATGCCAATCAACACTACACTTAATATAATAACGAATGATATATCTACTACAAAAATTGACAACATATATACAGTAATGAAAAAATAAAAATTATAATAAATAGCAATATATAAAATAAATAATTTAAAAAATTAAATTACTTCCCACCAAGGGAGATAACCCACACTTAACGTAATTTATACGGGTGACTTTCTTTACTAATTACAAACCATTTTAACGGCTAACGTAATTTTAAGTAGAAAGTAAACACCATAAAAACATAATAATTTATTTAAAATATATATATATATTTATATAATTATAAAAATAATAATAACAATGATAATAATAATAAACAAGTTAGAAATATCAATAAATATTTACAACAAATAATAATTAAATAATAAATATGCTAATCGCTGTGAGACTACCACAAAATGCATCCCATAATTCTGCCCAACGTCCAGATGAAAAAAAAACCTCTCCAGATCGAGTGAGGATTTATTTTTGAAAAGGAGGTATACCCTAAAAATGTTTTATTTGACACCCTCATTCTATACGCGAAGTTGGTAAATAAATATCTAATAAAAAATATTGAATTATTCAATACTGTTTCTATTTATCTTCCTCCCACAAGGTAAGATGTGACACAAGGTCGGGAAAGTGGGAAAAAAACCTGGGTAGCCCCGTCGGCATTCCTCGGTAGGGGCGCCTCAGGCGATTAGCAATAAACTAACCCCTTCTCAAAGGGTGAGAAGACAAAGCCTGGGAGGGTGCACCGCCTAGAACTGCACAGGATGGACAACCGATAGACCGGCGTAAATCAAGACCCGGTTTATTGGGCGGAGTAAAAAACCCATGTTGAATTATTACATACTGTTATTTCATCTATATATTGTTGTCTCGTATAAAACGGTGTTAGCAACTAAACTGCATCGGCACCGACTTAGAAAGAATTGAACTTCTTACACACAACACACAATGCTTCAAGCTACTACAAAATCCTTCTATAAATAAAATGTCTTTGAAAGAAAATCTGAGGAATCTTGTGTCGGAAACTTTTTAATGATTTGCAAATCGTTGTGATTGCAGTAACGCTGAGTCGCAGGTCGTTGAATCCTCGTTTGTTAGAAGCTTAATCGATTATTGTTAAAGTCGTTTGCATCGGATCAACTTCTAAAGTCTCCGTTTACAAACGTGGTTCTCACGTTACATAAACAGACAATCACAACTGATCATTTAATATTTGCATTCGTATAAAAAACAATACAAATAACAATACAAATAGACAAATCAGCAATCAATGATCAACACACACACGCGTGCATATTCATGCTTTTACATTTACAGATGCGTCTATAAACTATTATACACCTGTTGGAAACTCACGTTCTATTCGTCTGCTGACAAAACCGCTCGGACACCGATGTCAATTTAAAAAAAGAAGGTTATAATAAAAAGTAATACAGTCACAGAAAAGAAATCAGAGGAACAGGTTACTTATTGCGAGCGCTTATTAAAGAGAAAGATAGACATATAGATAGACGGATAGCACGTCTCGTTACACCTTTTTTTAGACATATAGATAGACGGATAGCACGTCTCGTTACAGCTTTTTTTAGACATATAGACAGACGGATAACACGTCTCGCTACAGCTAGTTAGAATCCCCCGCACCGCCCCGACCCCGTTGAGGACGGCGCTCTGAGCAAGTCTTCTCTGCGTGAAGTGTCGCCAGAAATGAGATTGAAAATCTTTGTGTGGAAGTCACGTAGTTTCAGGTGTCACCCTTGACCCTTAGGTGTCATTCAAACTTCTCCATTCAAAAAACGGCTTCCGTTATGTAATCACTATGAGGGTTGAATGGAATGTAGTCAGCCTCACGCAGACATATTTGAGATAAACAAATAAATAAAAATGTCCCTCGTATTCTGCCACTATTTATATACTTAAGTACCAAGGTTGAAGGTTCTAACTTGTTCTATTTTATCTTTGCAGATTGAAGCGAAGCAAGTTATGAATTTTTTTTTTTAATGGAGAAAATTGAGTACCTTTATCTGAATTCGACAACCCGGTGCCTAGCAGTAGCATATGGATTAACAAGCTTTTCCTGAGGTCTGCACAGTATAATTATGGAGTTCAGATAGAGACACGGCTTTTAGATGAAGACACTTCATGCATACGGTGCAGGCATTAGGGAGCATTGCCCTTCATATTTTATTATGTACTGGGTTGCCGAATTTAGATAAAGAATAAAATAAGATAGAGATACTTGATAACCGACAGTTACTAATTTTCTCAATTTTCTAGAAATTAAGCAGTTGCTTAATTTCAACAACCTGCACGAAAAATAGAAAATGCTAGAACCTACAAAATTATATGTATATATATATATATATATATATATATATATATATATATAATAAAATTGAAATAAAAGCCAAATTAGCAATACAAGATTAATTTTTTTTTTCTTACATTAATCCTATCGATTACGGAATAAAATTCCTTCTTCAGTGGTGACCAGTATTGAGTTATTTTTTTTTTTCTTATGAAAAAACAAGAATAAAGAAACTTATTTCTTTGTTAATTTGATAAACGTCTTTGATGGTACGACGTCATCGCCTTGATGTTATGAAATGGCGGGTAGGATTCAAAACCGGTGTCGAACGAGGGATGCGTTGGCTCGCTGTCAAGTAATGTGTGTGTTTTTCGTTCAAGTTTAAAGTATTGCATGGAAAGTTAATAAAATTGAAATAAAAGCCAAATCATTTCATAACATCAAGGCGATGACGTCGTACCATCAAAGACTTTTATCAAATTAACAAAGAAATAAGTTTCTTTATTCTTGTTTTTTGATAAGAAAATAAAAATGACTCAATACTGGTCACCCCTGAAGAAGGAATTTTATTCCGTAATCGATAGGATTAATGTAAGAAAAAAAAATAATAATAAATTAATCTTGTATTGCTAATTTGGCTTTTATTTCAATTTTATTAACTTTCCATGCAATACTTTAAACTTGAACGAAAAACACACACATATATATATATATATATAGTAAACTATGAAAATATATTTATGGCAATATAGCTACACAGAGGCTCCCGCGTTTTATCCCCGGGGGGGGGGGTTCTTCAGGCTAAAATGCATGGAGTTATTTTGCCGGGTGTTTTTATACGGCAAGCTAGCTAACCAATCAGATTCTTTGTTGTTCTTTCAGCAAATCGTTGGGCTTCCCGCGAACAAAGGACTTGTTGGTGTTACTCCCTATATCATGTTCCTTTGTTCTGTTTTCTATAGATTTACCTATATCCTGTTTTGTTGTGTCAATATAATGGGTGAATTTATTTTAACACGTGGTTCATTGTATTTCTATTTTAGGTTCTAATTTTTAAATTGTAAAGTTTTTGATGTTTTTTTAAAAAATTTTAATTCATTTATTTATTTATTTATTTATTTATCGTTAGCTTAGGGTAAATTTATTTCTGTGTAAGCAGCTGTTTGCTATCTCACTTCTACAGTTTAATACATTTCGGGGATCTTTAAACTTTAGAATTTAAAATTTTTAATTCAGGCATAATCTACACGGGTCGTCTGAATTTCTACATGTACTGGCCTGTCGTAGTATTTTCCATTCAATTATTGGTGAGCGTCCATTTTCTTTGAGCTCCCAATAGTGGTTTGCTAGTGCTGTTTTAATTCGACGTTCTCTGTTTTTAAATGTGCTTTTGTGGTCATAATATCTAGTTTTAAAGAGTAGGGAGGTATTTCTTGTTATTTGGTTTTCCTTGGAAAATATTGTTGCTATATATATATATATATATATATATATATCACAAGTAATAAAAAAGAAGAACGTGCTTGATCGTAGCTGCTACAAGACCTAGTTTAAGCCAACAGATAGTAATTCCCCTGCCCATCTCTTTTTGACTGTTTCTAGGCAGAATACGAAAGCAAATATTTTTATTTGTTCATCACATATATAAAATCATACGAGACACGCGTTTCGGTTTTTCAATATGTCCGACTGTAGCTAAGATATAGACCTTAGTGGTTGGTGTATTAGCTCTACCGACTGAGAAATCAAACCTGCTACTTCAGGTTGAAGAAATTATATCGTATTTTAAATGAAAGTATGCATTTATTTACATTCGTTACGATACTGACAAGCGAAAGCCGTCCATTTATTTTTACGAAAGAGTATCGCTTTTTAAGTAAAAACCATCAACCCACCATACATATATATATATATATATATATATATATATATATATATATATATATATATATATATATATATATATATAAGAGCGAGAGAAAGAGAGAGAGAGAGAGAGAGAGAGAGAGAGAGAGAGAGAAGTACAAGTCGAGAATAAAGATTGTAAAAATACAATATTTATTACGTCGTCAGTTGCTCAAAACAAGGTGCTTTCAAATAAAAAGAGATTTAAGAAGTAAAAATAAATTTCTTTTATTTGACACACCTGGTTTTGAAGACGTAATAGATATTGCATTTGTACAATCTTTATTTTCAACTTTTACTTGTTTATATAATTGCTCTATCTCGTATATCGAACATCAATTCTTTCATTATAGGTTTTACATTAAAGGTATACTTTATATATTTATTTTCCTGTTATTTACTATATATATATATATATATATATATATATATATATATATATATATATATATATATATGTATATATATATATCAAGGGAGGCGCGATAGCGCTCTATCTCTTAATAGACTTAAAAAACGACCTATGCTAGAAATCTCATTTCTTTGATCAGTCACAACTTAAAAACCAATAAACCAAATCATTTAAAACTTTGCACACAATTTTCATTTGATAGGTTCTATAAGTGTGTAAAATTTCAGCATTATTAGTCAAGGCAACCCAGAGATCCAGAAAGGTCAGGAGTGATTTTGTGGTATCCGTGTGTATGTACGTACGTGTGTGCCACCCTGTATCTCATCAACTATTTGATGGATTCAGCTGATGTTTGGCAGAGATAGAGGTTTAAGGGTCTAGTTGATGGCATTTTAATTTCAGTTTACCATATACATTAGTTTTCCAGAAAATTAAAAAAAAAACTTAAAAACTACCATTTTCTTGAGGCATAGCATTTACAAAAGTAGTGACATTCCATGATAAATGTCAGTATACTGAAATCATGTGCCCTTAATAGGGTTAAGATGAAAATTCATATACACTAAATGTACAAAAGCAAGGAAATTCCCAAATTTTTACACTTTTATTGTCATTAAGGGTATGACTACATATCAACCAAGCCATTTCATTATCACATCACTACAGTATAAATCTCTATGCATGAGTATATGAAGTGTGTGAGGTGCGCTGAATAAAAATTCCTACTAGTAAAATACATAGCCCTGTTGTGCTCGCATACTCTTAATGGCAATAAAAGTGTAAAAATTTGGGAATTTCCTTGCTTTTGTACATTTAGTGTATATGAATTTTCACCTTAACCCTATTAAGGGCATATGATTTCAGTCCGACAAATCCAAATAATTTAAATTATCAATCGGCATATAAGTTCCGAAACATGAAATAACAACTGTTAGAATTTAGAAAAAAGATTATTCCTAATATTATTTACGCCTGTGTTGTAATCATTCCTATCTGACGCATACACAATATTATTCTGTCTTAAGCGAGTTTATTTACCTCCTCACGAGGTTAGATACAAAGTCAGGGGTAGGATTGAAAAGTCAGCGCATTAGATAAAGTGCATTCTGGCCTACAAAAACTTCTTGAGCGGCCCCATCAGAATTCCCCAGTAGAAGCGCCTTAGGCAATAATCAATAAACTATCCCCCTCTCAGGCTGGACCACTCAGAACTGTACAGAACCATGCCTCAGGTCGAGAGAAACAGGTTAACAAACTCAGAAAATGACCCAGCCGGATCCTGTTGGACTGATTGCTAAGCACGTATCCTAGACTGATATATACAGCACCTAATCAGGCTCTGTCACTCCAGTGAGACCTAAACGTATTTTATACTAGACACAACACTGTACACATTGATGCATTTAGTCACCCAAGTCAAACCTATTAAGATCCATGCGGTTTTATTATAACCGTCAGAAGAATTAGTCATGCGAGATTGCTAGGAAATGTTTCAACAAAAAAGTAGTTGCAAGGCTCATAGATACAGATAAGACACACTTTAAGGTCAACAAGAAGTCAATTCAACCATGAGTTTCTTGTTACACGGTTGATAAGATGTCTTCTTCAAGCGAGTAAGCATGCTTTGTGGTATTAGTATTTTCCTAAGCCTGATAAAATATTGGATTATTTGTAGTTTATTTACCTCCTCTCTAGGAGGTTAGACAAAAGACCAGGTGTGTGTGTTTAGGAAAGTTTTTTTCTGTGTAACGAATTGGATTTGAACCCGGCACACCCAGGTATGCGTCGTTAACCACTTAGTCACCGCGTCATGCTATATTATAGTATTTGTATAAAGAACTAGACTAAATATATATATATATATATATATATATATAACCGACCTTATATATCATAATTATACTACTAAAATAGGTGTACCATTGTATTTTTCATGTAGTAGGCGTTTTAATACATCGATGGCATATACGACTGTTGAATTTTAATACATTAGAACATATATGTCCCTAAAACTGTTACGTTTTAATACATCGGGACATACATGTTTCTATAGCTCTTGCACTTTAATACATGAGGACATATGTGTCGGTACAGTTTCTGTGCTTTAATACACGGAGACATATATGTCTCTCCGACCGTGGAATTCGAATACATAGGTACGTATATGTTCCTATGGCTGTTGCATTTTAATACATGGGAACATATATATCCCTACGACTGTTGCGTTTTAATACATTCGGTACATATGTGTCCCTATGACTACATACTTTCCACGGAGAGCCTCGCCACATGATTGATAACAGAACTTCCTCCTAAGAGGGGGGCGGTTATTCCGTTGTGTCAACACATGTGTGGATTTGCAGGTTATACTAAAGTGTTGTTTGTCCAGCTTATGAATGGTATCTTACTTGTAATGCTGTCAACGTATTTATTCCTTTTATTATGTTGCTACTATATAATTTGTTTTCAATTAGTTTTATTGTTATTCTCAGGGTTTCTTTTACAATCTTCTTTTTTATTTTTGTTTATTTAATGGGGTCAGCTTACAGAAGACCCAGCTATTTATAAGTATTTGTTTAGATATATCGTTAACTAATTATATATAGAAGGGGAAGTTCTTTGGTCCGTTTTATAAATAATTATAGTACCAGCTAGACGATTTCCATAATGACAAATTGTGGTTACAGCTAAAGATGTTAAGAAAGGTCCTATGTGTAGAGGGAATGAAGAAAAGTCGTGTTACATGAAGGAAAGGGTTGCCGTCCTTCTAGCCTTGCGGTGTATGAAGCAAAACGGTTTACTATAGTTTGGTTATAAGGGCAAACCTCTTCGTTTAAAATTTAAATCAATGTAATACATACAGTTTAATCAACCCAACAGAGATAGTCAGAAAAGGGTTACGTAGACAAGAATACAAAAATATGTTGAGTCAGTAGACATTGGGTCTTTTATCTCGCCTAGCCTGGTCGTGGCCAAAGGCGAGAGAGGAAATGTGACGTCTTGGCACATTGACGTTTCCTTTACTTACTGTTGTGAAAAAAGTGGGAAAAGGTTTGGGCGGTAGTGCTTCATATGCACAAAAGTGTTCAAACAAGACAATGTATCAATCACTACACGAGTGAGAACAAGAAAATATATCGTAATTATATAACTGCTAAAATTGATTTTGATGACGCGTAGTGACATTAGGTTCTAATATTGGATGAAAAAAAAATGAAAATTGGATAATGCAGAAACGGAATAATATTACTAATTTATTTAGTCAATTTGTATGTTTGTGTCGTACAAAATAGAATTTTAGGTCCACGTTATTGTTGGTGTGTTGAGTTGTTATTGAGTTGTTGTTGGTTTGTTGTTGGTTTGTTGAGTTGTTATTGAGTTGTTGTTGGTTTGTTGTTGATTGTTGTTGGTTGTTATTGGGTTGTTATTGGTTGTTGTTGGATTGTTAGTGGTTGTTGTTGCATTGTGGTTGGTTTGTTGTTAAGTTGTTGTTGAGTTGTTGTTTGAGTTGTGGTTGGGTTGTTGTCTAGATGTTGGTTTTTACGGCATTTCAACCATCGTTGGTCATTTTATTCTGAACCATGTTTTGTATACGATTGATTTTTTTGTATGCGAATACTTTGTAAACAAATAGTCTCTAAACTATAGTATGTATTTAACCCATAGATAGGACCCTGGCACGTACTACCAATCCGAGTAAGAGTGGACCTGGTAGTAATGGTAAATGAGAGGTGTCTCCACAGTTTCCCAAACTCCAATATTTGTCTCTCACCACTGGATGCAGTTTTATGTAATACCCAGGATGATTGTGAAGGAGGAGAGCTTGGGCGAATAATATGATTACGATATAAAGTAGACAGACAAAAAATAGAAAGGGTTTGAAAAGATGAATTGCATGTCGGTGAGTGGGTAATGGCGAACATCTTGTCTGAGGATTCTAGAGGCAGCATTGTCTCGTGCACGGAAAAATTCTATTTACACCCTAGATGGTACTACCAGTTCAGGTCAGAGTTTACCTGGGAGTAGTGGTAACTAAGGCGTGACCCCAAACTCTCCCTAAAGCTTCCAAATTGGGGGCTCATAACTGGATGCATTTTGATTTGTCATATTCACGATGTTTATGGTGGGGAGAGCTTGAGTAGTTAATAAGGTTGGGAAATAAAGTAGAAAGAAAATGTATAAAGGGCTGAGGAAGATGACTTTCGGGGTAGTAAGTAGTGTGGTGGGTAGAGACCAACACCTTGCTCAAAGTTGTCTGAGTCAATTTAGTTTGGTAACATATCGGGTAAAAGTAGGTTTAAGAGTAATGCTTAACTAAGGGGTAAGTTTACACTCACCAAAACTTCCAAATTAGGGCTACACTAATGGCTACAGTTTTGTGTCAAACCCAGGACAGTTGTGGGGGGATGTTAGATAGATAAAGCTTGTGTGGGAAACAGAGTACGAAAAAAGAAAGATAGGACTGACTGGAAAAATGAATTTCGGAGTGGTACGGTGAGGTAGGGAGTGAACATTTGGCACAAGAGTATCCGAGGCAGTTTAGTGTCGTGCACATAAGTGTAAACCCCAGAGATGGGGCCCTGCAAGGTACTACGACTACGTGTCAGAGTCGACCTGGAAGTTTGGCAACTAAGAGATGACCCCCCACCACAACACACATAAGCTCCCAAGTTGGGACCTCACCGCTGGATGCACTTCATGGTTATATCCAGGATCTGCGTTAATTTGTTTACCTCCTCTCCAGAAGGTTAAACACTTGGTCAGGTAAGAAGTGTATACTCTTGCCTACATAAAAATACTTAAGAAGCCCCATCGGTATTTAATGGTAGGGGAGGCTCAAGCGATTAGCAATGGACCAACCGCTTCTCAAAAAGAGAAGGTAAAGCCTGGGAGGGTAAATTACCGAAAACTGAACAGAACCATACCTGGGCCCTACAGAAACAAGTCAAATATCGAACTGATTGTCGAGGACGTATCTACGACTTGTATAAACAACGCGCACACCACTACGGTACATGCGTTTATGTAACTAAATGTTTGGCCATATTTAACATGAGTGAAACGCCGGGTAGTTCAACTACACATCCAAATAACACGCGCGCATTTTTTTTTCGCCATTTTCTTTTTTCACATCTCTGTTACTTTTTTATTATCCCCCCCCCTCACATACCCAGGGGTAACACTTGGATGACGTGTAACAGGGGAAAAGGGAAGGCGGAGACTCGATTAAGTCGTGAGTAAGAAGGGTCGCTGTGACCTCGATGATGCTGCGCCCAGTAATGGTTTATGAATGAAAAGAAGATTAACATTTCTCTTTCTTTTTCCAATGAAAGAAATGAATCTTTCGGATCATAAAAAAACGGGTGGGAACAGAGATAAAGTACAAACATTTTTTGTATTTTTGTTTTTTTTAGATTAAAGCCGGTAAAAAGAAATATGGCCTGAGAAAATGAAAAAAATGTGATGATAAAACCGGTTGAAATCTAGTTTCAATGGTGATGTAAAGATAAATAGATTTAATAGATATTTTTTTATGGCGGCCTACATTAAGCCGACGCTGACCGGGAGTAGTTTCATTTTCATTTTGTTTCAACCATCGTCCTCTATCTCTTGTCGTTTTATTAATTAACTAGACGTGGCTAACCGGCATTGCCCGTGAGGCACTAAGGTCATTCTAGTTTTTAATTTTGATTTGTGTGCACATTTCGAAACAGATACAGAAAGGAAATAAAATGTCATTTGAAAGGTAGACAACCTCTACTATATTCTTCAATTTAAAATATTCGTTACCAACCTTACATTATTTGTGTACTTAGCAATGAAAACACGTGGAAAGTCTTAAATCTATCTGAAAAACGAAAAAAGAAGAGAAAAAATATGCTTATACATCTGACTAGGGTGTATATCACCGAAAGTACGCAAGTTTTTAAATAATTTATTTTTAACAACATGAATAAATAGCGTTGTCCAGGTTTTCAAAAAATGTTAAAAAAATATTCTCCTTATTATTGGCATTTCAGCAACGCTTCAATGTGCGACTTTTCAAACTACCTTATTCACGTAACCATGTGCTAAACACAGCGGCATATCAACATTAATCGTCGATAACATCAAGACGAATTTCAACTTGACTGCAATAAATATGTCTCAATCAAGGAGGATTAAACGAAAAAAGAAGAGAATAAATATGCTTATACTTCTGACAAGGGTGTATATCACCGAAAGTACTCCAGTTTTGAAAGTAAATAAATAATTTATTTAAAAAAAAAACATAAATAAATTGCGGTGCCCAGGTTTTCAAAATATATTTTTTTAAATATTGCCCTTATATATATATATATATATATATATATATATATATATATATATATATATATATATATATGTATGTTATAATGGAATAATTCCAGGAGGAAATCCGGGTATGAGAGCTCAATGTGGTAAACAGAGCAAGAATAACATGAAATATAATAACACGAAATTACATAATCGTCGATGCAATAATTTATTTCAACCTTGCGGTTTTTTCAAGCATCACTCAGACAATTACATTTTTGAGACTGAAAGAAAATTGAATTACGACAATTTAAACACAACCAGAGAGAGTGGTGGTAGCAACCAATTTCATACATCTTTTTAGAGAAAGGGGGAATTTAAAACTTATATTTAACTATGGCGGTCGAAGGGGATGGATCTTTAAGTTAATCAAATAATAACGGCCGTGTCAAAATTGTGACACTTACGACTTGGCGATATTATACATATAGACAACTTTACTCACACGCATACAGAGGCAAACCTAAACACGTACACATCTTATGAGCACGCACACACGTAACCCCACTCACACACTACCATAACTAAGCATATTCACATACATAACTTTTAGTCATATATTTTTAGCCCAGACAAAATCTGTCTGGCGAAACTCGTGTTCTCAAACTCGATAGGAGAAAAGAAAGAAAGAAACAAGTAGCCAGACATAGAGAAGGAGAAGAAAGAGACAAATTGCGTGTCAAAGATTTTCAGTCAGTCTGGATTCCAAGAAAGAGAATATAATTGAAATAAAATTGAAATAAAATTTATCTAAGATTATACGCAAAGACACACACACACACACACATATATATATATATACACACATATATATATATATATATATATATATATATATACTTGAATCTATTTGAAATATTAACCAAATCTATACGCATGTAGTCATATATACTCACACATGTAAACACATATATCTATATATATATATATATATATATATATATATATATATTCACACACCTACACACAATATTACATAACACTCTATATTCTTACTGATACAATATGAGTTCTAAAAATTAGTCTTACATTATTTATATAATAATTGTGCGTGTGCGTGTGCGTGCATGTGTATGTGTGTATACTAGCTGAAGTACTTGGTTGTTCGTAGACGATTATTGTAAGAGATCAACTTTTTATTTCACGTGAAAATACTACCGAGAAATGTTTTTTTTTCTTCTTATGTTCTGTAAAAGAAACGTTGACAACATGTACAACTGATGATTTATTTGATTTTGTTAAGTTCGCACGACATCAATTTGTCGAGTTACTAATTCTGCTTGAGATTGTCCAGAATTGCCGAATGACTGGTTTAACTCTTCAGCAAATCGTCAAAGAGCTGTGAGTGGGTTATCGCATATTAACGCCTGCAACCGGTTGTTGTACACAGCAGCCGGAAACTGACTACCTACTCCATCTTGAAGGTTGGATTTACTCCCATCCAACAGTAGCAAGACATGGAACCCAATCAGTTTTCCCCGGTGGTAGCGATAATGGCGAGGATGTTGCACCTTGTTTGATCGAGTCGAAGTACACATCATTCCAACAAAGAAGAGTCTGATTATCAGTGAGGCGGTGCCTAGGTTTACCTACAGATGTCAAGGCGAACTTCAGCTAGTCTGTTGTCATTTCCATGCTAAAGTTTTTAAAGCTAACGTTGCAACGTTATAGGAAATATATAGGTCATATTTCCTTCGTTAAGAAGTCATCCGTAAAAGGGCGACGCATGGTAAGACTAAGACGCGAATCTTGAAGAAGCGCCAGCAGCCGAACAATGTAGGACACGGAGAGAGACAGATGGTACCTGTATATGCACGTTGTCTAGTTATCTCCAGGAAAAAGGGTTGCCCATAACCACATTGGACACTGAGAGACGAAGATAATACCTCTAATTGCAGGGTGTTAAGGTGTCTCCAGGAAAAGGGCTGCCCGGAACAACGTTGGACACTGAGATAAACCGATGGTATCTGTAATTGCAAGGCGTCTAGTTTTCTCAAGAAAAATAGCGGCCTAGAACCACGTTATACACCGAGATAGGCAGAGGGTACCTGTAATTGCATGGCGTCTAATTGTCTCCGGGTAAAAGGCTTTTCTGAACCAATACACAGATAAGTATATTATGTCGATTCCATTTCACCTTGATACATACCCGCTAAAGCCAGTTTCTTTACCAAGCAGTTAATGTGGGTATAAACCTTTTTTGTGTGCTATCTTATTTGTTTGTTTCTTGCTTGATACCTCGGCCTTTTGGCCGGGATCAAAGTGTAGTATCTGTTCCGATCGATACTGCACCCCATGGACTGGTATTGTCTTGGCCTTCGGGGCTTGATTTACGCCGGTTAATGGGTCTGTCCTGTGCAGTTCTATGAGGTCCACCCTCCCAGGCTTTGTCTCCCCTCTTTGGGGAGGAGTAAGTTTATTGCTTACTGCATGAGGCGCCCTTACCGGGGAATACCGACGGGGCTGCCCAGGCATTTTCTGGTAGGCCAGAGTGCTCACCTTCTCGTGCGCTGGCTTTTCAAATCCCACTTTCCCGACCTTGTGTCACATCTTACTTTGTGGGAGGAAGATAAATAACTTGACACGACTAATCGAGTGATCGTAAAAATTCCCGCAACATTCGCTGACAGTCATTTGTTTAAATTCATGTTTCCTTTCCATGAATTTATAATGACATTTTCTGAATATATATTTAAAAACACTTAATGAAAGACTCAAAACAGTTATGTAGAGAAGGTGTTTGCTCTTTATATATACTACTAGACGTACCTGTGACCCGTTAGGTTACAACTGCTACCACTATTTATTCTACTTTCATTGCATGCGATAATTCATTTACTGTGTCGTATTTGTGAAGATATTCCTCTCGCATAAGTAAAAATAATAAGTCTTTTTGGCAAATCAGAAAAAGAACCCAACTCAAAGTCAGCAGCAAGCGGTTGTTCCATAAGTTTTAGTTCCTGATATTAAATACTCCCTGTTATGTGTAGCTTACTGTTTCGGTTTGCCAAGTTTTGTACTAATTTCCATTTATTAACTTATTTATTAAATTGTTAGGTGAAAGTACAAAACACCCTTCTCTATGTTAAGAATGCCTTTTGAAATAATCTTCTGCAGTTTACGGACTGTGCTGAAATAATAACGTTATTATTTAGAAAGCCATTCTTAACATGTGGAAGGAGGCTTTGGTTAACTATTCTGTACTTTTATCTTACAATTTAATAGATAAGTAAATAAATTTGAGAAACTGAAACTCTCGCTGGCAGTTATATTACGGATGAAGTTTAATATCAGGAACTAAATCTGACTGAACACCGTTAGTTGCTGACATTGAGTCGGGTACTCTTCTGGATTGCCGTCTTTTCTGTTATTATTATTACTGATATGATAATACGCTATAGGTTGTTCTTGTTCATACATATGTTATCATATTCCACTTTTTTCTTTAAAAGATGACATCATCCGATCGCTTTAGATGCGATGCGAATAAAAGTAATTTTTAAATGTCATCTGATGACGCGTTTGTGTCGAACGTGAAACTCGAACTAAAATACACTTTATTGACCTTCGGGCAAGGATCAAAGTGTATTATCTGTTCTGCCCCAAAACGGTACAATAATATCGTCTCCGTTGGAGCCGGGCGTCCATAGAACGGAAATATGTCACAAATCGCTACAAGAGTTTTGGAGATAGACCCCCATAACAGGTATATTCTGAAACTGCACTAACAAAACTACTTAGATACGTATGTTTCAGTTTAAACAAACATTGGACAATAATATTGGGGGGGGGGGGCTGTATTCGCGCCGGACGTCCAGATAATTAAAATATTTTTAAGCGCAACATCAATATACAACAGATGAAGGATACAACTGTGAAGTTTCCGCGGGTCTCACTAGTTCACGTTATTATTATTATTTACTCACTAGGAGTTCACACACAGGTCATCAGTGATTGCTCACCGACAACCGGTGGTATTCCCCGGAGTCTGCGTGACAACAAGTCTCCCCAGATTTCTAGTATTCTCCACCTCTTTTCGATAGCCACCGCAAATAAACTAGCAGTATCACAATAGCCGTTTACCATTGATTTCTCGCTGGTAAGGACCATTGGTCTTCTCTGGGATTTGGGTGGCAATAAGCCTCCCCAAGGTCCCAGCAGTCTCTGCACTTCCAGTGGAGGTCTGGTTTGTGCTGTTCCTCCTCGGTGTACTCATCCTCCTAGACCCTATTCAAATATTTTGTGTGGTGTCAGCCTAGGCTGGTACCATTTTTTTTAAAATTATTATTATTATTATTATTATTATTATTATTATTATTATTATTATTATTATTATTATTATTATTATTATTATTATTATTATTGTTGTTGCTATTATTATTATTATTATCATTATTATTATCATTATTATTATAATCCAGAAGTATGTTTGTTTTTTATTATTCCTATATAAACGCAAGAGGCTTATGATTGTGCCATCTATTTCGCATACGTGTTTGTGGTTTGTACAGGTATGTAAATTAATTGACAAAAGGCAGTCATCTTTCTCTAAATGCTCACAGGGACATTAACAACTATTATACTCGTTGAGTCAACATGAGGTGAAGGGGGCGAGAGAAATACATAGATAGCTAACAGATAGATGTGTGATTTGTTTAGTTAATTCAAAATTACGGCTAATTATGACAATCAAAACATCATTTTTTTTCAAATATAACTCAATCCCTGAATTAAGATATATTTTAGCATGAGAAAAGCCGTCAGGGAAATGAACGCTGATTAACGCATATTTAGTATAATAATCTATATACTACTAAAATGTCACGGTGTGTTTGGAATTTGTCCGTACGTTAATAGAAACATTTGATTGATTGACAAAACAGGGAATAAGCAGTAGTTTTAACTTAATTCGAATCTCACGTAAGTTTAAAGGATTTAATATTGGATACGTGTTTTATAAATTTAAAGAAATTGAAATAACATAACATAAAAATAATTGCATGTATCCTTTTTTTTTAATTAAGTGACCTTTTTTGATAATCAGCTAACAATGTAGACTTAAAGGGTATGCAGCATTAATCTAAGCTTAAAAATATAATTTCTAATGTATTTGGGCCAGTAACCAAACTATGTAAATACTTACTTTCTCATACAAATACTAAGTAGAGTATTTCTTTCAATGAAATTTCACAAATATTTTCATCCGCACGAGCTATAAAACAGGAGAAGCTCGGTAAAGATGGAAATTGACATATCCAGGTACTGTTACAACACCGCTAAATTAGCTGGTGTTAACTAGTAAATATAACGCTAATCTATCCGTCGTACTAATCCCGTTTGCAACTTGGCACTCCGAACAAAATCGAATGTTAAACCCTTGAACACTTTAGCCCGTGTGACAGAAAACAACTTAGTCTATTTCTTACTGCGCATTTCGCCCATCCAGGCGACCAATTAGATCCTTTCAAAGTGCCGTATCAGGAGCAGCTCACAACACAATATAAAAAGGGTGTATTTCTTCACTCGTCCCCTCATTCGAGGCCTTGCCCCCACCTCGACACTCGACGTCGTCTCCGCCTTGCTCCGCGGATTTTTATTGGACATGTCGACGCCCTTTGAAGTTTGTGACGACAACAGCGAGCAAAAACAGCCTTTTCCTCTCGGATCTCTGATGGATGGAATGGCATTTTTCTCTACTACGAGGCGACAGTCAGCAGCAGTTCCGACCCTTTCTTAGACACCAAGCCAACAATGACTGCTTGCATCATCACTATCGTCACAGCAGCTTTCAATCGAGCCGTGCATCATCATCATCATCATCATCATCATCATCATCATCATCATCATCATCATCTGCAGCTTTTTTCTCCGGCCAGCCCAAAGTTCTACAGCAGCTACGCCAAAAGCAAAAACTCCTAGTGAAAAGGCCAAAAGACACTAGGACCAGGATTCATCATCACAGCAGCCATCAACAAATCCATGCACCAGCATCATTACTCAAAAGGACTCTCCGGCCAGGATAACGATCATCATTATCTTTTTAAAGTGACGAGCCATTCTTTCTTGTTGACTCCCTTAAATGTAAAGTCTTTTCCTAATGATCACATATTTATTTATTCCCTTATATTTTGCTGAACACACGAGTTTGTTTTTCCCTCTTAGCTTATTTTTGTTTGTGTCGCTTTTTTTGTTGTAAGGTCGATTTACCAGTGACCCACCCCGGCAACGTATCTATTACTAATCGTATCTAACTGTCTGAAGCCGAAACTATACTATTACTACATTTTAATGCTCAATTCAGTTTATTATACTAGTCACGACTAATGTACTAGTTTTCAGGATTGTAGTGTGATATCTGTTTTGTTGTCATGATATCATCTTCTCAAGTATTATCGCCTCCCGTTTCTGAGGGGTGGGTGGGTAATGTAGCATCTGTTCTGTTGTCATGACACCCTCCTCCCAGAAATTACCTCCTCCTTTGGGGGCAGTGTAGTATATATTCATTCGTCATATATGCTAGCAAAACATTTTAGAGTTACTTACCGACCAGATAGCGTTTTAAAGACATGTAACCAATTTTTGTTTTAGTTAAACCGCTAGTATTTTCTTAATTTCTCCGAAATAAATTGTGGGTTTGGGTGTTTATGTCTATTGCCAAGGGAAGGGGGGTCAATTTTGTTTGTTCGTCATAGTTACTAAGTTAAGATAATTATTTATTTCAAAAGCGAGTCGTAAACAATACGAAAACGATATTATAATAGTTATTGACACGAAAACTAATAGCCATTATACTATTATCATGAGGAAGAGGGGGAGGAGGAGGATGATGATTATGATGATGCTGCTGCTGCTGATTATTATTATTATTATTATTATTATTATTATTATTATTAGTCGTAGTAGTCGTAGTGGTAATGGTAGTAATGGTGGTAGTAATAGTATGCCAATCTTGTTGCGAACCAACCGTATGTTAATGCTGCTGAAACTGTTTTAATAACATAACAGCGTGAGGGCTGCGAGAGAGAAATGTCCTCCTCGTAAATTACGTCTTTTTAATTTGCAGAAGATTTAAAAGAAAGAAACGAATGTTGGAGTAAGAAGACACGTGTGCATCGTATGTATTTCACTTTTGGCACTGGTAAGGCCGTATAGAAATTCACAAATTTTAATTTCAAACCGTAGGTGGCATGTCTGCGTCAGCACTATCGTTAAATAAAAACAAACACACGTGCGCACAAACGCACGCATGCACGCATGCAGACACACACTTAGGCACACGGAAACACACACGCATATCTCTCTCTCTCTCTCCATATATATATATATATATATATATATATATATATATATATATATATATATATATACAGTACCGTCCAAAATTAAGGAACAAAAATAAAATCTTCTTAATCTCAAATAAATAATATTTTAATATTTGTGAAAATTTCACTACATATGTAAATAATGTAGTTGAACTTTTACCGAGATTTTCAGATGAATTAAAATAATATTATTAAAATTATCCACCATTTTACATATTTCAAGTGTCCAAAATTAAGGAACATTAAGGAAAAATCATTGTTTAAACTTTAAAACAGTATGTTTTTTTTTGTATAAAAGGATGAAAATAAATATTCTAAACTTTAATTATCATCACTGCTGCAAGTCACGCAATATCAATCATGGCAAAAAGAAATGAAACTGATTTAAGCGACAAAGCAAACATCGTCAAATTAAGAAAGGAAAAGTTTACAATAGAAGAAATCGGAAAACGTGTGAAACGTTCAAAAGTGTTGTAAGCCGAGTTCTCAAACTCTATAAAGAAACTGGAAGGTTATGTAACACAAGGAAACCTGGTAGACCAAGAAAGACAACGGCAAAGAGGACAGAGTTATACATCGCCTAGTGTTAAAAGACCGTTTCCTTACAGCTGGCAAAATTTCTAAACAAATTGAAGGTGTCACGAATGTTTGACGACAAACTATGACCAGAAGGTTGCACGAAATAGGTCTTTTTGCTAGATCTCCTCGAAAAAAGCCGCTAATAAGTAAAAACAAACAACAAAGCAGCTAGATCGACGTTCGCAAAAAAGCATGCTATGTGGTCAGAAGAAAATTGGAAAAAAGTTTATTTCAGTGACGAATCGAAATTTAATGTATTTGGCAGTGATGGAAAACAATTTGTAAGAAGAAGAAAAGGCGAATGTTTGGATCCTAGCTGCATAAAAAAAACTGTTAAATTTGGTGGAGGTAGCGTGATGGGTTTCAGCATGATATCATGGCAGGGTACATCACCACTTGTACGCTTAAATCCTAGAATAAATGCCACTTAATACAAGAATGTTTTAAAACATTATGTGTTGCAAGTGTTGCACAATGTGGTATCGAAAAGCCTGTTTTCATGCAGGATAACGCTCCCTGCTATAAGGCAAAGCTGGTCATGAATTATCTGGCTGATCAAGAAGTAGAGGTAATGGACTGGCTTGCTCAGAGTCCTGACATGAACCCTATAGAAAACTTATGGAAGACTCTAGGACAGAGAATCCGGAAAACATCGAAGACTTGTGGTTCAAACGGAAAGATGAATGGGCCAAGATAAATGTGACCCTATATCAAGATTTAGTTAAATCCTGCAGTCGTAGATGCGCAGCAGTTATTGAAAACAAAAGTGAAAGTACCAGATATTAAATCTATTTTGCCCTTTTAATGTGAGTTAGTTAAAAATGATATTTTGTTTCTTAATTTTGGACACTTGAAATCTGTAAAATGGTGGATAACTTTAAAAATATTATTTTAGTTATTCTGAAAATATCGGTAACAGTCTAACTACATAATGTGTATATTCAGTGAAATTCTCACAAAAATTAATATATGATTTTGTTTAGATTCAGAAGATTTAATTTGTGTTCCTTAATTTTGGACGGTACTGTATATATATATATATATGATTATGATGGACTCTCCCGTCGATTTCGATGTATGAGTGCCCCGTCTGGAGCTGCCCGCGCGTGAATTTGTAATTGCAAGGGTTGCGCAATCCCCAAAAACCGCTCTCCTGAGTCGGCACTGCTTGATTCCAATGGCAAGTAGTAATACAAGACGACTGGAAACAATGCCGAGATAAGCAGAGAACACGTACAGCACCTGGTATTCCTAAATGATCACCCACGACGCCGCTTAACTTCGGTGATCTAACAGGAACCGGTGTGTCAACGTGATTGTGCCGTACAAATATATATATATATATATATATATATATATATATATATATATATATATATATATATATATATGTGTGTGTGTGTGTGTGTGTTCTTGTGCGCATTTTATATTTCGCGGGAAATCATTAGTTTGAATATAATTACTATCAAGCTGTAAATACTATCGTATTTCTCTCTCTCAAATTACTGGTTAGCATAAATTTGAAAATGTTAATATTGTAAGCAAAAACATTTTTTTCTGCCATATGCGTCATGGTATTTAATAGTTTGCGGGAAATCATTTCTTTGAATTCAATTACTATCAAGCTTAAAATACTTTCGTTCTATCCTGTCTCTCTTTCTTCCTCATCCCTCTCTCTCTCCCTCTTTTTCTCTCTCTATATATATGTGTGTGTGTAGATATATATTATATATATATATATATATATACATATATATATATATATATATATATATATATATATATATATATTAATTAGGTTCAAATATATTAATAACGCGAACTTTAAATCAATAGTTTTTCAAAAGTGCTCAATACAAAATAGAGCTTTTATAAATAAGATTAGATAAACATTAAAAACAGTCTACGTAGATCAACTAGCGTGTCGACGTTAACACGGCACGACGGGATTGTAAAGTTAGGTGAGAAATTAAAATTGTCCCAAAGAAATCAGACAGAACACAATCGGCCAGTTGAAAAGTAACCTCATTACACGTGTCGTTTATTCTTTCTACGAGTAGACATCCCCCCACTTACTGAAACACGTTTGACAGTCGCATCTACACATAAGCCACACGAAACGTGTAAAACCTTCTTATCTTCCTTTTGCTGCTCCCCATACACTCAACTGTAGAAAAAAATAAAGAAATAGTATCGGAACAGTTAAAAAAAAACGTCTTCAGTCCAACATAAAAAATCCAGCACTATTCTCTCCTTTCGTCCGCTTTACGATCCCACGTTCAGAACGATCTCCACGTCTTTGACCGAATCTTCATTTTCCCTCTTTTATCGAAAAAAATGCGACGCATGCAAACCAACTTAATTTGCATAAATCTTTCACTCGGCACCGCTGCCCGGATCTTCAAATAAAAACTTTATTTGACTTTCTGACGCTTTTCTCCTCCCACTCCTCTTTCTTTTTTGTCGTCAGCGAGCGTTTTCGGGTTCGCCCCACACACACAGCGTACCAGACGCTGCCTCTTTGAACGGCGCCGACAAATGTCTGCATTTACGTAAGTCGGCCGCTCTCCGATAATATGTATACTCAAATCTACCACAATTAACTCAAACCAACGTAAAATTTATGAACACATGTAAAACCATCTTTTTCACATACAAACCACCGTATATTAAATGTTTACATACACATGTTATAGGGAAGAGTTTGCGATAGTACACACACATTCATTCACTCAATACAAGTTTAAATATAGATCTATTCCGAATGTAATTTACTACTATATTTTTAAGTGGGTTCTAATAGTCAAATTCATACAGAGACAGGATAATCAGAAAATGTAATCAGTGTTTCCTAAAAATCTATTAATTTCAGGAATATTAAAAATCTATTAATTTCAGGAATATTAAAAAATGGCTAATTTTCTATCTTTCTTAAAGATAGAAAATTAGCCATTTTTTAATATTCCTATTTCAAAATTAAAAAGTTTCAAAAGTTATAAAATCATAATTCTATCAAATAAAACTCAGTAAAACCAATAAATAGTACTTACATGCATGGAATAGTATCTATACAAAGCTACAACGTGATAACACAATTATGCAAATTAGCAGGAATAGAACTAGTAAAAAAATAATACAATAATAAGATTATAATCAAGTTTAAGGAAAGATCTATCTCAAATCGCATTTTCTACAATATTTGACTAGGGTTAATAGGTAACTTCATATTTAAACCTGCCAATTAGAAGATGCAATCGGCATTTACTAAACATAGTAATCTTATACTTAGCAAAATAAAGACAGAAATGAAAATGGCGAAACCTCCTATAGAAATAACAAAATCCTAAAATCCTAATCCTACCAAACAAAATTCTGTAAACCTATATATAACAGTTAGATGTGACAAAGGGTACATCCACGGAACGATATCATCATTACACAGGTATCCAAAATAATGTAAAAAAATGATATCTAATTTTAAAAAACTAATCCGCGTATTAAAATAATGAAAACAAGACATATTATTAAGTCTTATTATATAATAATAGTTTTTTCAATATAACTATTGTATTTTATCCAATTTTTATTTTCATTATTCATTTTCTTATATATATATATATATATATATATATATATATATATATATATATATATATAGAGTCATCCACATACATACTGTTTCGCTGTATCACAGCTCTTCAGCGCGGCTAGACCAGCTAGTACCTCAGGATTGAAACTCAACCGTCGAGCTGACAGTCGTCAGTTCTATCCCTGCCCTATCATACGACACTAGTTGAACGTAAGTGATATCTCAATGTAACCATTGTCAAGTGCCAAGAGCTCGAATTAGTTTTACCCAATGAACTATGCCTTAAAGCTAATGGCAGTAGGCGATATCCTTACAAATAAGCTTACCCAAGAAAGAGAGCTTTATATAGTCATCCACATACAGACTGTTTCGCTGCATCACACCTCTTCAGTGCGGTTAGACCAACTAATGCCTCAAGCCGGGATTGAAACTCAACCATCGAGCTGACAGTGTGTGTGTGCATGAGCTTTTTTAAAAATACAATTACTATAAGCTCTAATATATATATATATATATATATATATATATATATATATATATATATATATATATATATATATATATATATATATATATATATATATATATATATATAAAATGGTGTACTAAAAGCGAACTTTTAGGAAAAGTGAAACCTATTGTGAAGAGTATATAGCTCAATATCCAGGATAGACACCGGACTTTTTAGCAACCGGACATTTGCTTGCATTCGGGCAGAATTTTGCCCCGTGTTTCTTCCCCCTACAACTTTTATTTTATTTTTTCAAATTTTAAATCTTGGCCTTTGCCAACTTATCTATCCCAGCGACTTCCTCTGATGATAAGATTTTGATCTTTGAAAAGCCTGGCTTAAGGAAAATTTAACTTGAATACATTGCCTTTTTTGCGGAATATACCTTGCTCTGAGCAATTGAATTGAATTATGATTTGACTTTTGCTTCTCTAATTCCTTTCCATTCTTCTTCATATATATATATATATATATATATATATATATATATATATATATATTAGTAAGTATATTTATCGGACCGATTGCTGAATATTGGTGATAAAGTTGATGTAGATATAAGTTTAAACACAGCATCAACAGTTTCTTGCCTCGCGTTCGTCAGACCATGTTACATCAGATGTGTGTGTGTGTTTGCTAAGTGTCTATCAGCTTCGACACGTTTCTTGATTTTCTTGTGAAATCTGATAACTTATTTGTCGTACATACCAACGCTATTCACTATTATGCCGCGCTAAAATCTCAAATGAACGCTCACAAATAAAACATACAAAACTATCAGAGATGTTTATGTTGTTAAACACATCAAGTTGCTGCTTGATTTTATCTTAGTCAACATTTGGATGACGTTACGTCCACCCTTACGTTTCATAATTTTCGCGACAAGCTGAACAACGACGTCGACCGTCTAGCTAAATTCTAGTTGACCTTGGGTTGCCCTCAAGCGAAATCTCGATCAAAAATTCTGTAAACGGTGGGTTTAAGGATATTATGTCTGTGACCTATCCCCTCTCTAATTTAAATTGATATAACAGTAAACATTTGGTGGAATGATGCCGGACGTTTAAACATCAAATACGTTAGCGGAAGTGAAATGATTAAAAATGAAATTCAAGAATGAACAATCATCGCTCACTCTGACATCTTAAACGAAAACGTCTTAAACGGGAAAGTGATTTTTTTTAATTAAAGAAAAAAACGTATAAATCGGTATAGAAAGCAGAACATAAAGAAAAGAAATAAAACGTATCATTATGGACATATATGTGCGTTCTCTCTTTCCTTATTCGTTGAGCAGACGTTTGTGTGACGGGAAGGATATATATTTACAAATAGATACACGTTGATCTTTGTTATACAGTTGAAGATTGATTTCACGGAGACGTGTTTTTTTTATAAAAATGGTCGCCGTCTGATGTCGTAAAAGATTTTTGAATTTATCAACGCATAACACTATGAAAGGACTTTTAATTTATCAACACTATGAAAGGACTTTTAATTTATCAACACTATGAAAGGACTTTTAATTTATCAACACTATGAAAGGACTTTTAATTTATCAACACTATGAAAGGACTTTTAATTTATCAACACTATGAAAGGACTTTTAATTTATCACCACTATGAAAGGACTTTTAATTTTCGCATGTTTTATACTGGTTTCGCATCATTTTGTAATTACTTTTTGGATGGGAATGTTTTCTGTCACCAACCTGTATTAACATTCACAAACTTTAATTTCGAACGATAGGACAACGGTCAGCATTATCGTCAACTTGAAACCAACACGAAATATACACCGAAGATGTAGCACTGCTACCACATCTGAGGAAGTGGCGCTCAGAGCGCTCTTCGTTGCATTGGCAGAATTTAAAATCGACTTTGAATTTTAGTGGCAGATGATTTCTTCCGTTCCTTACATCCTCTTTCTCACCGAAGACGCGTTGCTAGTCTCTCTCTACTCTATTGCTATTTCCATGGAAGGTGCTCGACTGAACTCAAATCTCTTATTTCTCCTTGTAAGACAGTCACAGCAAGACCTTGTCTATTACCACAACGAAAAATATTTCTTTTTCTACATCAGCGAGCCTAGCGTCAAGCAAGATTTCCATGAGCATAACTTCCTCACAGAGGCTTCCCGTATGTGGAACACATTGTCGCAGGACTGCTTCCCCGTAGATCACAACGTGGTCGTCTTCAAAGCCAATATAAACAGATTCGTATCTAGAACCGCCCCACAAATATTCAGACTTGATTCTTACACTGATCCCATCTCAGTAATCCTTATCCTCGAGTAGTATCTGACCTTGATAAGTGGTGACCCCTTTTAATAAAAATAAAAATATTTTTTTAAAAAACATACACACATGATTACTAGATATTATCCTTGAATATCTTCCGCCTAACTATATAGGAATTTGTCAGCACAACCTGAGGATACTTCGGCTTCCAAGAAAACCATAACCAAATATTCAAAGTAACAATATCCGAAACCCAAATAAGGTCCCCTTATAATGCTTACAGAATGGCTCATACGAGGAATAGTGCACCTTTTCTAAATTATGGTACTACAAGTAGCAACAGTAAGGTCGATACTCTACCAGAACTAATGAATTCTGGTCTTGAAATCCAGCAAAACCATTCAAAGACCACAATAAAAATAAACTATAACATATTCAATTGCTTCATTGGGAAGAGGACAAATATTACTCTTCACTGCTTTACTTTCTCAAGGTTTCAGAAGTAGAAAAACACCTTAAATAAACACTTGGATTTCTATGTATCTCATGATGAAATCAAGTGTTAGCCCCAGCAAGGGGCTCCTTAATCCCCAAGAGATAATTCAACTAAAATGAAAAAAAAGTAACCTCAGAATATCTGTATTATTTGAATTATTCAGACTACTGTTCTCATCTTGGCTTTTATTCTCACAACGTTTCGACCGACGTAACCTCTGATCTTTTTCAGGTGCATCTTGTCGAACTTGGGAATCTGTTTGGAATTTTGTGTGACAGTAACATCCAAGATGAGAAGAGTAATTAATGTCCTCCACTTTTTACTAACTCAAAGTTTGAGAAGTAGAGGACAATCTTAAATAAACCCTCGGATTTCTATGTATCTCATAAAGAAATCAAGTGCTAGCCCAAGGAAGGGACCCCATTGATCTCTGAGAACTTACCGAAGTAAAATTAAAAAAAAAAGCAAACACAGATAAGAGATCTTGTTCACAATCTAGTGAGAGATAATCTCTTCTCTTCTCTACTCTCCCTGTCACACAGCAGAGATGTTGCTAACCTCTCTACTGTATCGTTATGTTCATGGTAGGTGCTCGACTGAGCTCCAATCTCTAGTGAAACTGTAAAATATTTACAGCAAGAACTTGTCCAGCAACAACATCAAATATTTTTCCTTTCTCTCCGTATCTGTACCGAAAACCAAACGAAACTTCCATGAACAAAGTTTCTTTCCTAGAACAACAAGGCTGTTTCTCAATCGACTACAACATGGTCGTTTTCAACTCTAATGTAAACAGATACTTGTTTAGCCACCCTCTTAGATAATCAATTCCTCTTAAGTTATCTTCTACCTATTTCACCCCGTTCCCAATCCTTTTGTGGTGGTGTTTACCGTTCAATTAGACATTTATTTAATCTCTTTCTTCGAGTTATCCTAAGCGGTAATCGATTAGTTAAAAAAACTGAAACGTAACAAGACTAAGTGTGATGTGTGCGCTATAGGCAAAAGAGGGATTAGTGGATTGCCTTATCATCTAACATTGCATGATCAGATGTTGAGAATATATAACATCACTTCGGACTGAGATAAACGTAAAGTATCTATCCCACGCCCTCAAAAAGATTTTAACCAACAGAAGTGTGGACAAATGATGACAGAATGAACGGAACAGTGGTTGGCAAATGAGTTAGAATTGATGGAATTAAAGGGTAAAATAGACAAGAGATGACAATCGACCCCATAAATTCATTTTAAACATTTTATTTGCAAATAAATAATTCTATGTGTAGTATCTGTTCTGTCCTTAGTCAAAAGAGAAGAACTCGTTCTTGACTGGGGAATGTTCATTTAGAGATGGGTATCC
The DNA here is from genome assembly GCA_963556195.1 of Sepiola atlantica. Lineage (NCBI taxonomy): Eukaryota > Metazoa > Mollusca > Cephalopoda > Sepiida > Sepiolidae > Sepiola > Sepiola atlantica. The sequence continues at coordinate 51,868,967 of OY744534.1, read as the reverse complement.
CTCATATAACCGAATTTGTGTTTAAGTTTACCCTCGTGGAGGGAGACAATAAATAAGAACTGTAATATTTACTTCATGTAACTACTGGCTTTGTTTTCACATGCTAGAGTTTACACCGTCTTTTTTTGTATCACGGAAATGCATCTGCTCATGACCCTGTAACTACCCGGAAATGTTTGTCCTCAAAACTATTCTCATGAGTGAAAAAAAACAAAAACTTATTAACTTGATCACCTAATGGGGCTTAACACTACACAATTCAGACGTCCAACCGAATATTATAATGGAAACAGAAAAAGCAAAATAAAATCATGTGGGTCACGCAACATATATATATATATATATATATATATATATATATATATATATATATATATATATATATATATATATATATGAAGGAGAGTGGAAAGGAATTAGAGAAAGCAAAAGCCAAATCAAAATTCAATTCAAAAGTTCAAAGCAAGGTATAATCCGCAAAAAGGCAATTTATTCAAGTTAAATTTTCCTTAAGCCAGGCTTTTCAAAGATCAAAATCTTATCATCAGAGGAAGTCGCTGGGATAGATAAGTTGGCAATGGCCAAGATTTAAAATTTGAAAAAATGAAATAAAATAAAAATTGTAGGGAAGGAAACGTTTGCTTGCACCCTGGCACAGTTTTGCCCTACGTTTCCTTCCCTACAATTTTTATTTTATTTCATTTTTTCAAATTTTAAATCTTGGCCATTGCCAACTTATCTATCCCAGCGACTTCCTCTGATGATAAGATTTTGATCTTTGAAAAGCCTGGCTTAAGGAAAATTTAACTTGAATAAATTGCCTTTTTGCGGATTATACCTTGCTTTGAACTTTTGAATTGAATTTTGATTTGGCTTTTGCTTTCTCTAATTCCTTTCCACTCTCCTTCATTTCTACCTGCTCTATCCTGGATATTGAGCTGTATACTCTTCACAATAGGGTTTTACCTTTCCTAAAAGTTCGCTTTTAGTACACCTCTTTATATATATATATATATATATATATATATATATATATATATATATATATATATATATGTATATATATATGTATATATATATATATATATATATATATATATATGTGTGTGTGTGTGTGTGTGTGTGTGTGTGTGTGTGTGTGTGTGTGTGTATGTAAGTTTGAAATCCGAGGCAGGAGCAATGTGAAATATATACCGGAAGGTGGAACAGATGAACAAAAATAAATGAGAAGAGAAAATAAGAATGGAATCTCAAATCAAGTTATTAATATTTCACATAAAACAGATTAAATACCAGAACAGTAAAAAAGTGGTTACCGTCGGGCAATTAAAAGTTCCGGAATAAGGTAAACTTAAATTTTCGAGAGCGTTCCTCTCATTATCAAAAGACCAAAGAAATATGATCGAGTGGTCGAAAAAACTGATGGGATCAACTGTTGACGAAATACCACAGAGAATTGAAAGTAGGAATGCAGAAAAGAATTAAGATAAGCTGATTGGACATCAAAATTAATTGTTCATATCACAATTTAATTATATAATTCAGCTAAAGCTTATCATCTTATTAATATTTGTTTATTTATGTACTATTTATTATAATTTTATAATTTCGTTTAATTTATTTTCTTTTTCTTCTTTAATTTTTTCTTCTGTAATTCAATCTTAATTTTAAAATTTTAAATTTTATAAATTCCGTTAAAGGAATACGAACAGTCAAGGGGAGACAACTTTGCAATCCTTTGAAATCCAGAATCTGGTGAGAATTAACTTAAAACATAACTTAAAACTGAAAAAACAAAAGGTAAATTTATAGTAACGAGAGTAAGAAGACACAATTGAAAAGGGATGGGGGGATTTAGCGACCAAATCACTTCCGCTATCCGCAATGCCATACGTAGTGAGAACCTTGACATGCAGCTCTCCCACACAGGCACTTCTCTCCGACAACATTTGTCTAAAAAAGCCACTACACCCCGGATCCCTGCTCTCTAGCTAATTGCCCCATCCCCAACTCTGGCCTCTGCTTCCGCACCTATACGGTGTATAGCCTACAATGCGCCAAGTGTCATAAGTTCTATATCGGTAGAACCGTCAGGCCTCTGCACCAACGCATTAAAGAACATCTTAACACCCATATTTCTTCCTTCCACAAACACTTAATATCATGTGGTAACACACATCGTTCTATTAGTGTCCGCATCCTCAACTCGGTCCGCAATGTCGGTCAACTTCGAATTTCGGAAGCTATTCTAATATCGAAATATCATGCAACTTTGAATAACAGATATGAATTGTCTTCTCCATTCATCCTCTGATTCTTGCACTCCCACTTCCTTGCCTTTGCCTATTCCATCTATTCGCCCAGAACCATCCACCCCACACCTCAATTCCAACCATCCTATTCCGCCGATTCCATCTATTTGCCCAGAACTATCCACCCCACACCTCAATGCCTTTTGTCCTGTTCTTAAATTTACATAATTACATATTAATAAGTAAAACATGAAAAAAAAGCAATGGTAATAACTTATATTTTTAATTAATATTATAATACTTGACCGCCTTAAAACTATCATTTTATTTATTTTTGCGTATATATTTAACATGTGCAAGCAAATGAAAATGTAAAAAACTAAAATTACTTCAGTGTATCCGGGGTAACGCCGGATGGGTACAGTTAGTTGTTAGTTATATGGAGACAAAATTGGGCCTCTTATTAAATTCTATAAATTCCCACATTAAAATATTTCACATCAATCAAAAACGTACTTTCATAATGAACACTGTGTGAAGAGAGATATTTCCTTTTAAAATAATTAATTTTGTCAAGTTAAGCCACCAGTAAAATGTCTTATATGTTTACATGTGCACACAATATGCCAGTTTGTACAATTTGATGTGTATCGCTTGTACTTTTAATTTTAATTAGCTTTACAACCGAGAGTTTACTGCTTACTGTAATATGGCGTGGTGTTCTTGGACCCCCACGTTGTGTTCTCTACGATTCAGTAAATAAAGTAAACAATTCTTGTCGAGCGGTAAAAGGGGGTTTTCTTCTCAAAACCTCTCTGAAAATTCGTCTCCAAACAGAAAAAATTCGAAATTGTCGCGCATTATATTAATTGCAAGGTTACTTGACACTGCTCGGGCCATGTCTCTTAGAACCGTTCCTATTGATTCCCTTACGTTACCGTATACCCACACAGACGATTTATTCTGTCAGTCATGTCCTCCCGTCTCTCTGTAAGTTTGACCGTAACTTCCTTAGTGAACGACTGAGATGTGACTTTGCAGTTTTACATCAGCTTTAATACCTGCATTTCGTTAGCAACTGTATTTCTAACTCCAAGGCCGGCGGGACAGTTATGAAAGTGGGGGGGGGGCTTCTCCTAAAAAGTGGTGGGGGCGGTTAAACACATGCATATCAACTTAATTATTGATGACCGTAAAGTGTTGGGGGGGGGGCAAGTAAAAAAGTGAGGGGGCTTCAGGCCTCCCTCCCTCCCCCCCCCGGTGCCGCCGTCCATGAACTCGCCTGATCTCGCCTAACCCCAGAACAATGATGACAGTTGACAGTGGCTGACCTATAGTGCCAAGGCCGTCTCTCGCGTTGTCGATTCAACACAAAAACAACAAATAATCACTTTTTATTTTAAATATGAAAACAATATTTTTCAGTGCATTTAAAATTCATAGCTATGCTTTTCGTTTTGTAACGTATCCTCTGTTATTCCCATAATCGATACTAGTTTCCTAATCTTTCGTAACATTTAGACACCAATTAAGCAATATTACCTGAATTTCAATTTCTTAAGACCCCTTAAGATTAACCCTTATATCTTAGGCATTTTCTAGAAGCAATATCATGTAATGAGTTTTGATCAACATTAGAATAAGGATTAAAAACATAAGGTTTAGTATCGTTATATCGTGATGCTGATCTTTGTAAGCGACATAAAATTGGTGCAAAACTATGGGGTTTTTTTTGGGGGGGGGCGAATTAAGTTTACCCATCCTGATACCGAATCTTTTTTAATAGAGCAGGGGTAGCAGGGGTACAGTCTGCATCCGTAATAATAACCTAGTGTTGAGCAATAGAATCTTCTTTCATACTAGGCTATTTGCCCAACGAAAGTGTCTAAACTGTGAAAGTTTTTGTTATTACTGCTAGGGCGATACGTGAACCCGACACGTCAAGCAAACACTCGACCCCGGTATTTTTTTTTCATAAAGCATTCTCATCAAGGATAACTTGTATTTTGTTGTCAGAAACTAATTATGTAATATTCCCTAGTTTCGAATTTCTTTTAAAGACCCTTTGAGCTTAAGCCCCAAATTTCAAACATTTTCTATGTGAAAGAAGAATTTTACGACCATGTCTCGTTTACCTAGCGAGCAAACAATAATTTCTTATTTTATTGAACCAGAAAAGTTACGATACCGATAGAAAATAGTGTCAGTCAACCAACCCATTTTTTTTTCTTACACTATCGTTACAATTTCTACTAATGATTTTCGAGGTCGACAGGTATCAAAACGCGTGGGGAAATATCTGACGCTCTCATGGTGTCAGATATTTTCAGATTTGCTCTAAATACCTGTATTGAGGCGTTGCATGAAAAATGACGCGGAAACTTTTATGAGAAACTTTCAGATATATGACGCAGAGAAAATTACGCGGAGAAATGACAATGGATAAAGAAGGTCAACAACTTCCTATTTCCTCCGAATATTTTTACCTTCTTCATATCTATCTATCTATCTATCTATCTATCTATCTATCTATCTATCTATCTATCTATCTATCTATCTATTCTGGTCTGTTGAATATCTATCTATCTATCTATCTATCTATCTATCTATCTACCTATTCTGGGGTGTGAATATCTATCTATCTATCTATCTATCTATCTATCAGTCTATCTATCTATTCTGGTCTGTTGAATATCTATCTATCTATCTATCTATCTATCTACCTATTCTGGGGTGTGAATATCTATCTATCTATCTATCTATCAGTCTATCTATCTATTCTGGTTTGTTGAATATCTATCTATCTATTCTGGTCTGTTGAATATCTATCTATCTATCTATCTATCTATTTATCTATCTATCTATATATCTATCTATCTAAACACGGCACATCAATCATAAAGTCAACCACAGTAACCAGTAAACAACTTTTTACGAGTGACTCACAACTTATCAAGGCCAAAAGCCACTCGATGTTTAGGGCTAATTAGATGGGTGGATTGTCAGTGAAATGATGAAGAATATTATAGGAAGACCGAAAAAGATGAGTGGAATGAATAAAATATTATGACTCATGATGGCGGTTTATGACATATTTGTTCAATTTGGATTAGAAGATGACAACGTGGTAGATTCTTTTACAAATAATAAACATTTTACTAATGATTCACCACTTATCACGGCCAAAAGCTTCCCGAGGATAACGGTTAATGAGATGGATGAATTATCAGTTGAATGATTAATAATATAATAAGAAGATTGAACAGATTGAATAGAATGAACATAAATTAGATTTCTTATGTAGACAGTTTATGACAGTATTTATTGAAATTCGATTTGAAAACGACCGTGTGGTAGTCTGCAGTTAAGCAGTTCTGTGGAAATGTGTCCCACAGACAAAGTTCATAGATATTCTGGCTTGCTTTTGGCACACGGAGGAAGAAAAGACAGTTTTTTTACGTTGTGGTGGGGAGATAGATTCTTGGTAGGAATGTCTTACTTAGAAGAATAAGAGATTGGAGCTCAGTCGAGCACGTTAAATATAAATACTGATGTAGGAGAGAAAACCTAGCAACGTCTTTTCTCTCAGAGAGTGTCTGGAAAGAAGAGAAAAGATCATCTCACTCCAGATTGCGAAGTCGATTTTGTACTTTGTTAAGACAAGATAGACAGCTCTGAGTGACACCTAACCAGATGTATTTATTTACCTCCCCTCCAGGAGGTTAGGCACAAGGCCAGTTTTATCTTACTCCCACAAGGTAAGATGTGACCCAAGGTCGGGTCGGGAAAGTGGGGCTTGAGAAGCCAGCGCCCGAGAGGTCAGCACTCTGCCCATTAAAAATTACCTGGGCAGCTTCGTTTGCATCCCCCGGTAGGGGCGCCTCAGGCAGTAAGCAATAAACTTACTCCTCCCCAAAGAGGGGAGGCAAAGTCTGGGAGGGTGGACCTCCTAGAACTGCACAGGACAGACCCATAAACCGGCATAAATCAAACCCCGAAGGCCAAGACGATACCAGTTTCTGGAGTGCAGTATCCATCGGAACATATACTACACTTTCTTATTAGCCAAAAGATCAGATGTAACAGCAGTGTTCCATCTTGGGACTTATCTGACTCTTATATAGATAAAATACTGACTTAGAAGTGAGGTATTCTTCTTGAACGGTAGTACGATCCAACCATTATTCCAGCAATCTTAGTAACAAATTAGATATAAGTCTTCCATTTTAGATCAGGAGTGAATGTCAGTTCTTTATACTTTACTGTTCACGGTTATTGCATCAAGAAAATAATCTTTCACATTGCATGCCATTTAGATACACTCGGTGACCACCGCCGTGCAAGCGAGCGTACGAATAACCGGATGTTAATCAATAAAATCCGTTGGATGCGCATCCCATCGATTTACCGCCCACTGATACGCATCGACTCTTCCAGAAGATGAGAACGATACAAGAGAACGCAATTAAGGCAGATTTGAAGATGCCATCATAAAATTAACGATTTCAGCACAAAACTCTTTGTTTATTCCAGAGAAAATAGCGACTGACCCAGCATTGTTTACAAATTGATGGAATAGAAAAGAACAAAATGAAAATTAGCAATGAAAATCTATTTAAAACTTAAACGTGATATAACAAAGGAAATGCTATTTAAAACTTTAGCGAGAGAGATCGACGAAAAATTCCATTTAAAACTTAAGCTTGATAAAAGAAAGGAAATCTTATTTCAAATTTAAGGGAAAGTGATCGGAGTAAATTTGATTTCAAACATAAGTGTGATTTAACAAACGACATGTTATTTCAAACGAAAGCCTGTAAGATTAATAGAGATGCTTGGACGCATCTACAATAAGATACGTCCATTCAATCTACGCGTTTAGCGATCATTTTAGTTCATATTTAAACGTGGCATAGCACACGCAATGCTATTTTAAAATTAAGCGCGACAAACCAAACTAAATTCCATTTTATTTCAAGTTAAGCGCGACAAGCAAAAGGAAGTAATGTTCTAAATTGAAGGGCGCTTATTCGAATAAACATAATTGTTGATAACTTCCACACGTTGCCCGTTTTTTTCAGCTAGCTGAAAAACTGACAACGTACATGTAATAAAATGAATATGTAAAATAGAAAAATTGATTAAATAAAATATATTAAAAGCAGAACATCAATTATATCACCAAACAAACACATCAGATAAAACTATAAAATAGAAATCAGAGGAATAGAATCATAATTGTAATCTATGAATAACCTAACTTTAAAAAGAATGAATCTTAGACCTTAATGCAATTAATTAAGTAAACGAAACACTGAACGTGAGAATGGGCAAATGAATAAATAAAATAAAATTCATAAATTATAAAATAGAAACAATATGAAAATAGTTTATTATTATTATTATTATTATTATTATTATTATTATTATTATTATTATTATTATTATTATTAGTGACACTAAATGAAGAACAAAAAAACAAACAAAACACATTTGAAACACATTAAAATTATATTTTCTGTTTTAAAGTTATCTTATTTTCTGCTGAACAACTCCGGACGGTTTGGACTTTTGGCTAAGATCAAAGTGTAGTATCTGTTTCGATGGATACCGCACCCCATAGACTGGTATTGTCTTGGCCTTCGGGACTTGATTTACGCCAGTCTATGGGTCTGTCATGTGCAGTTCTAGGAGGTCCACCCTCCCAGGATTCGCCTTTCCTCTTTGGGGAGGAGTAAGTTTATTGCTTACTGCTTGAGGCGCCCCTGCCGGGGAATGCCGACGGGGCTGCCCAGGCAATTTTTAATGGCCAGAGTGCTCACCTCTCGGGCGCTGGCTTTTCAAACCCCACTTTCCCGATCCGACCTTGGGTCACATCTTACTTGTGGGAGTAAGATAAAACTGGCCTTGTGCCTAACTCCTGGAGTTCGAAATAAAGTTGAACACACGTCTGAAGAAGGTATTTTCCCCCGAAATATTTATGTTATACGGAACCTCTATCGAACCGCACTTACGACAATTAAAATTGTAATATAAAAAGACTATAAAAATAAAAGGTGGAAACTGAAAAATATTGTACTTGTACTAGAATGCACAATTCGTCTTTTAAAAATATTAGCAATCTGAACAAAATGTATCGAGCAGATTTAAATTGTAACCGAGCGTAAATATCACCAGTAAGCCTTTCCCACATCTCTAAAGATAGTAATACTTCTCCTGGTTAGTTCATAGAAAATGACTGCCACATACATGGCGAATCAAGGCTTTAACGCTCTCATGTGAATCAGGGGAGATAATACTCAATAGTCAAAGAAAATCTACAGGTACCTAGATTCCATGGTCGATTATACTAGAAGTCAAAGGGTGATAACCATGGCCAGACCAAAATGGAAGCTAAATTTTTAGATAGAAGGGAAGAAGTTAAATCTAAGATAGATTATATCAATCTAATGTATTCAATAACGTTCACGGGATCATGGTTATGAAATAATATAAAATAATATTTAGGGGTCTTAAATTTAGATTACTTATTTTTATATGCAAATGGATTATAAGTACGATCACAAGAGGGGCTAAATTAATTATAAAATTTCAAGTTTATGTTTAAGCATTGATATAATAATTATGAATCCGTTGCTAAGGTCACTGGAAAAAAATCGTTTGATCATCCTACCGCTTCAAAAAGTACCTGAAGCCGGGTTCAATCTTATAATCATGTCAAATACATCCTAAGATGGAGTACTGTTGCCACATGTGGAGAGATGCCGCCCAGAGAACCCTTTCCTGCCTTGATAAAATACAAAACTGATTTCAAAATCTAGTGAAGGGATGTCCTCGTCTTTTCGCTACAGTCAGTTTCGCGCAGAATGGATGTTGCTAGCCTTATTTTGCTCTATAGTTATTTTCATGATCATTGTTCGACTGAGCTCCAATCTATGCTTAATCCCAGTAAATATTCACAATAAAAGTTTGTCTAGCTAAAACAACTGTAAATAATTTTCTGTTCCCCCTCTGTGTAAATAATACTAAACAGAGCTTCTATGAGCAGAGTTTCTTTACTATAACTTACCGTCTTCAGAACACAATACCGCGGGGCTGCTTCCTAGCTGACTAAAACATAGTCGTTTTCAAATCTAATGTAAATACATTCTTGTTGAGCCGTTCTCTTAAATAATCAAATTCTGCCCAATTTAAACCATTGTTAACAACCATCACGCTGTCGTCTCACCGTCTACCTTACACACTTATTAATCTTTATCCTCGAGGTGTCTTTGGGTCTTGATAAGTGGTGACTCTTTAGTAAAAAAACACAAAATAAAAATGTTAGTACTAGTAGAGAGAGATACACTATGTATGGACATTAGTTCCACGGAATAAAATGAAGCTAAAATAAATAAACAATAGTTCATAATTAAGTGCCATTACCTTAATATACTGAATATTATTAAATATTATTAATTACGGTGTAAATTATTATTGATTACGTAGGAACATAGTAAGGTTTATGTGTAGAGGATCGCCAAAATAGGGAGTTTATAGAATGTAAAAGTGTGATGATGTCTAAAGTGCTAAATTACTTGATGAGGAAAGACTAATATAGGGTTATAGAAACTTAAAATGGGTATATTTGAACCATTTCTTATGCATACAGTTAGAAAAGAATTCATCTTTTTTATTTAGTAAGTAACTTTCATGTTAAATTATGGATGAAGATTTACCCAATCATAGCTTACAGTCCATGTGTAAGGGCTTGCACGCTCTTATCTTTTCAACTATTACATGAAAAATCCAAGTTGGCTGTATTGTTCTTGACAGGAATCCGTTCTGTAAGAGAGCTCAGTATAGGTATAGTACCAACAAGGAAGATGTAATTGAAATAACTCAAACAGTATTTCAGTCTGCCGAGATAATTTATTTCGCTCCAACATGGGCTCTTCATCAAACGTAACTACACAAATCAAGATGAGCGGAGATGCTCACATTCGGTGTAGGTGGAATACAATCGGGGCTGGAGTAGGAATTTCAGCTTCTGGGATCTGATTAAATTTTCATGGCCTTTGGAGAATTTCAAAAAATTCATACAATATCCAAGAAGCTGAAATCCCTACTCCAATATATATATATATATATTCCATGTCCGGAGTTCGAATCATCCACCTGCCCGAGGTTTGCCGCGCGAATCATGAGTATAGGCATAATTATTCATACGAATCGCAGGATTCGAAACCCCGGAATACGAGTTATGTTTTAACTCAAATTCCGGCGTTTTAACCAACTCAGCAACTATAAACAACCGGATAAATCATCGAGAGTTTAAACCTATAATAGGCAGATGTCGTCAACAGTGTTCAACAAATAAAAGAACATGCAGTAAAGCTCCGACGATAGAACTCACTACAGTGTCCAGCCTATGTTAGGGGCGACAAAACATTATAAATATTTGTTTATCTACATATGTATACAACGTTTTTTTCATTATATATACTAGCAAATATATGCTCCCTCCGGTCGCATATTTTTGCTGGGCTGCCGCATCAGAAATGAAGGCTCACGCGTAAGCCAATGGAGCCCCAGTCATATTTCTGTGGTGGTTAGACATTGATTTTCTGTGTTTATGACAAAGAATATTTTTAGTTGAAAATAAAGAAAAAAAAATTCGAATCTACCCCGATTTTTGTTGTACCCTCGCCCATAAATAGAAAGACTTGTAGTTTAAAAAGAAAGAAAAAATTTTTTTGTACCCGCCTCAATTTTTTTATATTACCAGTCATTGAAATATTTTTTAGTTAAGAAAAAAAAAAAAATTTTTTGACCGCCTTCCCCCCAATTTTTTAATCTTTCACCCCCCCTATACATGTAAATATTTTTAATTAAAAAGGAAAAAAAAACAAACCTAACCCTAACTGTAACGACGCGGTCAAAGTTAGCGTGGGTCCTAAAATGAAAAGGCACCAAAAAATCAAATACAGTGAACGCGCGCGCGTGTGTGCGTGTGTGTGTACCTTTTTTTAATTAAACAATTTGATTCTACAATCAGTTGTATAGTTTTCCAGTACAATGTGTTAGTTTATTTTGTTGACATTAAAGAAAAAAATCACATCTTTTTTTTTAATAAATAAAACATGGAATCATAAATTCTGTTGAGGTCGTGAAAAAATGATAATATTGGATATGAAAGTATTAAGAAATAAAATACAGTAAACACGAAAAAAATTTTAATTCTCGGAAAGAAAAAGTTTACCTGAACTATGTGTTGGTGTGTGCGTGCGCACGCGCGTTTTTATATAGTAATTTTTAAATCAATTATTATTTTAATTAAACAATTTGATTTAATAAATTTGTGTTTTAAAACATAATGGCTAAGAATAAACAAACTTAGGACGGTTTTAAAAATGGAAAACTGAGCACGGTGTTTGCCAGCGTTGTTGTTTACATGTTTAACGTGCCAGATTAACGTCGGCTGCTTAATCAGATCGCCATATTTAATTACCGGAGGGAGGGAGGGCATACTGATTCAACAGCCAATCGGCTGCTTAATCAGATCGCCATATTTAATTACCGGAGGGAGGGAGAGCACTACTGATTAAACAGCCAATCGGCTGCTTAATCAGATCGCCATATTTAATTACCGGAGGGAGGGAGGACACCACTGATTAAACAGCCAATCGGCTGCTTAATCAGATCGCCATATTTAATTACCGGAGGGAGGGAGGACACCACTGATTAAACAGCCAATCGGCTGCTTAATCAGATCGCTATATGTAATTACCGGAGGGAGGGAGGGCACTACTGATTAAACAGCCATTAGGCTGCTTAATCAGATCGCAATATTTAATTACCGGAGGGAGGGAGGGCACCACTGATTAAACAGCCAGTCGGCTGCTTAATCAGATCGCCATATTTAATTACCGGAGGGAGGGAGGGCACCACTGATTAAACAGCCAATCGGCTGCTTAATCAGATCGCCATATTTAATTACCGGAGGGAATGGGGGCACCACTGATTAAACAGCCAATCGGCTGCTTAATCAGATCGCCATATGTAATTACCGGAGAGAGGGAGGACACCACTGATTAAACAGCCAATCGGCTGCTTAATCAGATCGCCATATTTAATTACCGGAGGGAGGGAGGGCACTACTGATTAAACAGCCAATCGGCTGCTTAATCAGATAGCCATATTTAATTACCGGAGGGAGGGAGGACACCACTGATTAAACAGCCAATCGGCTGCTTAATCAGATCGCCATATTTAATTACCGGAGGGAGGGCACTTCTGATTAAACAGCCAATCGGCTGCTTAATCAGATCGCCATATGTAATTACCGGAGGGAGGGAGGACACCACTGATTAAACAGCCAATCGGCTGCTTAATCAGATCGCCATATTTTATTACCGGAGGGAGGGCACTTCTGATTAAACAGCCAATCGGCTGCTTAATCAGATTTCCATATTTAATTACCGGAGGGAGGGAGGACACCACTGATTAAACAGCCAATCGGCTGCTTAATCAGATCGCCGTATTTAATTACCGGAGGGAGGGAGGGCACTACTGATTAAACAGCTAATCGGCTGCTTAATCAGATCGCCATATTTAATTACCGGAGGGAGGGAGGGCATACTGATTCAACAGCCAATCGGCTGCTTAATCAGATCGCCATATTTAATTACCGGAGGGAGGGCACTACTGATTAAACAGCCAATCGGCTGCTTAATCAGATCGCCATATTTAATTACCGGAGGGAGGGAGACACCACGGATTAAACAGCCAATCGGCTGCTTAATTAGATCGCCATATTTAATTACCGGAGGGAGGGAGGGCACCACTGATTAAACAGCCAATCGGCTGCTTAATCAGATCGCCATATTCAATTACCGGAGGGAGGGAGGGCACCACTGATTAAACAGCCAATGACTTTGCAATTTTAACAGTACTCGAGTTGAAATGGTTTAGAAAACACGCCGGTTATGATGACAATGGCTTTAATTAATTGTATGAATAATGTTTATTAATATAACCTTATCGGAAAATATTGTAAATACATATGTAAATTTGATAATAGCAGTTATAAGTGTATATTTGTAAATATTAATTTAATTGAAGGTTTAAAGGAATGACTTATGTAAATGGCAAAACCCATCTGGTGTCTAAGCGACTTTTAGTGACAGTATATAAAGAATTTCAAAAAGATTAATTTTAGTAAAATAGTCATACTGGAGCTTCGGCTTCAGACAGACAGACAGATACATAAACTCCATTATTAATAGATATATATATATATATATATATATATATATATATATATATATATATACCAATTATTTACGTGCTTTATTTACGTAGGACATCCTCTAACTCTCGAGTTACGAGTCGTCTTTATAAAACGTCTTAATGGAGACTCTCTATCTCTAGTTTGATTGATTATATCACCCTTTGTGACATCATTCACTGTACACGGTAATTCCCTCTCTCATTTAATGAATTATATAACAGAAAAATGATGTCATCGCCATGCAATAGTGATCCTATACTATTATGACATTTTAACTGTGCACGGTAATCCCCATCTGTTTTAAAAGATGGCGTCGCACAACAATGACGTCATTCACGCTGCACGGGGATAAGCAAGATAAAAAGCAAAAACGCAAGCTAGAACAACAGAGCTTTAGTAATATACTCGTACCTCAAGAGTTTAAACGAATGACGTCACAAAACGATGCCGTTAGCTAATGTGTACATGGAGGATCAAGTTAACAAGCAAACAAGCAAGCAAGATAAGAGTTTTAGTAGTAGACTAGACCACCAGGGGTTTCGACGGTTTGTAATAGTAGACGATCCGTGACCATTCGGATCATTGGTCGCAATAAAGGATCTCTTTTCTTTCCTCTTTCTCTTGTTTGACGGATGACGTCATCACTTTTTAATATGATCAACTATGCACAGTTATCGTCCATCTCTCTGTTTTAATGAATATCGACATCATTTAGTGATGTTATTCATTGTGCACGATTAACCCTACCTCTATTTAAATGGATGATGTCACGAAACGATGACGTCATTATGCATGCCCGGACACACACAAGAGAACAAACAAACAGATAAAAAAGCTCAACAGAGTTTCAGTAGATAGATCCATAGATCGGTAGATATATAGGTATAGTAAGATAGATAGACACCTTATATATATATATATATATATATATATATATATATATATTTATATATATGAATAAATATATATATATTTATATATATGAATGAAAACATTGATAAAATGATACGACGTAATGGAAAATGAAAAAGGAAAGCCAAAAACTATATTATTTATGTATCTATAAACGTTTCGTCTTTATTGTGATACTTCTTTAGGATGAAAGAAAAATGCAGAAAAAATAATCATACAATCGTCAATTTTGATTTGCCCGTCATAGTCCGGCCGAGGCTCGCCGCTCTTGAACAGATCAAAATTAATGATTATATGATTATTTTTTTTTGCTTTTTCTTCATCCTGAAGAAGTCTCACAATAAAGACGATACGTTGACAAATACATAAATAATATAGTTTTTGACTTTCCTTATTCATTTTCTCTCTCTCTCTCTCTCTCTCTCTATCTCTCTCTCACACTCTCTCTCTCTCTCTCTCTCTATTTATATATATATATATATATATATATATATATATATATATATATATATATATATATATTTGTGTTATAATGGAATAATTCCAGGAATAAATCCGGGTATGAGAGCTCAATGTGGTAAACAGAGCAAGAATAACATAAAATATAATAACACGAAATTACATGATTGTCGATGCAATAATTTATTTCAACCTTGTAGTTTCCTCAAGCATCAAACTAGACAATTACATTTTTGAGACTGACAGAAAACTGCATTCACCTTCAACAATTCAAATACAACCAGAGAGAGTGGTGGTTGCAAAATTATTAGTTAAAATACGTGTCTTTAACTCAGACGTTATTATTTAAAAAAAAAACAATAAGATTCATTTCGATCGCTTTAGTTAAATATAAGATTTTGATTCCTCCTCGCTCTGTAAGGGGTGTTCAGATTGGTTGCAACCACCACTCTCTCTGGTTCTATTTGAATTGTTGAAGGTGAATGCAGTTTTCTGTCAGTCTCAAAAATGTAATTGTCTAGTTTTATGCTTGAGGAAACCACAAGGTTGAAATAAATTATTGCATCGACAATTATGTAATTTCATGTTATTATATTTTATGTTATATATATATATATATATATATATATATATATATATATATATATATATATATATGTATATATTGAGAGATAGATAGATAGATAGATAGATAGATGGTATAAGTATTCACAGGATTTAAGAAGGAAGTTGTTGACCTTCCTCATACATTGTCCTTTTTCCGCGTAATTTTCTCTGTCGTCATATATCTGAAGAAGGTTTCACATAAAAGTTTCTGTGTCATTTTCGAGTAAACACTTCGATACAGGTATTTAGAACAAGTGGGTAAAACTATAAAACACCATGTCAAATATTTCCCCACTAGTTTTGAATAATTGTCGACCTCAAAAATTATTGACAGAAATTGCAAAGATAGCTGACACTATTTTTCTTGTTCGATAAAATACGAAAATAATTTTGATTTCGTAGTTAAACGAGGCACCCTGGTAAAATTCTATTTATTACATATGAAAATGTCTATATAGATCAAATTCAATGTAAATCTGATATTTAAAAAAATTGAAAAGGGGGGCGGTGCTAATATTATGTCCACACAAACCCCTCTAATATACTCTATATAAACAGAATTAAAAAACAAACAACTTTATAATCACGCCAAACAAGGCATATTGCAACTGAGACATAAGGGGCTACTAAGAATTAGGGGCCAGATTTATAGAGGTATCTTAAGCTGATGTCTGTTCACATTACATTTGATGTTTGTATCGTCGAGGAAACAGTAAGCAGGGAGGAAATTCCAAAGGCAAGCAGTTCGAAAAAAGAAACTATTAGAGTAAAAAACTTTCCGTCATCGAAGGACCTCTACAGTGAAGGGATGGGATTTTGCTGATTGACGGGTTACTCGGATTATTAACGTTAAAGGGAACACTAGTGCAGCAAGTACATCGGAGTACATTCCATTGTAGTACTTCTAAAATTAGCCCAGGGATACAATATTGTGTTGATGAGACAGGGGCTGGAGCTTGTTAGACAGTATGGGGCCTATTAGATTAGAAGCTATTTTTTGCACCATGTCAAACAGGGAGAGACTAGTAAGTGGTGCACCAACCCAGATGTGACAACAATACTCAATGCATGGGCAAATGATAGCTTTGTAGAGATATAGGATACTGGCAGGCGTGAGAAGTTTTATTAATAGATGTCTATTGCTAAAATTAATAAATATATATATATATATATATATATATATATATATATATATATATATATTATTGTTTGTATTACAGAAGATTAGAACAATATCAGTACCGTCGGTTTCAAATCCTAACAAAAGGAACATATAAAGGATTATTTACCGGACCCTGTTCAGCGACCGTTTATGTTTCAGACATAAACAGAGGCTAAAGAGAGTCCGGTAAAAGGGCCTTTATAGGCCCCCTTTGTTAGGATTTGAAACTGACGGTACCGACGTTGTGTTGATCTTCTGTAATACAGATATTAATAAATATTACGCTCTTATCTTTGATTTTTTTTTAATAATCGAGCACTCTGCTGCGGTTTTCTCACCCTAACCACACACACACACACACACACATATATATATATATATATATATATATATATATATATATATATATATACATACGAGGTCTGTCTAAAAAGTATCCGACCTGAGGCTAGAACAAATACTTCAAATACCTGACGGAGTTGAGACCCTAATTCTGTTCAAAGTAGGCCCCTTGTGCTTGCCCACCGATTCATTCACTGCCGGAACCACCTGTGGAAGTCTTCTTTTGAAATGGTGTTCATTTCAGCCGTCGTATTCCGCATCATCTCTACTCTAAGATCAAAGTGTAGTATCTGTTCCGATGGATACTGCACCCATAGACTGGTATTGTCTTGGCCTTCGGGGCTTGATTTCTGCCGGTCTATGGGTCTGTCCTGTGCAGTTCTAGGAGGTCCACCCTCCCAGGCTTCGCCTCCCCTCTTTGGGGAGGAGTAAGTTTATTGTTTACTGCCTGGGGCGCCCCTACCGGGGAATGCCGACGGGGCTGCCCAGGAAATTTTTAAACCCCACTTTCCCGACCTGACCTTGGGTCACATCTTACTTATGGGAGTAAGATAAAAACTGGCCTTGTGCCTAACTCCCGGAGAGGAGTAAATCAATACTCTAGTCTAAAAACGGGAACCTTTCAGCGGCGTCTTCAATTTTCTGAAATAGCCAGAAGTCGCACTCTGATTCCTAGCATACTAACGAGTCTTATCTCAACTCCTTTCAACTCCGACTTCTTTCTGACTCCGACTCCGACTTCTTATTTTAAAGTCTTCCGATATTTAGACTGTCTGTTGATTGTTGAGGGATTAAAAATTCCGATTCCCACTACAACCCTTGCATTTGTACGAGTTCAACTTGTACCCCTTCCAGAAACCTCGGACTCTGACTCGACTTTGACTCCGCAACCCCGAATTTTCGGTGTTTATATAAACGAGTGGTTTTATAATTGTAAATGATTTAAATAATAAAAGAAAACTCTCTTTTAAAATGAAAATATTCAGCCGGATCTTTTTTTTAAAGTGAATTTTTTGTTTGTTTCTTTCAAAAAAACTCGTTGGGTTCCTCAAATAAAAGCCGACTCGACTGTTACTACGATGTCGCCATTATGATTACATATGAAAAAAAGAAAAGATAATTTGACTACGGGCAATTAAGCGGAAGTAACAAACATGATTAAAAAAGCAAAAGTTTTTTTTAACAAAAGAGAAGAGTTTTGGGCGGGAATTCCCCTTGTTTTGAGAGGAGGGTGCGTTGTCAGACATGCATGGAAGAAATGGGATGAAAGAAGAGATTTTCACAAAATCAAGAAAAGTAGCGTGGAATGAAATAAAGAAAACTAGAAAGAAGGGCGGAAGAGGAGGAGGAGGGAGAAAATAAAAGGAAAAAAAGTTTTAAAAAAGGACGAAATGAAGGAAGGGAATAATGGAAAGAGGCAAAGGGAAGTAGAAATAAGAGAAGGAAGGAATTAAAGGAAAAAAGGGAGGTAGGTAAGAAAGAAAAGAACAAAATAGAGTAAAGGAAGAACAGAGAAGAAGATAAAGGAATGAAGGGGGAAATAAAAGGAAAGAAGAAAAAGAAGAAAAACGAAAAGAAAAGAGAGAACAAAATAAAAGCAGTAAGGAAGACATAATAAACTGGAAAGGCGGAAGTAAGGAAAGAAGAGGGAAATAATAGAAAGAAGAAAAGAAGAAATGAAATAATAAGATGAAAATAAACAAAGAAGAGGAATGAATGAAAGAAGCACACAATGTAAAATGTAAGAAAAATTGAGAAAAGGAGAAGGGATAGAAAAACAGAAAGAAAGAGAAAAGAAAGAGAGTAAGAACACTTGTGAAACGAAAGAAATCTAAAAACAAATAAATAAAAATACACAAAGACTAAGAATTATACTAAACAGAAGAAAGAAAAAATGACAAGAAAAAGAAAGGGGGTAAGAATGAAATGAGAAAAGAATAGAAAGAAAGAAAAAAGAAAAACAAAAAGTAAAAGAATGAAAAGAAAGAAAAAGGAGAAGAAAGAGAAGGAATGAAAAAATGATAGAGAGGAGAATAACAAAAATAAAGAAAATCGTATCATGTTTTGGAATTTTTTAGATAAGGATTGATAGTAT
Source organism: Sepiola atlantica (assembly GCA_963556195.1). NCBI lineage: Eukaryota > Metazoa > Mollusca > Cephalopoda > Sepiida > Sepiolidae > Sepiola > Sepiola atlantica. The sequence goes on along the minus strand of OY744534.1, from coordinate 51,849,867 downwards.
TATTTGTATTATTCGGACTACTGTTCTCATCATGGATGTTTTTTTTCACGACGTCGGTGTAACCTTCTTTAGATGTGTCTTGTCGAAATCGGGGATCTTTCAGTAGAACTAGTTAATCCATACGGAATTTCCAACGGAATTTCCAACGGAACCCATGGCACAACGAATAAAAATGCTAAGTACAGGGTGGGCAAAAATAAGGGTCCTATTTTTAAAAATTCATAATTTTTTTATTTATTGATTTTTATTTTTATTTTTTTTTGAATAAGTAAAGGACCCCTTCCGAAGCAAGCATGAGCCGTATTAGCCCTAAGGAACGTACCCTCATTTAGAAAACATTATTTTTGCTTAAAAAACTCAAAACAGTGTAAAAAACAATACTTTAGTTTTTGTAAGTTTTAAGAAGTGTTTTTCGGCTAAAATTTGTTTTGTTAATTTCAAAACATCTCGGAAGGGTCAGTCTACACACACATAAAGTTTGGTGAGTTTAACTTTTATTTTGTGGAAGTTATTCAAATTCAAGTTATTCAAATTTAAAGATAGGACCCTTATTTTGTCCCACCCTGTATAATCAGTTCTAATAGACAGTTCTCTGGATGTTCAAGGTTCAATCCTCAGTACAGGCGATACTAAGAATACAATTACGAATTAGTTAAGACTTCTACCCGGTCATGGCTGACGGAACTAGAGCAAGTTAGCTCCGTGGATAAAATAAAGAGTTCCGTCCCAAATTCCATACACGTTCCTGGGTTCGACAAGACGCACCTGAAGAAGGTCGGAGATTACATCGACCGAAACATTGTGAGAATAACATCGAAGATAAGAAGAGTAGTCCGAATAATCCAAATAATTCAAAGAAAATGGTAGAAATATGGCGGGAATGATAGAATATTGAGGAAAAGAAAGAACCTAACTATACGAGAATCGTGTCTGTAAGAAACGTAGCGTCAACAAGAAATAGTTTAAAAGAAAACACTACCGCGCTAACAGTTTCTTGACCTCATACTGCAAAGCATATTTTTTACTTTTTTCAAAGCAAAAATTGTAAACATGACTATATTTAAAATCATTTCTAACTAGCAATATATTTAGGCATGGGTAACGCCGGGTGAATGTTGTTAATTAATATTAATTAAAAAATACTTAAAAACACTAAGTCATAGTGTTTTAATCTCAAGCCGTCTCTCGTCTTTCCTTATGAAATGTTCTTGCCTATGCCGCGTCGGTATATCTTTCTTTCTAGCTAGCAAAGCTAATTTAAATTACCCCCTTGAAAATTAATAAACGAATATTTGAGAAAGCTTTTAGTAATTTACTCTTTTTTTTATTAAATCACTTTAATAAATTACTGCTAATATCGGAAGATTTATTGCATATATATAGGAAATAGGATAATAAAATTACAAATAAATAACACCAAATATTAATTTATTATGAACTGTTGAAAAAGTTGCTATGTAAATCAATCTTTCAAATAGCTGTATTTAGGTATTTTGTCTGTAATATATATACAATATTTAAAAATATGTTGTATTATTGATTTAAATAACATTAACCCGTTTTTATGGTAATATACGAGTGATAAAAAAATGCATTTACTCATTTATAATTCTTGGTTTCACTAGGTGGAAACAATCCAACAGTGTTCGATTATTTAATAAGAGGGTAATATTTATTTATAATGTTACAAAAGTTCAGATCAACATGGTACCTTAGGTTTCAAGCTCGGAGAGCGGGCCCATGCTGAAAATACTGGGTTTTCTTAAGTTTTAATTATAAATCGGTCACTGGTTTTCTTCAGCCATATTTCATCAAATATGGCTGAAGAAAGCTAGTAAGCAGTTTATAATTAAAACTCAAGTAAACCAAGTATTCTTTTTTGCCTGGGCCCGCTCTCCTAGCTTAAAACTTAAAGTAGCATTTATTTATTTAGATAAACAGACTTTGTATTGATCGAATTACTTAATCCGCAATGATTGTCGATATTACAGGACGGGTTTTGACGTTTGTCCGTTTTTAATCCCCTCTGTACGTATTCGAACACAAACCCCTTGCCCCCAGTCGATAGAATCTTGAACCCAGTCAAACGGTGACATCAGGCCGACTTGTGAGAAACGAACATCAATAGTTTACTTATTACAATCTACTCAGAAGAGACTGAGGTTAAGTGCTTGATGACAAGGATGACGCGAGGGTACCGAAGTGATGGGTAGGACGACGTCGACTTGCGAGGATAGATGAATAGTTGGATAGGGGGTTGTTGTTTCGCAGGTGTTGGGGGGTAGGGGAAAGGAGAGCGAAATGATAAGGAGGACCCCACCCCCACTGCCATTAAAATATGTCGATAAACAGCAAATAGAGTCACGCACAGGAAGCTGGGCCGGAAACTGACATCAGCAACAAATATTGATTTCTGACAGACAAGAAACAACAAGAAGGTTCGTAACTGATAAAGGCGCACACGTGTAGCGGTGGTAATGTTTGCATATCAACTGTGTGTGCGTACTGTTGACTTCCTGTGTGTCTGCAAATTCCGAAACGTATGATTTGTTTTGTTTTGTTTTGTGTGTGTATATGTATGTGTGTGAGTGTGTTGAGGAGTTGGTGGGGATTGTTTCAAGTCATAACGATTTTTGTAAATTTATTTTCCGTCTTTTTCTTTTTTCCTTTTTACGACTGTCGTGATTTATTTTCTCTAACTTTTATTTTCCTCTCCAGTTTTTTTTTTTTTCATTTCGTCTCGTTTTACTGCACTGATTTCGTATGTCATGTTATAAAACTTACTAATAATTATATTTATTTACCTCCTCCGCAGGAGGTTAGAAACAAGGACAGGTAAGGTTTTGAACTCAGCGCACTAGGTGAACTATACTCTGGCCTACAAAAAGACCTGAGCAGCCCTGTCGGCATTACCCGGTAGGCGTGCCTCGGGCGATTAGCAATAAACTAAATTCTTCTCAGAGAAAAGGAAAAGCCTATGAAGGTGGACCCCCTAAGACCGAACAAAATCATACCTCAGCCCGACAGCAAAATAGCCACTATCGAACTGATTGCCAGAGACGTATCCCCGACATATACGGACAAAACCTACTCAAGTTCGAATGACATTTTGTAAAACTTATTCATAACTATATTTATTTATCGCATCTGCAGGAGTTTCGAAAAAAGGACAGTTAATGTTTTGAAAAGCCGGCGCACTAGGTGAAATGTACTCTGGCCTACAAAAATGCCTGATCAGCCCTCTTGCCTCTCCCCAGTAGAGGTGTTCAGGCAATTAGCAATAAATGAACCTTTTCCCAGCGAGAAAGAAACACCTGGGAGAGTGTTCCTCTTAGAACTGAACAGGACTATATCTCAGCCCGACAACAACAAATTGACTGTCGAGGACGCATCTTTGACTGGAATAAACAACATTTTTGCTTTACTAAGTATATCTACCTGACCTTTATTGCAGCAAAGTTAAACATTAGGCCAAGATATATTAGCGTCACAATTATTATTATTATTATTATTATTATTATTATTATTAGTAGTAGTAGTAGTAGTAGTAGTAGTAGTAGTATTATCTATATATTAATATGATAGTGTGTGTGTTCGCGTGTCACG